>JADLSH010000385.1:1200000-2400000 GCA_016169945.1 Trachythela sp. YZ-2020
TAGTTTAAGATCAACTGTCACAAGTTAAATAACTATACTGCAGAAACAAACACTGAAGTGAGTATTAATCACCTGCAATTAGTAAAATAAAAAAAGGATATATCTAATTCTCTATTTCCTACTATTTTGCAACGTAGATTTAATTCTCTAATCAGTCTCATTTTCGTAGCGTAGATCTCATTTGAACAATGCCAATGTAGTATAAATAGCGCCCAAATTTTACATGCATTTAAAAATTGCTTTTGACCATACGTACAAATTTCGCAAAATATATGCAATGCGTGGGTGCCCCGTAAACGAAAACGAAGTGGTAGTTCAATAATCATAGCATCCATAGGCCTACTGAATGGTAGCTAGCCCATATATACTCTCGTCGATATAGTTGTTGTTGTATAACCAACTGATTGAGTGGGTTTTTACCATTGTGAACTTCGCATTTTTACTTATACGGTGAAGTTCTTCATCTGATACCAGTTTCTGAAAAGAATCAGTAGCTATATATTCATGCAAGGATTGTAGATATGCATTGTTATATATCAGATTTTGTGCTTTTATTATGATTTATCAGCATATATCAGCATATATGACATATCATCATAGTCTATAACTATGAAAATACAATCTATATATATCAGTACTTGCAATCTTATCGGCTCTGTGTTATATATATATATATATAGTTTCATTTACGGAACTACGACGCTCATAAATCTACTTGTAATGACACGGTTAGGCCTATATATTTATAACACATTTATATTCTTAAATAGACAAAGAATTCTTTTCATTCTTTAATCTTCCAAAAAAAGGCCGCTTTTGTCATGAAATATATATTTATACGGCGTTTAGCTTTTATCTATAATTGCACCCATGCATTCGCTGAGAGATTTGGCTATATATAAACTTTAAAACTATATGCCTGTAAACGTGCTTGTTAATGAACGAGCAGCTTTTGCATTGATTTCACATATAGTTGAAAGAATGATATCAAAAATAATGGTCATCACGGAATCATAGGAAGAAATAAAGAACTAACCATAAACTAACCATGACTAGCCATACGCAATCTTATATAAACGAACTTATATTTATCAAAATAATGCCATACCTTCATGAATCGTATATATGACGCTTTCAATTGAATAACGCAATCCAGTTTCGTATAGCAATAATCTCCGTTATGATCTACATTCTTATATATAATTAAGAGGAAATGTATTCCTATGGGCATCAAATGACACCGATATAACCACAATGTATCACAGTACAGGACGCATTGCGAATTTCCCACCAAAAATGATTTGATATATTAATCCAAAGCTTCCATTGCTACATAGCCTAGCATGAACACTAATTACGTTAGGCTGGTATGCGTTTGTGTTGAAACTTCCTAGAAAACGCCAACCTTCTGAGCATAAGCTTTCCTTCAGGACGTTGTTTGGAGTCCAAATTTCAGATAGAATGTAAATGTAAAATACTCAAT
Organism: Trachythela sp. YZ-2020; assembly: GCA_016169945.1. Taxonomy (NCBI): domain Eukaryota; kingdom Metazoa; phylum Cnidaria; class Anthozoa; order Malacalcyonacea; family Clavulariidae; genus Trachythela; species Trachythela sp. YZ-2020. Next base: position 1,201,484 of record JADLSH010000385.1, read on the forward strand.
AGTGAATTAAGAATACCTGTATAACCGCTAGCTTACTACAGTACTACATTACAGACTGGGGTATTTCAAAATCATTCACCGAATCATTTACCCACTAAGTCAACAAACGCAGTCTAAAAATTATTCCAAAAGGCGAAAGTGCGCATTGCCTTGCTATAATGCTGAAGATGACCATTAGCGTCAGTTTCCTTAAACCTTTCCGTGATTTATTGCAATAATCACTTTTATTAAAGTTTTATACCTTTCCTCTACTGTAGAAATATTGACTAGTTATTGCCTTGCCTCGTATACTCTCTCAATCACTCAAAAATTGATATTTCAATCTATTTGATTTGATTTTTTCTAAGATAGAAGTCGATTTTTTCAGTCAGTGACATGTTGACTTCATTTGATCTCTGAGATTGTAAAGTACTCTTGAAGTTGGAAAAATATTTTACTCAGTTTAATTTGAGCTAGCCTTCGACAGGGACAGTTTTGGTGGTTTGAGTCAAAAGAGAATGCAATTAATTCCTGGTGTTCATGGTAGAAAGATAGTATTATATTTCAGTATCACTTCTTTAAGGAAGAGAATTGAGGCAAAAGACCATTAAATATGGATTTAAACCATTTGTTTTGTGATGAGTATAGTTTTGAAACCTATTCAGTAGCCGAAACAACCACAATATAATTATGCTAATAAGCAGTTCGGGTCTTTAGGAATATTGTACCTGAAAAATTCAACAAGAACTTCGACAAGAACTATAGTTTCCTACTAACTTCAAGACGAAGAGTCTTCGCTCGAAACGTCGAAGTTCTTGTTCAGGTAGATTGATCCTAAAGACCCGAAGCCAATTGTATAGACGCTACCTACACTGGCACCACACGTTCGAGATAATTATGCTAAACCGCCGATATTGTGCAGTAATCGTTTTGAAACAAGTCTGCTGCTATTACATTTTCCCGAACACCCTCAAGTGCAGAAAAGACCCTAATATTTCCATATCCTTTTTTCTAGGAACAAAACAGGCGGCATTCTTACACGCTCTATCCTCAGCAGCACTCGCCTTCGCAGTGACTCAGGGTTGCGCAGCAGACGAGGCATGCAATTGTGGAAGGCAACCAAGTCGTTCGCTGCTCAAACGTTACGAGCGAAAACATCCCGGGAAGATCTATAAATACGGCGGTTGTCATGATAATATTGCGGTTGGGATAAGATTCAGCAAAGACTTCCTGGATCGTCGTGAATTGAGACTAACAAAACCCGCAAATAGGAAGATCGTTAATCTCCACAACAATGACCTAGGACGAAAGGTAGGCTGTTGAGCAATTTTATTTATTAACTTATAATTAATATACCTACAGTTAGCTAGGTGGTAACGTGGACCCTCTAACAACACAAGTTATGAGGTTTCTTAAAAAGAAAGTGAAGTGAGTGCGGTATGAAACAATTTTCCCTCGTTATAGTAATTTTCTCCGTGACAGGCTTTTCTTGTACGGTTGAGTATTGTCTAGTCTTGTTCAAGTTACTCTATTAAAACGTGAAAATGATAATGCATGCAGCAAGTCCCTGATATGCAGCGGAATTTCCTTATCACGTCCACACTGCACAAGGACTGTATTTTCCTGTTTGAAAGCTGAATAGGTACATTTTAGCCACACATGCAGTTAAGATTTATCAACGATTGAACATTGCATTTATGCAGTATAGATCGGTCTGGAAACCTTCACAAAATCTGTAATGGTACAGAATGTTGAAGGCTTTTTGTAGATGGAAACTTAGAGCAAAAATTATATACATAATGATTAATATGATGCTTCTGGTTAGGTCTAAATATATGTCAGTATATAATTTCGCTGGAAATTTCCATTTACAAAAACGCTTCAATTGATCCAGTTGCTCAACAACAGAAAGTTGCTGGTGTGTATGATCGGCTCAACGAAACTTTACTCGACGTAAATTGGGTTACTGTATATAACAAATGTAAAACATACCAAATAAATTTTGGTATATTCGTTAAATCAAACAAAGTAATGAATTATTTGCGTGCTAACTTACAGCAAAACCTATAAAAGGGCAGCCGATGTTTCTAAGCAAAACGGAACTTCGCTAGAGCCGGCAGAGAATCATTTAGGAGATGTTGTAATATATAATAGATTTGTACTTCTGTCTGTACATGGTTACAATGTGAATGGCTACAATCCGAATGCAACATCTGAAATTCTTCATAAATTCTTAAATTGCGCAAAAATCTATTTTTGTCCGCTATTATTAGAGAGGTATCCACTGAAATGGTCGGCTCCCTTGCAAACGATTTATTAAATGACTAGTTGCGAGTGAACACCATTATGACGACCGCTGTTTTCTTGGCACAGCACCGCGGAGAAATAGTCGAGCTTTATTGCAAGATTCGTCATCGAAATTTAAATAACAGAACAATAAATCTAAACACTGCTGGGCTTGGAGACGCCAAGGCTTGGCGAGCGCATTCATAAGATTCTCAATCATACAAACCTCGCGCAATCAATAACTCATAATCCGATTAGGTTTCCAACAGCGCGAAGAGAAAAAGCCATGGTCATTGGGTTGACTAGAAAAGCCTATGCTAAATAAGAAGGGGAAATAGAAAATTTTCAGCTCTAGGCCCTAATCATGAACAGAGTTAGAATGACCATATTAAATGATGACCGGATAGATTACTTGTAACTTTAATAGAAACTACTATTAGCAACTATTTTTAATACTTGCATGCCACTTGTAGTTATAATTGTGAAACTGTTATAGCAATTAAACTTCTGGAACAATACACTTTGTGCATCGGTATATCAATCGATCAACAAATTTGCTAAACTTCCTAATTTGCGATTAACATAATCAAATGTATTACATTAATGTATATGCACATTGCATAGCACTATAGCATATACTTACACACCTTTTAGCATTTACATCACTTCAGGAATATAAAAGAAATGTTCTATTTATGCTTTTTCAGTTTTCACCACGCAATTGATATGACCATTCGGGCTGCGGCGCTTAAACGAGTAAATACGGTATATATCGGGGGAGGCGATTAAACGAGTAAATACGGTATATAACATTTACAACATTTGAGTACACTGGCAACAGATGAATTGTTTAATATATGAAGATAGTCTGTTGTACAAGTCATTTTTCAAAGGCCAAGATAAATCATAAGAGCAAATATGCTTAATTAAACAGGCTAAGAACAAATAATGTTTAAAATATGCATGGAAGGAATATCATAGACTTGCTGCTTTTCACGTGTCTTTATACGTTTAAATCATTAATATGCTTCGCTTGCGTTGCAGACTCTGCAATGCGGAACATGATTTCCGGCTATTCTATTCACCAATCTACACTTTATTGTACATTTAATTAAATTCCAAATCAAGTATTTAATTGCAGGAAAGCCGCATCCTCATACCAGTGTTGCATGATATATATATTTGCATTTCTTGCAACCTAAAGTCAGGCTTACGCTACAAACGTTTCAGTCTAAGGCTCTAAGGGATCCGACGATTGCGTCATCAGAATTTTACTCTAACTGACTTTTGATTAAAGTTGTCTTTTAATTTTGAAAGGAAACCCTTTCGCCTAAGGATAACCATATAAAATGCCTTAATCGCTAATGTACACACGGGTGTAAACTTCAGCGAATTATGAAAATATATTCCTTGAATTGTACACAATAGACACAAGACAGAAATGTCCATATTTAGTGTATTTCCACTTGCGTTTTACAGACTAAGGAAAAAATATTATCTTGGATGCTTATAAAGGTACTGGAATATATCACTGTCAACATCGCCATCGGAAATTAATTTTGAGTAAGAACTCGAAAAAACCGCCGTTTGTTAAAGGAAACAGTTCAAGTATTTGAACATATTATTGAAAAAACAAAGCACTCAGACGTTGTTAATGGCGGACAATACCTATGCGGTCAGAAAAACAAACAAATATAAGTGTTATTCTAATTTGTACCATGTATTACGTCAACGAGGGATGAACCAAAATCGTGATTGCCCAAAACCTTGTTGCCTCTAATAATTAGATTTCTTGGGAGGACAATCAAACCCATGTGCTCGCTGCGCTCTTTCGAAATAGTTTTCATAAAGTCTGCTAACAATCAACCGTATTATAATTTATATGCTGCAAATACATGCACAATCAACCTTGCAATCAACCTATTCTTGGTAAGTGCGCCAGATTTGAATGAATCTATTACATATGCAGCCAGCTAGCTAAAAAGGAATCAATCGATGAAAATATAGTATAACGTTTGAAAGTGTTTGGGTTTCACACTCGAAAATTTCACAGACCTTAGCTGAGTATATAATCTTCACAATATTATTCAATTATGCAACTGAGGAATTTCGCCGCTCGGTGTGTTACACAGGATGCTTTTATATGGTCCACTCTACTAGTATATATACATGATGCGTGGGATAGATTATAATGATTTCTAAATAGACGGGTAAACATGAGCCCACGTTCCATATGGCAGAATTGTAAGACTCTAAAATTTGTGTTGTATAACGCCTTGCACATTCACAGAGTATATGGTGAAAAATGGTATATTTGTCTTCCGATAAAATGGGTAAATACGTTACTCGTAATACGTTACTTCACGAGTAGTGTAATGATAACATTGATAATCGTTATCTGCAGATCAGTTTCCCACATCAGACATTTCTTTCTAAAGGATTTTTCCAGGATTTTTGTATTGTTTTTTGGCAAACACAAATTGTATCTTTGTACGCCTGGAAACAATATCAAACGCAATCAAAATGTTTATTAAGAAGATGGGAAGGTACTTCTGGAACACGTCTGCTGTTTATAGTGTTTATAATGATTCAGTGCTTCGAATGTACATTCTACTACTTACATTCACATTCACATTCTAAAATTTGGCTGATTGTAATGTACCATAGTGTCAATACTATCGATGAAATAAATTTGCAATACAAAACCATGTGTTTTCATAATTTTACTTTGCAACCCAAAAAAGTTGCCTTGAAGTTATTATAGATTCTCGCCGGGCAGAGTTCAATGTATTTAATTTCGATTTCATTACAAAGTGAACCAGTTGTTCTGCATTTTAACTTTTCTGCCTCATTTTTGGTATGTACATTTCCTATGGACTACCATACTAGTACAGGTATTTTAGTTATCCTTAAATTCAAATTCAAAAAGTTCCTTAAAAGGTGCGAGATCATGTGTTGACTCATTCCTCCATAATTGAGCTGAGCTGTTAATTATTATCGTCTCAGCTGCGTGCGGCCCAGACAAACGTCTTCGAATCTTCGATTATGATGCAAGGAAAAATTGGCGGTCGCCTTTGCTTTATAAATGCCGAAGACGTTTGTCGGATGTGCTGACAAAAGGTGACTTAAAGAATAAATTGAATTTACTCTACTTCAATTGAATAATCTTTTGTCTGTTGGAGATGTCTGTGTTTATAATTTGTCTGATATTTACCATTTCTGCGATAGTAGATAATTTCCATTTTCAGAATAAAGGTATAGAGCTTATATATATGAATAGGGATAATTACTCATTATTTTTGTAGACTATCGCGCGCAAAGATTTTGTGCTATGCAATGAATTTGGAACGCCTTATAATTTCTTTCCAATATGCTGGCGTTAAATTCCAAACGCATAACGTGTCCAACCTCTATTTCATATTTTTATGCCCTATCCTATGTGACACTTTCTATATTGTTAAAAACATTACACTTTTTCGCTATACGGAGAATTTTCAAAATGATAACCATGACCAATATATATAATCATGAGTGGAGACGTGTACTTTGGTGTAGTTTTCTCACGTAATCAAATGCACCCAAATTTAGATTGAGACAATCAGGGGCATAAAATACAAAGAGACCACTCTAATAATGGCTTATTTATACTATTGTAGTCTACTTTCAATTTTTGTCCAAAAGTATTTCCGTCAATGCTTGATGGGAAGAGCGTAAATACTGGGTGAACGGGGGACCGGGGAAGCCCCCTCACACTTTTTGTAATATAATCTATAATAACCAACATCTGTCCCCCCCTCGCTAACCTTTTGGAATGGATTGTCGCCCTTACAGTGAGTTGATGGCGCCACTCTGGTACCGAAACGTATATGATGTCGACCGGGTTTAGGCCATATTTAAGCCTCTTTTTAGGCAAATACTGAGTGCTCACAACAACATCTTCCCTTAGATATCTCGGTGGCTGCTGGAGACAATAATTCACATTCCAAAGGCGTTTTGGCATACACACGTGTGCTTCTCCTACATTTGAATGCAGCAGTTTATGTTTGGTATTTATCAATCAATTCTGGCATTGTTCATCCTCCGGACAATCCTGGGTACTTGCATTTTTACGCCTGGAGCTGCAGATAATTTCTTGCAATATTTCCAAAGGCTCCTGGCATTGGTCTATGCCCAACGGCTTTGGGTGTAGTAAATGAGTGCTTAACTAAAGTGATTACTCCCTCCGCCAGGAGTTTATATTTCCATCTTGGATTATTTGTTTGTTTCTTTGTTTGTCTGTCCGCACAATTGCTGAAAGACAATTTAGATCCAATACTTGTTGAACTTGTGTGAAAATTGGACCAAGGAAACTTTATCTCGCTTTCCGCTCTGTGTAAAAATACTTAATGAGTGCATAGTTTATGTATGAAAACTTGGGTGACATTGTGCAAGATTTACTAATAAACCAAAAATAACTTAAAGTTTTTGGGTACGTGTACAAAGCTATTTAATGTACGCAATGCTGACTTAGTTACGTTATCAATTCTACGGTATTATACGATTCCTCAGAAGGGCTATGTCACGGTTCGAACAGGCAAGCGAATTCTTTCAAAAACATTCTACCGTGAACTTCTTGCATCGATTTTATCAAGAGCAGAAAAGATCGCAACTGCTTTCATGCAATACCATGGAACTCTGCTGCAAATATTATTTCACCGGAATTACTATTTTTACTATTGAGGACCATTGTCGTTCATGATGAGGAAAGGATTCATAACTATACTCACTAGTAACCCAGTAGTATGCTCATATGATGGGTACTAGTTATGAAATGATCTTGACTTCACAAAGAAAATTTGGATTTACAAATTTTGTGTAAAATAAAGAACATACACCTCAAGTTTTCTTACGATACATCATTCGCATATTTTGTGACTTTCGTGTAAGTATATTCTTCGTATCTTTTCTTTGCTGACTTGAAATTCATGGTATTCACGTGACATGGCCCTTCTAAGTCAAAATCCAAGAGTGTAATGTGATATCTGTGATTTTCTATTGACAGGTGGTCCAGAATAAAGGTGTGCGAATCCGATCCGAATCCGAGTCCGAATCCGATCCGATCCGATCCGATCGGATTCGGATCGGATTCGGATCAAAATTTACGCGTCCGGATCGGATCGGATCGGATTTTATTGCTTTTATTTCGGATCGGATCGGATCGGATTTTGCGTTTTTTTCGCCGGATCGGATCGGATTCGTTTTTCCGCGTATTGAGAAACACTCAGTTAGATTTTGTCATTGAAAATCATTAAACTCGCAAGAAAACAATTAATCAAGATATTGTATGGAAAGCCATAGCTGTCTTAAGTGATCAAGCATCATTATACGCGGTGCTTTGACCTTTATACGCAGTCGTTTCACCTTTATACGCGGTGCTTTCACCATTATACGCGGTGCTTTCAGCATTATACGTGGTCGTTTGACCATTATACGCGGTGCTTTCACCGTTATACGCGGTGCTTTCAGCATTATACGTGGTCGTTTGACCATTATACGCGGTGCTTTCACCGTTATACGCGGTGCGTTCACCGTTATACGCGGTGCTTTCACCATTATACGTGGTCGTTTCACCATTATACGCGGTGCTTTCACCATTATACGTGGTGCTTTCAATATTATACGTGGTCGTTTGGCCATTATACGCGGTACTTTCACCATTATACGCGGTGCATTCAGCATTATACGTGGTCGTTTGACCATTATACGCGGTGCTTTCACCGTTATACGCGGTGCTTTCACCGTTATACGCGGTGCTTTCACCATTATACGTGGTCGTTTCACCATTATACGCGGTGCTTTCACCATTATACGTGGTGCTTTCAATATTATACGTGGTCGTTTGGCCATTATACGCGGTACTTTCACCATTATACGTGGTGCTTTCAGCATTATACGTGGTCGTTTGACCATTATACGCGGTGCTTTCACCGTTATACGCGGTGCTTTCACCGTTATACGCGGTGCTTTCACCATTATACGCGGTCGTTTTAGCATTATACGCGGTCGTTTTAGCATTATACGCGGTGCTCTTGTCATTATACGCGGTGCTTTTAGCATTATACGCGGTGCTCTTGTCATTATACGCGGTGCTTTTAGCATTATACGCGGTGCTCTTGTCGTTATACGCGGTGCTTTCACCATTATACGCGGTGGTTTTATCATCATTATATTCGGTGAGCCAGTACTTTTGGTCAGCGTTTGGGTCGACGTGGCAGACGTCATGTAATCAAAGATATCGATTACTGTATTTCATAGTTAACAAAATGGCGTCAGAAATGGCGTCCATTTTACAAAAGCTGAATCTTGAGCTGTTCACTGAAGAGTTTGATATGGAGAAAATAACACCAGATTTAGTAGGAAAGTTATCTTTAAATGAGTTTAAAGAGTTGGGAGTGCAAAATCGCAATGATATAATGACATTAAGAGTAGAGTGTACAAAATATGGACCAGAGAAGCCGCAAAGAAATAACTCAAATCAATGTGGAGCTCCTCAATTTGATATTCCTCGGACTGTTTTGGAGTGTTATCTTGATCAGAACTTGACGATCAATGAAATTTGCAAGATTATTTGTGTATCAGAGAGCACAATTTATCGCAGGATGAGACAGTATAGCCTAAGTAAGATGGATTTTTCGGATATTTCAGACGACCATTTAGACATTCAAATTAAGGAAATAACCAAAGAATTTCCTCACTCTGGGAGGGCTTGTAAAGCAGATGTTATTGGTGAGAAACATCAAAGTCCAACGTTGGCGGCTACGTGATAGTCTGCATAGGGTTGATAGTGAAGGTATTGCCCAAAGGTCGAGAGGAAGATTGCACAGGAGGACATACCATGTTCAAGGTCCAAACCACCTTTGGCATATTGACACGAACCACAAGCTCATTCGCTGGAACTTCATTATTATAGGAGGTATTGATGGTTTCAGTCGTTTGCCTGTAATGTTGCAGTGCTCGGACAATAACAAGGCAGATACTGTGTTGGCATGTTTTGTAGATGCTGTTAATGAGTTTGGACTACCCAGTAGAATTCGAACGGACAAAGGCCTTGAAAATGTTGGGATTGCACAATTCATGATTCAAAATCGAGGTACCAACCGTGGAAGTATTATCGCGGGGAAGAGTACACACAACCAAAGAATTGAGCGTTTGTGGAGAGATGTTTATGAAGGAGTTCTTAGCTTTTTCTATCAGCTGTTTTATTTTATGGAAGAAGAAGATATTCTTGACCCCTTGAATGAGTTACACCTGGCAGCCCTTCATCACATATTTGTTCCTCTCGTTAATGAGAAATTGACTGTTTGGAAAACAGCCTGGGCTCATCACAGAATGCGAACAACCAGGTCAACACCTGCACAGCTGTGGCTAACAGGTCAAGTTAACAATCCAGTAGGGCTGGAGGCTACTCTTACTCCAATTGAAGATCCTGATGAAGAACTAGATGAAGGAAATGAGGAGCAGTCTGATGGGGATAGGCCAGTATTCCTCCCACTATTATCAGGTCTATCTGACGCCTGTCACAATGAACTTAATGCCCAAACCTGGACCAGGTCAAACCATGGGATTGATGACTTTGTCACAACATTGGACATCATTAGAAGGAATGATGTTTAACCCTTCTTTTTACTTAAACTAAACTTAAATAATATAATATTTAGGGGTTGGTCACTGGGAAAATTGAATTATTTAATAATTACTATTGAATTTACCTATGACCATTTTAATTTGTTAAATGATTTTTACTTGTTTCCATCTGTATGTAATAAACTGTATATTCAAGTTTGTATTTTTACCCATACGTTTTTCTTGTTTTTTTTGTCTTGAATTTGGTTTGGAGTTAGGGAAGGATTTAGCCTTTAGGGTTAGGTTCATTAAGTTTTTAAACTTATGCATCAGTCAAATCCAAGCGTGCCCTTACCCCCCCCCCCGGGCCACCGCGGGGCATTTTCCTGTAAAGCACGTCCCGGGGGTTGGGCATTTGAACTCAAACCTTTGCCCGGGGGCGGGGCATTTGAAATTAAGGATTTGGAGGTTTTACGATCACCGATAACTTGATAATAATATAAAACAAAACAATACCAGTTTCAGAACATTTAATAAATTTATAGTTATGTTTTATTTCAAAAACCACTACAAACGCATAAATTCGAACCACACCGCAAACTTTAAAAATAAATGCGCTAGAGCATGACGACAGCAAAACGCGCTAACGCAGGCGAAATACGTGGGCGATTATTAATCAGAGGGCATTCGCTCGAAACGTCGAAGAAAGTATTCTCTTTATGTTCAGGTAGTTGGATAACCTACTCTTCTTAGCCAAACAGTCCAGCTGTCCCAGAGGTGGGGGATTTGCTACTGATTTTTTGCCCCGCTGTGGGGCATTTTCACGTGTTTTTTATCCCTGCCCCGGGGAATTTGTCGCATATTTTCGAAAACTGTCAAAAGCCCGGGGGTTTGCCCGGGGGGGGGATGGGCACGCTTGGATTTGACTGATGCATTATCTGAAAGTTGAGAAAATTACGTCACATCAGTTTGGTAGATGGAAACAGTGCTAACCAATACAATTCACAGAGTCTAAAGAGGCGGTCAAGTCTGTATGTAAACATTGTAGTTTACTACAATTATTTTTTTATGTGATGTGTTCTTTATTTTTTGGTGCTAATATTAAAAATTCTGATTTCTGAAAGCTTTGTTTACATTTTTGTATTAAATTATTGAACTTTATTAACGATCTGCAATCAAATATTTATATTTTCGTGCGTATAGAGAATAATAAATTACCAAAACACAATGATCAGGCTTTGTAAGAACATAAAAACCTATAATTATTCCCAGTGGGCCAACCCTTGACCACCTCTTTAATATATCCAAGTATTGAAATGTCATAAAAACATATCAGCACATCAAACATTTCCAAAGAAGGCATTAGCAAATGCATAATCATATAGAGAGAAGAGACGATCAGGTGCTGGCAGAGGGATAAGGTGTGTTGCATGTGGTAATGTCAGGGAACAAATACATGTATTTGCGGTGGGGATGAATTTATCAGCTGCAACTGCTGTAATAAAATTGATGCTTGGCTGGATTGTGAAGCCTAATGGAGGTTCTTCATCGGCACATGTTGTGAACATCAGTACATGAGCCAAGCTAATTGCACCCCGTCGTCCACCTATAAATATAGTACATATATGATTCAGTTACATTTTACTCAGCAGATTATTAAAACTGTATACTTATATATTTTATTGGATATTTAGTAAAATGACACCTGGATGCATTATAGAAGTCTGAGCCAAATTCCCATTGCCACAAAGAATCAACCCCACACATTTATGATACAATTTTATTCCTAATTTTTTTTACTATTTACTTACTTGCAATTTCTCTTAAATATTTAAGAAATTCTGCATACACTTTATTCTCAAGTTGTCTTTTGTTGGACCCATCTTCACTAAATGCAGCCCGTAACAAGCTTGTTATGCTCCTTATTGTCAAGGTCTGGGTCCTGGTAGGCTCAAGAAGATCCAAGAATATTGGGAGTTTACAGCCAAGCTAAGAATTATATAAATATATAACATATTATGTTATGTTACATAACAAGGCAATTGCAAATATGGATTCACCTATTTATTTTGTTTAAATATAAAGGAAATTTTTCCATATAATTTTGCAATAATGTTTATGCAGCCCCATGCATGTTTTAGCACAAAAACACCTATACATCACACCTATAAGTCACCGGTGGTGACTTTATTTTAAGTAAACAAAACAATTATAAAGCTCTACCAATACCAGGTGTTGAGCACTCTTCAAGCTGTGCATTAATACTTTGTTTGAAAGTATTATTATAACTACTATTATTATTATATATATATATATATATTTAACAATGTTCCTGGCTGCGGTTGTTGCCCCTGGGCTAAGCCGAGGTTAACAATGAGCGGGTTGAGTATTGTTTTCCCGATGTTTCTTATTCAATAAACTAGTGTTTCTGATCTATGAATTTCAAATAAAATATAGGAATAGAGTAAAAATAGGTTTTTGCCGGCTAGTTGTTCCCATGGGTTTTCCCATTTATATTATACAATCAATAAATATCTACTCTTAAATACTTACTTGATAGATTCCAACTTTCTTCAAACCTTCTCGCAATTTAGCGATGCATGATTCATCGGTTTCTTCAGTAGAGAAGACTTTGTCTTTGATTTCCCCGGGAATAAATGTCGGAATTTTCCCATTTTGAATGATACTCAATCCTAAATAATTATGAAAAATAATTACTTCTATATCAATGACAAGTTCAAAAGATAAAAGGAGGGGGTGGAGACCCAGCATCCAAGGCTTGTATCATGATAAAATGATTAATACAGTGGTCTATTCACATGATCATCACTTTTAGCTCACCCAATATTATGCCAACCGGTAGGTATCTCTCGCTTAGCAAATCCCTTAACCCACTATCAAAGAAAGCTTCTTTGATTTCCTTCAGGACCAAGCGAAAGAACTCTTTTCTTGGTCCACCATAATCGTCTGCAACCTATAATAAAAAAACATGTAAGAAATACAATACATAGAATGCTGTACCTTTATTGAGTACTAGTACATTGTAAATCAATGTGCACAGTGCACATTTTCTTAATGAATATTTTAAGTGAAGTTCAATTTTGCAAAGTGGAGATACTGACTCTACTCTACTGTTTATTATTGATTTATTATTAAATGCTAGACCATTTCATTTATCAGGGGAAGTGTATTACCAGTTCATTAATGATATTAAACTGCAGTTGGAAAATATTACTGGTCTTCAATTATCAGCCAATACAAACCTCACTGTAGAACTGAACTTGTAATGTTCTCCTGTATTCCTGAAGGAATAAAATTTCATCAAATGCCGTCGTCATCAGGTTATGGCGGTCCACCATTATGAAGTTTGTCGCTCCTTCATTCACCTCCTCCAAAGATTGAACCTCCAACGCTCTTCCTATCACCATTTTTGGTTGAAAATAGCGAAGAATTTCAACGGGATTCGATATGTTGTGTTGTTGACAATATGTAACAGTGTCATCGACAATTCCATCAACTGATTGTCCATTATTGTTGGGTGCTGCTGGTGTGCTGGTGAGGTCAACTACCGCAATGGATGATAGCAGAGTAACTGAAGAAGATGCATTTGAACTGTTGCCAGTATTAGCAGATGGTGATGCAGTGGATGTGGTGATGACATTTGGCAATGCATTGTCAGGAACTACTGAGGAGTTGGATTGCTGGGCACTAGGTGGGGCAACGGGGGGTTCTGATGAAGAGGGGATGACTGGGGTGGTACTTACATTGGTGGCAGAGGTTACAGCACTTGGCAAAGGGTCAACCGAATCAGTGTTTTCATGATCATCGTCACTTGACTCCAAACCCTCAGTACAAGACCATAAATGATCCCGTAGCTTGTGGACAAGGATTTCTTGCTCACACATGTGACATTTCTCTTTCACCTCGGACTGACTTTCACCCACTATTGACGTTGTGGACAAAGACTTCTGTATTGGCCGCAAATAAATCTTCCCTTGTCCACCACCCAAGTTTGAACGCAGATCTTTCGCATTCCACGAACAGCTGATCACAGACAGATCCCGACAATTTGCCTGGCACCGCATCATTTCAAACCCTCCGCACGCTTTCAGTTGGGGAAATCCAAGGGCATTTCCAGCAGCATCTTTCTCGTCTGACGTAATTTTGTTCACTACGGTCTGTTCGTCATCTTGCGTATCCAACTTAATCTTTTTTAAACCTAGACCCGCTTTGAAGAGAATTTCCTTCTGCACAGATGACGGCGTTTTGGATGAAGCGCTATCAGCCATACAAACGAACGTCGGCGTCCAAGGATTACCCTTTGCTGCCCGCTTAGTCGCGCCACTGGAGCTTCTTGCTGCGACACGTGTCTGGCTACGGCTGTTGTGCCTCCGTGGATTAAATATTGAAATCCGCTCTTGACGCACAGCAGCTGTCTGGCTTGTCGAAGCTGTAGAAGCATTATCTTCGTCCATTTTCTTCTTACAGGCATCACGAAGACGAATACGATCACCAATCGTACTCACACCAAGACGAACCAACTCCTGATCTGAGGCAGCTAAAACTGCCTGTGGTTCCATTCGCTGCTCTTGAAATCGGCCAAGCAAAGCACCCAAATTTAAAGTTTGCAGTATTTGTTCCATATTTAAAAAAAACACTGCTTATTTTCGATTAAAAACGCCAGAAAACTCTTATATATTTGCAGTATTCACGCTCAGACGCTAAACTTGTAAATTCCGAAGCAGGAAATGCAGTGTTTCCACTTTTAAAAGTTCATAGTTGCTTTAATCAAGCTGCAAAAAGCTGCAATTCCTTTTTTCCCTGTAAATTTCCTTTCAAAGAATGAGAAAATTTCCTTCAAATTTCATTCTCAGGTTTTAGTTGGAGTAAGGAAAAATTGGGTTACCTACAGAGTCGAAAATATCCATTTTATCTTTTAGGCAGGATAAATGACAGGCACAAGCAAGTAGCAACTAATAGTGCAGACAAAAAACACAAAATACTCAAATATGGTTCACTAGCTAAACAATCAAAAGTATGTTTTATAGTACTGTAAAAAGAAAAGACTGACATGCATTCACAATAAAATAATTTCAGCTTTCTTAGATGTTTTTTTTTTAATTTTTGCCTCCACTCCTGGCAAACAGCCATATTTTGAGATCAGTGAGATGACCACCCATATATACCCATGAACCATAGTCACGCGCCCGCGATAATTGATGAACTTTAGACTTCGCTGATGCTTTCCTTTCCCCGGGTGTCGTTGGCTCGGGTTTACATAATTTTTCATGAATTATACTATTTAATGTATTTATACTACGTACATGCATACATCGTTGTTATCAATGTTATGTGCAGCTAAAAGCCTAAAAGTCTATTTGAGCAATTGCCATAGCACGGTTAGGTACAATAGATTTTTAAAGACTAAACTACTAAAGTGTTATGATTTCCCACGAGGTGGCGTTTTCAGTATTTTTCCTTCAAATTTCCTTCAAATCTTATTTCCTTTTCGTTTCCTTCATTTTGTGAAAATTTCCTTTGAAAAAGAAATTTCCTTCAAAGTGGAAACGCTGAGGAAATGACACGTGCTCGCGCATATTCAACATCTTTGATTACATGACGTCTGCCATTTCGACCCAATCGCTGACCAAAAGTACTGGCTCACCGAATATAATGATGATAAAACCACCGCGTATAATGGTGAAAGCACCGCGTATAATGCTGAAAGCACCACGTATAATGGTGAAAGTACCGCGTATAATGGCCAAACGACCACGTATAATATTGAAAGCACCACGTATAATGGTGAAAGCACCGCGTATAATGGTGAAACGACCACGTATAATGGTGAAAGCACCGCGTATAACGGTGAAAGCACCGCGTATAACGGTGAAAGCACCGCGTATAATGGTCAAACGACCACGTATAATGCTGAATGCACCGCGTATAATGGTGAAAGTACCGCGTATAATGGCCAAACGACCACGTATAATATTGAAAGCACCACGTATAATGGTGAAAGCACCGCGTATAATGGTGAAACGACCACGTATAATGGTGAAAGCACCGCGTATAACGGTGAACGCACCGCGTATAACGGTGAAAGCACCGCGTATAATGGTCAAACGACCACGTATAATGCTGAAAGCACCGCGTATAACGGTGAAAGCACCGCGTATAATGGTCAAACGACCACGTATAATGCTGAAAGCACCGCGTATAATGGTGAAAGCACCGCGTATAAAGGTGAAACGACTGCGTATAAAGGTCAAAGCACCGCGTATGATGATGCTTGATCACTTAAGACAGCTATGGCTTTCCATAATATTGCTATAGTCTTCAACTACGTTTTGGCTTTTCCCGTTCACAAATCATAATCGCCCTGACATCAGGACTTTTAGGCGACGAGTCGTCGACAATTATAATTAACTTGGCACTTGGCAAGTTGATGTGTTTTCCGCCTTTCCGGCTACACTGCTCGTTGTTATTGTAGACTGTAGAGTAGACTTCGTAAAAGCGCACACGTGGAATTTTAGATCGCATTTTATTATAATATGGCTGAAACTATTGAGGCGGTACAACCAAATCCATCTGCTAAACTACTAAGTAAAGATATGGTCGAAAAACTACTACGAGAGAAGTCAAAACGCGTTGTGATAACGACTGTCGAGGACAAAAAGAAACGATCCGAATGTTGGAAATTCTTCGGCTTCCCAAAAGTTGATGGGGTGATTTATCACGAAATGGCAGCTTGTCATAAATGCTTTACCATTTACAAGTATAGTTCGTCGAAAGGGAACGCTCAATTAAACAAGCACATCTGCGCTAGGGACAAGTTGAAACTAGTAAAAGGGCAAACATCGCTCAATTTCTTCAGTAATTCGAAGGTTGGCAGCAGTCAAAGTGCACCACTTGTGAAGCTCAGCCAAGACGACCATCAATCTTTACAGATGAATGCCATAAATGCCGCGGCTCTTGATTCTAGCCCGCTTTCGCGTTATGAAAAGGAAGGCATGAAGATTATGCTGAGAAGCGCAGCAAGATTTGGGGCGCGATACGGAGAAAACTTCGATCTTTCACAGCACATCGTCAACAGGACAAATCTAACTCGCAATTACCTGCCGAAGCGTCATGAAGAAGTTCGCGCTGATATCCTTAAGTCTTTGAATGGAGAAGCATTTTGCACGACGACCGATATGTGGAAGGAGAAATACACGGGAAAAAGCTACATGTCTGTCACCGTTCATCACATTGATGCTGATTGGAAGAACCTGAGCAGCTTCATTTGGTCAACGAATGAATACAATCTCGAGGACCATACAGCACCTAGCATTTCCAAATGCTATCTTGAAAATGTCCCCGACGCCCCATTCAGGCTTGTCACTACCGATAACACCAATACCATGCCAGCTGCATTTCGCCGTCTCGCCAGCGACGATCAAATTGGATGCATTTCGCACATAAGTTCACTGGTTGCCAAAGCTTGCGTCACTTCGAATGATGCCGCCGAGGTTAAGCTAAATGTGGAAGCAGCTAAGAAGTTAGTCGAACATGTTAAGCGCGCAGATCTCCAAAGTAAGTTAACTACCACACTGAAGCAGACCATAGCAACGCGATTTTATACCTACCGCGAAATGATTGGATCCATTATCAAGAGCTGGGAAGAGCTTGAAACCGTTCTTGATGCCAGAGGTGAGCTCAATTATATGGAAGATATTAACAAAATCCTTCTCATACAGACTTCGCGTGTTTTAAAACCTCTTCACGACTGTGGTCTGGAGCTTGAGAAAGATAAGGAGCCTACGTTACACCGAGCACGCTACTGGGAAGCAAGACTCAGAGCAGCCTTTTCCGAAAACGAACAGGATATGACGGCGATTAAGAAGATGAAAGATGTTGGACGAAAAGCTCTAACGGCCAAACTAAGCAGTCGACTCGGAATATATCACGATGTGGCTTCTGCGTTGGACCCAAGGGTGGGAGAACCTACAGATGAAACCAACCGGCAGCAGATTTTCGAGAAGATCGAGCTTATTCACGAGCGTATCACGGGTTGTGCCGATGAAGACGAAACTCGCGGGGATGCTGACCAATTTGACAATCCATTATCGTCTGATGGAGAAGATTCAGAAGAGGTAACTAATTAAACAAATGTTAGAAATATATTACTTTGCTGCATTTTTAATTATTCCGCTAATAGTATCTTACCGAAATTTGTATTGTTTCTCATTCTTACTTAAGGTCGCAGAAATCGAGCATTCCGCTGCGAAAAAGAAGAAAAAGAATCCTTGTGATGAGATTGAAGAACCAGAGTTTGGCTTTTACAAGGAAAAGCAGCAAGTCTCCTCGATCGTCGATGAAATTCGAAGGTTTGCTAGAAACGACTTCGACCTCGAAATGTATGAGGATAGCAAGAAGCAGCTAGATATACTAAAATTCTGGAGGGATCATGCTAGGATCTACCCCAAGTTAGCAGTGGTGGCCAGGTTTATATTGGCTTGTCCAGCTAGCAGCGCGCCATCGGAGAGAAGTTTCTCGCAAGCAGGTTGGACAATCAACCTTCGACGTACGCGTCTAGCTCCACGAAATCTAAACGCACTGCTATGCATCCGAAGTTATATGGCAGGGAGTGCATGGAAGGCTTTGGAGCCGGCTGAGCCTACTGCCTTGGATGAAAACGACGAATGAACAGACTAAAACTTTACTCCATTTCACTAACAGTTTCTTGAACCATTGATGACAAAACTACACTGCTTTAATAGTGTTGTATGAATTATTTTTAATATTTAGATTTAGGGATTTGGGCAGTATGGACTATTATTGTGTTTCATTATTTGGTTTATGTTTCATACGTAGAATCGTAGAATTTAAATGAATTTGATTCATACGAATTAATTTGATTCACTCAATTACATTCGACGCAAATACGTTGTACAATAAATGTACATTGTACAACTAAATTCGTCTCACTCGCATTATGATCTGTCTAGCCGTGTCTACTGTCTACCTCCGAGTGATAATGCGATGAAAATGCAACTCCAAGTTAAAGGACGAATAAACAAGTTAAACGTTGCGCATTTTTTTGCAACGTAAAGTCCGGAGGTTTAGAATAATGTGTTGAAAACTCTACAAATGTTAGACATACGTTTCGTTCAAAGTTTGAACTTCAAACTATATAAAAGCATACAATATACGTTC
Organism: Trachythela sp. YZ-2020; assembly: GCA_016169945.1. Lineage (NCBI taxonomy): Eukaryota > Metazoa > Cnidaria > Anthozoa > Malacalcyonacea > Clavulariidae > Trachythela > Trachythela sp. YZ-2020. The sequence continues at coordinate 1,220,549 of JADLSH010000385.1, forward strand.
GGACTTCGGATCGGATCGGATTACAAATTTTCAGCATCAAGTCGGATCGGATCGGATCGGATCTAATATTTTTTTTTCGGATTGGATCGGATCGGATTAAAATTTTTTTAATCGGATCGGATCGGATTCGGATTGAGTACTTAGACAAACCTTCGGATTCAAAGAGGTCAATCCGATCCGACGCACACCTTTAGTCCAGAACAGTTTAAATGTAACCTGCCGCTGCCCAAGTTTCGAGAAATGTGTCACACAAGAGTGTTTACATCTCTTGATCGTTCCGTTCAGCAAAATCGCCGAATATCTCTTCGATCGTTACAAGCAAGCGCAACTAGCAACCGCTGAAAAATCTAAAAATGGAATGATTGGAATGATTCTCAAACGTGTTGTTGGAGGTTCTAAAAGGGCACGAAAAGTTAAATCTAGTGATATGGTCTATCTTTACAAATCTCGAGATTTCTGTCTCCCAGACGTTCATAATCCTTACAAGAATCCTGGCACAAGGAGCCGAGTATGTGCGCAGAGATTGAGGTCCAAAATAGCAAATATTCGCCAATACAACCCAACATTGTCAGTTCGTTTCAACGTTTGTGCCAAATTATGTTGTGGACGAACGTACAGCACAAAAACAGTCATAAAACAAGTGGTTTGTAAATGTAGATTTTCCCGAAGTAGATGGAAATTAATTTGCAAGAAATGTCCCGTAGTTGCAACAATGTTTATATGCAATTAACTGAAGTAAATAAGGGTTCATTGGACCATAATTAAGATACGTATGTTTATAATCACTTTTCCTTATTTTCAGAGTTCAGAACTCATTATCGGTACTGTTTTCAAAAATAGGACCGCATTTTAGTGAATTTAACTGATGACAATTGTCGTGACTTCGGTAAACGATTGAATAAAGCTGCTATCTTGGGTTGCATCTAAGGATGGACCATTTTTTTATGCTTAAGAGAAACATTTATATGCGTGTCTATCCAATCAGTCAAATACGTTTAACTATACATTAGCCTTAGGCTGATTGGATTGAAAGTTTCAATTGCTTGTTACCGAAGTTTCACGTGAGATTAGACGGAAATCCTTAGACGCAACCGACGGTAATGACCGGTCACTATGCAAATTTCCATTGTTAAATTTACTCGAAAATATACTGATTTATTTTTAAATAAATAGAAGAACACTATAACCTTTTAAATCAATGCAAAATTATTCCTAGATCCAAACATTATTTTCCACCAGGGAGTACTAGAACTAGGAAAAATTTGCACAATTAGCAAATTCACAATTAGAGTGTATTCATGCAGTTTTACATGGTGTATAAAAAACGGTAATCCAAATTTGGCTGGCTATAGCGCGCATAATATTTAATTTATAGTTTTACATTTTTCAAACAAATAAAGATCAGGCCTTTAGCTGTCAAATGACACCTTTTTTTGTATCACTGAAATCAATAATGGCCCAATACGATCCGATGAAAAAAGAGTGGTCGAAATCACATTTTTGCACTTTTGGGATTTAAACGTCCCACGTCGGCGAATTTTCGACCATTTGCCCAAATGATGGTTGCCTATTTGTGAAACGTTCAGCATTGCCAGTTCTGCTGTCTCCAAACTTCATGTTTCGTAAAATGTTTCAACCACCAAATCTCGTTGTTAAATCACCATTTGAGCCTTTATTGAATTACCAAGACTTGATAAATAGCCCATGGTACATTAAAATTCTTAAATTTGAATCCGAAATGAGAATAATTTAAATAGGCAGACAATAGCTTTAATTACACTGAACTCCCAATGGTGCAAAAATGCGTTTTCGAACGGCAATATTTAATCTTATCGTATTTGGCTATTGTGATCGAATGCTTGATAAGAACAGCTTGAATGGCGTAATATTGAATGAAGTAATCCGAGTACTAGTCGCTGATTGGCTGCAAGTTAACACACAAACAAACTTACACGCACGATAGCAATATATCTGCGCTAGCGCAGATACAAAAGGTATCATTTGACAGCTAAAAGATTGATCTATATGTTATGAAAAATTGTCATAAATCTATAAACTAAATAATAAACGCACGACAACATGCTAAAGTTGGATCACCTTTGTTCTACAGTACTTTCTTATTACCAGAAGATTAAAATATAAAGCCGTTGTGTACGTATAAGCTCACGTCAGCTTGAAAGACAAGAATCACAGCTGGTAGAATCCGCACGTTTCAGAGCTAATACCTGAGTTAATACGCAATGGCTATATGTTTGAAGACGACGGCAAACGCTTGAGTTCTGATAACCCGCCGTTATCAATCGTTGATCTTTTAGAAGAATAGAACCTATTTTAATGATGCTAGATCATAGATCTAGCAAGAAAGAAATATATCCATATGATGTATCATGTAAGCTTTTATATGTCAATTAAGTAATATATAATATAAATATGTAGAAATAGTACATAGTTTACAACATTTTAATATATAATGTATTTTACGATAAAAATAAATTCAGATAAATAATGCATCATTTTTCACTGATTGTGTTATAAATTGTTGGGAATATAATGATTAAATATATGGTATAAATTAATTGGAGTGGAATAATATTGATTCGGAATTCCGCTATGCCGAAGGTGTGGAAGATAATGAATGCCATAAATCATCTCTAAAGCCCCCTCTCAAATAAGCCCCTGTCTAAATAGTCCCTCCCCTTTTAAAGGGAGATAATTATTCTGCCCTCCTTCTCTTTTACACCCCCCCCCCTCCCCCCTTTCAAAACGAAGAAACACATATCTACTAATAAACGTTCCCCAAGTTAGCTTCACAACCTCATCTCAGGCCACTTTTCGCGCGGTTTTGGTAAGTACACATTCCTTCATATTCCGAATTTTGTTGCTATTTGACTAATTTCTATAATTTATGCGATATTTTTTCAACAAATTTAGTACCTAGATTGCAAACTTTTCTATAAGTTCTCTTTTGATATATTATTTGTAATATTGAATCTATTTTCTACAAAATTATCTCATTTTTTGTGCGGAATGTCTGAACAAAACAAAGCCGGTCCAAGTACATATTTCGGCCATTAAAACAATTTGTAAAATATACTGATAACACAGTAAATAACGTGGCAAAACGAAGTCTATAATAAGGCTAATACCATTCATATATAATAACTTTCAACAATGCGTTATTCTTGATATTTTGACGTCTTTTTCGACCATATTTCAACATGCACAGTTCGGAAAATGTACTTACCGAAACCGCGCGAAAAACGGTCTGGATCGAGGTTGTGAAGCTATCATTAGAATTTTACGTCATCCTCGTCCCCAGGACCAAACTACGTTGCTTTGCTAGAAATGTCTATTACTATGTACTCAGTAGATTAACTCGAAATCGGTACGAGTTTTACTGCGTTTCCTGCTTACTTGGTTTCGTTTAAATCAATAAGCCCCACGGTCCCTACAATAACACCCTCCCCCCTCCTCAAACGTGGATGAAATAAACAAGTATAAAGGGTTAAGATATGCACTAAAAAAGTCGATAAATCGTTAATTAAGGGTTATTTCAGAAACGGTATCTCCTGTTATACAAACAGATAAAACAAAATAATTTCAACAGATGTTAATAGTAATATGAGGGTGTTTTGGTTCACGGAATGCTAAAGAGTGCTCGATGTAATATAGATAGAGCAAATATATAGTATATACCTCAAGGTATCCACTACACTTCAGGTGGACTCCTAGTAGTAATATGCTGCAACTCCTCGCCCTTTTCTAACCAAATAGCTAAAATCCCCAAAAGTCTCACAATATGAAGCATATTGCAAACTAAAAAACCCTGATATAATTTGTTTGCAAGTGGATACAGGGATCCGACACCGGATCCTAATGTGTAAACACTATCGTTCCGATACAACTATTTCCCCTATTTCACTATGATAAAATGATACCACGTAAATTCCATTACGTCTCAAGCGAATGCTAGTAGTCTAGTGGTTTGGACGTCTGTCTACCGTGCACACTGACCTGGAAATAGTACTGGATACTAAATCTATTGTGTTAAAATGGAAGCCGGCTATTACTAAGCGACGAACTGAAAATTGTTTAGCGCATAATGGCAGAAATTTATTGCTTCATATGTTAAAATAATGTAGTAATCTGGTATTTTAGAGTTTGAAGACGTTTCAAAAAGAAATAGAGACAATTTTCCTGCATATTTGGTCCCTTAGTAATGGCGAATTTCATTGACTGGCTTCATTTTCTAGATCTGTACCAGTGAACAATAGGTTGCGCTATAAGTCTGCTTTTCATATCAGTGATCGTGCACTGAGTCGATGTATCGAATTGCCAGGTGGCGTTGGGTGCGTGCAAGATACCAGGTTTTTCCCCAAAACAACGTGAATTTTCATGTATGCGCATACGTAATGTTGTTTCGTAACAATAGCCCTGCTTACACAATGGCATCCCATATCCACTTATAGTCGCTCATCGTTTATATGAGAAATTATATCAAATCACATACAGTCTATAGAGAAAATAATATTCTTGCCAAGATAAACACAAAATTTGCGTCCCAGTCGAACTAATCTAAACTTGCCGTGAAAACAAATAATCAGTTGGTTTCTAATTTTATGTTTATTTAAATGCCAAATCATGTTATTGTTGCGTTTTCTTTGCAACGAAATATTGCAGAACATTTTAAATCCGGCTCATTATGTATATGTCTTCGTTTTCAAAACTTCAAAAGATGCAAATAACTTAAATATTGTCGCTAAATACAGCTCATCTTTGAGGCAAAATATAAAACTCCTTTTTGATTAACTGAGCTTAGATGTACGACCCACTGATCTGGAAATAATACTGGATTTAGCATTTATTGGGTTAAAAATAAAGCCGGAAGTCAGCCATTACTAAGGGACCAACTGACAACTTTTTTGGCGTGCAATGGTAGCTAGAAATTTATTGCTTGAAATTTATTTGATGCTTCGTATGTTTAAATAATGTAGTAATCTGATATTTTTAGAGTTCGAAGACGTTTTAAAAACGAATAGAGAATTAGCTGGCTTCATTTGTTGCGCCAGTGAACCGGTGGCGGAAATTTCGGTGGGGTGGGGGTGGGCACCCCCACCTTTACGAAAAATAGACACTTTGTCGGAAAATTTTACCTAAAAACAGCCTTATTTTTAGTGTAAATGGGGAGTTTGTCGGAAATTTGAAGGTTTTGTCGGAAATATAGGAAACTTTGCCACCCCACCCCCCCCCCTGAATTTCCGCCAATGCAGTGAACAATAGGTTGCGCTATCCAGTCTACTTTTCAGATCAGTGGTATGACCTCGACCAATACCCCCCTGCCCGGACCTTTTGCATGCTCAGTCGATAACATGCAGTATGATTATACAAGGTCACAAAAATGTTATGTTATTTAGCATTTATTAACCAACCTCACGAATGATATGAGACGTAGGAAATCCCCCATACTGTAATAGGGCATCTTTGCCTATAGATGGACAATATGCCGCGTGCTGATCCATGATATTTTTCTTTGTTTCAATAGATTGTACGTGACAGTTTATCACTTGACTGCAAATGCCATGGCATGACCGCGTCGTGCCCCATACAAACCTGCACGCGTTTTTTGCCAATAGAATTCAGTGTAATTGCGGGAAAACTTTTTCAATCATACGAGGAAGCGTTACGAGTTGATCTTCTCGAGGCTGGCGAAGGCAGGAAAGAACTTGTGATAAAGAAACCAAAACAAGGCGCGAAGGACAAAAAACTGCAGTCTGACGACATGGCATTTCTATTAAACTCAAGAGACTTCTGTATCACCGACAGCACAAAAAATCTACGTGGTACGAAGGGACGGGTATGTGGGCATAGATTTGTTGAAAATTTTGGAAAATTATCACCTGTCGACACAACACCAATTAACGTGTGCGATTATTTATGTTGTGGACGAGGATATACCACTACGACGAAAACTATTTATGTAGAAAAGTGCAGATGCAAATGGGACATGGATATTATGGACGTAAAGTGTAAGAGCTGCGATGCGAAAGAAGAAATGTACTTGTGCAGGTAGCTTACATGAGATTTCTCTTGGACAATCTGGAACAGGCTGTGTTGTGCACACAATTTTCCTTCCACGCGCACCGTGCACTGAATTCACGAACACCTTCCAAAATATTGGGATAACATATATACATCGTAAATGTACCACATTAGAAACCCGCTCTCCACTGAAGTATATGAGATGCTTTATACTGTATCCACCTAGGTAATGATCTGGCTGCTGATATACCAGCCCGGCTGATTAATTGCAAAGTGGAAAGCCAAAAAAATGAAAGTGCGGGATGTATAAATAGCTGCAGTCGAATAAAAACGTAATAAATTAATAAGCTCGGATTTCTAAAAATTCGCGCTTTATTTCAATCCACGTTGAATTGTTCTATTGTACTTTACATCCTGAACTTTCCACTTTTGCCATATTCAGCCGCTGCATTGAAAACTACCCATTTTAACTGTCCCGAATTGCCCTAAAATAGAATTAGGGGCGGTGCAGTTGTTGCATAAGGGCCCTCAAACTTTAAGTTCTCAGAATATTCAATTTGCACTGAAGATCCCATGGAAAGGACCGCACGAAATAAATTTGAACCTTCCGCTGGGATGCTTAAAATTGTTAGAATTAAATTAACCTATTTATAAAAATGACGTATGCTTGAGAACAAATGTACTTTACATGTAATTTATATAATACTATAGGTAATGAATATAACTTTGCACGCGTCAATGCATGCGTTTGTAAAAATATCACATACATGTTACACAAGAAATAAATATTATAACCTGAGTCTCAGGTGCAATCTTAAATTCCTCATTCGAGTACAATTTATTAGTATAGGTATTAGGTAATGGTATGGTTTCGAGTGCAATTTGGAAAAAAACATGCACGAGTGAGTTTTTCAAAGACAATCAAAATTGCACGAGTCCGAAGGACGAGTGCAATTTGACGTCTTTGAAAACTCACGAGTGTTTGTTTTTCCAAATTTCAAGAGAAACCATACTATTACTTATTAATAATATACATGAAAAAATTACACGTTTTGATAACACTTGTGCACTCACCTACGCCGTTTAAGCATTGTTTTCGATGCTTGTTAGCAAACTTTTTCAGTCTATGTGCTCCTTGAACTTAAATTGTTGTGTTGTATTCACGACAACTCAAATTGTTGCTCGTTTCCAGGCTCTGATCTTGTTTTGTTAATTTGCACTGCTGTAATTGCACAGTGTGCAATTTCAAAAATAATTGCACTGGTCTTAGCCAATCAGAATTGAGTAATTTTTTCATCTATATACAAACCGCGCGAGAGATTTTTATCTGATTTAAAACATCGAGGCGCAGCCGAGTGTTTTAGATCTGATAAAGGCCGAACTGCATGGTTTGTATATGATCGGCTTGGCGTTGGAATTTTGAAGATTCATGTTATCTACGCTGCAAAAATTGAAGGAGAAAATTCAGTATAGATCCGCTACGGGTCATGAGTTTCCTTTGTATTTTGCTTATGAATAATTAATGAATTTTAGAATACAATTTATACAATTTAAGAACGCGATAGAGGAACTTCCCCAGCGAAATTAAAGCCCACCCCCTCAATTTCATGTACCTTGACCGCGGCATTCCGAAAATACTAACTGCAATCGTGCAGATTACCCTCTGACAACGTTATCTGACTCGTATACCAATTAAGGGGCTGCACAGTTTTGTAAATTTTATTAAACCTTGGCATGGGGGTCCGGCGTCGACCGCGCGAAGTGGAATATAACGTTGAAGTACACGACAGCCACTCAATCTGAAAGGATTGTGAAGGGTCGCTAAACAACGAGTAAATAATAAAAACCGTACAAACGAACCAACCATTAACTAATTTGTTTATTATATAAGTATAATATAAGTGACACTGATAGACTCACATCGAACAACACGCAAGCGAAGTATACCTAGCCTCAAAAACAGATTTCTTACCGTATTTTTAGCCTTGAGTGCTTTTCTTGATGGTAATATATAGTTTCTTTATTAGCGAAAAACGTAGTAAAACTCTCACTTCGGTGATTCGCTAAAACCTGGCGCGCTATGTTTAAAATTTTGAGCGCGAAAACACTAGCCAATCAGAACGCTCGGACGATATCAGAGAATACGATTTTTATTTCTCCTTACTACTGCACGGAAATCTCGATACTTATATAATAAAAAGATACTTCTCGACGTTTCCACCATGGGGTAATTCATTTAGTACGTAGGCAACTAAGGGGGGAGAGGGGGGTCAAATGTTTTGCAGTTTTTGCGTACGCCTATTGTTTATATGACGTCATTTATATTGTTCTTTGCGTACAAGGGGGACGGAGGGGGTACAATTTTCGGGGGGGGGGTGGCCTTCGTCAGGTGAGTCAGTATATGGTATCATTAAATCATTTGGAGAAATATATTCTCATATACAGTACTTATAAAGATAGAATTGTGCAAGGCAGGATCTCTACAGTATCTGCCAAAACTAACATTGTACATTTACAGTATAGACTTAATCAATAATAGTTCATGAAGTTCCATTGTATATTTGGTCTGGCTCAAGAACTCAAATGATTGAGAATGATACATTGACATATATGTATTTATGCATTTGCACTCTGTGTTGTTGTGCAAGGTTGCCTCTGGCGCCTTTCGCCAGCACCTCTTTTCGGTGGCTTTCCAACATTAGCCGCCTGTCATTAAATCATTTCGAGAAATATGTTCTCATATACAGTATACTTTTATAGATAGAATTGTGCAAGACAGTTATACATTTGCAGGAGACTATTTTGTTAATGATATCAATAAATATATATATATATATATATTTTTATATGCATGCCTAAATACATATGTATGGTATCATAATAGTTTATAGAATCATTTGGAGAAATGAGTTCTCATATACTTATATATATTAATAAGCTCATAAATTTATTTTTGTTTTTCTATTCTCATCAACTGTATCATCATGAGTACATCTAATCAAAATGTATCGGAACTTAATGAATTTGCTCCTGACGTGAAAGAAAACTGTAAGGAACGAAACTTTAAGGACGACGAACGGAGCTTCCACTTGTCTCGGTAAGTAACGTGTGTTGAAAAATCTTGAATCGTTCGATATATGTGATGACTAATTAATGTTCATTTTACAGTACACTTAATGTGTTTGGTATACTGTAACTTGTAAATCGTTACACTTACAGGCAATCCTTTGTTTAGTGCATGACTCCTATATCAGGTTTATGAGCGAATGTTTAGGCTCGTCATTTGGGTTGAGTTTAAATTTTCAATATTCGGGCGTGGTCTATGTGGAATTTGATTCTTGTCGATAAACTGGTTCTTGTCGATAAACTGGTCCTGTCGATGTGTTGTACTCGTTTTACTCACGTTTTAGGTTTCACTGTGAACACATTTTGCTTTACTCAGAAATTTGAGTAAATATTTACTTATCGCTTTGAGTAAAAGCCCTATTTTACTCAAAGTGAGTAAAAATTGCGTTTTACTCACGTTTTAGGTGTCATTGTGAACGCATTTTGTTTTCTTCGAGTAATTTTTACTCATAAATCCGAGTAATTTTTACTCACACTTTGTGTGTCACTGTGAACGCATTTTTTACTCGAATATTTGAGTTGATTCTACGCAAACTAGGAAGATATAAATGAACACGCAGCTGCTAACCATAGTCATAACCATATCTCATACCTTCGTATTCCAACCATCTTTTAATGTCGGTTTCTTAGAGTTTTCAGTCGATCCCTATACCCAGCCTACATGTTTACATATTGTTTCGGGCTTGTTATGCAGGTTACGTTAGTTTGCTTACTTTTCACGTGACTGGATATAAAGTGAAATGTGCATGCGATGACAGATCATGAGTTAGATGTAAGAGAGTCGCTCATTGAGACCATGTGGGTGAGTACTACCAAGTTGCGGATCAGTCATTTCCACCATGCAGTGATGGGATGATAAGCACACAGTGATGGGATGATATCATGATAAACACAGACTTTCATATCTGAAAAGGAGTGGTTGGCACTATTGAAATGCCTGGCAACAGTTCGGCTGTTCTGCATCTTTTCCTTAACATCAGGCATTTTCAGGTGCTCAGCAAATCTTTCGCCTAAACGTCTTCCAGTTTCACCAAATGTAAAGCATGTTTCATTTACGGCAATTAAGAAATTCAGTAAATGAGGTTGGACGAAATGCACGTGAAACATATATGGCCATGGGTGAGCGAAGAACGAAGAAAGTTCACTCGTCCCCACAGCCCCTTCGCCCGTTGCCCGTCATGTAAACCAGCGCATAATTGCTGTTGTTAAAGTTGCTGACTGAAGTTTCCGTTATAGTTGTTATTTTGGTTACGTACACCGCCGTTGTTGCTGGTGTTGTACATGTAGTAGTTGTAGTCATGCATACCTCAGTATGTGATGCTCTATTAGCGGTTTCCAAGGCTGATTAAGCACCACACAGGCACATTTTCACCTGAATTAGAATATGGATAGAATGACAATCGACAACATGTAAAATGAACAATATACATGTGAATGTGCGATTGGAGAACTAGACTTTACAGTTACCTGAGCTCATATGAACAGACATTAATTCTATGATATCTAAAATACTTTATATATGCGTACTTATGGGCGTACGCATAAGCCTTCCTAGCCAGCTTGTCTTCCTACCATTTTACCAAAAATAAATAAAACTGTTATTTATAACGTGGGGTAAAAACTTCTCGTTTCTGATTGGTCAAACTTTGAGAGCCGAAACAAAATGGCTTTTTGTAAATTTGTCTTTACAAACGAAGAGAAAATGTCCAAATTATTGTCAGAAAAAGACAGTGACTGCACCCAAAAAGGCCACGAAACAATACAAAACCATCTTCAACAAGTATTTATTAAATGTTAACTGATGTGTTTTTGCATCTTCCCAACCGGCCGCAAGTCTTGGCTTACTTGTCTGGTTTTTATCTTTTTAATGCATGTATATAATAAAACAATTATTGAATTCGGCTTAGGCGTGATATCAAGCGAAGCTGAGGCGGATAACATTGACCGAAGTCTGAATAAGTATATAGGTTATCATATGAGGGATGAGGTGATATCAGTTTTATCGCTCGAGGACGATATCATTATTGTCATGAGTGAGCGCAGCGAACGAGGGACAATTATGATACCGTACCGAGAGGGATAAACTGATATCACCGAGTCATGAGTGTGATAACCTTTTTATCACATCTAGTGCCTTTATCAGGGTGATAAGTCACCCTGTTATCGCCCTGATAAAGGCACAAGTATGTGATCATTCTTGATATCATGCTCAGCCTCATCCAATAATTGTTTATTATGCCCCTTGGTTGATTCCTTTTAATTTTCCGCATATTTTCCTGCTAGAAAAGGATGGTATATGATTATTACTGATTTACAGTATCTGAACCCTCAGGTGACAGTCGCAATAATAAGGGCTTTCTTCTGTGTCACTTTATGATGTCATATATAGAGCATCTTAATTATATACTGAAGGTATACACACACTCTTTGAAAGGGAAATGGCGAGGTTAACTCCATTTAAGAATTTCCTCTAATTCCTCTTACACAATACAATTACATTGTTCTTACATATAGAGTACCAGAAGAAAAACTCCTGAATCATAAGAGAGATCAACTACAACAACTCAACTCATATGAAATTCAAGCCCGTATTAGGGTTTCCCAGATAGTCACCGATCCAGGCACTTGTTGAGAGGCTATACGCACTAACCGCATGCGTCACCCGCGCGTTCGTGGGAAACGCGAGGTTTCCGTTTGGCGTTCACGTTTGGTGTTTGCCCGTTATTGGATTAAGCTTGACGTTTCTGTTCACGTGATTACTTTTGCCGTTTGCCGGATAAAATACACCAAGCTTAAACTCCCTAATATTTTGAGTAGATTATTAGGGCCAATTCAATATCAAGAAGAGCAGATTGTGTAGGCAAGAAACCATTTATAACTTCAATAATGTCAATGAAAGGCAAAGGCTTTAATAATACAACGATATATCAGTTCACGTGTTTAGAAGCTTCAGAACCAGCCCCTCTCCCGGCTCCACATCTCGGACCTTATTCCTGGCCGACTTGCAAACCCAATTAATCTAATGCCTTATAGAAGCGTAAGGAGAAAGCGAATGGGTTCAAAAATAGATACGCTAAGCGTACATGTATCTGCGCCAAGTGTTGACTTAAATTGTCATTGTAGCAATTGTTGTTGTTGTTGTTGTTGTTGTTGGAATTGTTGTGGTTGTTGCACCATTGGTGGCTTTAAAGAATTATTGGCCAAAGCATATCAGGTGGGACATTATGGAATTTATGAAGGGAGGTGCAACACCTTACAATTTGAACTGAAGAACTGTCGGTAAGACAGAGATTCTGTTCACAAAAGCATGCACATATTTTTGGTAAATCAACTAAACATTAGTCAATCAAGGTGCCTTTAAAAAATTCAATTCGTAAACCGATGAAATATACTAGTGTATAGATGAACATCACGAACCTCCTAAGTGTTCGCTGTGGCTCATACGATATCCAGTTTGTTGACTCAAGCCCCGTACAGACGAGCAAATTTTCCTTGACAAGTTCCTTGACGAGTTTACTTGTTCATGTATATGGCAAAATGTTTTTGCGATCAATTTTTCCTTTACAAGTTTTACGAGACCGCGTATAAACGACACAAACGGATACTTCATGTATATCGTGGCAATAGACCTTACTGTTTATTCACTTTTGCCCCAATGGCCTCGTTTCCATGTTTACCTGTTTTGGCAGTTGGCATGGCAGACGCATATGAAGGTTATATACCCATGTTTCCTGCACGAATTTGTTTCTCGTTGATCTTTTAATAAGCCCAAACACAAACTTATTCTTAACTCTGTTGTGCACGAAACAGGAGTAAATACCACACGAAAACGAGGCCATTGTGAATAAACAGTAAGGTCTATTGTCATGGAAAACTTGTCAATCTTTTGTCATGCACACGAGCAAATAAAATTTGTCAAGGAAAATTAGTGAAGACAACAGATTACAAATTCTGAATGAGGTTGTTGAGAAACATGCAAAAGCCTGTTCTTGAAGACGACTTTGGAATCAGTATTCGACTTAGGAGAATAGACTCGAAAAAGTTACCAGTCCTACAATCCAGGTATTTATATAAAAAGGTATATAACGCCAGTTTTGAGGGCTTTGAAGACTCCGAAAATAATTAGGCTTAGATAGGGATTTGATATACCAGTACAGTAAAATCAGGGACTCTTAAATTATTTCTTAGATTACTTGAAAGATCCTGATCTCTGTGCAAAATAGAGTCAATTTGGACGCAATTCGTTTCCAAATTCGCTTCAGAAAATGCCAGAAATGCAGTCCTCGAGCTTCCAAAATATAAAAATCTTCTGGAGTAGGACCCCAGACCCCCCATCTTTTAAACAACTCAGTATTGCATTGATAATCAATCAGGAAAAGGTCTATTACAATCATTACACTTCAGGTAAATTTTAACATTGAAGTTTAAATTTCCGAGGTAAAATTATTCTACACCCCCACCCACTCCCCTCGAACTACTAATGCTTCGCTACGTCCCGGAGTAAAATAAACATGTTTTGTGAATGATTTCCGTAAACAAAAGTGATCAGCGTTTGTGACTCGTTCTTTAGAAGATGTATTCTACAGTTTTATCGTGTTTCATTGTTACCAGTCTGCACACAAGATTTTCTTATAGCTAACAAGACGCTCTATTGCGCGTTAAGTCGCTGTGACTAGTATATAAAATATTAATCATACAAACGTTATTCGTGGTAGCCATCTTGAATTATCTGTGTCTACTATATTCTATTTACACGAAGAATTCCATTTTTGACCATCCACGGAAATTGGAGATTGCAGATTGCAGAAAAATGCAAGCCGAAACCTATAGTCGCTGTTCCCCCAACGACTAATTAATTGCTTCGTATAGAATGCTTCTGAGGCCTGTTTCATACGTCGCACTATCGTCGCATTTAATTCAGACGAATTTAATTGAACGAATTAAATTCGACGCTAGTGCGCCGTATGAAATGAATTAAATTCGTCTGATGAATTAAATTCGTCCAAGACGTTTAACTCGGTCATGGTAGGACGGATACAACTTCTGTAGCGCGTCTTCGTTTCATACGACGTCGTATCGTCGTGTCGAATTAAATACATCGGAATTATGTTAATGTTAGTTTCTGATTATGGTTCGTATTAATTTGAAATCCATGATGGCTTTTTATGAATTCAATTCGTCCAAATTAAATTCGTCTTTTGAAATGAAACAATGTTAAACTCGACAAATCGACGAATTTAATAGCGAATTAAATCCGTCTGAATTAAATTCGACGTATGAAACAAGCCTAGAGTTATTTTATTCGTTATGGCTGCGATGTTCCCATAAAACGTCTTCATTTGGGGCTTTTATCTTTCTCCATATAATCTTGCATGTTAGCCACGAGACGTGTATCATGAGATACAGTTCCATCATACAAATTATTGTCGTTACCTCATCATTCACAGTCAGCCTCAAACTATGCAAAGTGCTTGCAAGGGCAACGAGTGTACTCTCGACATGAACGCAAATAGAACAGACTCCGTAGTAAATCATGAAGAAATTCGCACGTGTATGGCCGTTGAGTATAGTCAAGAAAGCTATATGACATATAGTACAAAGAATGTTGTTAATAACTTGCCCAAAACATTGAAATGGAAGAACAAAAGGAGTCACCAGCCCAACGCAAAGCATTCTGGAATATCCCATTAGCCACGTGCTATAGCCTGGACCAATTTGATTTTTGATATTAATATGAACACTCCAAGAGCCATTAAACAGGTACTTGCTGAATAAATAGAAGTTAATTGTGCGGGTAATGTTCCATAGTGGATACGAAACTTCCAGGAATAGGTATGACATCAAGTTGGTTTTCCGTAAAGAAGGACAATAGTGGAATCTAGAAAACAAGTAGTATCACTTGTTATCAAATGGAAATCCATATTTGCGATTGAAACTTCTCAATAGTTAATATCCTTCCCAATATTCTTGCAAGGATATAATTGTGCTTTTCATTATTAGTTACGCAGTTACAAAGTTTCAACTAGTTTTGTGAAATATCAAAAAAGAAACAAAGGATTTAGTACAGGAAATAGCTAGATTCCTACTCTGTTACTAGTTCCAGGCCCTTTGTTCTCCGTCATATCAGTTACTTCGAATACATAAAAAAGGTTTTGTTGGCTTTCAGTACAGTTATAATTTATCATCAATTCATCATGTATATTACCCACTTATAACTTATTGAAATACACCTATGCTTCTACGGAGTATCTGCGACTCAAAAGTAATCCACAAACCACATATACGTGGATGCAAGTTACATTTTGATCATGGAGTAACAGACGAAGATTTTTTGTTCGACTTAATTAATCGGTACAGGGTAAATTGTACTTGGTAATGTTTTATAGCAACCATCATTCCCAAAACATTCTGGACATTCAGATGAGAATATAGCTTTTTATACAATATAGCTTTTTTAATTTATTGATGAGGACTTTTGCAAAATAATTCAATTGTTCGATTTTCCATTTTCAATAGTTCATTTCAATATTTATAATTATTATCCATTCAAATTCTATTCTCGTTCCTGATTGCTCAACAAGACCCGAAACAAAATTGTTTCTTGTAAATTTGCCTATTTAAACGAAGAGAAAATGTCCAAATTATTGCCAGAAAAAGAGAGTGACTGCACCAAAATGGCCACGAAGCAATGCAAAACCATCTTCAACAAGTATTTATTATATATTAAATATTTAAGTTATTTTTTTTGCATCTTTCCCACCGGCCGCAAGTCTTGGTTTTCTTGTCTGGTTTTTGAACGTATATAATAAAACAATTATTGGATTCGGCTTACGCATGATATCAAGAATTATTCATACCTCGGTCAATATTATCCGCCTCAGCTTCGGCAGATAATATTGATCTCGGTCTGAATAATTTCTGATATCATGCTCAGCCTCATCCAATAATTGTTTAATATAACTTTAAATAAGTTGATATGGTAGAAGTTTGTCAGCTAATTGGCACAACTGTTTTTACCTTATTGTTGAACCAGGATATCCATAGCCAGTTACGAGATAGTTCAACACTGAAACTGGACTTGGTAGTGCTATGACTAGAGCTGTTGTACTCAAAAGCAACAAGATAAAATACCTAAAATATTTAGAAAAGCATTTTCAGCCGACACTTTTCAACACGCAATCCGGGTCACGTATCCGACTAGGAAACTGGTGAAAATGCGGGAAAACGAGCTAAAAGCTTTCTCTGACCTACTTGTTGGACAAAGCCAAGGGTTTATTGTGCATAAGGTCTATATCGCAATTAAAAATAACCAAAAAATCAACATATATAAAACAAATACCTTGGAAAAGAAAAATAACTTTCATTTGAGTCATTATAGAGGCTGCGCACATGAAAGAATAATATATGCATCCAGCGCAACGGACCGTTAATGAACCAATAGATAACCCTACATAACATAGATTACGTAAATTTTAGGGGAAATCTTAAATGTAAAATTTCTCTATTATCTTAATTATTAGTCGTGATCTTTAATGTATTTTATAACATAAAAGCAAGTTAACAGTGTAAGCTGATTCGCTTCGCTAACCACAGTATCGGGGATTAGTCCAAGAGCAAGTATCCCGGTAACCGAGCGTATATAAAGCTAAGGAATTTGACAGCATGTCTATCATGTCATGTCTGTCATGTCATGTCTGTCATGTCATGTCTGTCATGTCATGTCTGTCATGTCTGTCATGTCATGTCTGTCATGTCATGTCTGTCATGTCATGTCTGTCATGTCATGTCTGTCATGTCATGTCTGTCATGTCATGTCTGTCATGTCATGTCTGTCATGTCATGTCTGTCATGTCATGTCATGTCTGTCATGTCATGTCTGTCATGTCATGTCTGTCATGTCATGTCATGTCTGTCATGTCATGTCTGTCATGTCATGTCTGTCATGTCATGTCATGTCATGTCTGTCATGTCTGTCATGTCATGTCATGTCATGTCTGTCATGTCATGTCATGTCATGTCATGTCTGTCATGTCATGTCTGTCATGTCATGTCTGTCATGTCATGTCTGTCATGTCATGTCTGTCATGTCTGTCATGTCATGTCTGTCATGTCATGTCTGTCATGTCATGTCTGTCATGTCATGTCTGTCATGTCATGTCTGTCATGTCATGTCTGTCATATCATGTCTGTCATGTCATGTCTGTCATGTCATGTCTGTCATGTCATGTCTGTCATGTCATGTCTGTCATGTCATGTCTGTCATGTCATGTCTGTCATGTCATGTCTGTCATGTCATGTCTGTCATGTCATGTCTGTCATGTCATATCTGTCATGTCATGTCTGTCATGTCATGTCTGTCATGTCATGTCTGTCATGTCATGTCTGTCATGTCATGTCTGTCATGTCATGTCTGTCATGTCATGTCTGTCATGTCATGTCTGTCATGTCATGTCTGTCATGTCATGTCTGTCATGTCATGTCTGTCATGTCATGTCTGTCATGTCATGTCTGTCATGTCATGTCTGTCATGTCATGTCTGTCATGTCATGTCTGTCATGTCATGTCTGTCATGTCATGTCTGTCATGTCATGTCATGTCTGTCATGTCATGTCTGTCATGTCATGTCTGTCATGTCATGTCTGTCATGTCATGTCTGTCATGTCATGTCTGTCATGTCATGTCTGTCATGTCATGTCTGTCATGTCATGTCATGTCTGTCATGTCATGTCTGTCATGTCATGTCATGTCTGTCATGTCATGTCTGTCATGTCATGTCTGTCATGTCATGTCTGTCATGTCATGTCATGTCTGTCATGTCATGTCATGTCATGTCTGTCATGTCATGTCATGTCATGTCATGTCTGTCATGTCTGTCTGTCATGTCTGTCATGTCTGTCATGTCTGTCATGTCTGTCATGTCTGTCATGTCTGTCATGTCATGTCTGTCATGTCATGTCTGTCATGTCATGTCTGTCATGTCATGTCTGTCATGTCATGTCATGTCATGTCTGTCATGTCATGTCTGTCATGTCATGTCTGTCATGTCATGTCATGTCTGTCTGTCATGTCATGTCTGTCATGTCATGTCTGTCATGTCATGTCTGTCATGTCATGTCTGTCATGTCATGTCTGTCATGTCATGTCTGTCATGTCATGTCTGTCATGTCATGTCTGTCATGTCATGTCTGTCATGTCATGTCTGTCATGTCATGTCTGTCATGTCATGTCTGTCATGTCATGTCTGTCATGTCAGGTCTGTCATGTCATGTCTGTCATGTCATGTCTGTCATGTCATGTCTGTCATGTCATGTCTGTCATGTCATGTCTGTCATGTCATGTCTGTCATGTCATGTCTGTCATGTCATGTCTGTCATGTCATGTCTGTCATGTCATGTCTGTCATGTCATGTCTGTCATGTCATGTCATGTCTGTCATGTCATGTCTGTCATGTCAGTCATGTCATGTCTGTCATGTCATGTCTGTCATGTCATGTCTGTCATGTCTGTCATGTCTGTCATGTCTGTCATGTCTGTCATGTCATGTCTGTCATGTCATGTCTGTCATGTCATGTCTGTCATGTCATGTCTGTCATGTCATGTCTGTCATGTCATGTCTGTCATGTCTGTCATGTCATGTCTGTCATGTCATGTCATGTCTGTCATGTCATGTCTGTCATATCATGTCTGTCATGTCATATCTGTCATGTCATGTCTGTCATGTCATGTCTGTCATGTCATGTCTGTCATGTCATGTCTGTCATGTCATGTCTGTCATGTCATGTCTGTCATGTCATGTCTGTCATGTCATGTCTGTCATGTCTGTCATGTCATGTCTGTCATGTCATGTCTGTCATGTCATGTCTGTCATGTCATGTCTGTCATGTCATGTCATGTCTGTCATGTCATGTCTGTCATGTCATGTCTGTCATGTCATGTCTGTCATGTCATGTCTGTCATGTCATGTCTGTCATGTCATGTCTGTCATGTCATGTCTGTCATGTCATGTCTGTCATGTCGTGTCTGTCATGTCATGTCTGTCATGTCATGTCTGTCATGTCATGTCTGTCATGCAGTTGCTCCAAACGCGTCCCACCCTCCCTCCGAATTGTTGCTCGCCGTCTGTCACTTCCCTCACCGGCGTCGGTACCTTATCTGCCAAAACAACCCCGCTTCGATATGGAAATTCATAGTATGTTAACCAATATTCAATCAGCACCAAGATATATATATATTGGGATATTCCTTATACGCGATAGGTAAAAGGCAGGTAAGGGTGCATATAGGTGGGCTGTTAGAATAAGTAGCTGTACAATCTTCCCTGCATGTGTTAAACAGATTGACTTGTCGCGGATGAGGATGGAGGAGGTACCATTGGTTGGGAATTATCTATGATTCTTCGCCTGGTTATGGGGGCTAGAAAATGATACAAACCTATCATAACCAGTGACCAATTCCGTCCCTACCGATCGCCAAGGGGGCAAAATTAGGCAATTATTAAGTACTATATAAACACTCATAGTTGTTATCAGCGTCAAATGTTAAAGGTAAATTTCTCTATTATCTTAATTATTATGGTCGTGATCTTTAAGTCTATTAATTTTAATTTACATTAGGTTGCATCACGCCGATGCTCATGAAATCCGTTTACTATATATATATCATACTATTTTAATTATCCTCGCGTGACCTTACCTAGCCCACAAAAGTGGTACAGCCATCACAATCTCACTTAAAGTGAACAAGATGCTACTGATAAAAGATGGCACCAACCATTGAATGATTGCTTTTGATAGCGGCGCAACTATTCCTCTAGAAAGTGAACATATATCGATAGAGATCAAACAAACGAACATTGTTTAAGAGAATCAAATTGATTATATACATGCAGTACCAAGTATGGAAAATTGTCTGGGGGTGGGTATATCTTACTTATGCACAAGTACACTAGCATCGCCTGTCTTACATATAGATTCGCCAATATCTACATGCATAGAGAACGGAAATAAACAGCAGACCTACAGTATGACTATAGGCCTTGTGAGTTCAAACGGTTACCTAAACACACATTTTTATTCATTATATTTGCCTGGCGCAGACGAGTAACTTATAGTCTTTGACAAGTTTTGATTGGTCATTCAAGCTAGAAACAAATATATTTTAACAAGTTTTCTTTGATCAGGACTCTTGTCTTCCAAAACCTTTAGTAACGCTATTTCCAACAACGAAAATTGTTCGTCTGTATGGCCCACCAAGCAACAACCTTTCCCCTCTATACTGGGCTTTATATCGCCTTTTATAAAACCCGGGGCTAGATCACTTTCCCAAGACGAGTTTCACCCATGTTTACATGAGACTGTTCAGATGGGCTGGCGCGCCAAACAAACAGACAAGTTTCACAGTTATAACCACAGAAACGATGACAGAGACCTTTTAAGATTGAAATCTGTCGAGAAAATGCCATTTACAACATTGTAGTGATTCGCATACACAAAGCTTAGTGCTCAGCCCGTGTAGGCGAGCCAGCTTGGTCGCTGCAGCGTTTATATGCCCGTTATAAGCCCGGTTTAAGCATAGTCAATGGCATACAAGGTTAGGAAGCTCAATGAAAATACAGTATAACTCATTATCCATGTTTTTGTCTAGCTTTATGCAAAAAATGGTCTGCCTAACCAACCAATAGCAATGTTTTAAATTGACCATTGTGTGACATCACAGATGTGTAATTAAACCAAAACATTGCTATTGGTTGGTTAGGCAGAAATACAATACACACGTGACGATGAAACGACCATTTTTTGCATAAAGCTGGACAAAAACATGGATAATGAGTTCTACTGTATTTTCATTGAGCTTCCCAACCTTGTATTCTATTTGGGTAAATACTAAGATTTTTTTCGGCATCTCGTTCGATGGGAATAACAGTTGATGGTGTTTGTGGATGGAATATTCGAACGAAAATTTAGATACATTTTTAGACCTAGCCAGGAGCAGTTGCGACTAAAATGCAACCTTATAGGCCCTCTGGCAGGAATCGAACCTGCGGCCCTGCGATTCCGGTGTAGCGCTCTAACCAACTGAGCTACAGAGTCTAGTTGCTGAGCATTAATCGCAAGTTCGTGTATATATATATGGGAGGGATGCCAGTATATGGTATATATGGGTAAATACTAAGATTTTTCTCGGCATCTCGTTCGATGGGAATAATAGTTGATTGTGTAATAATGGGCCAGCTTAATATAGGGAATAATAATACCAAACGCCGGATCTCGCCAAAACCTGGCACGCCCCAACGTAACAAAACGTAAAACAGAACAGTTTATGTTCAGGGCTCAGGGCCCTGCATGCAACCAAATTCGTTTAAAAATACATAAATCATACCTAATTTAATGAAATTTTTATCACTGCACATGCATGTTCAATAAGCATTAGGGGGTCTGCCAGCCGGAGACTATTGGTACCCCGTGGGAAAATTTTAGTGACGATGCCCTTTAGATTGACTGAAAATACGACCATGCCTGCCCATTAATAGCAATCCATGATAACGTATAGAAATAGACCAGGGTTAATTCCTGCATGTAAACGCCGAGGCTATATAGGAGACTTTAAACCAGTTTGTTAACCCTTTAAGCTTGATAGGAGATTCAGATAAGTGATGTAAATATATTTCGAAACTTTTACTGAGTGGGTGCTATTACTTATGCACATTTTCACTGTTGATCATTGGACATTTTCACTTTACCATTGCACAAATTGGTTATCACTGCACACTAAAATTAGGCATGTCATAAATATATATAAAACTGCGTCAAAGTGGTCATTATTAGTGATATTGTTTATTATATTATTTTTAGTTCTAGTTCTTTTCACGGACATACCTTATCATAGTGTCCAACGTTAGACATTGACAAAGAGCCCATCGTACCACAGGTGTCAAACAAACCAACAATGGTAATAAAAAAAAACAATATACCCAGCTCAACAACTTGCGGACGATTCTGGAAAAATAATCAAATTCTATTTAATTAAAATTTAGTAGTTACTGCTTGCTAATTTCATACAGATTTATAGGCAATATAAACTAGTAAATTTAAAAGGCTAGTGTATATAGTTTCAAACATCTATTTCAAGGATATTAAGTACTTTTGTTTGCCGAATGTTTGGGTCAGTCGAAAAACTGGCGTGTGATGTTGGTACTTCGAAGAGAAAGATCAAGTCAATCAAGCCAATAAATAATGTATATATTAATATATATTATTTTTAGGTCCGTAACTCCAGAACCGTATACGATCACTAAAATAGAGCCTCTGATTGGCTGATTACCAAGTCCCTACATCACAACAAACCGAGCCCGATGACTGATTGAAAAGAACTCTGTAGCAATTGTGAGAATAGGAAATTCAACTGAATTCACGTTTACACTTCGTTTTATAAGCACAATGTATAGCGGGATTGACTAGCTAAATAGACTCACTCAGAATGGTGCGATTTTCTCGCAAATGCAGTTGTTCTTTAGTAAAGTAGCCTGTGTACAGCGTGAGTAAACGTCTGTACACATGCTACAGCGGAAATGCGGAATACCTGTGTCACGAAAATTGTTTCCATATCGGCCATTTTTAAAAACATTATGCGCGCATGTGAGCATCTATTTCAATAGGGAGTCCAGTATACACTCAGGCTGAAGCCTGAACACTAACCTTAAGTAGATGGACGTGATAGCATAGATTTCGTCCAGAATATAGAGAACTGGTTCCAAACGTGGCAATGGAATAACAAGAATAAGCGACAGCTAAAACAAACCATAAAATTGTATAAACTAAGAAGAAGTCGAAGAATTCAATATTAAAGTACAAAAAGAAACAGATTCCGAAGAATTTGTATTTTCAGTTTAATAAATCGTCGGCCGCCATATAGGCATAGTTCTAAATTTTAGAATTTCAGAGTTAAAACTTGAACGAGTAACTCGATCGTCAGGTATCATAAAAAACACGAACACTACCAGGAGCGTTATATCATATTTAAAATGCGAGCATTTTAGATATGATAAAACGCGACTACAGTCACTACAGCCTATAGAGCATAGGAGTGCTCAAAAATGGCTTCAAAACATGACTGCAAAAGATTGACTTCTATGACCATTGTTTTCTGTTTTCTTCAAGCTTCAATTGACGCACTCACTAAATATGATGTTGAACATGCAAATTGATCACATGGCAAGACTGAGTTCGAAAAAACTCAACTGCTCGAAAACAATCAGAATACCGGAACAAGTTTATTAACTAGTGATAAAATGGTACGTTAACTAGTATTCTTAATAAAAATAGGCACGCTAAGCGTACACGTATCTGCTCATGCGTAATTGCATAATTGTATAATTTAATAAAGTAACTAAAGAGTTGTAACTTCTTTTCCGTGGGTCAATTAATGTAGACTAAATACAAGAGGTCTATTATTTTTATGAACTATAATATTGCTCCTAAAAAATTGTGCATAGAGGGATTAGGGCCTATGGCCCATGAGAGCAATTTTTAAAACAATTGTGAAACCTTCAGATTTTAGTCTTTTATACTTGGGAATAAAGGTTGTAGATAACAGCACTATTTACACACCACATATAAATATTACATACCACCTGGCCCCCCTATAGTCACAACAGTTTGGGAAAGTAATGCCATTCAAAGTTTTACCATTCAAATATCAAAAGTAAACTTACTGATGAGGTGATGTTGACTATGGAAATGACAAACAACGACCATGCATGACCTATTGTCGATTTGACCCAAATAGTGTTGAGACATATGGTCATATTTTAACACTTTTATGAGTGAACTTTATGGAAATAGAAGCTCGAATAATGCAGGATATTCGTACAATCTTTAAAAAGGCTTACCTTGTTTCCTGATTCAAATGACATTGGTATATATCTGGTCCAGTCAATTAAGTCAATACTTTGTGTAAATTGGCGATTTATTTCCACATTTTAAAATGTTATGAAAACACTTCCAATACTTACTAAAAATACTCCCTCGACTTTTGCCATGTTCAAAAGAGTACAGAAAATAAAAATATCGTTGGTTTGATGTATAATTTTCTTCGTAAAATTAAAGTATTTACTCCAATCCAGTTATACCTTCAATGAGTACATAGAGATCAAAGAGCAACATTATAATTACGTCATTTTAATCTAGGCTGTCGCTGATTGGCTAAAAGTAACTGTTAACGTTAACGTTAGTTAACACTAACTATGGTTAACACTAACAAGGCGATGGCAATATATCTACTGCGCAGATACAAAAATCCTAAGACGTTTGTATTTCCAATTCTTTATATTTTAATTTTCTGAATGAGTAAACCCATATTGCTCCTGAAATGGGTCTTAATGACGGGAATACGCGAGTTTCTAAAAAATCTCCTCTTAACTATAATTGCTGCCGCAGCGAGCGAGCCTTCAGCGAGTGAGCAAGGCAGCAGACTAACTTTTGATACAGCTAGGCAAAATCTCAATCTGCTATAGACGCAATGCATTGTGGTTCCAATTGAAAGAACCACAATGCAACGCGCGGCTTATATAAATCAACTGGATGGAAGCGCGTGTTCTCTTTTTGCGTTTGGTCTAAAGGACGTCTATATGGAACCCAAATTATATTCAATAGATTGTAAACAAGATCCTGCCTGTTGCAGGATTAACTCGTACCAATGCGCAAATAATATACTACAAATACAATTATATACCGGGTGTCCCAAAAAAAAGTATCGCTGTTTGAGTTAATATTTCGTAAAAACTACAACATGTATTTTACTTAAATAAATTTCATTATATTTAAAGAGGGCTAACTTAAATTTTGGTATATAACATTTGAATTTTGATGCAATATTGACCGAGATACAGATGTTTGAAGTTGAGTAAGCATTTTTGAAATTGCTAAAATTAGCATAAAACGGCCCCATCAAATGTCTATTTGGTTAGACTTGATAAATACTTCTATGTGGTCAAAAGAATGCGCATGTACAACGATATTATTCCAAAGATCAAGATTTGATCATCTGGAAATTCTCGTCTTTGCGCATGAATACACCATCTTGCTCTGGAAACCATGCCAAAAGAATTTTGGATCAGTTCTTCATCCAAAGTTTCACATGCCAAAACAATTGCCTCATGCACAAAGCTGTCTTCAATGTTTTTAATTAAATTTTATTTCAATGTGTATTATTATTCCATTTTTATTCCCAAGGGTTACAAAAGACTAGCAAAATAGTAAATCTACTAGGAAATAATGTGAAGTTAAAGTTAACTTTATTGAAAATGACAATACTCGTGATAAAATGACAACTGTTTTCAAATCAATTTAATAAGCCTTTTTTTCTCGATTTTTCACTAATTTTAAAAACGTACCGCAACTTGCAACATCTGTATCTCGGTCAATATTGCATCAAAATTCAAGGGTTATATACCAAAATTTAAGTTAGCCCTTTTTAAATACAGTACAACTTGTCTGAGTGAAATATCTGTTGCAGGTTTTGCGCTACATTAAATCAAACACGGATACTTTTTTTTGGGACACCCGGTATGTATCAAGGCAGTTTGCCAAATTAAAATTGCGCTCAGTGCTTCGAAGGCTGGACGGCGAAAAATTTCCTCACAAGATAGAAAAATAACCTACTAATTGGGGAGTCACAACTGGGCGCATTACAATGTCTGTAAGAGCAATACATTTTCGCGAGAGAAGATAGTGTTACGCATGATTTCATAGCAAAATAAACTATGTCTACCGTCTACGCAGAAAAATCAGTGAGTTTATAAATGTGACCTACTGACCTGTGTCTCACGCAAATAATATATTGCGAATATAACGAAACATTTCGGTGGTGTTATGTTACCTGTTACTATCGAAGGAAATGATGACAGTAGAAGCAACCGTCATGTACTATAGTACTGCAAAGAATAATGTGCCTGTGGTTGCTGTGGGGAAAAAAGCATGAACAACCTAACATAGGATAATATATATCTACGACTACGAAGACATATTTCTTATTCTAGCAATTTATTGTTCAGTTCAGTTCAGTTATATGTTCCAGTGTTAGTACAAAGCAGATAATAAACATTTTCCTTGCTACTAAGAACAATTCAAAATTGTTATAGAATAGAATAACATAGTATGTATAAATAATTATGTTATGCATGTTAATAATGTTATAATCGCATTTAGTAGAATCATACTAGTATACTATTGCAAAATGCAAATGCTGTAATTTGATTGGCTACGCTACAGCCATCTTATGCTAGGCCGTGACGTCCGTGTTGACAAAAATGTCGCTTGCTTAAGCTCACTAATATCAACGGCCCCCCGTTTCAATTTGCCTTGCGCCATATTTTTCCCCGGTGCAGAAAACACGTGATTTACCCCCCGTCTGAAGAACTCTGATCAAAATATGTCCTCTCCCTTCTTGATATAAAACACACGCGAAACTTGAATTATAAAAGCGTGTAATACTTGATGTAATACGCATATTGATATAAAACATGACAGTCTTGATTGTAAAATATCGACACTTGATATAAAAACGAACGTCTTGATTATAAAATAGCGACACTTGATATTAAACATGAACGACTTGATGTAAAAATATTATACTTGATATTTTGTCACGTTTGGCCTAGCATAGCCATCTCTGTGCGATTTTTAACGAATTTATTTCAATCAATTATGATTCAATCAATCATTCAGGCTTCTCCCTCATCAACTATCACCTCATAGAAATCTTGAGCTCATAATCTAATTATTAAATAGTACTGGAACATTACAAAATTGATGACTGAGTAACAGGAAATACGAACTATAAAAGCAATGATCGAGGAACTGTTAGTATTATCTAATTTAATAATAAACAAGTTGGAATGTAAACGCAAGGGAAGTTGTGTACGTTGGTATGCTAAAAAGGCAGCATTTGATTTACTACATTTTATATAGGTAACCTAGTCCGTATTGATATAAACTCCATGTTCCAAACATGTTCAGGTGATCCACAGGGTGATCTGACCAAAACGCGAGAAGTTCAAAGTCCATGTTTCACATTGCGACACGTGGAACATGACATGCATAAAACATAACAAATTATATTATGTCATGACATGAACTTTGACTCGTTGGTATCAGTCGTATGTTCGGAAATTGTGTAAAATTGATTTATTTAAAACTAAGCCGTATTTTTAACTAATTAAACAATAAGCTTATATTCAATAGCATCATAGGCGTAGCTTGTAAATATAATTTTTTCTTGTCATATGGCGAGGAAGTGCTTTTTCTTGTGAAATTTCAATGAAATACGGAAACCCTATCGCGTAAAATAGCTTTATGTAGGGACTGTTACTCGGGCTGTTATATTGTAATGTGTTATTCATGCTGCTGGGCCTGTAATCTGCTTTATACCTATATCCTTTTGTTATCGTATATGCGTAGTTACTGATTCTATCTCATGGAATTAGTATATAAAACAAGAGAAAATATTTTATGCCAAACAACTAAAGATTTTTATACGACCCTCCGGGCTATTGAGTATTAAAGTCGCGGCTAATTCAAATTAATGTTCAATACTAACAGCGAATGTTGAAATTCGTTCGAGCTGGAGGAGTCTTTATTTATACCAATAACTGATCTTCAGACAAAATATTTTGATTGCAATTTCCGCCAGACAACACTGCAGTCACACTGATACAGTTCGCAAATATATGAAGTATTTATCGACAAACTTACCAACAGCACGATCGAGTTGATGTTAGGCATGCCATCAAATATGCACGTAAGCAGAAAGAGCATGTTGAATATGAATATACGTATAAGAACAGCCAATACCAGTACGCGTATATTGCTACCCATGGTCAGTCAACTAGGTCTACAGTATCTTCCGTGTTGTATCTTCCGATTAAACATTGAACGTTCCACTGCGTAAAAGCCTTCGGCAGGAAGTGAGGACTTGTACATTACGTGCTGCGTCATCAGAAAAGGTTCTTGACATTATTTTCGCATTGACAACCATCTACTGTTACGATTGACCTGTGTCAGTCCTCAGACCGATATGGTCGAACCTTTTAAGCGGCAAATTCGTAAAGTCGCTGAATATTATTAAATATTTGACCAACATTTCAGAGTCACCATTGGGGTAATATATGATACCAAATATTCAAGTGTAAACACAACCTCGCATCCAGGCCTCTATAAAGAAGTTGCGCTGAGCGCGCGCGCACGGCATGTTGGGGAGGACGAGACCGAACTTTGCGCGAATTTTCCTCTTTGCCTATTTCCTTTTAAACGCCTGGGTACGAGGCTGGGTATAAACATATGAGTCACAAAAGCACAAACTCAATTTAATATTTAAAAATAATTTACTAGCTAGTTGAATTCCATAAATAAATCTTATTGGTTGGCTAAGGTCGGAACTTACTTACGATTATATTAAATGTCTTGTTTGAAAGTCATTTGCTGGGCTTTTATATTTATATTTAAATTTATTGCGATTCAAGTTAGTCAAAATTATCCCCTTTTACCACCCTTTTGCCTAGCTATAAAATATCGCGTAATTCTGTCGTTTGCCACCGAGTTGTCTGCCGAGGAGGCTAGCTTCAATATCTTTAAGATATTGCCGATCGTCTTTCTCTAAAGCAGCCTTTACGGTTGCGTAAATACTAACAGACGTCATAGACCTTTCCCTGTATACTAAAGCCTGATCGGTATGATCGGTCAAAAAAATCCAGCCAATGGGAATTCAGGGTTTTCTTGAATTAGCCAATCGGATAGCCTGTATTTGAGCCCCTGATCGATCAGAACTCCCCACAGATCGCGCAAAAATCGAGATAGCCAATCAGATGGCTGCTATCTGACCTAGAGCGTGCAAAACTCATGCGTAAGGCCGCTTTTCTGCGCGTTCATATTCGAAAGCCTAGCTACTGGATGATATTCAGACCTGGACTGTTAAACTTTCAATACAATACACTGCGCAAAGTTTGATAACTGGACTGCTATTTTAATTAAACAATTTTCTGGCCAATTTTACCTTAGTCGCGTGATCGCTCTGATCACCCCTAGATCCGCCCCTGGGAATTACATGTGGATTTGCAACACCTTTTCACGTTGCTTGTCGCTAGAAGGTAATTCCTATCTTAATTCAAAATACTGAAATTTCATTGTATTCGATTTGATATTTGAAATTTGATAGATAGACTTTTTCTAGTGAACAATCGTTTAATTAATGATTGAAGGTAAGATTGAAAGGAGCGCAGGTTTGAATTTTTTAATTCACTGGTCCATTTGCATGCTTTTCAGCCTAGAAGACCTTGAATCTTGAAATGTATTTCTTCCTTTCGGATAAGCTGAACCTATATAGAAATTTTCTAAATGGCATTTGTTCAGGGCCGGATTAACCACGTGGCAGATGCGGCATATGTCGCGGGCCTCGCGCTTATGGGAGCCTCGCGCTTTACTGTGCCACGTCCGTTTTTACGAGAACACGCCCATTTTCTATTGGGACACGCCCATTTTAGGTGCCTCACGAATTTGGATGCCTCGCGAATTTAGGGCCTCGCGCATTTAGGGTTTAGGTTGGCGTTTGGGTTGGGGAAAATATGCATGCAATACCCGTATGCGTAATTCAATTAATAAAATTGCTTTACAAAAACAATTATTTAACAAAGGTTTTTGAATTAGGGGGCCCTGCATTTGTTTGGAAATCGAGCTTATACAAGCTGGTTACAACATAGATGTTGTTCACATAACAAGGACATTTTGAAAACATCCAATTGGGTTGGAATTTCTTACAAAATTCACCTCTATATATTAAGATATAAAACTTTTACGCATGCATATACGGTAGAACACGTCAAACTCTATTTTATGTTTTCATGCTATTTAAAGCTGACACCTGTAAAACAGGTAGCAGTAGCTTAAAGGCATCTCGCACGTGCGATGAACTGTTCGAACATTCGAGATAAACTTCCGTAATTAGCGGCGTTATATTATCATTATCTTCAGTTTCGTTCACAGCTGTATTCAAACACTGAGCATAACTTGTTGACAAACTTGATATGCGATTCGTTACAACTTTTGTTATTGAATATAAATGAGTTGCCCGATCTTCAGCGTTTACGGTGTGGTCTTTATCATCCGCCATCAGGATCATTTCGGCGACTTTTCGGAACACCTCGATTGATTTCGCTGTAATGTCAGCAAGGCTAGTAATAACGTGAGAGAATATGTCGTCTGGTGGACGGCTACTTACTGACGTTTCTTGATCATTCGCGCACTCCTCAAGCCATTTGCTGATTAACTCTTCAGTCTGGTTTAATTTGTTCGGTACAAAGGCGAGATTCAGGGCCATTGCACATTTGCCAATTTCGACAGCAAACTCGGTGTTTATGCTTTCTTCACGATCATCCTCGTTCGTGCTAGCTTTACCAAACACGTCTTCAATAGCACGGAGTTTGCTTTTTGCTTGCTCTAGGTCGTCTTCAAATATATCAATAAGCGCTGACTCAACCTATATGAAAAGGAAATGATCCAAAATAACAAATCACAAGACATCGACAGGCACTGAGGCACATTAAATGAAATAATTGTACACCAGAGAGTGTTTGTAGTCTGATTTCAAGTGCTCATGCATGCAGACGTTTGTTAAAACTTACCGCGGGTGTCCCAAAATAACCTTCGCTATTTGATTTAAAAACTAGAGCAGCAAAATAACACTAAAATAAGTTTTATTATATTCAGGATAGGTTAACTTAAATTTTGCTATATAACACTTTAACTTTCCTTCAACTATTAAGCGAGATATAACTGTTTGAAGTTGGAGTACGTTTGAAAAGTTAGTAAAAAAACGGTATAAAATGGCTTATTAAACTAATTTGAATACATTTGCCATTCGTTCGCGATTACTGCCTATTTCAATGAAGTTAAGTTAAAGACCATGTAAAGTCCATTCTGCGCATGTGCTATGGGGGGGGGGGGTCCCGCGATCAGCCTCGTCCCCAGGCTCCAACTCGGACGCGTGGATATCGCGCGTGGCCTGACCCGCCAGTGCTGCGACCACGCGCGATATCCACGCGTCCGAGTTGGAGCCTGGGGACGAGGCTGCCCCGCGATGTAAACAATGTCCAAATTTCGCGTTGTTTCGACTAAAATTCGACATCTTCTAAATCAGAAACTCGAATCTGTATTAAAGCGAATCATAGCGAACCAGAACACATCATAATTTTTTAAATATAGCGTGTTTAAAATGTAAACAAACGGACGTTGCCGGTTTGTTTACGTCGGGACTTTACATCACCTTTAAATTTCAAGTTATTTCCTAGTAAATTTACAATTTTGTTAATATTTCCTCGCCTTATGAATTAAAACAAAGATTTGGAACGTCCAACATGACAAACAGCCACTAAAACATGAGAAAACTTCGCTAGACAATTGTTTAAGCATGCCAAACTTTGTATCAGCAAATCATCCAATGTTTTCCCGAGCTCGACGATTTACTCTAGACTTGCCATATAGGACAAGCTTTTTCAGTTGAAAAATATTGATCTTTGAAACAGTTATGCTATACATGCGTTCTTTTGACCACAATAAAACTATATGTGAAGTTTAACAAAATAGTAATTGATAGGCCATTTTATGCTAATTTTTAGCATTGTAAAAAATCCTTATTCAATTTAAAACATCGATAGCTCAGTCAATATCGCATGAAAATATTATTGTAATACATCAAAATTTAAGTTAGCCCTTTCTGGATACAATAAAACTTATTTGAGTGAAATAGCTGTGGTAATTTTTACATTACATTACATCAAACACCGAAAGTTGTTTTTTGGGACACCCGGTAGTTTTCATAAATGGCCGAAGCTGTCCTAGTGCCATTCTCATGAATTGATGAACAAATGATGGATTCTAAACGGCTGCTTGTTCATGGCATGCCCATTTAACTCGATCTCCGCATCATCCTCCCATCCCATCCTCCCATCACATCCTCCCATCCCTTCCCCTTTCCCACCTGTATAGAGCGCCATTTCGCACCTCCTCTTTCGCCATTTTATCACCCAATCTCCATTCATGAAGGCCATGACAGGGGTTAAAAAATGCTTGAGAAATGCCGTACGAGGTCGTACACGCTCTATAACTATAAAGTTGGCGTACGTTTCATTGTGGTTTCATCGATGTTGACGTACGATTTTCTAAACTAGTTTTACCGATGTTCTCTGTTGTATTTATTTTCTGTTTGTAAGAAATTATATAAATGTTTCGCGGGCGTTTACCGAGTTTTCATGCAAAGCAGGAAAAGATGAGCCTTACCCTAAACTAAAAAAAACTTAATATTCAAAACGTTTTTCATCGCGAGTTAATCGTTAAACAACGTGAAATTTTTGGTAAGACTAAAAAGCGCTGCAGATAGCGAGATGGAAAATTGATGACGCTAACTCGGATACTTGACGCGTACGCAAAGCATGTTGGGGACTGCAGAAGTGTTTTCTAGTATATTTCTAGTTAAAATTTTTTAATTTTTTTCCATATACGATAACGATCCCCCTCATTTTCGCTGCAGATAGATGTAAAACAGTCAAAACTAATCGGAAAACCACATTTGAATCGCAACCAAACTTTTGACAGAATTTTCCTCACTCCTCGAAACTCCCTCAGTCCTTTTCAAAGTTCAAATTCCCGCGCATTGGCTTCAACGAATCATAGGCCTTGATCATAGGAGTTAGCGTTCCAGTTTACTTAGAGTTCACTGGGTTTTATGATGACCGTATACCGATGACCGAATTCGTTTTTTGAAATCTTTTTTCAACAAAGGCGAAAGAGCTTCTTCTGCACATTTGTTGAAAACGTAACGGGGGAGGCCTAGGGGCTGCTAGAATGCATGAAAGGTGTCATTCATGCAGACTCTGGTTAGCGCGTGGGTCTATACATACTCCCTCGTAGTGGCTGTGGACATAAGCACCTACTGTAAAACGCCTCATGAAAGCCATGCATCTCATTGTACGAAACATGATAGGGTAAAGCATTTGAAAACATACATTCATCCAAGTCCTGGTAAATTTTCTGGTCGCTGCTCCAACCAGAATGCTTGTATATCAACAACAGTTACAGTGTGTAAATGTACATTGATTCTGAACTCAAAGGCCCGAAAATTCCCCCCCTTATACAGTCTTTTCGATTTTCGAAAGAGTGAAGTTTAAAACAAGTCTCTACATCATTGAAAAATTTCAGCAACAGTAAAACTCCCCCAGATAATTCATCTTATCGAAAGATTACCTTTGCTTCACATTCTCGAGAAAGAATTTCCAAGGCTTCAAGATGAGCGAGACCTTGAAATCGATCAAATTCATCATTGAAATTCACTTTCTCCAAAACCTCTTGCGTCTTTTTCTCTGCCGCTTGTTTAGCGCTTTCTTCTTTAGCTTCGCGTAAAACCTACATGAGGAAAATCAAAGGTAATTGTAGGACGAATAACAGATACCATAACAGGGTTTATACCGGAATTTTAAAGGGTATAATAGCAAAAAAATGAAATTTGCCTCATTTGATAGAACTTTCAAAATTATATTCCGGGTGGCGCAAAAAAATGTTCTCCTGTTTGATTTAGTATAACTAAGGGGTCGATTACATGCATGGACCGGGCTAGCCCGCTTTACCGGGCTAGCTCGCTATAAACCGGGCTAGCCCGCTTACTATAATAATCTTATATAAATTTTGCATTGCGATTACATGGAAGCCGGGCTAGCCCGCTTTGGCGAGATCTCGCTTGTTGAAAGCGGGCTAGCCCGGTTTGCCTGGATGAAAAACGCCATGTAATCGCTTCATCCCGGCAAACCGGGCTGAAAATCGCACACGCACGGCTTTTTATCTTGAAAATGTAAACAAATAACGTTAAAAGAAACTGAAACTAGCATTAAAACATTGTTTTTGTGTTTCATAGACGCTTAAAAATTTCAGACAGTAAAGCGACTGCATTTTACGAACGTACAAGCGAAGAAATATGTGTACGCTAATACTGAATGAAATTACAGCAAAAAAACATCGATCGATACGCGAGGAAGCCTTAAATGCAGCATATAAACAATATTCAATTAATTAATATATACAGTAGCAACGATTATTCAACAGTTGAAAAAACGTCGAGGATTAATGAGTTTATTTCATCCCGGTTTACCGGGCTAGCCCGGTCCATGTAATCGTAATTGACAAGTTGTCTCGCTTAGCCGGACCGGCCCGCCTAACCGGGCTAGCCCGGTTCATATAATCGGCCCCTTAAAAACTAAAAGAGCTGTAACACTTAAACAAGTTTTGATGTACATTTTCATGCAATATTGACCGAGATAGCAGCGTTTAAACTTGAGACAGTAACCTTTTTGGAAGTGTCAAGAATTAGCAAAAAAGGGCCTATTAGCTAAACAAATTTGAACATTCATTCGGACCAAGAAGGTTACCCTAGCGACCAGCCCATCGCCGTATAACCTCTTGAGTATTATTGAGAACGAAGGGCCTTCACTCGAAACGTCGAAGTTCTTGTTGAATTTTTCAGGTAGTTTTGAGCCTAAAGACCCACAGCTTACATATTGAAATATTGTCTTTTTATGGATTTAAAACAAACCTGAGATAACGAGGGCTTCTTAAACATGTCTCTTTTAACACGAAATCCTGGGTCCCCTTCGGAAATAACATTCATTGTTTTCTTGCCAATTGTCTCCAAAGCATCTATACCTTCGGTGACCAATTCGAGTCCCTTGCTTGTTACAGCGTTGGACAGAGACGTCAATCCCCAAGAAGAGAAGAAGGACTCTGAAGCTGTGCCATCAGTACCTGAAAGAATAAAGTCGTGCGTGTCAGTTTCACTCAAAATTCTGTCTACACAAAATGTTGGATTTATACGCAAAGTGACTATACAAACGCCGGCTGCCGGCTGTCTAGTAAAACTGCCGGCTCTTTTACGGTTGAGATTTTTTACTTAAGTATTTTTGCGGTAGCATTCAGTGAGACTGCCGGTGCTGGTGGCGTAGTGGTTAGGGCGTGCGCCTACGAGCTCGAAGCAGTGGCGGTTCAAATTCTGGCAAACGCTTTTATATTTGACATACTTGACATTTCTTTTTCGACTTGTTTTAACCCCCAAATTGTTTTAGACATTTATTGTTAGCGTTAGGTTAAGGGTTGGGGGTGGGATAGGTTTATTTTATAAGTATTTAACTTTAACCACAGTATATAGTCACAATATACAAGGGCCATTTATACGGGAGAAAATAAGTCGCGACTTAAGGCTCTTTTCCACTCGTCGCAAAAACCAACTCGCAAGCTCGCTGCGAGTACTTTCATCCAATCATAATGATCGACAGTTTATTTTAATTACATGCAAGAACTCGCAGCGAGTTTGCGAGTTGGTTTTGCGATGAGTGGAAAGAGCCTTGACATAAGACGCAAACACTCGTATAAATGGTCAAATTCTAGTAACTGAGTAAGAACAGGGGTTCAGACTGCATGGTCCACAATAAGACGCGACTTATTAGAATTTGACCATTTATACGAGTGTGTTTGCGTCTTATATAAGACGCGTCTTATGTAAGTCGCGACTTTATTATTTTCTCCCGTATAAATGGCCCTAATATGACCGGCAGTCACAGGAAACAGAGATTTATATGAGCATTTTGAGTTGTCCCAGGCTCATAAGACAAGTAAGTCAGCTGCCTCCTCCACAGGCCGTCATGCCTCATGGAAAGGTCACAATTTCTAGAGGTTCAAGAATGGAAATTATTTTTGAAAAAACTTCACTTGTTTTTAAAGACCGAAGAACACGAAAAACATACAATTCTAAGATAAAACCGATGCTGATATAAAACATTCATATTCAGAGTCAAACAGGCATGTTTCGATATTTATACAGGTTTTATACGCGAGACTACTGTTGAGAAGGACGATCACATTTACCATGCATGGGACCACTTTTCCTAGAATATTTTTGAAGTTTACAGAAAAGATACTGTAGGAGGAAAGCTGATATAAAATCTTAAACAAAAGACAGTATATGGGATCAGATCTCTTTATTATAATGTAGTTGAAGAACTGTGACTGTGAATCCAGCATTGATCTCGTAGAAGTAGAATACAATTTCCTATTAAGAAAGCATGCACTGTGTGAAATGAATACACAAATTTAAAATTTTACTATTAAAAACGTTTGACTCAGAAAGTTGTGTATTTGTGATAAACATATTTTCAAGACTAAAAACGTTTGACTCAGAAAGTTGTGTATTTGTGATAAACATATTTTCAAGACTAAAAACGTTTGACTCAGAAAGTTGTGTATTTGTGACAAACACATTTTCAAGACTAAAAACGTTTGACTCAGAAAGTTGTGTATTTGTGACAAACATATTTTCAAGACTAAAAACGTTTGACTCAGAAAGTTGTGTATTTGTGACAAACATATTTTCAAGACTAAAAACGTTTGACTCAGAAAGTTGTGTATTTGTGACAAACATATTTTCAAGACTAAAAACGTTTGACTCAGAAAGTTGTGTATTTGTGATAAACATATTTTCAAGACTGTACACCTCCGAATATAACCCCACCCCACAAAATATTTTTGCATCCCTGAAATCAATGGCCTACCAGAACTATTGTTGCTTTCATCAACATCTGTATCAATCTCAGCAGGTTTTGGCTCCATCGTAATGACTTTCTTTTTCTCATCTCTAGGAAAGGCTTCATCTTGCAGTTCGCCTGGCTCAGGGATACCGAGAGTTATTTCAACTTTTTCAATGACTTGAGACAAACCAGATGTCATTGTGCTGGTAGCATGATTTAATACTGCACCCCATGATCCCCAACCCCAGCCACTACTGGCTGACTCTGCTGTGGCGGCACTACTTGATTCGTTTGGTTGAGCACTGTTTTGAGTATTTTGTCTAGAAAACAATTATAATACAACATGTGAAGGTACTGAGAGAGGTAGACTGCAGTTTATATTTGATTGTTTTATCATCACAGGCAAGGCATATTTTAACATATATACTGGGGGGCCACTTGGCCCCTTTGATGGCCCCCCACTCACAAAAAATTGGCCCCCCACTCCCTGGGCCCTTTATACATTGGGTCGTTTACAGAGTAAATGATTTGTCTGTGTTTAACGAAATATTGTTTTTATGGCTTATATAGTTAGACATTTTTAAAGTTTTAGTTAAAACATTGAAATACTATTGGCTTGGCAATTTCAGAGCTCCAGATTTCAAAATTTTCCCGGGAAAAAACTCCCCCGGACCCCTACAGGGCTCGCGCCTTCAGCACTCAGATTAAGGGCCCTTTTTCACAAATGGCCCCCCACTTAGAAATCCTTAAAATATGCCCTGATCACAGGTCACTTCAAACTGTGACCGTATGACAATGTTGATGGTTTTCTGTAGAGTGTATGGCATCCATGTCAATGTTGAACTTTCGTATATACAGCTATTTCAATTAAGGTTGTCACATGCAACAGTCAAAAGTACAATCCAAGCGCGAACAGCAAGACGGGTATATATACCTAATATGAATATTTTTGGCTTCTGATAGTAGCATGTGAAGCAGTCCATCACTATGACTTGCTTTTGTTTTGGCAATTCCCAGAGGCAGACAGACATGCATAATTTTCTGGGTTTTTCATTAAATTGTCAACAACAATACCGCATGCATATAGCGAGGCTGCTTCTTTCACTTCCAGTCCTATGGCTATTATTTAAGAACTACGCATGGGTTTCTTGCAGCTATATCAAATGATTGATTTCATGAGCTGTATTACTTGTAAAAATGCAAGTAGAGCGCTGCACCGGAATCGCAGGGAGCCTAAATTCCTGCCAGAGGGCCTAAATTGCATTTTTCGCAACTGCTCCTGGCTAGGTCTAAAAAAAATGAATATAAATTTTCGTTCGAGTATTCCATCTACAAACACCTTCTACTATTAGTCCTATCGAACGAGATGCCGATAAAAAATCTTGATATTTACCCATACCTAATACTGGCATCACTGCCATCATATATACCAAACTTGTGGTTAATTAATGCTCAGCAATTGAACTTTGTAGCTCAGTTGGTTAGAGTGCTGCACCGGAATGGCATGGCGACAGGTTCAATTCCTGCCAGAGGGCCTAAGTTGCATTTTTCGCAACTGCTCCTGGCTAAGTCTAAAAAATGTATATAAATTGTCGTTCAAATATGATAAATGCTCACTGCTTGCTAATACTTCATAATACTCTACAAAATATCTGTTTCAATCATTCCCACTCTAGTCTCTACTCTTCGCGCTTCGATTGTACACTTGACTATTGCTTGTGACAACAGGCTTTAATTGAAATAGCTGTATCCAAGAAAAAGAAACGCAGCCAGAGGCCCTTCCTCCAGCCTCTTGTACTATTGGTTAAGGTTTACTAGGCATGATAAACTTTATGCTACAGTATATATACACTCCAACTACGCCTAAAACTATGTTTTAGAAGGAATGTTTCTAACATTTTTGAGAGTGCCAAATCTTCCTATAAATATTATAATTGACACTTTTTTATGTCCACATGTATGCTGGCTAGGTCCTTGCTTATCAGAATCTCTCAATTTATGTCTAACAAACAAAGGAGCAATAATTGTGAGAAAGAGTTGCTAACTTGC
The DNA here is from genome assembly GCA_016169945.1 of Trachythela sp. YZ-2020. Lineage (NCBI taxonomy): Eukaryota > Metazoa > Cnidaria > Anthozoa > Malacalcyonacea > Clavulariidae > Trachythela > Trachythela sp. YZ-2020. The sequence continues at coordinate 1,259,372 of JADLSH010000385.1, forward strand.
TAGATTAGGAGTTATGATCACAACGTTAGATGCAATAAAGTAACCCTTTTGGTGCTTCACAATCGATTGAGTGCATGGTAACATCTGAGTGGATAAGTCTGTGATGTGCCCTATGGTATTTAATGTGCAGCACTTGGCGGAAAATAGACAATTTGTCAGACATTCTTACTAAAAACAGCCTATTTTGAGTGTAAATGGGGAGTTTGTTGGAAATTTGAAGGGTTTGTTGGAAATTTGAAGGGTTTGTCGGAAATTTAGGAGGTTAATTTGCTCCCCCACCTGAAAAAGTGAATTTCCACCACTGCCCTTGTGATGTGTGATCTGCAGTGCATTCAGGATCGTGTTTGAAATGATATGACTAATGTGATGGTTAAAGGATATGCCGAAATCATTGATTTTGTTGTAGTACAATGCAAAGAAATAGTGTCTACGCTTGCATGGTACTATTAATAGCAAATGCCAAATTGATGTGTGAAAAGGCTAATGTGGCTGAAATTCCTTCAAAATTGTTTCCACTTAATTCATAATCTAAATGTCAATCTATTAATGCACATGTGAGCAAACATATCACAACATTTCAAGTATATATAAAGGGACATCTGAATTGAAATCTTCTCTTATCTCGACCCCCTGAATCTTCTCTCGCCCCCCTGGTGTCCGCCACTGCTTGGGCCGATTAATTGGCTAACACCAGGGGGGCGAAGGGGGTGACGCCCCCCCCCAATAATTTCTCAAAGCCTTTGAATGATAGCTGATTAGCTGTGTAACAAAGCTGTATCTATGTATGATTTTACAACCACGAAAGCCTTGATAGGCTATAATTTAAGTAAATTTGCATAAAAATTAAGCCAAAACGGTTTGAGACCTAAGATTTGCAGCACCAAAAGGGTGGTTATATGTTGGCAACCTAAGTTCACACTCCCAATATTTTGTGAAGTGTCAGCCACTGGGCCCAAGACAATTAACTTTGCATATATTTTCTCAATGTTTACACTACTGCTATGTTCTATGTTCAATCTCTATGGTTCAATATACCTATGTTTTTTTATCTCTGTTTGTATAAATTTAAGGTAACCTAGCAAAAACAATCGTATCAATTCAATTCCTTTGACATTAACTTGCTAAAAGCAATGAACACCTAAGAGGCTAGGTGTTCAAAGATGATTTTTATATTAAGACAACACCACACACTCATTTTTAAATTTATGCATGCATGTGACGTGTTGAGGGCCAAACATACCGAACATGCAAGAGATGTGTTGAGGCCCAAACATACCGAACATACAAGTGTTGAGGCCCAAACATACCGAACATGCAAGTGTTGAGGCCCAAACATACCGAACATGCAAGTGTTGAGGCCCAAACATACCGAACATGCAAGTGTTGAGGCCCAAACATACCGAACATGCAAGTGTTGAGGCCCAAACATACATTACATACTGAACATGCAAGCGACGTGTTGAGGCCCAAACATACCAAACATGCAATTGTTGAGGCCTAAACATACCGAACATGCAAGTGTTGAGGCCTAAACATACCGAACATGCAAGTGTTGAGGCCCAAACATACTGAACGTGATGCAGCAAGGTGGCCCAACATTTCAGTTATGAGAAACTGAAACCAATGAATATAATTGACTTGCAGAGTCTGGGGTGTTTGCCCTATTAACACTGGCTAGCTGCACCTTGCAATAAAAACAGTTATGCAATTTAAGCCATTAGCTTGCAATGCGCTCAGATGCGCCCTACTTTTGTATTTTACTCTGTCTAATGCCAGACGATTTTACTCGTCAGTGGTAGGGTACTGCCAGTTAATGGGTTACAGCCCTCGAAAACGAGGTCGGCATTCGGCAATGCCGACCTAGATGCCGACCTGTCAACCTCCCAGGTCGGCAAATCATTGCCGACCTCAATTCAGTTCTTCTCAGTGGAAAAAATTTTTTTAGCTACGGATAGCAGCTCAAAAAGCCGTCGCGTTCGTTCGTGTTTCCGTGCCAGGTCTTATAACTGTGACACCAGACGGCTGCATGACTTTGTCAGACTTTGTAATTACTAGTGCTTGCAGCTGCTCCGAAATCGCAATTATGGAGGTAGAAACTGAAAGTGGCCTCAAAAATGCCGAGAGGTGCCAACCTGAGTCAGATTTAGGTCGGCATTTTTTTGCTGATCTCAATTTTGACGGTTTTCGAGGGCTGGGGTTAACAAAACTATCTGTCAGACAGTGTCTCTTGTTCACCCATTAGCTTGCAATGTGCCCTAATGTAGTATTTTACTCTGTCTAACGCCAGACGATTTTACTCGTCAAGAAAACGTTTCAGATTTTCATAAGTCAATAATCGGCTTAATTCAACTGGTTTCAACAAATGGAATCGGAATCCGGCCCATTGTGACTTGAAACAAATAGTAATCTGTAATTTCCTAGGGCATATCCTGATAAATGTGACCAGTGTTTTCCACAAGAGAATCAATTAACCCATTAAACTGCAATGCACCTTACTTTATCATTTTACTTGATCTAACACCAGACAATTTTACTCATTAAAGGGAGAGTCTCATGCATTAATGGATTAACTTTTACATTTTAACCATTGTAAACTTTCAGAGTAAAATTGTCAGGCATTAGATGGAATAAATTAACAATGTTCCAGGGTGCATAAGTGCAAATGCAGCTGATGGGTTAAGACTCTGGCCACTTATTGTAACCCACCATCCACCCTGTGATATATTATTAGCGGCTGCCAACAAATAGATTTCACAGATTTGTTCCGTGATTGTTTTGACCCCCGCACCCCATAGCAGACCAGCAATGGCTTTTTCATACAGAAAAGTCAGTTTCATCTGTGCTATTTTGTAATCATGAATTCTGTGCTACCCCCTGCCCCCCCCCCCCCCCCTTGATTAGTTTGATTAGGAGACGAAATCTATTTGTCGACAGCCCCTGAATGAGCAGTCCCTTACTCTTCATTTCCTATGTCTCCAGGATTCCTCACAACATGAGAAGAAGCATTGGGTGTATCTGTCTCTAATGTATCATCAGCCTTTGATATATCCTTTTCAGCACTTGTACCAATATTACTGTCTACAGATGGCCCTGGCGAAGGTTCTAAATTACTTTCAGTGCTTTCTAACATGCTTGTTTCACCATGAACCGATTTATCTGAATTTGCCTCATCAAGGCTAATGCTTCGCATTCCTTCTGATAAATTCTCAGTCATATAAACTTTGCCTGTTTCGCCACTATTTCGTAGCACACTATCGTTGCTCGAGACATCCCCTTCGCATGTTGTGCTCGCTTTTTCCTTGCCTTCGCCCTCGTCAGCACTTTCAAAATCCTCCTCGCCGTCACTGCTTACATCTCCTACATCGTTATCGGGGCTACTTACGTTGTCCATGCAAAAATTTGCTCTAGTTTGTGCAAATTATATTAAAATCGAACGATAGTCAATATTTTTGTGAAATGTGAATTCGTTTTCCACGTCAACGACTTTGACCGAGTCTACCGAAAAGCCTGGATACTAATTTCTTAATCCTAACTCTACCAAAAACTCTACCCTAATCCTAACATGAACCCGACCTAATCCTAACCCTAATCCTAACCCTAATCCTTGGGACGTATAAAACTGAAGTGTTGGGTTCATTGGTTGGTACACAGCCAAAATATTGCTTCGAATACATCCGAGAATACGCTTCAGCGAATACACAGTCAAAAGTACTGAGCCATCTAAAAGTTTAGGACGGTCACAGGGACTTTTTTAACTAATAAACTGGGGAGGGGGGCGTGCTAAGACCCCCCAGCCCCCATGTTGCCCCCCCCAGTAAATTATTTCCCCCCCAGTTAAGGTCCCTTTTGTCTAAAATATAAGCAAAAAGGGGAGAATGACTTTGTTCAGAAAAGTGTTTTAATATTCCCATAACAAAACCTTGCTTTTATACCAAAAGTTCAGTCTGTCTAGATGGGATATATAAAAAAACTGTCACTGAAAATGCAGGAAATCAAGCCACAGAGGCTCAAGAATACGAAATTTTCCGAGGGAGCTCATACACCTCCAATTCACCGCCTCCTTTGTTAGGTCCCTTTTCGTTCATGACCCACCCACTGACGGATTCTTAAAAAAGGCCCTGACGGTCAGGCCAAGCCGAAGGGGTGGTTTGACCCTCGCTCTCCTGGGAGGGAAGAATTTGCTTTCCCCTTTAAATTTTGCCCTGTGTTTTAAACCTGAGGGAGGGGAAACGAAAGAGAGTAAAACTACACTTTTATGAGGATTACGGTTAATTAAAAGCTTCAAAAGGTTAATGTACGTTGCTCAAGTAACAGAGAGAAATATTTGAATTCGAAACTAGAAGTATTTGAAATCGTATATATATCAATGAAAGGGCCTAACGAAAGAGGTAGGGAAGACTCTGAAAATGCCATTTCCGACGATCTAGAGCCATGCAACCATGGTGGCGCCTCGTGGTAGTCGGTGCCCCTGCACCAAATGTTCCTACGCCCCTGCACCAAAATGCTCTCCCGCTAAAATACGTTAAATCAAAAACACATCATTGATGCACGTCAAACAACAGAAAATACATTTTCAAATGTGCAATTATACATACTGTTTCAGGAGACGGGACGTTTATAATAGGATCCAAAAAATGATTCTTTATACATTGTCTTATTTCCAAAAACCAAGACAAAACTTAAAATTTTTTTCCCACACAATTCCTGTACGATTTTTTTTCTTCGAGCTTTTCCTGAACGAATTTTTTTTCTTGTTTCAAACCTGCAGGAATTTTTTTTAATCCTTCATGAACTTTCTGTTGAAATAGAGTAGTCACTTCTACAATTGCGTGTTGGTTATAAATAAGGACGCAATCTAGAACCGCAGTGCATTGTGCTCTGTCCAGGGTTATTGAAAGCATTGTGGTCTGTCCAGGGTTATTGAAAGTTGAAAGCATTGTGGTCTGTCCAGGATTATTGAAAATCAACCGTTAGGTCGACGGTTGGGAAAGAGCTGAACTTGGGTAAGGGTTAGATCGACAGGAAAGGGTTATGATCCCACTTGTGTTAACGATATTCACCAGTTTCAAAAACTTTGCCGGTTGCATTCAATGAAATAATTATGTTAAAATAGCAAATTAACCAATTCTGTAGCGATGTATTAGTTTAGGAGGGCATCCTATGCTAGTCACACTTATGACTCCTTATTATTATACAGGGAACTGCATTGTATACCAGGCTTTCTAACTTACAGTATATGTGCCTACAATTGAGGGAATTTCCTGTCAACCATTCATATTTACCCTACGGTTATGTTACGCCGATGTGTGGTACTACGTTGATAAATATCTAAAGCATGACTGTAGATTCTATTTTTGTGGAGAGAACCGAACTTCGAATGGAGCTAGGCTATGCCGGCGCAGCCGTTGCGCTCTGGGATCAACCAAGCCGGCCAAAATCTAGGTGTGCGGCTCAGGAGCAGACCCCCCCCCGATGACGATTTTTGAAGTTGTCCAGTAACTCCAGCCTTACGATAACTAGCTCCACATGATTTTTGGAGTTGTTAGCCAGTAACTCCTGGTTTAGATAGCCAGCTCACTGCCTACAAATGATTTTTGGACTCCAGAATTCCTAATTCAACTAAGTTTTGAAGCGCACATTTTGAATTAGGAGTTAGCCCCTTAGACTATGGAGGTAGTGTCGCTCCATGGCTCCCTAACTTCTGCAACCATGATCTAAAGTTGCCTTTTTTTCTTAAACCCAGCGACGACTAAGCGCTCAATAGAGCGTCCTGTTACAAATTATACATCTTCCCCGGTTACGATCTAAGTTGGTCTTACGTTACCGATTTTCCATTTTGACACGTCATGATGCAAGTACTAAAAATTCTATACAACACTGAAAATTCAGAGAATGATTTAAGCTATGATCATGAACTATTTATTATATGCTTCTTACACTCAACTTCTATTTTTACTTACTTTTGACTAAAATTTTGCAATTAGGGATACACTAGGCAATTGATATGAACTAAGTCGTATATACAATAGACAGCAACACACTGCAGTGTTAGTTCTAGTAATTTCTAACATACAAGCAAATCTACCCAGGAGAAATGGCAGTCTATCGAAATACTAAATTAATGTTCTTCATTCCGCTCTGGTCAATCCCCAATAACGAGGTATGTAGATGGCACGTCCAGCTCGGACATTCTTCTTCACTTGAACATAAACAAGTATTCCACGGATGAAAACCAACCAACCTGAGAACATATACAATTCACAGTGTAAACATTTCTTTTCGTTCAAAGTTGACATAACGTGTAATTTTATCATCACGCCTGCCAGGGTATTTTAATAAAACACAAAACAATAGATACTCCGTAAAACGTTTCGACTATATAAATTTTGACCGCAGAATTTACTGTAAAAATGATGCTCTTACTCGCATTTTTACCAGCCATCATAAAACTGAAAAATTTCCATAAATTTAGAACTACAAAGTTGTCTTACAAAGACGTTTTCTCGCAACTTTGCCACAGGTTGATCACCAAACATCGCTTCGTTTACGTCTGATTCAAACTTACTGAATATCCCTTTCAACTTAGCCCTTTCTGTAGTGTTTCCAAGTGTATTTTTATAGCTCTTTTTAATACGAAAAAGTATACAAAGCCACGCACGTCAACCCCTTCGACAACTCTCGTTTCCTCGTGGTGATGACCCCAATACCTCATACACCACACTTTCTTTATTTTTTCTACAGAATTAGTAACCCGCAAGGCAAAAAGAACATCACAGTATATCATTGCAACGTACGCCAGCTGTAACGGGGCTTCGGTGGCGAAGTGGTTAGCGCACTTGCCTTTCACCTCTAAAGGCGGATCTCCACTAGACGATTTTTATGACGATCGTCTGAAAAATTCGCGACGAACATGCGCAGTAGGAAATAAATGATCGTCAAAGAGATCGTCAAGCGCTCGACGAAAAGTAGAACTGGTTTCTAAATCGTCTAGTGGAGATCCGCCTTAAGGCCGCGGGTTCAAGTCTCAGTGAGAACTTTCTCAATGCGACTCGAACCCAGTCCTCAAGTGAAAAGAGTAAAGTCAACGCTCTGCCGAAAGTCGTGGGTTTTCTCCGGGTACTCCGGTTTCCTCCCACAGGGAAAGTTGACAGGGTGGGTTAGGTAATCATAATGTAAATAGTGTCCCCAATTAGCTGTTAAAGCTAAACACATTGACACTTAAAATAAAGTCATCCATTCATTCAAAAACGCGGCCAAATGGCCAAATTTAAACATTCGCCGCACCAGTTTACCGATTTTGTATGCAAGCTATAGGATTGCATCGTTCACACTGATTCAGGAAATATCGGATTACATTTCATATCACCTTCAAAATGGGGTGAACAACATAAGCTGTGGGTCATAAGGATCATGGCCTTCGCTCGAAACGTTGAAGTTCTTGTTAAATATTTCAGGTAGATTGCTCCTAAAGACCCACAGCTTATGTATAGACGCTATCTACACTGACACCACACGTTATTATGTAAAAAACATGCAGTCTAAAATGTTATAGAAATTGCTTCGCTCCGATACAATCCGATACAGTGTACCGTGGGGCACGAGATGATGGAGTATAATTAGTATCAAAAGATAAAAAACGACAATTTCGAGTTTTTTGTTTAGACCAGAGCGTGTCAACTTACCAAGAAGAGCGAACAGCCACCACAGCCATGCATCCTCGAAAGCCAGATCTTTACAACATTTGCTGTGCTGAAAATGAAACAAAGATTGCTACTTCACAAAGCTATTCTTTTGTATCTAAAGCTAGGCATCACAGAAACAACACACCGTACGGTGCTGTGAACTACAGTGTATTGCAAAAGTCTAAGCAAGTAGTATATCACACGCCAGCTAAGTATGGCAGTGGGGGTTGTCATCACCCAAAATTGTAATAGCGAAGTGTAAATTCAGGGACCGCGGAGCATTTTTTGGATTGGTGGATACAGTGATACTAGTATCGAGTGTTGAAGGCGCGAGACCTTTAGGGGGATATGGGGGCATGCTCCCCAGAAAATTTTGAAATCTACAGTTTTTGAAATGCCAGGAAAATTGTCAAATTGCACACATTTCATATTCATATTATAGTACATTGTAATTTTCAGTATTTTATCCAGATTTGTTCCTGGCTATTCTCTACTTTCGTTGTTGAAATACAGTACTTATATGGATAAATAATGACTGGATAAAAAGTGCCGGTGGAGCGTTAGACATCCCAAATTCAGCCATCATAATAAGGTAAGACTGTTCTTATTGGTTAATCTAAATGTACTGATTGATTACTCTATCACGAATAAGCGCCACACGCGCAAAAGACAAATTTAGTTCTATTTAATTATACATTTACTTACAGTGTCACAGTAACTCTGTTTCTCACAAAGAATCAGAATTCAGCAATTTTGTTGTGCAGTTGATAAAGATTAAAATGATCACATATTCTATTCATACTGTGTTACTGTGTATGCAGGTATAGTTACCTTTAAGATGAAAACCCATTTTATGAGTGAAAGACCAAATCCTGACAAAGCACCATATCGACCAGCGATAGTATCTGTCACGCAGTATGCAAAAATGAAACCAATCCAATTGAAAATAAGCGAAACTGAAATGAGAGAGAATAACTTTAATCGAGTGCAGGCGGATTGCCAGTCGTCTGAAACTTTTCAGAACAGGCCAGAATGTAATTTGTATCGATTTCCCAACATAATAATATACATACAAATGTTTCTCGAATTTGATTGGTTGATTCCTGGTTGATTCCAGTGCAGCTAATCCCAAACAGCAGTGCAAAAATTGTAATCACAGTGCAATTTTCTGTAATCACTATGAACCAATCAAATTTGAGACAGGTTCTGGGCTCAAAAACAAACCAACATGGTGCCCGCTCAGCCTATAAACTGAAACTCGAATTTTGGACGAAAATGACGGTTTACTGTATGTTGCTATTTAAAATTGGGAAGACTGAACAAGATTTTACAAATCTACATGGTTCAGTTCACTTTCAAATCTTTGACAATCCATACAAATGACATATCAAAGGAGCGAAAACTTTATCAGTGGACGGTTCGCCAAAGCTAGTGGTGAGTTGAACGAATAGCTGTCTAGAACATGTTTATATGTATATAATTATTATTCGGACTCGTGCTATTTGGAGGTCTTTGAGAAACTCACTCGTGCACGTTATATCCAGATTGCACTCGAAACCATGCTCTTACCTATTTACCATTCTGAATACTTACTTGCCTTTTCCCGAAGCATAGCGACGTTTTGCCAAACAAACCTTCACTCTCTTCGGTCACCACTTGTTTCCATCTACCAAACTGACGTTACGTCATTTTTCAACTTTGAAGTAAAGTTAAAAACTTTGTAACTGACCCTAACCCTAAAACCTACCCTAACCTCTAACCCAAGACCTAACCTAACCAAATTGATGAAGAAAAATCAAGAAAAACGAATTTGAAAATCGGGAAAATTGCGTAACGTCAGTTTGATAGATGGAAACAAGTGAAAACCACTTTCTTCAGGCATAGCTTCGGAAAAGGCAGTTATGTATTCAATATGGCGACCAAGAATCGGGAAATCAAGCAAATTACATTCTGGTGTGTTCCCTTACATTGACTATTCAATAAAAACTTTATGATTTAACAGCGACTGTGGTGATGGCGAAAGGGTGCCCCCCCCTGATTATGATTTGCCACTGGAATATCAAAAGAAATATACTTGAAAATATAAAATACTTTACCAAGAAAGCATAAAGCAAAAAGACTATCTGTGCCAAGTTGAGCACCTGTAAAATAAAATTGGTCAAAATTACAGTTGTTGTCGAGTATTAATGTGCCATTAAGTGCCATTAATGTAAAAAAATATTTATTTATTTAGAAGTTTCAAAAGATTAGCTATGCAAATGTCCAGAATGATACATACATTGAGTGTATATCTATCAAACTAGAAAGGCTACAATGCATGTGCGTACGTGTAACATATTCAATACACTGTAAACACGGATTGGTTAAAATAACCAGTTTAAATTGGTTCTAGCTCTCAGATGCACCTATTTGACAAATATTTTTTTTCGTTAGAACAACCAAAATTTTTGTTATTTTAACCAATATTTCGGTTGTTTTTACCAAATAATATTGGTCAAAAAGAAAATGCGTCTGAGACAACCAATTTAATCTTTTCAGTGTATGTGTTTAGGAATTTTTGGGTGCGTTTAAGGCTCTCAAAAACTTTCATTGTGTTTTGCACTTTAATCATTTGATTAAATGTTTTAGTGCTCTAAAAATAGAGATGTTTAAGTTGAATTTGTGACGTGGAAATAATTTTTGCCTGTGGAAACTCGGCAATGAAATAAAAGGAACATCGCACGTATCCATTTCACAACACAAAAAAAAACATTTGCAAGAATGTCCACACACATGAAGCATGTTTACTTTCCGGGATGCTACAGTATATGCAATTTTAAACTGCTGCAAAGGTACAGAAAAGCCTACATCGTGGCGCTTTGCTAGACTTTCGATAAGAAATAAGATACACTTTTCTAACTTATACCTTACTTGTATTTAAATTCGCCCAGTATTAGAATTCGCGCAGACCCATGATAAGTGCGCAAAGTTAAAACTGAGCGAAAAATAATCCGTTCGAAAAGGTTTGCTGCTATAACATGCGCGAAATAAAATCCGGTGTAACAGGGAATAATCCGGTAAATAACAGGAAAAATGCCCCCCCCCCCAAAAAAAAAAAAACCTCCCGGGCCAAATTTCCTAAAAAGTAAAGGCCCCCGGGCCAAATTTCCTAGGAAATATGGCCTCCCATTCGGAAATTTGTCCACCTCCCCCCACTTTACAATATATACATGCTATATAACTGTTTAGGTTTCGGAAATGTTTGAACATGTAGAGGCATAACAAAATTAAATCCCTTTTGTAGTCGGGTTTCTTAAAACTATTTTTACTTAACATGTTGCTGCTTTCCTTCTTTTCTACGTCATCAAACTTTTTCGCTTTTTGTTTCATAGACTAATACCGTGTAAACCCGTTTTTCTAAACACCTTGTTTTGGAAGTGATAATTTCAGATATATTTTCCAATCGCAGTTTATTGCTGCACGTGTGTTTTGCTGTTTTTCGTTCTTTGTCTTTTGTTTTTCGCTTTGTGTTATAGACTAATACTGTGTAAACACGTTTAGTTTCGAAACACCTTGTTTTTGAAGTGATCGTTTTAGACCCAATTGCAAGCGCCTATTATTTTCGTCAAAAAGGACAATTGCAATAGCTTCGTTAAAGCACGGGTCCCAAGCAAACCACGCGACTACGTCATTGGATTACATGGATCGTTGCGCTGGAATGCCAAGTATTCATGGTTCTGAAACGCTTTACAACGATATATAATAATATCATAATTTATCTCTATAATTCAAGAGACCAATTGCATTTCTAAGATTGTTATAATTACGTGTATAACCAAATTCTCGATATTTCCATCTTGGTTTCACAAATTGGCTTACATTCGTTTAGTTTTAGAAGGGGGGCCAAATTTCCTAGAAATATGGCCCCTGGGGGTACATAACTGATGCTGCAGTTAGAAAAGAAAATTAGAAATTATTCTATATATATGACTTTAAGTATTAGAGCTGCTCCCATCGGGATATTTTCGTAAATATCGATTAATCGCTGTTCAACAATCGATTAATATCGATTAATCGTACTGACTAGATTAAATTATCACACGCCCAAAACGTGACGTAACTAACGAGAAAACGTGACGTTTCGAAAAGTAAACAACGCGAAAAATATTTCCCACTCGACCGTTCTGTGCAACAATGACTTATTTCAATAGGCCAATCTTAAATTGACTGCAATGAGAGCACCAGAATGCTTATATCTTCGCATTCTCTTAATTCCAGAAAGAAAGTTTAGGTAAATATCATGCTGTGCATGGTTGTTCTCAATGATCCGATTATTGTTAAGAATAATCGATTAACAAAAAATAATCGATAAATCGGGAGCAGCTCTATTAAGTATACTGCAGTATGTATTAGCCATTAGATTCGTTGCTACAGCTACATACAGAAATTGTCCAATATCTTTTTCTTGGGATTTTTCGGTTCAGGTGATTTGAAAATTATAAACACTTTCGTGAAAATATTAAGTATCCAAATGTCATGTTAAAACGGAAAAACCATCAATTAAGCGTGATTTTCTAGTTTTGTACCTGTTTTGTACCGTTTCAGGGTGCGCGAAATTAAACTGCGCGAAAATATCGCGTTCAGGGTGCGCGAAATTTAATCGCGCGAATTTATGACTGAGCGAAAATTAGTATACCACGCGAATTTAAATACAAGTATGGTAAGTAATTATAGAGTGGATCGATATACCGGATATATCCGGTATATCGGTATTTGTTTAGATACCGGTATTGGCGATATTGACAATTCAAAAATACCGATATACCGACATTTCGGTATTTCGCTGCGTAATACCGGATTGAAACGCTATTTCAAGTCAAATTTGCTTACAATCACGTTTAGAAACCAAAGTTAATACTCACAGATGGACGATTTTGTTCTTACAGTTCTAGCAGCTTTGGTTTAGCAATACCAAGACGTCTTGTTTATTAAATCGCCTTAATCGGAAATATATAAATGGCGAAATTTTTGAAGGAAATTTCGGTAAAAAAGGAACCTTCGATTTTGGAAAGTGGAAGTACTAGCGTTTGCGAAGCAGCGAAAACCTTTTCAAATTTTTTTGGAAATATTTGTCGGGCAGTATAAGAAGTAAAGAAGGTAACTTTTTGTTGTTTTTGTTGTTGTTTATTTTTTCCAATTACATATACAGTTACTGAATGACATTTACATTACCTTGTAGTACTGAATGATTCAACACTTCGACGCCCAATCGACGGCCTACTAAATAATTGCCGCTTAGCGCCGTTAACATAGCTTGATAATGCGAATCTTGTGACATTTGCACTAATAACAGTATGTGTCACATTAATATATTGTCAAAACTTGATTTTTCTCGACGTTAAGCAGTTCAGTTTGGCTTAAAAAAAACACGTTAAAAATACCGATATACCGGTATTTACCGGTATTCTGATGGCGGTATATCGGTATTCGGTATTTACGATATCGATCCACTCTAAGTAATTATCAATACAATTAGTAGTGTAAATTCTGAACATTTGCACATCATATATAAAATTATATATTGTACGTTCATACACTGCGATTTGTCATGAAGATAAACGTCATCTAAAGACATCATCAACTGAAATTATTCGTCGGCCAATATGTCGGCCAGACATATCGCAGAAGTGTAAACGTACATATACATGCATGTGATAGTATCTTGAACGTGTGGTGCCAGTGTAAGTATAGCGTCTATACAATAAGCTTCGGGTCTTTCGGATCAAACTACCTAAAAAATTCAACAAGAACTTCGTCTGGAAGTATGAGAGTTAGTTGGCTACTATCTTCCAGACAAAGGGCCTTCGCTCGAAACGTCGAAGTTGTTGTTGAATTTTTCAGGTACTGTAGTTTGATCCTAAAGACCCGATCATAATACGCGGAGAGAATGTGTAAGCCAGATATAGTTTGAAACATCCCTTTGCAGTTGGATTCCGTTTCTTTTTGATACACATAAATTGTATAAGTAATTTAAGTGCAATAAAATATGAATAAACGCGATGGAACTTACGACAATCGTCCGGATCTGATCGTCCGTCTGGTTCAAACTATAATCAGAAAAACGTAATATCAGCATTCAACAAGTCATGTCACATAATATAAATCAAATAACTGGTCACATTATATTTTGTTTGCAAGCTAAGACTAAAATAGGAACACGGTTGAAAGTCAGTATACTAAAAAGCTGCGACGTATTGCAGATTGACTGTATAAAATGAGTGCAGATCTTTTGCGACTTATCCAACTTAGGCTGCGACTTAAGGCTCTTTTCCACTCATCGCAAACTCGCTGCGAGTTCTTGCATGTAATTAAAATAAACTGTCGAGCATTGTGATTGGATGAAAGTACTCGCAGCGAGCTTTCGAGTTGGTTTTTGCGACGAGTGGAAAAGAGCCTTTAGTTTCGTTCGTATGAATGGCAGGGTCTCAAATTAGCATATCTCGATATCCACAGGATACTAAAATTTGGTTTGGATACCAAACCGTGAATGACTTCTATCCCGAATGGATATACTACAAAATTTCAAACATTAAGTTAATGTTAAATGTCTCTGGTGTCTTTTAATAGCTTTTGAACACTACAAGTCTGCCACCTTGAAAATAGCCAGACTTTTAACACTCAAGACAAGCATATAAAAGTTTGTTGAAGGTTTATGTGCATCGAAGTGTGTAAATTCATGATGCCAACTTGTTCACTGTCTAGTTGTTGACCGTTGAGTCTCCTGTTGTTATTGTTACTTCACAGGGACAGACAGAATACGTAATTGGATGAGATTTACGGATACTTCCAGTGGGATACCAGATTCCCAGGGGGGATACTAAAACTTTGAATCCTGGTATCCCAGTTGGATACTGAAAATATATTCAAATTTCAGACCCAGAATGGACCTACAGTATTAAATGTCTTGAAGACTTGACTTACTCTTGAATCGGAGTGTTTGGTCATCTCAGCTTCTTCATATGTTGGTAGTTTTGCAGCTACGTCATACGCAGGAGGCATCTCATCCACACTGCTCATACCTATAACAATTAATGATTCATATTGTTTTCTCGAGATATTATAGTGGGCAAGTATCATGATCGAAACATGTTGCATTATCGATATTTAAACAACTATCAATTATATTGACTAACTAGTATATTCAAAATGATTACTGCACATGCATCTTGGGAATCTAGTGAATCTAATATCTCTTAATCTACTGTACAGGTGTACTGTATGTACCACAGAATACCGCAAAAAATTTACATGTTCCATATCTTTTGTCAAATATATAAAATGTGGCTTCTTAATATTTTTTAGTATAGTTTATAAGAAGACAGATACAGTAGCAGCATGTCAATTTGCCATGATGTCACAGTGATCACTGAAACTGTTACAGGATAATCAGGTTTTTAAAATAGGTTGAGTGTAGTAGGGCTGCAAATTTCCCATATAAATGCATCCTAAGAGGGCTAGCCATCCTAGCAGGGCTGAGTAAACAACTTGTAGTATCTGTGTCAAACTATGCTTTAAAAGCCATTTAATGCTGTAAACACGAGGTGAAAACCAGCCCTACTGGTAGGGCTAGCACTTCATGAAGGGCTCGTGTAAACACGAGGTGAAAACCAGCCCTGCTGGTAGGGCTAGCACTTCATGAAGAACTCGTGTAAACACGAGGTGAAAACCAGCCCTACTGGTAGGGCTAGCACTTCATGTCGGGCTCATGTAAACACGAGGTGAAAACCAGCCCTACTGGTAGGGCTAGCACTTCATGTCGGGCTCATGTAAACACGAGGTGAAAACCAGCCCTACTGGTAGGGCTAGCACTTCATGAAGAACTCGTGTAAACACGAGGTGAAAACCAGCCCTACTGGTAGGGCTAGCACTTCATGTCGGGCTCATGTAAACACGAGGTGAAAACCAGCCCTACTGGTAGGGCTAGCACTTCATGTCGGGCTCATGTAAACACGAGGTGAAAACCAGCCCTGCTGGTAGGGCTAGCACTTCATGAAGAACTCGTGTAAACACGAGGTGAAAACCAGCCCTACTGGTAGGGCTAGCACTTCATGTCAGGCTCATGTAAACACGAGGTGAAAACCAGCCCTGCTGGTAGGGCTAGCACTTCATGAAGAACTCGTGTAAACACGAGGTGAAAACCAGCCCTACTGGTAGGGCTAGCACTTCATGTCGGGCTCATGTAAACACGAGGTGAAAACCAGCCCTACTGGTAGGGCTGGCACTTCATGAAGAACTTGTGTAAACACGAGGTGAAAACCAGCCCTACTGGTAGGGCTAGCACTTCATGAAGGGCTCATGTAAACACGAGGTGAAAACCAGCCCTACTGGTAGGGCTGGCACTTCATGAAGAACTCGTGTAAACACGAGGTGAAAACCAGCCCTACTGGTAGGGCTAGCACTTCATGAAGGGCTCATGTAAACACAAGGTGAAAACCAGCCCTACTGGTAGGGCTGGCACTTCATGAAGGGCTCATGTAAACACGAGGTGAAAACCAGCCCTACCTGTAGGGCTAGCACTTCATGAAGGGCTCATGTAAACACGAGGTGAAAACCAACCCTACCTGTAGGGCTAGCACTTCATGAAGGGCTCATGTAAACAGGGCTAAGGTCATGATTGCAAAGACATTACCTGAAGGTGATTCATCTTGGGTTGTACTTGGCAAGTAAGATGGTGGAGGTGATGATGGTGGAGGTGATGATGGTGGAGGTGGTGATGGTGGAGGTGACGGTGGTGGTGGTGGTGTAGGGGGAGGTGGTGTTGTGTCATTCAACATTGGTTCACGTTCTGATTCTGTTGCATTTTCTGATTCTGTCAACTGAAAGAAAATAATTGTATCAGAATATTTACATCTGTTAAACCATTAACTGGCAGTTCCTTACCACAGACGAGTAAAATCGTCTGACATTAAACAGAGTAAAATACTAAAGTAGAGTAAAATACTAAAGTAGAGCGCATCTGGCAAGCTAATGGGTTAATAGGAGACACTGGCAGATAGTTTTGTTAACCAATTAACTGGCAGTACCCTACCACTGAAGAGCAAAATCGTCTGGCATTAGACAGACTAAAATACAAACATAGGGCGCATTGCAAGCTACATGGGTTAATTTAACGATGAAATGATCATTCTATTCAAATCAGATCCAAATCGAACAGACTCTAAGCATCTTAATATAAGTTGTCTCATTCACTTTCAACAATTCATAAATAATCAATTAATCCTCCATACTAATTAACTATGCACTGACAAACATTGAAGTTTCAAGTGCATATAGACAACTATCCATGATTAAATACATTCCATTCATGGGAAAATCAAAATGACATAAAGCCTTAAAGAAATTCATTAAGTGGGTTTGCAGTATGGAATAGTTTACATACGAAGGCAAAGCTGCTTTGAGTCAGGCATTGCTAATTTTTATCTTTTCAATTTGTTAATGGTACATTTACAGGTAATTCTCCAATTATGTAATTTTCGTAAAATAGTGTGTGTACAGTATGTCCCTTGACCTTTGTGAAAATGTTTCTTAAGGGAAACGATATTAAATAACCTTTTACATACATACTGTACATCCTATAAGGTTATCTATAAGGAGGAATTGACATTCCCCCAAAGTATGGATAATTTTTATTGCTGCCAGTTTATATTAAAAATATAAATTTACTTTTGAAATATAATAGTTAATTAAAAGGCAAATTGCACAAGTTCTTATGTAACCACTAGTATGCCCCGGATCCCCAGCTCTGCGAATTGATACTATGGCCCCTCTAGATTCCAGATTAACCTGGCTACCCCATTTCTTATCTACATCACTGTTTCAGCAAGTAGATTTCAGATTTATAGATGAGCAAACTTATAAATATTTCTAATATAATATTTAATGCTTTTTTTCGGATTGGATCCAGTTGGATTACGTTTTTTATCTTCGGATTGGATTGAGAACATGGACAAACCCTGGGATTCAAAGAGGTCAATCCGATCTGATGCACACCTCTAATGTTAGTTCATCTTATCATCTATGTGATCTATCATCTATGTGCATAAATACACCATAAGATGAACTCTCAGGAAACATTGATACTTTGTTACTCATTATTAGAGATGAGCCGATTAATCGGTCATGCTGATTAATCGGCCAAAAATCGGTTGTTTTTTAATAATCAGTAATAGGCAGATTATTAACACAGATTATTTGCACAGATTATTTGCACACAGATTATTTGCAATCTTATTTTTTGTTATAAAAGATCTGCATCGGCAATTTTTCGTGATTGGCTCATCTCTAATTACTCATACTATATTTAGTGGATTTTTGCAACAAAACCAAGATCGAATGGTTTGTTTCAGGACCTTGGACAGAATAGATCCTGCTATTTTCGTTAGTGCATCTTGTGCTTTATGAACAGTTAAGGCATGTTTACACAATCTGATTTGTCGGATCTGATTCTCCTCCTTACCTACGTGATTTCACAAAATACAGTTAGTAACAACTACACTTTTAACCAGATACAAGCCAATAGCCTTACTCTTGTCAGCAAATCCAGTAAATCACATATATGTCAAGAGGAGAATTGGATCCGACAAATCAGATGGTGTAAACAGGACTTTAGATAGACTTGCCCCAACTCTCTCTTTCATTGTCTTTCTGTATCGATCCACTGTAGTGTAAATAACATGACGCAGCAAGAGGTGGCAAACGAGAGCCTGGTCAACTTCGGAAAATCTCAGTTCAAAACTGAAGCGAAGCGGCTAGACTTGCTCCAAGTTTTTCTTTCATTCTCTTTCTGTATCGATCTACTATAGTGTAAATAACATGAATTACACTAATATGACTATAGTGTATCGATACACAAAGGCAATGAAAGAGAAACTTGGAGCAAGTCTAGCTGCTTCCCTTCAGCTTTGAAACTCTGCCACCCGTTATGTCATGTTATTTACACTATATAGTGGATCGATACAGAAAGACAGTAAAAGAGAGAATTGGAGATTGGAGAAAGACTAGCCTTTCAAAAAGATGTTCCGGTATTCCCTAACAACTGAAGATAATAAGATACTGTTACTGGCATAAAAATGTGAGCAACAAGAAAAACGACACATACAGTACTCGTAGTTGCTTTATATGATCATCGAAGCACAACAGCACATATCCGAAAGTATAAAATTACACACTTTATGCCCATGGCTCAATATTTGGTCAACCGATCGGCTTTTATCTTTCGATTCAAAAATTGAAAGAAAAACAGCTACTACAATAAAATAAATCATCTATCTACATTTACTAGTCTATCATTATCGGCTATATTCTTTAAAACATTTGAATTATTAAACCCGTTCTGTTCTGTGTTCACAAAAGCCCAAGCACAAAACAATGACGTACCCTTATATATCGTCCATTCTCAGACATTGTAGAGCCTTTCTCGCAGTTTCGTCGCTTATAAGTACAAGAATACAATAGCCAGATTCTTTAAAGATGTAGTTCGATGTCGGCGAAGGCGATAAATACGACGAAAATTTACAATATAATTCAATAAGGGACGTGTTTTGAGCGAAATTATAATTTTATAAATTACAGAGGTTCCGAAATCCGAACACTTACGAAGCTTTACGAAAGTTTACGGATATGACGTACAAGTTTTGATTATCGTATTACTCGTTTGAGCGCCTCCCCCGAACAAGCGCCCCCCCCCCCGAACAAGCGCCGCATATGAGAGCAAGTACTCAGCAAATACTCAACAAATACTCAAATACGCAACAAATACTCAACAAATACACTATTGAAACTCAGAAAATACTCAATTAATACTCAAATACTCAGCAAATACTGAAATACTCAGCAAATACTCAAATATTCATCAAATAATCCAATACTCAGCAAATACTATAATATCCAGCATATGCACAAATACTCAAAGAATACTAAAAAATGTAATTAACAAATGCTCAAATACTCAGCAAATACCCAAATACTAAAAAAATGCTGAAATACTCAACAAATTCTCAAATACTCAGCAAATACCCAACAAATCCTCAAATACTCAGCAAATACTCAATAAAAACTCAAATACTCAACAAATACTCAGAAAATACCAGTGGAAAATACCCAACAAATACTCAAATACTTAGCAAATACTCAAATACTTAATTAACAAATTCTCAAATACTCAACAATCACTCAAATACTCAGCAAATACTCAAATATACTCAGCAAATACTCAAATCCTCAACAAATTCTCAAATATACTGTACTCAGCAAATACTCGACAAATACCCAAATACTCAACAAATGCTCAATAAAAACTCAAATACTCAGTAAAGTCAACAAATCATACTCAACATATACCCAACAAATACTCAATTACTCAACAAATACTAAAATGTTCAGCAAATACTCCGGTACTCGCGAATACTCAACAACGATACTCAGGAAATACTCGACAAATACTCAAATACTTAACAAATACTTAAATACTCAACAAATACTCAACAGATACTCTAATACTCAGCAGATACTCAAATACTCAGCAAATACTCAGCAAATACTCAAATACTCAGCAAATACTCAAATACTTAACAAATTCTCAAATACTCAACAATCACTCAAATACTCAGCAAATACTCAAATCCTCAACAAATTCTCAAATATACTCAGCAAATCCTCGACAAATACTCAACAAATGCTCAGTAAAAACTCAAATATACTCAGCAAATACTCAACAAATCATACTCAGCATATACCCAACAAATACTCAGCAAATACTCCGCAAATACTCAGCAAATACTCAAATACTTAACAAATTCTCAAATACTCAACAATCACTCAAATACTCAGCAAATACTCAAATATACTCAGCAAATACTCAAATCCTCAACAAATTCTCAAATATATATACTCAGCAAATCCTCGACAAATACCCAAATACTCAACAAATGCTCAATAAAAACTCAAATACTCAGCAAATACTCAACAAATCATACTCAGCATATACCCAACAAATACTCAGCAAATACTCAAATACTCCGCAAATACTCAAATACTGGCTCAGCAAATATACTCAAATACTTAACAAATTCTCAAATACTCAACAAATATACTCAGCAAATACTCAAATCCTCAACAAATTCTCAAGTATACTCAGCAAATACTCGACAAATACCCAAATACTCAACAAATGCTCAAATACTCAGCAAATACTCAACAAATACTCAACAAATATTCAAATACTCAGCAAGTGCTCAAATACCCAGCAAATACTCAACAAATACTCAACAACTACTAAAACTGACTCAACAAATACTCAAATACTCAGCAAATACTCAACCAATACTCAAATACTCAAAAAATGAGAGCCGTCCTCAAATAAGCGTCGCACTTATTCACAAAAACGCGGCGCTTAATCAAAGCGCCGTTAGACGGAATTGTTCACGCTAAAAACAACTACTTCCAGACGAAGGGCCTTCGCTCGAAACGTCGAAGTTCTTATTGTATTTTTCAGGTAGTTTTACACGACTCAACCGCTGAATCTTCGTTATATATATATACTCTATCCACAATGGCACCGCACGTTCGACATAAAAAACAACTACGGTACATCTCAATCAGCATAATCAGCCTCGAACATTCATTATCCTGTACAACATTGTTAAGTTCAAAGTGAGTATATTTCGATACTCCGTCGTTAAACTCTCTCGTCAGAACTTTGGAAATGCGCAATTCTGTTTTGAAGGCAGATACAAATAGAATAATTTTTAAAGATCGCCGCCCTCTAATAAGCCCCGCCTTAAAATAAGCGCCGCATCATAGACACTAAAATGTAAAGAGCGCCGCGGCGCTCAAACGAGTAAATACGAAAGTGCTGTAAAGGAGAAATTATTAAAGCGAAATAATTGCAAGAACATTTTACAAATATTAAGAACGCTTTTCAAAAATATATAATGGATTAAATTAATGGAAATTATAAATTATCAAGTTTATCAAGTTCAGTACTTCAGTACCACATTGTATATACATCTCATGATACTGCATACGAATCATCGTTTTGAAACCAAACGAGCAACAACGGAATTCTGTACATAAGATATTGTAATTTCGTTCGAATCTATAAACCTAAGTGCATGCAACAACGAACAAGTAGTCTATAGCGGTAAAGGTGACCGGCTGTAAAGTGTATAAATATAATGGTGGTTGGAATCCTGTAGAAGTCATTTTGGGGGGTTGATAAGAGATGAATATTAATTATACACTACAGAATTAAAGGTTAAGGAGAATAAGTTACGCTAGGCCTGCAACAACGAACAAAGTAGTCGTGTGGTGAGGATGACCGGCTGTGAAGTGTATAAATGGTGTTTGGAATCCTGCAGTCATCAACCCTTATCAACCCTTGTGAACCCCCAAAACGACTTCTAATTAAGGGTTTCGAATCACCACTTATGCACATGACAGCCCCTATATAGACTTTAACACTAGACTATTGTTCGTTGTTGCAAGCCAAGCGTAACGAACTTACCTTTTACTCTGCAATGTATAATTAATAATCACCCCTTATCCAACCCCAACATGACTTTGCCACGATTCGAACCCCGCTTATACACGCTTTACAGCTGGTGGTCTTTATCACTAGACAACTTGGAAGCCTATACAGTAACTTATTCACCTTAACTTTTTTTCTGCAGTGTATAGTAAAAATGAACACTTTTGCGGTAAGTACCTACCTAATATGAACACATTTTGTGATTGGCTTTCTGAAACAAAAATTATCAGTGTTTATGACTCGTTCTTTCGAAAGATAATTTCTATAGTTTATTGTCTTCTATTGTCGTAATCAACCAATCACAAAGTCTATTCATATAGGTTCGTGGCGACCACTTTTGAAAAGCTAAAATCACTTCCACAAGATTCCAACCACAACTTTTACACTTTACAGCCGTAGTTTTTACCACTACAATACTTGTTCTTTGTTGAAAGTCTACCGCATGTAACTTTCACCGTAATCTCTAATTCTGTACTGTATAATTAATATTCACCTATTTTCAAACCCCAAAATAACTTCCGCAGGTTGCGAACCTCATTGACATGCATCTATCAATTACAACAACACATTGACAAGCTAACCAGAGCAACAGTTTCAACTAAAACATTGATAGATATCATAATTACAAGAATTGATGATACAAAAATAACAGGATCAGGTGTAATTCATGAGCTGGGAATAAATTACTATAATTTGATATGTATCTTTAGCTTAGAAAGATAGGAATACCCAGAGACTGGAAGCCGAAGATAATAGAAACAAGGTAATTCATATAAAAACCTAATGAAGTTTGTTTCAAGCGTTTAGACACTTCACGTAGAACTCAGATCCGAATATTGCATGGCATGAGTGGAATGAATTACTTAATAGACCCCCCGAACTTTCCGCCACTGCCATCATGCGTGCGTTGCCTCAGTACCTTTGTGCCGATAGTGAAAGAGTACAAAAAGAGGACAATTTTTAAACCGGGATAAACATACCAAGTCAACTTAGAACTGTTCGCTTTAACTACTTTGTATAGTAGACGCCAAGTAATCAAGTATAGTAGAAACCAGTTGGCTAACTGGTTTAAAGCAAACAAACTCTCTCTAAACCTAAAGAAAACAAACTATATCATCTTTCAAGCAAGAAACACTTCTGTTTCTAATCAAGGTAATCTCAACACTCAAATTGACTCTGAATAACATCGATCAAGTGACTTCAACTATATTTCTTGGTAATGATATAAATGAAAACCTAGATAAATGGTGTTTCCTTTAAGATTGCTATAAAATATTACAAAATGTTAAGGTGTCCCAAGGACTTTTTGGCCAGGATTGTAGATTGGAAACCACATATCTCACACATTGCCCTAAAAATAGCTAAATCCATATAGAGACAAATTAGGGTTGATTCGCGTGTGCCTAAAAGACATAAACAAAATCTCGACGTTTCGAGCTAAAGCCCTTCGTCAGGAGAAATTAGTAGACAGATAAACACATTACATCAGCTTTTATAGCAACGTTATAAAAGCTGTCACGTGAACAAAATATTAACCAATGAAAATAAAGTAGTCATAACAATCATAACAAAATAGAATTAATATGTAAATATATAGACTGCGTGCAGGCTTCGGCCCGATTATAGGGTCGAAGGCCTGCGCACAGGCGTTACACTTATCAAAGCGCTATAAATGTCGTACAAGGGAAGGGAAGAGGGGATATAGAGGAAAGCATATAAGAAGTATTTAAGAGAAAAGAATGAGCTAGATGAAGGAGAGGCGCTCATTGATACCATCAGCCTGAATTGCTTCCGACGGGTATCATTGCCACCAATAATGGGATGAATGGCGCATATTTTCATATCAGAAAAGGAGTGGTTGGCACTGTTGAAGTGTCTAGCAACCGGTTTGTTGTGCACATTGTTCTTAACATCACGCAAGTGCTAAGCCAACCTATCGCCTAAACGTCTTCCAGTCTCTCCGATGTAGAGCAAGCCACATTTGCTGCAAGAGATGCAGTAAACGAGGTTGGAGGAGATGCACGTGAAACTGTGCTTGATGACAAACTGAGATTTTGGAGCCGAAATACAGGTGGCGAGGTTTAAATGCTTTAAATCCATATAGCTGTTATAAATAAGGCAAAACCTTATGTAAATAGCCCTACTAGAAGAACAGCAAGAACTTTATAGACTGCATCTTAGTATTACCTTATATTCAATATTGTAATATTGTTTCGGCAAAAACATATTCTTCTAACCTAGATTAAATTTTAAAACTACAAAAACGAGCTATACGTATATAATAGCAAATGCAAAATCAGAGATCATACCAAACCTCTTTTTTCAAGTGTAAGTTATTTGCCGTTTATGAGATTAATAAATTTCAAACTGGCTCTTTTATGTACAGATGCTTTGGCCAATCTTCATTCTTTCCTCAACACTTTAGAAATTACTTCACTCTTAATAAAGATATTCATTCATACAATACGCGGGGTGCCAACAGGTTTCATATTAATAATATCAGAACAACGACAAGAACACAAACTCTTAGGTACAGTGGGCCAACGTTGTGGAACTCATTATCAAAATCCATAACTGGGGCTGCTTCCCTATCTATTTTTCACTGCAGGCTAGCCTAAGGTCTCAAATTTTCAAATCTAAAGAATGATTAGGCTATGCATTGCAATGGATTATATTTTTGTATTTTTTCTGTCTTAGCTATGCTTATATAATAACGAGTTAACTCGTTAATTGCTTTCTTACACTATTGGTGAACAGCCTTGTTCAAGCTCTCTCGAGCCTTTTATGCTGTTCAGCCATCCTTTCTAACTAATCGTAATCGTATATATATATATATATGTGTAGTATTCTCGTATTTTTGGGAGACTGATTAATAAATTGAATTGAATTGAAGATCTCTGCGACTATCCACACCCTCGCATGAATTTTGTAGCCTCCTGCCGCCCAAACATCAAGCAAAATTCGACCTCCGTCAGTATCACTACTATCTAGGTGATCTGGAAACACGGAAAAGGACTTGGAATAGTCATCAAATAGAAATCCATTTTCAGATTCAAATTGCTAAATATCTTCTTGTGAAATATATTTCATTTTGCTACTAAATTTGTCATGGACTTGTGGTTTCCACCATTAAACATATTGACAAAGTTTCAAATAGTTTCATAAAAGAAACACAAAGAAACAAGTGATTAAATACAGCAAAATGGATTTCTATTCTGTTGCTAGTTCCAGGCCCTTTGCTCGCCGCCAGATCACCTGGATGATATGCCCATGCACTGTCCACACAGAGGGTCGTTCACACGAGATCCGATTTTCTTCTTGACGCATGTGATTTACTGGATTTGCTGACAAGAGTAAGGATATTGGCTCATACCTGTATCGGTGTGAAATCGCATACCAACCTCGTTCCCAGGGCTTTCTAGGGGGTTAGACTTAGGCGGGTTAGGCCTATATGCTGATTAGGGGAGGGAACGGAGAGGAGAGAAGAAAGCCCTGCCCCTGGTCCGGGCCGGTCGCGTGATTGAAAATTTCCCACTATTTGGGCAATTTTATTATGCAGGGACACATACTTGTTCCAGTCAGTTACCGCGTGAAAGGCAAAAAATTAACGTTGTTTGCCCCAGTTGGTGCGTGCCCGAGGAAGATGAATATCCTGACGTCTGCGGGTGTTATAACTATGGACGTCAATGTTCTTCGACAGATTGAATCAAAGTTAGTTAGCTTATTTATACATTTAGAAACAGCGATACAACGATGATGGCAGCGGCGAACAGATAATGGTTACCATTTTAGTTGCCCAAGGGCTTGTGATGCTGAGGAATACTTTGGTAAGTCCAATATAATCCGCGCGGAGTTATTTTGTAAGACTTGAAGATGTTCCATACGGATCACGTTGTTTTTATCACCTCAGACTAAGTCAGCATTGTCAAACAGACGAAGAATAAGACTGTTATATATGGTTAAACGAGCGTGCAATGCAAGAAGATATCTGATACGTCGTAGTAAAAAAAGTCTGACTAATTTTTTTAGACAGGGTTTCAATGTGATCAGACCAGGACATGTTTTGATTAATTTTGACACCTAAGTATTTAAAGATTCACTTCCGTTCTAATAAATGATCGTTGATCTTCAGTGACAGTTGACTACACAAACGTAACTTATGTTGGCTTCCATAAAATACAAATTTACATTTACTAACGTTTAAGGTTAAAAAGTTTTCATTAAACCACTGACAAAGGTTTACAAGATCAGAGTTCAGTTTATCTTCAAGATCTTGGATGTTGGAGGATGAATAATAGATAACGGTGTCATCAGCGTAAAAAGATACTTCACACGAGTTGTAAACAGAAGCTAACTCATTGATGAAAATTATAAAACGCAATGGTCCTAGCACACTACCTTGAGGTACACCAACAAGTAGGTGCTTAGGGGAAGAACTAGCATTGTCAACGCATCGATTTAAACCAATCAACGGCGGGACTTGTAAACCCAACTTTATTTAGTTTTTGGAGAGGACGTAGACGTAATACAGCCCCTGTGCCACGTACGTCCTTTATCAAGTACGGAGTCTGGAAAATGGGTGATAGCGATCTCAGTTGATAGTTGAGGTCTAAAGCCAAATTGACGGGGGGTTACTAATTGTAGGAAGGATTGTAATGGCCATTTGATCTCTGTCATTTGCTTTTTTTCATCCGATTTACTAAATATCTTTTGTTGTAAGCGACCGCTTTCGCTACTGCAAAGACGACAAACATCCCCAAACTCGCGCAGATATGATTTTTTGCGTCTCTTTTGCCGCTATATCGAAGAATAGTTGCGAAACCACGCTCCTTGTTAATTCGATACAAAGTTTTTATTATGATAAATTATTCGAAATAATAATTGCGTAACCGGCCTTTCTTCTCTCCTCTACGCCCTCTCCCCTAACCAACCAGGCTAGGTCTAACCCCCTAGAAAGCCCTGGAAACGACTGAGAACGAGGTTGATCGCATACGTCAGGAGGAGAATCGGATGCGACAAATCGGATACGTGTGAAAGATTTAAACGTTCTTTCATTCCTGTGATGTGTACGAAGCAGTTTTTATAGAGTTAGTAAATTCTAAGAATAATAACAACGGTTACTCTATTTTTATTGACATAGATATATAGAGTAATATAAATATATTACTAATACCAACACTAATTTTGACTAATTAATCTATTATTACCTTCGATCATCGTTGTAACATTATATTATAATATATATTTCTTATATGAAAATAGTCATTACGCAATTCAGCCTTCAGGCTGCCATGTATTTTTAGACGCGTGCTCGCGTCTGTATAAGAGGGCATGTCTGTCCGTCGGTCGGTCCGCGTATCTAAGCGTCACGTTTCACGGGTTAAGGCCGTTTTCCACTTCAAACGTATCGTACCGAAACGTAGCGTATTTCTTTGTTCCTTGAGCATTCGGGTACGTGGAACTAACGACTTCGACACAAGAGAAAATGCTACGGTACGTTACGATACGTTTGAAGTGGAAAACGGCCTTTACATTAGATTGCCAGCCTCGTACCCAGGCACTTTTAGGTAAAAGAAAAGAAATCGCGTTCAGCTAATTTATAGAGATCAGTGGCTAAGATGAGCGAGCGCGCGGGGTATAAATTAGCTGAACGCGATTTCTTTTCTTTTACCTAAAAGCGCCTGGGTACGAGGCTGTTAGATTGCAGTATGGGGACCACCAACTGAGAACAAAGTGCCGCACTACGATGTATAAATAGGCCTTTCCCTAGACTTGCTCCAAGCCTGTCTCTCAAAGGGGTCTATATTTGGGAGTTATAAAGGGCGCGCGAAAATGCGGGCGGTTAAATTCTTCCAAGAGACAGACTTGGAGCAAGTGTAGGGCAAGTCTAGCCTTGCCCTTGATATACAGAATTGCGAGTATCATCCTATGAATTTCGGAGTATAAACGTTATTTAATAAGAAATAAGAGCATGACTTGACACGATTACCGCAAAGATCTGATGTCGTATGGACGGTTAACGGGCCATGATAACAGGTGCAGGGTCGCGGATTCGATTCCTGCCGGAGGGCCTATAATTGCATTTTTTGCAACTGCTCCCGGTTCAGTTTGCTTGAAATTTCCATATCAAATTCCATCAACATTCTGATTCACACACTTTCACGGCGTTCCCATGATGGTCAGATCACCTGTTGTGTCTATCTATTGTATTTGCACTGTCAGGCATTTCAAACCAACCTACAGCTGTGCACCATAGAAATGAACTAAACGTAATTAAATTGTTTTGGCCAACTCAAATAATATTTTGACTAATATAAATTGGTCTCCTATGGAAAAATCTATCTTAGCTTGAAATCAAAATCTTGCTCACTTGCTTATAATTTATTCTCATAAGTAAGTGGGGGTGTGCTAATCATCCTTACTTGCAGCTGAGAGCTGAGCTGAAGTACGAAGGACGCAGCTCGATTTGATCGAGTCGAAGGCTTGTTAAAGGCACCTCTGCACCCACCGTATGACTCGTATCTGATCAGGGAGCATAGCTACGATTGAACTGTTAGTTTGGGGCTTATCCAAACCCACCCTATCAACATTCCCTTTGGGAGGAAACCGGAGTACCGGGAGAAAACCCGCATCTTTCGGTAGAGCGTTGACTGACTCTTTTCGCATAAGTGTTATTATGAGTTCGCGGCGAGTATCGAAGCCACCATCTCAGAGGTGAAAGGCGCTTGCTCTGACGACTGCGCCACTGAAGCCCTAGCTTTATATAGCTCGTTCTTCCGCAATGAACAGCGGGATAAATTGCTACGCCGGTGTGGAACGCCGACGCCGGCAGAGAATGGAAGCTGCAGCAATTTTATATTGAATTTTTCCTCTCAGTTTTGTATCTTATTAGAACCAACACCATGCAAAGGCGTCAGTCACCATTCCATTTTGAACTCTACATCCTTCGATCTAAATTAGGCTAGAATGACACAACATATGAGGTGTTTCATAAATCAATTGTTCTGATTTGTACATTTCATGTACCATGCATAAAATATTGCCTATATTTTTCCATATTTAAATTTGTCAACAACAAATGTTTAGGAACATGCAACAGGGACGAACTCCCCAATAACAGTGGCCCTTAAAAACAAAATTTATATAGATAAAACTACGTATATACACACAAAAAATAAAAATACTCGTCTCAGGAACATCTAGAAAGTTCAACGAATTAATTAAGAGAGTTGCCTTTGTGGCATGGCACTTAGGACAAACGGACTTCCATGTTCGTAGGTCGTCCGGCGACGTAAAGAGTGAATTAAGCATGTAGTACTAGAATTTCAAATTCATCTTACTAATGGTGCCTGCAAGCTTAAAAGATATACTGAAGGATAGAATTTGCGGTGTTTAGTTGAGTCAAACTGGAAGCATGTGACTGAGGCGAAATGACAATACAATTACTGCATATACTTGCAGGAATTGTACCCAGGTCGCAGAAGTTCGCAGAGGAATTAAAAAGATACATGCACGGAACCAGTCTTCGGCCACCAACTCTTACTCAACCCTTGTTTCGTTCTGCAGGGTGTATAAAAAAATTGTAATCCAACTTCAGCATGTCTGTGTGCGTTTGATATTGAGTTTCATCGATAACATTTTTGCACAGCAACAATAATAAGGCTTTTAGCTGTCCAATTATTACATTTTTGTATCATTATAACGGAAAATGACCAAGTACGAATCGAATAAACATTGCCGCTCGAAATCGCACTTTTTCACCGTTGGGAATTGGGTGCAAAACTATTGAAAATAGATCCCATTTCAATCAACAGCTAAAACACTAATCTTTACTAATAGGAAAAAATGCAATATTGCAAGGCAATATTGATTGAACCGGTACAAGAGCACGCTAAAGTTGGATTACCTTTTTTTATACACTCTGTGTATAACGAGCAACGATCTCATGCATGTCTTGCTGATGACAACTCTCGTTGAGTCTCGTTTGATCCGCGCGATGTAAATCAGGTACAGACCTTAGTTTAGCGAGATGTTACACGAATGATGTCGATAAAACGCTGAGTATATATGGCCTTTATTTTGCCTAAACCGTTTGCCAGGGAATTTTCCCGGAATCTGTTGTACAGGGTACTAAATTTGTGTTCAAATTTTACTAAATCGAGAAAATTTTTAACAAATTTCGTTCCCTCCCCCCAGGTTTGATAAGAAATCCGTGGTAACAATATTTTAAAAGTATGAATAAGTATCAGTTGATGCAGGCACGATGCGGTAAACATTTTCCAAGGTCAAGGACGTTTTCAATACTTTTCATGATGACGTCATGGCTCCGACAAAGTGACTAGGTTAGCCTAAAAACTTCCTATATCTAGGCTGAAAACCCACTAATTTCCTATTCCATGTTTGAAATGAGCGGGCTTTGCAGGCTAGGGAGTTTCATTCCTCGTTTATTCAGGCTTTTAGCATCTCTATTACATAAGAGAACATTCAAACACGAAACTTTACCTTAAAAATTACTGAATCATTAAAATCTCTAAAAATAGGTACGCGACGCGTACATGTGGCAAGCCATGTTTGATTGAGTGGTGAGCGGACAACTAAAAACATGCACAAAAATGCGGGTTGAAAGTGGTTGCCAATTTGCGAAGTTCGAACTTCGTTTCGAACATTTTAGTGAAATGTCAGTAAATTGAAATCGATTATAAAATATATGTGAAAATATCTGAATTACGCGACAGCAGGCACTGCGAGTTGATCCAGCGGAGGGCTCGTCTTGCTCTCAATGTAACAGACAGTAAAAGATAAAATAACAACAACATTGCAACATTGTGTTTTATTCTTTAATACAACATGAAAAGAATGTACAAATGTGCTACTCCTATAATACCCATGCTTCGAAATAATGTTCTATATATATAATGTCAATATAATGTCAACTTTCCAAAAAGCTAATAAGCGGCCTTTTGTTGTTAAATCGCGATTTGAACCTTGTTTCAATTTACCAAGACGTGATAAATAGCCCATGCATGGGTTACGCCATCTTATTAAAATTCTTAAATTTGAATCCGAAATGAAAATAATTTCAATAGGCAGACAATGGCTTACCCTGAAGAGCCTCTGGAACCATGGTAACAATAGCTTTGCACTCAATTCCCAATGGTGGAAAAATGCGTTTTCGACCGGCAAGTTTTAATCGTATCGTATTGGGCCATTTTTTATCGCAATAATACAAAAAAGGTGCTGGGTTGGTATGCATACTAAAGTTGGTTTATCTTTTTTTTTAATAATTGATAGACATTTAAATAGATAAAAAATATTGCAGCCTTTTCTATCCAGCTATATTGTCATGTACACGGAAACACTTCGCGGTTAATAAACAAGCTATAGGAGCAGTGGGACTGTATTTCAAGTTATGTTCATGATTTGAATGCTAAGACTTAACTTTTCAATAGTTATAGGCTCACTTAAATCTTAAAAATACCGGAAAAGCATTGATTTCCAAATATTTTCCCAGACAATTAGACTTTTTAAATTACTCATTATAAAATCGTTCATTTCAATAGTATAGTCTCAGTTGGTTAATTAATTGCTAGTGGGTGGGAGGCTTTTATTATTGCCGGAATTCATCAACCGAATCATTCATTATAGAGAGAGAGTTTAATGCAACATATAGTTCCTTTTCCTCATGGCCGAAACAACTCGCAAAACGTGCCGTACTTTAGAGGTTGACCTTGGGCCTTTTCACATCAATCTAAATCCGGTAGTTACATTGATATCGGCATCCGTCATTTGGGGGTTTGTAATATGGGCAATGGTCGACACCGACAATGTATCAGAACATATGGTCGAAGGTAAACGCTGGATCACGGATAAGTTCACCTGGTTGTACATTGGTACGCAGGACGCTTGGTTTCTGTTCATTCTTGTTGTCTACTTCTCCAAGTATGGAGAGATGAAACTCGGCAGAGATGACGAGGAACCAGAATTTAGCGATGCTGCGTATTTCACCATGTTATTTTCGGCGGGTATTGCGATAGGCCTGTTCTATTTCGGTGTCGCTGAACCGATATTCCATTACGAACCCGGAGAGTACGGAAACCGTTATTGGGGAAGGTATGTCAAACATAACTATATTAATTTGAGTAAGTTATACGACAAGTGTATATCTCAAATCGAGATAAGAGTAGCGTTATTGTACGAAAATCCACATAAAACAAGAACGTTTTATAGGCTAGCTATAGCCTATAGGACAAGTTCGTTGCCGAGTATGTATAGACTGTATACAGTTGTAGTGTAACGACGAACACTGAAGTCTGAAATTCTCCTTCAATTCACGGCCGTACGTATAAGTTGGAAATTGTCCGTGTCTAGGGGGCTTACCGTAAATGCTCGTTTTAGCGCCGCTCCCGGTTAAGCGTCGCACCCACTGGTCGCACCTAGGATCAAAATAATTTAATAAGCGCCGCTCCCGTGTGCGGCGCTTAATCGGGGTAATAAAGAGTTTAAGCTTGATGTTTACCGCAATCGGCCAGCGCGGCGTTAACTTGATAGGATACACAAATAATCGCACTAAATAAGCCGTTTCAGTTTTGCTGTTTTACGTTAGTAGAGGCGTTCAGGCAAACATCGTCATCATGCAGAAATTTTCAGAGTTTGAAAACCAGTCATACAGTTTGCTATACCGTGCTATTGACTAGCATGCAATGAAAGGGTCCCAACTACAAACGAGTATTTGATCGAATAGTCTTTAATACATAACAGAAATTGTTTTCTTTAATACATAATTAAGTGGAAATTGTTTAAATGCTTTACTGGTTTAAATCCTTTAGTCGAAAATTATTTAATAAGCGCCGCTCCCGGTTAAGCGCCGCTCCAGATTAATTTTCAAAATCTGATATTTAAAAAGGCTATAAAGTCAAGATCTTGTCGCCCACCCCCCTGCAAATGTGGCCAAGCTGCCGATGTGTCCATTTTCGGGCGTTGTCAGTTCAATAGAGTGGGGACTTTGATTTCTATTGATCAATAATTGGTTTAAAAGTTGCCCGAGATGTTAAAGTATCGTAATATATATGAAAAGATCGGTTTTTGTTCTACATGCTGGCGAATTTTCTTGGATAATAAAGCAATTTAAGAGGGAGAATATTCGTATTGGCATGTTTGTCTCGACGGATCCGAGGCTGCGAATAATCAGCCTTTATCTCCTATAAGTATTTGGCGATGGCCGCAGGCATCAAGCAAAAACTTTCGATGAATTAATAGCTCAACAAAGTAGGGATAAAAGGAGAACACAAACAACAATTAGGCAAGTAAATTTTATTTAATTTCATCACATATTTTTACCATAATACAATCTTTATATAGTATACTATAAATACAACTCTACCCAAGATTGGGTCGCCCGTAGTTGAATTGGTGCATCATATGACAAGGCTGATGATTCATCAACCTTTTACATAGCAGGTCTGTTACAGACCTGTCACAACTTCGGTCAAAAGATGGAAACAAGCAATGCATGTGGCTTGACGCCGGCTTGTTGTACCAAATTTTGTAGCAAGCGTGCTGCAGGCTTCGGCAACAATTCGGTACGTTTTTACAATTTT
This sequence comes from Trachythela sp. YZ-2020, assembly GCA_016169945.1. Taxonomy (NCBI): domain Eukaryota; kingdom Metazoa; phylum Cnidaria; class Anthozoa; order Malacalcyonacea; family Clavulariidae; genus Trachythela; species Trachythela sp. YZ-2020. The sequence goes on from JADLSH010000385.1 coordinate 1,293,217, forward strand.
ACGTGCGTACGTGGACGTTTAAATTATCTTCAATTGTGAAAACAAATGGGCGTGCTTTGCTCGTGCCTAGCGCGTGATCGATATACAGGGTGTATCAAAAAAACTGCAAATACCATAATTTGTATGCACGAGATCATACATTAGAATTTCAATGGCTGTGCAAATAATTACGCTTCTGGGATTTGAAAATACGTTTCCCAGGGGTATCAAAACAAGCACACAAAGTGAATTTTAATTCACTTTGTGTGCTTATTTTGATAGTACTGCACGTGGAAACGTATTTTCAAATCCCAGAAGCGTAATTATTTGCACAGCCATTGAAATTCTAATGTATGATCTCGTGCATACAAATTATGGTATTTGCAGTTTTTTTGATACACCCTGTAGTTAAGGTAAATCCCAGTAAATTAATCCAGGCACAAAGTGTATAGAATATGTAAGCCCTTCCAATCTTCCATGTTATGACTACAAAAGTTTTCGAAAACAATTAACAATGCGATATTTCATGCAACCTGCCTTGCATGCACTGTTAGGAAAAACGATTTTGCCTGAGATACTACAGTAGGCAGTAGATTTTATGCAACTTGCAACGATTTAGGGCAAGATATGATAGCAATAACACAGTACTTTCGTTTGTCGTTAATTTTTTGGTTGTGCCACTCGATAGTATAATTGAATAAGTCTATATGCCGCCATTATATTCTTCTAGAAGTTTCTGAATCCTAATTTGGAATCCTAATTTACAACATCCTCTTAATGTTTATTGTTTCATCCCTTACGTTTGGACAGCAATTTACTTGCCAATTAAAATTGCGGTATTCGTTATGATGTCTTTTCTAGTGCGATTTTATTTCTGGAAAATGCATGTGCGGTATTACCACGTTACACCGCCTCTCTCCTCCACAGAGGAGTAATATATCCGGACCTAAAAATGCAATGAATGTCAGAATGTGGGAATTAGCGAATGCACGCGAGGGGCCAAGGCAAGACGCCAAGAGTGGGGAAAATTTGGCTAATTATACATCACATAACTTCACTGGCACCTTAGAAATATTTTGGTCATAGGATAAAAAACTATACTTATTTCAATATAATACTCATAGATTTAATGAGGGTTGATATTGTTTTGTTGAGATAAAATACCGTTAACGTTCATTTCACTTCATTTCACTTATGCACCTATCAATGTTAAGCCCGAGGGGGGGGGGGGAGGCGGGCAATAGTGGGGGATTTACGATAAGCCCCCTATACACGGACAATGTCCCCTGTTTCAAAAGTTGTTTCTGGTCAAAACAAGTCAAAATACCCCTTCCCAAGAATGCTTTGTGTTCAAATGCCCCCGATCTCCAATAGTGACCCCAAAGCACAAAGTATTAAGTCAAACACACGATTATTTATAGAATTTATTTTATGCCAACTTTAACACTAATTTAACAATCTTAAAGAAAATTAAACAATGCAATTGAACTGGAAACCCAATTCAGTTCATGGAAAGTTACCAAATTTCTTTGCAGTTTATAGAAAGCCAATGACTAGGAACTTCATTAGTGGCTATGCCACTGCAGACCATGTGGCACCACAATGTACATCCATCACAGCTGATCCAAAGTACTACATCATCTTCATCATTTTTAGCGGCATCCGAGAAGGGTGGGTCACGCATTTCGCAGATAAGACAAACATCATCATCTGTATTTTCTGTTGGTTGTCTTGGTGGGTTACTCGATGTTGCGTCTTTACTCGTGTTCTTTTTCTTTCTCCTTGTTTCGGCTGCTTTTCTGGCACCCTTTGCTCTGTTTGCTGCTACTTGATTTAAGTGCTCGAACCACATTCTAGTTTCATCTACACTTAGCAACACTTTTTGTGCTGTGTCTTGGATTACTTCTGTAGGTGGAATCGCTTTGTACTTGTTGAATATGGACATTGGATGGTGGTTGCCCTGGTTGGCAATTTTCCTCTGTTACTGGTCCGTTTTCTTCTGACAATTCAAACAAAGCTGGTGATTTTAGGTAATGACCAACACACATGTCCTTGCAGTCAGTACAAGAGGTGGAACCAAATGGTCTTTTAGGGTCAGGTATTGGAATTGGGAAATAGGATATTGGTGATCCATTAAAAAAACCAGGTTAACTCCTTTTCAGGTTTTCCTTTCTTGCAAATTTCGTGGATACAAGTTTCTTCATAACAGCAAGTCAGGTAGAAGACATATTTGGCAGGCAGTTCATTGTGTAGATGCTTTTCACGAAGTGTCCAAATCTTTTGAAACTTAGAATACATACTGGGGTTATTTCTTTCCAACTCTTCTTTTTCCTCTTTTTTACCTTTCAGATAGACTTTCAAAAGTTCATTTTCTTCCTGGTAAGCGGTGCTATCTGCTCCTCTGATTAAATGAATTTGGGTTGGAGCACAGGGGCACCGTCTACACGAGATATATATAAATCGATTGCTGACTCTAGATTTATTTTCAGAACATCTTTGATCACTACAGTCCCGCCTTCAAGTGTGCAAGATCCGTGTAACGTGGATGGAATAAATAGATTTGAGTGAGCAAAAGAGAGACATCCATTCTGCAACTTCATGCGATTCCGAAAACTTGCTCCACTGTTCCTGGATGACGCCAGCAGGGCATGGCTACTAGACTTTAAATGATGCAAAGTCCACCAGTACTGTGTTTCTAAGTGTGCAGGTCCTTCGTCATACCCACCATCCACGCGGATGCACTCGATTTCTTTTCTTCTACCAGTTGTTTCATTAATAAATGCAGGCTTTGAGTACTCGGTCTTTGAGATAGCTTCTAGATCTGCTAAGTGTTGGGCAGAGTTTTTACTGAATAACACTGGGGCCTTCACCACACCCATGCAAATTTCTCCAGTGGTTTTTGTTGCAGGAAAATTATAAGAGGTTGTTTGTAATGTGGACGGATATTTATTGACATAATCAGTCCTTGTTGCAAGTGCTTCTTTGCCTTTTACACAGAGACTACCATGAAGTCGATGAGTGGCTAGAGTGTCTAAACGGAATCCTACTTGATCATCCCTTCCCAAGTTGATAATATTTGTTCCATCCCGGTATTGAAGGGAATCTAAACCAGAATACAAAGCGTTACTCCAGTGCGAGTCCGGATTGTATTTGATATTAAATCCTTTTCTTGCTCTCTTTTGAAGGACATTTGCCACACCACGATATCTTAGAGCTGATCTTCTTCTCTTATTTCTTGCTATGCATAGTTGGACCACAGTGCCATAAGAAATCTTCCGATTGTATTTTTGTTATAAATGTTCTTTAACCCTCTTAAACGTAGCCTTCTTTTCCAATTTCTTGTTCCCGTCAAATGTAATTACTCCCGTCCGACGCCATGCATCTGCACCTGCTCCACATGTTTGAACGAAATCCTCAATCGTTTTGCCTATGTCTGGCCAATCTTGGAGAATCTTGGATACTTTTTTACTTCTCCGTCGTTTTAGTAATCGTTCTTCAGCAATTTTTTTCTTGACATTTCTGGTGGCTTTTCTACGTAACGAATCTCTTCTTTTCTTGATCAAAGATTGCGCACGAGCTTCAAAATAACTCTGAATCATGTTAATATCTCCATCACTGTTACTACCATCCCACTCAGAAACATTGCCAGTTTCAATTTCATACTGCCTATCTTGCTCAGACTTCTTAGAAATGTAAACTTGGCGCGACTGTTGCACAGCATTCATATCTGAACCAGACATTCCCGGCAAAGGTAGTTTGTTATAAAAGTCTTCAAAGGCGCATTCAGATAGTTCTGATAAATTACTTGCTACGCTCATAAATTCTATCCAGTTGAAGTCACTACCTCTGAGAATATTCAACAGCAGACTTGCATTGTTTGTCATCACAACTTGGGTTTTCATTTAATATGCTACATCCACGTCTATCCTGTAAAACGTCCTCATTGTTAGTTGATACTGCAGTGACATCATTTTCTGAGTTAAGACTTTCTCGGTCAGACAGTTGGGTTCGCTCGTCCATTAATTATTGGTCAGTTTCACTTCCGGAACTTTCACTCTCACCTGATACTTGTATTCCAAATGCATCTAGCAGTCCTTTCTCTTTAAGATGAGCAATTTTCTCGATTGATTCCATTATGTCTTGTGCCGTCTGGGCAGCAACCTGAACCTGTTCAATTTTCTTGTTCATCTCACCAAAACCATATAGTTTCTTTGCTTCAGTGCTAGAGATTCCTGCAGATTTGACAATACAATACTTGAGGTGTTCCCTTTCAGATTCACTTTCAGCAAGATACAGTAACTTCTTAACTTCCTCTCGTGTCATGTGGTGTTTGGAATCTCGACTAACTATTTTGTTTAGCAACGATTGAAAAACTGTATAGCTTGTGTGACTTTTCTTTTCCACCAGGTAAATACAATATATGTCCCCTTTTTCTGCTCACCAACACCAATAGCTGCCAATGGCATCTGAAGAAATTTCCTTCTAGCATCTTTAGCTGAATAGCTAACATTTGGACTGGACATTTTGAATGCGGCACTTAACTGAATAAAATCGTGTTCAACAATACACCTTGCAACTATAATTTTTCCACGGCAGTCTGGCTGCTTATGGCGTGCATTACAAACAAAACAACAAGCACTTATATACTCAATAAGATTTAGTCCTTCAAATTTGGAAACATATATATTGTCACTAATCTTCTCATGCAATGACAAGTTTTTGCGTTTCTCCCTTTCAAACACAACAATTTGTTCCCCTTCAACACGAAGGGGTTTCAAAGAAAATCCTTATCTTGTACCGTTGCCATTTGGCCCTGTTCATCATCACTGGATCCCTTGCTTTTATGCCGATTATTCTCCTCACCAGGACTCGAAACTTCTTTATTCACTTGCTGACTAAACATATCTGGGGACTGATTTCCTTCTTCTTCGTTAATATTTTGATCAGGGAAGGCCGGAGCCTCATTTGCATCATTATCTTGATCAGGGAAGACTGGAGCCTCATTTGCATCATCAAGAGGATTAAACTCCATACTGGACATAGGAATAGACGTTGAAGGCGTAACAATGTTTATCTCATCATCACGTTCATCTGAGCTCAAAATAACGGTGTCGTGTGATTGATTTGAGTCGTCAGATGCGCCTGCAGACGTGCTGGTAGAAACATTACCATCTTTCCTCCACATTTTGGCAAAATCAAATGATTTTTTCATGCTTTTCTGTTGGCTTTCTCCAGTCTTGCTTTTTTCTTTTCCTTTCTCTCGCCTTTTTGTGCTGTGGTACCACCTCGATTTGGCTTCCTTCTTTTCCAATCGCTTAAGCTGTTTTTCCATAATCTTTTTTTCATTCAGCAGCTTTATTATCTCTCCACTTATCTTTTCACATTTGGAAAAGTCGTTTATAGACTTTTGTTTGCGCAGGTGGAGTTGTTTAAATTCAATTTGTTCCTGCATGATTTCAGACATATCCTTAATTTCTTTATCTCTCTCATCTTTGTCGATCCTTTTTCTTTTGTTTCCACTTTTACTACCACTAGTGCCTTGCAAGCTTGATCTTGACTTTCCCTTGGCAAATTCATAGCCTTGGGCAATGACGCTTTCTTTTGCCTTTTCTAAGAGTTAATTGGTCTGTTTAAAAGAAAGAAATCTAATGCAATCAGGACTTGAGCTAACATTATACTGTATAAGAACTGATTTAATGTACAGTGCAGTAAAGGAATTTTCAGTAGATAGTTTATGATGTACTTGATGTGATATCACACAGTACAAGTGCAACCTAAAATTCTGTACTACATTCATTTTTATTAAAATACATCACAATGTGATAAGAGTATGTGATGTACTGTACACAGATTAAGGTGGCTCCTATTGTTCTTGAATAGGACTTTTTCAAAGTAATGCTTGAGGAATGGACATTGCATTGGATGCAAACATATACAAATTTTCATATATCGGCAACAAATTTAGATATAGAACAACTGTACACATGCAGTGCCTTTTATTATTTCAATATTTATTTTAATTTCTAAATTAAACAAACTTTAAGTCTGATTTCAAATAAACTTCAGAAACACAACAATTCTACAATATGGATGTACTGTAAACTCCTAGCCCTCTGACTGCTTAAATAACCATTGATAAATTCTGATCACTCCCAAGGTTTCTACCTAAACAAGTAAAATCATCTGTTTTAATATATAGTTAAGGAATTTGGTTAATTACCTTTATTTTGAACAAGCATTGCATCATTACCAACAAGTTTGTTTGCTTCATCGTTAATGGCTTCTTGCCATTTTGTGAGCATTTTGGGATTCGGCCCTCGTCCAAATATTTTATTTTGCTCTTTAATATTAGTCGTTCTGTCTGCTGTAGAGGTGGTTGGATTGTCCTGCAAAATTGAGGATAACAAGAGTTACAGAACAGCATAGAAGACATTTGCCAAACAGTGATTAGAATAAAGATTATACCTTAGGCATGTTTCATAAATCCAGCAAGTTACTTACAATTATTGGGGTCCCAAGAGTGAGGTTAGAGGTTAGAGCATAGTAGCACACTGGATTGGTTTATTACTTTTGGTCGATTCTACTTGTTCCTTCTGTACAAACTGATTGACTGTGACAATATCTACAATGTTTATTAAGAATAGAACATAAATTACTATAGAAACAAGCACATGCAAAGTCTAAACTACGCACTAACACACTATCAACAACATTATGTATTTTATATACATACAATAATAATACAGGGCATAATATGTTTTATCTACTGTAAATACCTTTGCGATCACTCCAAATTTCATGTGTAGATAACAGCATCAGTATTGTGTTAGCTTTCACAAAAGGAAGGTAGTCCTGATCCACTTCAGTCCCATCCTCTTCCAAAACGAGCTTTAGATCATCCACATCCAAATCAAGTTTATCTTTCCCTAATAAATTTAAAATAATCCTACAATGATATCTAGCTCATCTGATAATTAGTGACGAAAATGACTCGGACTAATAAGGGAAAATAAATCCTTTACTGATGAGTAGCACAGGTCCATTAGAAACTTGGAAACAAAATCAAATACATTTTACGACATATTAAAAACTGAAAAGTTCTGATTTTTAAAACCAAAAATTGTATTTGTATTTGACAAGAATTGCCAGTTCTCTTCTGTGTTCCCTGATCAACGAGATTAAATATGTATCTTCTCATCGAAAACTGTCAGACTTTCCCAATGAAAATATAGAGAAGTGAAATACACAAATATAAAATAGATAACTTTTCTCCAAATACCTTTTCTCATCAGTTCTGCTACGTCTGCTTTCGCAACAACTGTCATTTTTTTCGACCGCGATGCATTCCATACTTTGAACGGTTTCAACTATAAATAAAGAATAAAAGGATCAGAGATTCAATTTTAATTTCATAAAATTACGTAAATATCTTTAAATTTGCATACCTCTGATAGATAGTTCCGCCATCTTCAAAAGATTTGGTAACCAGGCCTCTTCGCAAAGAATGGTCAAATGTCCCCTATCGTTCCCACAAATCAAATCGTGTATTCAAATGTCCCCTACCTAGGGCTATCATCAATGAAAAAAAGTATGACCCTGAGGACGGCATTTGTTATCAAATCCCCCACTATCGCCCGCCCGCCCTCCCCCCCCCCTCGGGCTTAACATTGATAGGTGCATTACCCCAAGCCAAAACACGATTTCAGCCATATTTTGCCGAGCCTCGCAAATATTATCCACAAGTTGTACTTGAACAATCATAATGATAGTTGACTAAAGGATAATCCAACCAAGTTTTTGAAGTAGTGCAGTGTGTTTATCTTCGATATTTGTAGAATCGATGTTTTGCTCAATTATCGCTCCGGTGCAATGTCTCGCCACTTCTCTTCTCGATTTATCACATTTTTTCGTCTTCAAACGTGTTAGATTGCAGTATCCAAAATTGTACAAAGGTTCCAATCGAAAAATTAGGCAGAGAGCTTCCAAACCGTTTGAGTTTACTACCCCAAACGTTTTATAAACATGAATCAATAGCATAATGTTCAAGTAATTTGAAAATCACGCGCAATCTTCACGAAAACACCGCGTGGGTTAGATAACAGCGGGGTAAATACAACCATTTGCAAGCTTCCGTCTCATGTCTATTCTGTGCTTCCGTTAAGCGCGCCGTCAAAGCAACGTTTCAAAATATTTATGTTACTTAGTTTGTCAATCAAAACGCTTTGTAGGAGGGGTCATAAGAAATCAGTTTGCACTCGAAACTACAAAGTTTCGACTGTGTGACTAAAAGTTTCAACTGTGTAATTAAAAGTTTCATGTTCAAAGGTATACTACAATGTTGTACCAGTACTGCGCTCTCGCATGATACGCATTAGTTAAATTTGATCACAATTAATTATATATCGATTTAATTTATATAAAATGTTAAAACGTAACAGCGAACCGACTTACATAAATATCTTCGCGCTTGTCAATCAAAACAGATTGTTACATTGTAATTGTTTATTATATGGATATAAAAATACATGTTCGTCATAGCAAGGTTAATACTTATTAACCGTGGTCTTCCGACTCATTGAAAGTCTGATACAATCAATGGCGAATACAAGCAAAGTGTTTTACGGGCCCGGTTATGAAAGGTGTAAAATGTTGAACTTTGATCGGGATGTGCTATGCAAGATGAGGTTTCTGTCGTTTTCGAAACATGTCAGACAAAGAGCGTGCGATGCCATTTCTTCCATGAGAATCCAATACAAGAACGACGAGGAAACGTACGTGACAATGGGTGGTGATGACGATTTTGAAGACCTCTTCGCTGCATAACTAAGTGAAAAACTACGAAAACATATTCAGATTAAGCATTAGAACAGTTGTATATCAGACATTCAGCCAAAAGCCCAAAACATAAATTATATTACAGTTTTTAAAATTGCTGCATTTTAAGCCCTCTTTCCATTTTAAGACCTCTTTCCATTTCGAACGTACCGTCGCGTGTTCTTTTGGTTCAATGTCAAATTAATAATTATTCTCTAGTGCTCAGGAAACAAAGAAATACGCTACGTTTTGTTCTTATAAAAGACATGCTTGAAATGGAAAACAACTTATTTATACACTAGCAAAATGTTAATTATGCATCCATATAAAATCATATTATTCATAAATTCTCACCTCCCAGTGTCACCGCCTGTGTTTGTTTCGTCCAGGTTTAAAGCAGGTTTCAGTCTTTGACAAGTTTACGTTTTATATAAGTGATGGTAGCTAAGTAGCTTCCCGCGTTTCTTCGAAAAAACGAGGGAAACGGAAAAGAATTGAACAAGAATCTGCTAAATTACTTCCTGTCATGCACTCTACACATCAATTCCGTCATAGGGTGTTGCGAGTGCACATCGAACGAAATTAATCCATGAATATCGGTCGTAAATATGTAGGTTTAACGACAGTTTATAAAGTAGTTAGAACACATGATTTCTAGATTGCACACCAAAAAGTATGGCTTTTTAAGAAATATTAAGCAAGTTATAGCAATTCTACAATATCAACCCGTCGGCTGTTTCTTCCCTTTACTCTATATTTATTCTAAGCCAATCATTCCGGGAAGCGCGAGCCCACAGTAATGCAAGACAGCGGAGTATATTAATTTTGGTTGATGTTACATGAAGTAACATGAAGTACGATTTACCATTTCGACGACAAGTGTATATTTATGTGTTTTTATATGATAATATGCATTATATTTCACTAATTTTGTAACGACTATCAAAGATTATAATCAATAAGGTAATGGGTTATTTTTCTAATCGAAATTGACTCCTCCGCACCCTGTGCATGCATGGCCATTTCTAGATAAGTATTAGCTAGTATTTCTTTGGTTGCGTACTTGCGTTCAAAACGTCAGTTTAATTGAAATGATAAGTTTATTTAAATTCTGTTAACATTTACAACTTTGTATTTCCCACTGCTGAGTGAGACATAACATTTAAATGGGAACTACAGTGAAATGTATAGTTCTGATTGCAATAAAATCTACTTCTCGTAGTTAAATATATTATAGTGGCAGTGAAATGTATTTTTGGCAGTGAAATGTAGTTTTGGTCGCAGTAAAATATAGTTCCTGCACTCTGCAGTTCAAAACCGCTAGAAAATTTGGTACCCGGACATTTTGCCGAAAGACACTTTGCCGAAAGACATTTGGCCGAAAGACACTTTGCCGAACGGATATTTTGCCGACGGACATTTTGCCAATCGGACATTTTGTCGAACGGACAATTTGACGAACGGACTTTTTACAGAAAAGACATTTTGCCGAACAGACCATTTGCCGAAAATAGCAATACCTTGTGAATTTTTATATTCTTTGAGTTTGACAGGTACATACCATATATTTATCACATATTTCATATGTCACCGAAAATTTACAGGAACATCTTAATCCAATGTTAGATGTAAAGATGATTCAAAACGTTTTCATTCGATATTTAATATGCCATACGATAGATTCGCGATGGGGGTCCAAATCCGCGAGAGGGGACCATATCCGCTAGCTGATATGGACCCCCATAGGACCATTATCATTTATAGACCCGGAGCGAGGGGGATACGGCGAAATATTACATGAAAGATGATATTTCCCGAGAGCGAAGCTCGAGGGAAATATCATCTTTCATGTAATATTTCGCAGTATCCCCCGAGCGGAGGGTCTATAAATGATATATTATACCGAAAATTTGAACATGCGATACTAGTTTGAACAGTACAGAGTCATGCGAAAATAAAAATACATTTATTTTGTTATATTAAGATTTTTTTAACAATATATACAATATACATTCTGTAGATATATATATAGAACAATAGAAAGTCAACCTTTAAATGTCAGCAACGTATTTACGAATTATAATTTATATTAATTGTACAACCATCAAACTTGTTGTATCGAAAGACATCTTTTGACGTTGACAATACAGGTGAGAGAACAGTATTCATGACCTGGTTAAGCTGCGGGGTAGAAGGAATATCACAATCTTCAAGCATTGCGAATCTTTCAGGAGATTTATAGCCCTCTTTGACATTGTCACCTTGCTGGACGGCATTGTGAGCACTATTTGCAGTCATTGGTATTACTAGCGCATCAGACATGTTGCGACTTTGATCCTCGGACACACTAGACGAGTAAGATCTGATACTGGCTTCGTTTTTGTGGCCCGAAATAGTCATGATATGTCTTGCTTCATAGCCTATATTTCAACGAGAAAAGTAAGCGAATAATGGGCGCTGCATCCTGCACATAAAAGCATTGTTTTCCGATTACAAAATTAAAACTTACCAGCTTCATCCAATTTTGTAATCGCCGTTGACCGTATTGAATGATTTGTGTATCGTTGCGACAACTGGCCTTGTCGGGATATTTCACTCATCATTTTTGCAAGCGTGTTTTTCCCAAGAGGAGATTTGCAGTACCAAGTTTCGTTGTCTGGAAAAAATGAATCAAGAGGTCTTCGCCACAGCGCTGTTATTTCTTTATGCAATTTGCCTAGGTACTTCAAGAATGATTGTACAGCGCAGTTAGGATTTCCTACACAAAATATATATAAAAGGAAATTTTCATAATATAATCCTGAAATTGAGTATGGAACACATAATATACATACCTTGTTGTTCATATATTCGTCCTTGTGATACAGCCCCAGTATTCAAATCTCTGTGGTTCTTGTCCAGCTCGTCAACTTTTTGAAAGATATATTGTTTTCCGGCTGTGCTATCGACCGCGAGAGCAAACGTTTCCTTTGTCATTGTTCTAAGGTTTTCCTGTCCTCTTCTGCACAAGAAATACATGATCTCGAACCAAACCTTATTGAGCAGTCCATTTGGCGTGTCGGTGTCAAAAACAAACGTATCGCCACTGTAGAGTTTTTCCATGTCCGGTTTCGTTATTGCCAAGTGGTGTTGAACAGTCCCGAGACCTTTGCGACGTAAATCAACGACAGATGCCTTAAAAACCTTGGTACTATACGCAAATGACTTGTCGTTGACAATATCGACACCCATTTGTTCTAGGTAATGTCGCCTTAGGCCATGTCGTAGTGACTGGAGAGCGGTGGCTTTCTATTTTGTCCCATCTTGCTTTTTTGCATTCGCGAAAAACTTTGCCAAGCTTTTGTCCAGGCTCTCTTCGTTCTTTTCTGCTTTTCCGACGTCGCCAACCGCCCCGTGAAACACACGAAGTGCATTTTTCGTTGATCGTTTTGTGTTTTTTGAGTCTTTATTTTCCAAAATGCGAGCAATTTCTTCATCCGAGTCGTTTACATCGTAAGACAAACTCTCAGCTCCCGCCATTTTTCATTGTTTTGAGTGGGTGCGTGTAGTCCTCGCGAGACGTCGCGTGAGATAAATTTAATATCACAGTGTGATAACTTTAATATCACACCCCCAGCTCGGAAATCGGGGACTGGGATACGACACCGCGAAAAATCGACTGGTCATGTGGTACAAATACTGTTTTCCGATTGGACAATTTATAGTTGAGGTATAATATTATCCGCTAGCGGATTTTTGGTCATTTTGAGGGGGGACCAAATCGGCTGTGACACCGGGTTACGCCATCTTATTAAAATTCTTAAATTTGAATCCGAAATGGAAATAATTTCAATAGTCAGACAATAGCTTTCCACTCAATTCCCAATGGTGGAAAAATGCGTTTTCGACCTGCAAGTTTTAATCGTATCCTATTTGGCCATTTTTATCGCAATAATACAAAAAAGGTGTTCGGTTGGTATGAAAAAAGTAGATCTATAAACTAAATAATAAACGTACGACAACATGCATGCTAATGTTGGTTTATCTTTTTTTTAATAATTTAAAGACATTTAAACATATAGAAAATATTGCAGCCTTTTCTATCCAGCTATATTGTCATGCACACGGAAACACTTCGCGGTTACTATAAACAAGCTATAGGAGCAGTGGGACTGTATTTCAAGTTATGTTCATGATTTGAATGCTAAGACAATAGTTATAGGCTCACTTAAATCTTAAAAATACCGGAAAAGCATTGATTTCCAAATATTTGCCCTGACAATTAGACTTTTTAAATTACTCATTATAAAATAGTTCATTTCAATAGTCTCAGTTGGTTAATTACTATTGGGTGGGAGGCTTTTATTATTGCCTTTTATTATAGAGAGAACCGTTGTGTAATGCAACATATAGTTCCTTTTCCTCATGGCCGAAACAACTCGCAAAACGTGCCGTACTTTAGAGGTCGACCTTGGGCCTTTTCACATCAATCTAAATCCGGTAGTTACATTGATATCGGCATCCTTCATTTGGGGGTTTGTAATATGGGGAATGGTCGACACCGACAATGTATCAGAATATATGGTCGAAGGTAAACGCTGGATCACGCATAAGTTCACCTGGTTGTACATTGGTACGCAGGACGCTTGGTTTCTGTTCATTCTTGTTGTCTACTTCTCCAAGTATGGAAAGATGAAACTCGGCAGAGATGACGAGGAGCCAGAATTTAGCGATGCTGCGTATTTCACCATGTTATTTTCGGCGGGTATTGCGATAGGCCTGTTCTATTTCGGTGTCGCTGAACCGATCTATCATTACGTACCCGGAGAGTACGGAAACCGTTATTGGGGAAGGTATGTCAAATATAACTATATTAATTGGAAAGGTCACATTGTGTTTAAAACATGTGCAGTTAGTTATACGACAAAGTGTATATCTCAAATCGAGATAAGAGTAGCGTTATTGCACGAAAATCCCCCATAAAACAAGAACGTTTCATAGCTTACCTATAGCCTATAGGGCAAGTTCGTTGTCGAGTATGTATAGACTGTATACAGTTGTAGTGCAACGACGAACACTGAAGTCTGAAATTCTCCTTCAATTCACGGCCGTACGTATAAGTTGGAAATTGTCCGTGTATAGGGGGCTTATTAGCGATTTGGCGGTAAAAATGTTGCCGTTGTTTGTTGCCTGAGATTTGCCAAACATTGTCATTGATCAATGGCATGTTTCAGTGTTTTTCGAGCAACTTGATACATTAAAAACCGCCAAAATTAAAATGCATCATAACTGTATATAAGGGCTTTTCTCTGGTTAATGCGTGTTTGTTCTTCAAATACCACTGAAGTGGTATAATGACAATGCAGAAGTAACGTCGATGCATGAAACTGTACAGACTTTACACGCAGTACACAGTGACAGGGTTATGTGTACTGCGAGCAAGTATGCCAACGTATTTAAATCACCCATCACCCCAACGTCAACGAGTTTTTTTCTATTATGTAATCATATAAATTAATGTTTGTTCTTCGAAAACCAAAACAATGCAGGGAACCGAAATAATGTTAAACCATGATCGAAGTAGCGTCATTGTTTCTGGCTATATTATGAGGGCACAGGTATATTGAACTCCAGTATAAGGACCTATAAGGGCTGATTCCACGCGAAATTTTCGCGAGAAATCGCGTCTGCAGAATACGGATGGCTGCACATCGGTGATTCTATTCAATTTCCCTACTCTTTTCGCTTTCGCAGTGAGTAGAACTAACTTCTACTCACTGGCGAAGCGAAATTTTTTCTCGCGATGCCTGATTTATGTTTTCTGCGCATGTGTCAATTCATTTCGTGCGAAATTTTTCGCATTTCGCTGAGAAAAAACACTCGTGGAATCAGACCTTAAGGACATTCATGTTAATTGCGTATTATGAATGAAGACATAGAATGTTAGTCTTCGAGGAACTTTCGATAACAAGCATTAATTGCGCGATAAGTACCCCAATCATATGAGATCAGATTCCTTAAATACTTTGCGGCGTAGTTTGTAGTTTTCTTCGAGCAGTTAGATATCGAGACCATTTGCAATCAAGGACGCGTTAGGCTGCGCTGCGAATAACAATGTAACAAGTTGATTCGAAATGTTTGCGACAAGATCCTGGGTACGAGGTTACATTATCATTTGAAAACTGGTAATATAAACTACCAACCACTTGGACTTGGTAAGTTACGGTCTACACACGTAAAACCTCACACCGCTTCAACAATATGTGTGGCTTAACATGCTTGCTGAACGCTTGCCAACAAGTTGTAGCAATGTTGTTAAATAAGTTTGTCAAGTCGGGTGCTACAAGGTTGTGACCAACAGTGTTAGTAGCAAACCGTTGGCGTTGAATTGGTGCATCATATATGACAAGGCTGATGATTCATCAACCTTTTACATAGCAGGTCTGTTACAGACTTGTCACAACTTCGGTCAAAAGATGGAAACAAGCAATGCATGTGGCTTGACGCCGGCTTGTTGTACCAATTTTGTAGCAATTCGGTACGTTTTTACAATTTTACGTGCGTACATGGACGTTTAAATTATCTTCAATAGTTCAAAGTGGGCGTGCTTTGCTCGTGCCTAGCGCGTGATCGATAGTTAGGGTAAATCCCAGTAAATTAATGGTTTGACATAAAATTGAGCAATTGTTCGAATATCGTTTCATACGACATAAAGCCATTTTGTTCAAATACAACCGATAGATTGTGCCAAAACGAATTCTACTTTGTATGCAAATAATTCCAGGCACAAAGTGTGTAAAATATGTAAGCCCTTCCATGTTACAGTATGACTATCATGACATGACGGTGTGTGGTTCTCCAATGATAACGTTACGTTTGTTTTTCGAAAACAATTATTCATGCAACCTGTCTTGCAGTGTTAGGAAAAACGATTTTGCCTGAGATACTACAGTGGGCAGTAGATTTTATGCAACTTGCTACGATTTAGGGCAAGACATAATAGCAATAACACATCGTCAATTTTTTGGTAGTGCCACTCAATAGTATAATTGAATAAGTCTATGTCATAGTAATGCCGCCATTATATTCTTCTAGAAGTTTCTGAATCCTAATTTGGAATCCGACAATGTTACGTACGAACCCATAATCGCCATAGTAATTACAATATCCTCTTAATGTTTATTGTTTCATCCCTTACGTTTGGACAACAATTTACTTGCCAATTAAAATTGCGGTATACGTCATGATGTCTTTTCTAAGGGAAAAAATGCATCTGCGTTATTCAGTACCACGTTACACCCCCTCTCTCCTCCACAGAGGAGTAATATATCCGGACCGGAAAATCCAATGAATGTGGGAACTGGCGAATGCACGCGGGGGGCCTAGGCAAGACGCCAAGAGTGGGGAAAATTTCGCCTCCGTCAGATAACAAGTTCAATATGGCGCCCAAATTCCGTGATAAGGACTTGTAGTATTGCCTTTCTTGGACCGACCAACTTCTCCTAAAAATTCAAGATTTTCTAGAACTGTTGATTTTGTCATTGACTGAAATCGCGTTTTTTCACAGCTAGGTAGGTATCGATTACATGTGTTACAGGTTAGGTATGGTTTCTAATTTTCTATTTGTTACTAAAAGTCAAGAGATCGCCATGCCTAATGCTAGATGATTTTGTTAATCAAGTTGAAGAAACTCAATACACTGCACCCTTGCCTGTTACAGAGCTAATGTGCCAAAATCAAGGCTTGATTTTGCCTAGCTTGCAATCTTGCAAAATGTCGGAAGACTGAACTCTGCATTCAGTGAAGTTAGTCAGCCCATGTACCCAGCTTTGCATGGTAAATAACCTGTTTGCCTCTCCGCTTTCTTTAAAATTTTCAACATTGATGGTTTAACTTCTTATTATTTTGTTTCTTAATAAGATATTTACAATGGTAAAAAGTACAGTTCATGTTTAATATTTCTAATGATAATATACGAATGAGTTGGTGAAGTATTCTTAAGCGTACATCAAAATGAGTCGTTCATACAGTCTGGACCTCGTGGTTGTTTGATCAGCATGTCAACCATTGAATATTAATGAGTCCCTAAAAATACATAATTATCAACAGTTGTTGCAATACATTTAACCTGGTGAGTGGTGACCAGAGTATTTGAATACCATAAACAAATATAACAGACTATTTGAATTATTAGTATGACGGCACATCAGATTTGAGTCAGCAACAAAATTCAAAAGTATTTTGATGAAAATTTTGCTTACCATCATACCATGTATGATCAACATCATTACAATGAAACGTCTGCTTTCTGACTTGGTCGATGTTTGTTTTTTCGAAAGAGCTAGTTGCCAACGCAGGCAACGGAACAGGTTAACCTTCGCTAATAAAATATTTGGGATCCGGCAAAGTTTAAATGTAGAAGCAAGGAAATTCTTAAATATACACTGTATATTGAATATATTGTACTGTACAAATCAAAACATGACAAAGAAAAGCACTATAAATTGCCAAACCGGTTAACAAGTTGAACGAAATTTATCCGACTAGCCTTCTAGACTAGACTAAGGCAATCGCCCAAATGATCTTCGCACACTCCTTTTAGCCATCCCTCCGAAGATCCGCACAATGTTCCACAGAACCGCTACTTAACTGGCACAGAACTCTTGGGTATTTCCAACTCTTCCTTTGATCCGCCGCGCGCATTCACCAATCGCCCGCATGCATTACATTTTCGGGTATATAGCCTGCGTGTTAAACACGAAACGCCTCTGCGGAGGATAAAGTAATACTCCCCACGCCTTGAGCGCTATAAACCCTTTTGATAATGACGTCGCGAATACTTCCTTGGCCTAAACTAGACGAAAGGAAATTCGCTTACGATTCATCAGAATGATGCTGTCGACCAAGCAGAGATTTGTGACGTAATTATCGAAAGGGTGTATTAGAACAGGATGAAAAAGGGATGATAAAAACCTATGCGACCAAACTACCGGAAGAAGAGGTGAAATATAGAACTCGATAGAAAATCGCCAGTCCGTTTAACCTTTTGCTATTAAGCAGCATTTATCATTACCAAAAACGATGAACTGGCGGACATTGTCATTAAATCTATACAGCATATAGCATTTTCATCATCATTGATCAAAACTGACCACTGATAATTTCTTTTAGATATTCTGACAATCAAAGAGCTCAAGATGCGATCAACCTTACTCTATTTCACTGGGGAATCCACGGTTGGATCGTTTACGCAATTGTTGGCTTGCTCATGGCATTCATTGCATACAGGAAAGGACTTCCCATGACAATACGTTCCTGTTTTTATCCCCTCATTGGTGATAGAATCTATGGCTGGATGGGCGACCTTATCGACTCGCTCTCGGTTATTGCCACCATGTTTGGAGTGTGCACTAGTCTTGGTATCGGCGTTATCACAATCAACTCCGCATTGAATCGTATCAATTCAGATATTGAAGAGAGCACGGACAACCAGATTATTTGTATTTGGGTAATTACAGTAATTGCAACAATCTCGGTCGTGTCTGGTCTAAAAATTGGTATCAAATATCTTAGTGAAATTTGCTTCTGCCTCGGTATGTTTTTAATGTTGTTCGTCTTCTTTTCCGATGACACTTGGTTTCTGCTCAATCTCTATGTTCAAAGTCTCGGGTATTACATTCAATGGATCATTCAACTCGGATTTCATACAGACGCGTTCGCACAGCTCGGAAATGCACCGGATGGAAAACAAGCCCCGACTTGGATGGATGACTGGACGATCTTCTACTGGGGTTGGTGGATTGCTTGGTCGCCATTCGTTGGTATGTTCATCGCAAAAATCTCTCGTGGAAGAACGGTGAGGAATTTCATTAATGCCACTCTCACTGCTCCCATCTTTTATACCTTTCTCTGGTTTTGCATCTTTGGAGGAGCTGGTCTACGAATGGAACGTGATGCTGCTGTGAAGGGGATCAACTGTTCCTCAACGTTGGGAGGAGAAAACGCAACCGAAGGTCTTGATAAACTCTTCAGACTTTCATGCAGAAAGCAAACACAGATGTATTTCGATGTCCTTGACCAATATGGCGATAATCTGAGCGGCTTTCTTCGTATTGTATCCCTGATTGCAATGGTCCTGTACTTTGTGACAAGTTCGGACAGTGGTTCGTTGATTATTGATTGTCTTTCAGCTAATGGAAATCCGGAGCCCCCAGTACTCCAGCGTATCTTCTGGGCGTTAACAGAAGGCGCTTGTGCCACAGCTCTTCTCTACACTGGTGGATCAAAGGCACTCACCGCTCTGCAGACTGTCTCCATTGCCGGTGGATTGGTCTACACGATTATCCTGAATTTCATGTGCGTTGCTCTTTGGCGAGTTTTGAAAGAAGAAGCAGGCGACAACGACCCTGATGCTCGTCACTTTCCCAGCAGCATTTTTGCTTTCTTTGATTTCGCGTCACTCAGTAAGATCATCAATGTGATCGTCACGATTTTTGCACCC
The DNA here is from genome assembly GCA_016169945.1 of Trachythela sp. YZ-2020. Classification (NCBI taxonomy): domain Eukaryota; kingdom Metazoa; phylum Cnidaria; class Anthozoa; order Malacalcyonacea; family Clavulariidae; genus Trachythela; species Trachythela sp. YZ-2020. The sequence continues at coordinate 1,312,490 of JADLSH010000385.1, forward strand.
TGGTGGCTGGCCGGTAAAATAGCTGGTAAAGTCTATGGTCAACGACCGTGGCCACACATGCTCACACTTGGCTCGTTGTTTTATGGTTGGATCGCATTGCATATCCTGGAAATCCTGGAAAACGGTCTCGCGTACATCGGTTGGGTTATTCTGTGTGGATTCTTTGCCTACGTAATTGGAATACGAATCCGCGTCCGTGGACGATACGAAATAAGTGGCACCATGGTCGAAGATGCACTTGCTGTGGTATTCATGTACCCATTTGCCATTGATCAGATGTACGAGACAGTGCTACTGGATGGCAATTACTCGCAAGGAAAAAGCCCGCAGCCCACAGTCGCTGATATCGGTTTGGAAAATATGGGCGAAAAAAATTATGATCCTAGCAACGGACATGCTAAAACGGATGACACGTCGTTGTAAATACTTTTTTATCTACAATGAACATCTTTTACTAGTTTATTTAATATATCCGTAGAATCTGCACCTTAGAGCTGTTGCGAAAGGGTATCATGGGGAACGGTATCTCATACAAACCATTATTTTTCAAATTGCATAAAGCATTTTTTGCCGAAAAACAAAAACTAATCGAAAAATGAATAAAATATTCGACACTTGGTTCAAATTGTCTTCAAAATGATTGAATAATTGAAATTTGACATAATTTTTTTATTATTAAATATGATTAAATTGGGGGCGTTATCTAATTATTTTTTATACATGCATGTGGAGGCGAGTTGTATGTTTCAGTAGTCACTTGAATCCAGCTGGTTGTCCATTTGTCTGAGTCTAATGCTTCATACTTTTTGCCCTCTTACTTAATGAACCCTTTCGTGTTAATGTATCAGCTAATTGGTTAGCGTTAACTACTGCATCTGCCTCGTACTCAGGGCAGCTTTTACATATTAAATCCTAGAATGTGATTCAATAATTGAATAAGTACAATCAAAAGACAATTTAAAGGATAGTATATATAGTGACAATGAATTATAGTTTGCCTTACTTTAAAGAACTTTTAAATTGGTGTATAGTTTTCAGGATTTTTACATCTTGCTTAAAATTCTTGAAATATTTTGATTGATAACCAGTGATCAGCTGTCCGCCATCTCGGATTATTGTGGATATATTTCACGTCACTATATATCGCAGGATCATATAGAACTTGACAACCACAGTGACTATTTCGAATAACTGAAACTGGTAACATTTGAAACAGGTTTTTGTTATCGTTATTTGGCCATTATAGGAACAATATAGTTTTATAATGCCAATCATGCACTTGGCATCACCATGCAGAAGCATATAGTCGCAGCCTTACATCAACGAGGTTACAAATATTTATCCAGTCCATGTTTACACTTTCAGACAATATATTTCAAGAAATAAGCAAGACCTAAAAACAGTAGGTGAAGATGTTTGATTTCGATTATTTTGTTCGATTTTAAAGGTTCTTTTAAGTTGTACAGGTAAATTTAATCTATATTGCCAATACCCGTTAAATGACACAACATATAAACATGTGTGTAATGTGTATTTCTTTTTATAATAACTGACATTTTTAATATAGACTGATATAAATACCCGTATATATGGTCATAATGTAAAACTTACTAATTGATGCAACATTTATATGCATACATGTAATCATATAATAAAAGTTTGAATTCATGCGGTTTCCATCGATGTAGCGGACATTCATTGTGTTTTCGCAATTCGCAGTTTTGTTGGTTCTGATATAGCCTGCGTGGCAGGCGTTCCATTGTGGGCGAGGGAGTTTTGTTTAGAGTGCGCGCTTTTCTTGAGAGCTCGCGCTAGGTGCGAAGTTACGGGGGGAGGGAAATGCGAAGGGAGAGGCGAAATAAAGCCCGCGCTTTAAACAAAACTCCCTCTCCCCCACAATAGAACGCCTGCCACGTTGTGATACGGCACAGACAGGACGAAGAAAGCCTCTCTAACACTTCTCTACATGGTTTTGCTCTGTAATAACGAAATGGGGGTTTTAGGTGGGGCCACCTGACATAATGGGAAATTATCTCAAGACGCAAAAATTATCTCAAGACGCAAAAAGAAAGCGGGATTTTGTTTTCCAACTGTGACAGTGTATAGTTTTCGAGAAAGTTGGCTTCGAAATTTCAATATTTTCGTAAAAAAATAGTGATGGGGGTTAAAGGCAAAATCTCTTTGGGCCATAAACCATCAATCCAGACCCAGGACCGATGATGGGATTTTAGCATGTTTTGGTGAAGCTCAATTTGGTGGTAACTCCAAATTTACTGACAGCAGTTGTGGAAGCATGTAACTGATATTAATTAAATCTATCTATCATGTATTTGCCACCAATTAAACAGAGGGTCATTACATAATAGAATCAACTGTGTATAACGAATGAAATTCACTCACTTTGAGAACTCACTCTACAACTAGAGTTGACCACAGTATACTGCATTGTCATGCATTGCCCACCTTTGTTTTATTAACAAAACACATGGTACAGGCCCAACCACCAATACGATAATGTGGGCCCTTCTGTGAAGTAGTGAAGAGATGGCAAAATATGAGACTCTCATACATATATCCCTTGTATTATGCTCTTGCCACTCATGTTGCAGTTAGTAACAGTCGATGCCATTACAACAATTCAGCTTCGTAATTAATAGACCAAGCTAGCCTTGGGTATTTTGCTTTCAAGCATTATTACTCAGAAAATACTTCTGAGTCCCAGAGCGGGGCCTTGAGGACAATCTGCAGACATGCATGTTTCGGCGTTAAACACCTTGTCAGTGCAGCTTGGTACGTCTATAGATACGAGGCGACAACCGTATTTATGTACAATGAGCTTGCTCTCATCCACACATGCGCAAAGTGTCATGGGGCCAGAGTCCTCAAACGACCATAAGGGAAGTGAGCTTTACATTATCGATGATAGGCGAAGGCAGCCAATATTTTAAAAGCGTGTGCGAACAAAAAACAGTGCATTACTAAACTAAATTTCATTGAAATATGTAAATGAGAAGTCTTGAAATTTATTTGAAGTGAAGTTACAGGGTTTGAAGTAGGTGCATACACTAACAACAACAATGGCGACATTTTTGTAGTCAAAAAGGGAACGCACACATTCAATGGTGTTTTTAGCTTTGTTAAACCATCAAAAAGTTTGAAAAGTCGATAGTTGCATCGACATTTTTATTCTTGTTTACAATATGTAAATGTGAAGTCCTGAAATATATATAAAGTGAAGTTACAGGGTTTGAAGTGAGGACAACATAAATTTCGATCCTCTCGTAGTCGCGCAAACAGAAGAGTAAAAAAAAACTCGTTTGGATTGGCATATCGCACAAAGTTGTAACTACCCTATTTGCATTAACATTGCATATGAGATGATAAATATATGTTGTAAAAGACAAGTGATAGCCTTCTCGTCAAGTTCCAGGGTTTGAAAGGAACTACTTATGTACGGATGCTTTTAAGTGCGCCATTTTGATGCATATGCTACGACAAAACTGGAATTATGATTAATATTTAGTCAAAATGGAAAAATAAAAACGCAGTTACCTTGGAAATAACTCTGTGCTTAAGGGCACATAAAAAAATTCAATATTAATGAGATGTACTTGGATTTAAATAGGCCAAATTACCAAAGGATTCACATTAAGGCTGGTTGCCGTGGCAACTGATAACTGCTACGTAATAAAAGCGCATCACGGACGTCGCGTCAGAGTCGTCAGCAACATTAGCGCTTTTCCCAGCGTTTCCAGTCCCTGTCGTCTGGATAGTCTATGGTTTATCTAACAGTATTTCGTGGTCTACGATATCAAACGCTTTCTTAAGGTCAAGAAACATAACAGCATTTACATTTCCATGGTCGATATTATAGGCCCATTCATTAGTGGCCTCAAGAAGACAGTATAGAATGTAAACCACGAAACCCCGACTGACAATTAGTTAACACGCTATTTTCAGACAGAAATGAATACACCTGATCGTAAATTATCCTTTCGAAAACTTTAGCCACTACAGGGATAATGGGAATCGGACGATAATTATCAAGACAGCTACGTTTCCCTTGTTTATGTACTGGGACGACTTTTGCGCATTTCCATTCATCAGGAAATATGTCTGTGATAATAGAACGGTTAAAAATTAGACTAAGGGACTCTGCGATTAAATCAGGGCACTCGCGGAGTAACCTGGATGATATTTTGTCCAAACCAGTTGCTTTTGACCTACTTAGCTTGGATAGAAGGACAAAAACTGTTGGGAAATTAGTTTCTTTTAACTGAAAAGTAGCACTATTATATTTACTAGATAAATAATCAAGGTAGGACCGACTACTTTAATTAAGATCTATTTTAGATCTACAAGCTTCGGGCCAATGCTAGAGAAGTAATCATTAAACGCATTTGCAATTTTATTAGAATCATTACTTATTATAAGTTACCATTCAAATCAATTTCACTAATGTGCGAACTTTTCCGATTTTTAGATATTAGCTCATTAATAATATTCCAAGTCTTTTTCGGATTGCCTTTATTTTTACAAAAAGCATTTTTGAAATAGGTTTCCTTCGCGCAAATGATATTACGATTAACAGAATTGCGCATTTTCTTAAAAAGAAGTCAATCTTGAGGATCATTAGAACGAATTGCTTTGATTTTTTGGATATCCTTTTTGTGCATTTCGTCTTTTATATGGGACGAAATCCAAGGCGATTTAGAGGCCTTGACAAGCTTTGTACGTAGTGGAGCATGCTTTTCTACAACAGAATTGAATATGTTTTTCCAAGCATACAACATCATTAGGATTTTCAAATTCATTAATAAGGTTCCAGTTCTGTAGACTAATATCATCGCGAAATTTGGTAGAATCAAATTTTTTAAACTTTCTATAGTTTACTGTAGAGTGTCCCCTGGTCGGTATACTAACAGAGAGTCATTGTTCGGAGTGTTTGTAAAGATATGATCTATCAATGTAGAAGATAAATTTGCGATTCGAGTGGGTCATTTATCAGCTGATGAAGATTATATAATTCGGTAATATCCATGAGTAACCTCGAATTATCATCTAAGACAGTAGAGCTCAAATCAGAATTCAAGTCACCCATTAGATAGTACTCAACACTTTCGGCATCAAGAATACCTAGAAGCGTTTCAAAATGATTGAACATCCCTACGGTCGAATTTGGTGGCCTATATACCAAGTCGCTATGAGAAAAGGCTTGGATCTAGGTTTATTAATTGAAATGCACAAATTTTCCAACTGATCAAATGACAGATCATAGCGTACCGAAAAATAAATGCAACTGCGAATATAGAAACAAACACCTCCACCGAATCTACCGTTAAAATCTCTATCACGACGAACGATTTCATAACCATGTATATGCACTTCATTATCACTAACCGTAGAATCAAGCCTTGTCTCATTTGTGGCCAAAACATCAATTGTATTATCGGCTAGAAAAATTCTAAGCTCCTCAATGTGCTTTACTAAGCTAGTTATATTAAGTGACGCAAGTTTAAAACCACTCATCTTAGGTAAGAGCGGGTTTTGTCTATTAGAAATATTAGCTTGCGTATTATTTAGAGATTCAGCAACTTTAAACGAAACGGTATAATGTCAATTGTCAAAATTATTTGTAAACTCAAAGTTATTTTGAAGAGATCCACTGCCTAGTTTGTTTAAATGTAGGCCTCTACTGTTCAAGTGACTGGTGTTGATGTTTGCATTTCCTAGATATGGAATCTTATTCATGTGGCAATAATTGCTTAACATAAAGTTAACTTGCTTAACTTTAGTGGCTAGATTCGGGCAATCATTTCTAGATCTGGCTAGTAACGCTGATACACCTACCAATGTACTTGGTGTATCTTCACTTATCTGGGTCGACAGATTTACAATCGAATCAGCAATGACTTTCGGTGAAGAATTTTTTAAATCATTTGTGCCGACATGCAAGATGATTTTATCCGGTGATTTGCGAGTGATTGGTTTAATATAATCTTCCATGTCGGAGACAGTTGCTCCTGGGAACGCTTGCTTGTAAGTGCTTGCTGTCTCTTCTAGCTAGCAGAAGGCGTTTGGATTTGCCTGATCAGTGATTACACCGACCTTGATCTTGATAATTCCGTATACCCTATATTTGTATCAAACTTCGCATGGTACTAATTTTCGCTCCGTCTTAAATTTGCGCGATTTAATTTCGCGCTCCTTCAATTCGATATTTTCGCGCAGTTTTAATATCGCGCAGTTTTAATATCGCGCAGTTTTAATATCGCGCAGTTTTAATATCGCGCAGTTTTAATATCGCGCAGTTTTAATATCGCGCAGTTTTAATATCGCGCAGTTTTAATATCGCGCACTTTGAAACGGTACATCACACTTAAATGGTTTTTCCGTGTTAAAATTACATTTGGGTACTTTTACGAAAGTGCCTGTTAAAATTTCCAAGCCACCTGAAACGAGAAATCCCAGGAGACAGATAAGCTGGACAGTTTCTGACTTATGTAGCTGTAACAACAAATCTAATGATTAATACATATTACACATAATTATTGTCGTATAGAATAATTTCTAATTTCCTGGTCTAACTTTCAGTATTTTGTGTCACGGTGGCAAACGTTTACACGCGGATTATTTTTCGCGTGTTACACAGTTACAGCGGCAAACCTTTTCGCGCGGGTTATTTTTCGGTCAGTTCTAATTTCGCGCACCTATGGCGTGCTATTCAGGATATACATCTAGATTTATAAATCTCAATAATTAATCAATAAACTTACAAATAATAATTAAGAGGATCTGTATGGAAGTTAAGAATACTCATTACGTTCTTCATTACTATAATTTAGTCAAATTGTATTGCAGCGAAAAGAAAAAATATAGTGTTCCATGAAAGAAACGGCGATTTAAACGGTGGTAGTTTGGTTGATGCAAGATGCATGAACCGGATAGCAAGGCATATACACACAGTGGCGGAAATTCACTTTTTCCGGTGGTGCGGGAAGCCTAGATATCCCACAAATTCTTCTAAATATTCGACAAACCTATCGGCTGTTTTTAGCTTTTTATGTCAATATTTCCGACAAATCGTCTATTTTACGTCACTGCATACCCGAACAGCAACGGGTAAATACTGATCAAATCATAGCAGCAAGAAAAAAATCGCATTAATTATTTATCACATATTTGTCTCACGTGCACCAAAATTTGTGCAAGTCACACCATCCTTCGAGATGAACGTCTCTGATGCGGGTGGGTCTTCCAGCTCCATGTCAGTTTCAAGATCATTTCCGAAGTCGTCGCGTGAAAACTTTTCAATTACTGCCGCACCAATCCCATCCCCAGTGATGTTGCACGTGGTACGGAAGCGATCCCTGAGAAATATCATTTATTTCAATTAGAATTGAATAGGTATAATAAGGTCCGTTTACACTTGCAATTTTTGCTGCGATTTTAGGTGCAATATTTTTCTGCTGACGTGATTGCGACATGAAATTGCAAATGTAAACAGCCTGCAATTTTCAGTGCGAGAACTCGCCAACATTTCGATCATGCTCGAAATTTATCGCAATTAAAATCGCACCTAAAATCGCAGCAAAAATTGCAAGTGTAAACGGGCCTATAGAGAGCTTAAGCAAGCGACGTTTTCGTCAACACGGACGACACGCGTGCATAACTTACCTATGGCCGTATGGCGTTAGCAGTTATTGATTGAAATCAAGAATGGCAGTCAATCTCATGTCGCGCTTGTGATTTCAAACAAGAACGGCTGTCGCCATCTATAACGGCTCGATTTACTTAGCTTCTAGTCAGCTTAAACTAGTCAGCTTACTTAGCTTAAACGTCGCTTGCTTAGCTCTCTAGGGTACCGATATAACAAAATTCTGGACAAGTTTTAAGAGATGTGCTTATCTCCAAATCAAGGAATTTGTCTGTTTTTTTATTGCTCATGCCATTGTCGCGTCATATATTCCTCTTCTAATCGCTTACGATGTATTATTACGTATAAGTGCATAGATCTCCAAATTTACTATTCTTGTCTTTAACCCAAAAATCACACGAAAAGCACTTTAAAACGTCTTAACAAGTCTTAGAATTGCAACAATTCAAGCATTTCCACTCCTTGAAAAAATATCGCCCATTTTTAGCTCGAAGCAGCTCTTTCAACTTCCGCTTCATTCGACAACTTTAGTCGTCGTTCTACAAGCGCAGAAGCCTTGGGTATGAGGTTGGTATAATAGCATGCATGATTTCGAGTGCAACTTGAAAAAAAAGCAAGCACAAAGTCATATTCGTGATCGTTAATTTACGAATGTTTTGGGGTTTTCTCGAGAAAATGCGAATCTAATTAACCTAGTACATGAAGAATTACGTTTATAGTTTAGCAAAATCGTACTAAGGTAGCAAACGAGATGGGTGGCCCCAAGGTCCCCTTGTACGTATAAGCACTATTTCAGATACTTTATATGTGAGTATTATTTGAGTAACAGTCTTTAATAGCCAAAAAATTGTGTCCACAAAATGGCGGATGTATCATGCGATTTGACTCGCATCAAACTCCTGTGCGAAAGATTTTAGGGCGGTTGCAGCCTAGGTATCCCAAAAATCTGTGTTCATACATTTTTGTTCAATAAATACATTTAAAACAATTCTTCTGTGTGATTTTATGCTTGTGTAATAACTATTACTCAGTGCATGATTGTATTGTTCATGCACGAACAACCTTGTGACGCGATCATGTATACATGATTACATATAGTTTGATAAGGTCGGTAAGAAAATAGCTAAATGACACACGTAGCCCGGAGAAATAGTACAAGAACTTACAAAACACGCAACAAAACAGAAAATAAAAACCTGATAGTAAGCTCTGATAAGTATATTAAACTTTTTCGTCCGGAAAACAGGCAAACAGCACGGCTGTGTTTTGTTGCGCATGCAACGTTTGGGACGCAACCAGCAGCTCGTTTGAAGATTATGCTTATATAGTTAAACTCAATTTACTTACAAAAACCAATCGATAGAATAAAGCAATCCAACATCGTTTGTGGGCAAACCAGCAGCTTCTAACACCATGAGCAATGTGACCAAACCAGCAGAAGGGATCGCTGCCGCTCCTATTGAAGCAGCAACTGAGCAAAGGCTATAGAAGAAAAATTATTTTCAATACTGAATCTTATTTACTAATAATTATATAGTTTTCTATTTCATGTTTTCATTTTATCATGCTATCGAAGAATGATAACAGATGGGAAAATGGACGTGAAAACTAATCTTTTCAGAACTACGCAAGTAAAAGTAGTTATGCATGTTTTATATCGTAGACTTTAATTCAGCGTCGGCCACGGACATATAGAACAAAGTGAGGGTTGCCTCGCGTGTGCCTAAAAGATATAAACAAAATCTCGACGTTTCGAACTAAAGCCCTTCGTCAGGAGAAATTAGTAGGGCTTCGTCTCCTGACGAAGGGCTTTAGCTCGAAACGTCGAGATTTTGTTTATATATTTTAGGCACACGCGAAGCAACCCTCAATTTGTTCTATATGCATGTTTTAGCTGTTTATTGGCTGAAACTATCGTCATGGAATACGAAGTTTGGGAAAGTTTTTTTAGATATTTAGTCTTATATAAGTAAACGTAGGGAATGCTGCGGATGCTTTTATTATTTTATAGCTTCTTAAACCATGAGATTTGTGCAACACAAATTTTATTTGGTACATTGTGAATTTTTTTATTGGTATTGACCCAGTGTGTATCAGAAGATATCAGGCCCAGAAGATATCAGGTTGCGGGCTGGCTTGCGCTGCGTTTAGCTGCATACCTATTTCTTGAATGAGATGAAGGTGATGAGCCTAGTTTGCCAGGAGAAGACATCAGTAAGCAGCAGTGAAAACTTGTTTACTATAGCTAAATGTACCAGGTTTGTCACAAAACATGAAAACATCAACTGAAATTTTTGTAACATCTACTTTCAAAATATAAATATTTTCCATGTATTGTTCTTCCACATGTAATAATCTCCGCAGCAATAATCTCAAGCTTTTGTGAGTGATAGGTTACACAAAACGAAAAGTTACTTTAATTCAATACATACATTCATATATTATTCAGCTCACTCCCCGTCGGGGCTTTTCAGTGACCGATTACATCAAGTATTTCGCTTACCTATATTACGTACTTAGCCTACACTATATATTTTTACAACAATTGTGATATTACTTTCCTAATCTATATATCCTGACCCACCCAGTTAGTTTTCCCCGCGGGAGGAAACCGGACTGCCCGGAGAAAACTCACGACTTACGGCAGAGTCTTGACTTACTCTTTTCACACGAGTTTAGAGTCCCCAGCGAGAATCGAACCCCCAAATCAGAGGTGAAAGGCGCTTGCTCTGACGACTGCACCACCGAAGCCCCGAAGCTAGACTTCGGACGACTATTTCTTGACGATTTTAGAAGCAGAATGTTGTGTAAGCCCATAGAAATTTTAACGAAGGATTTGAAGTTTAGCTTTTTCACTTTATAAATAACTTCACTATATAGTATCTATGTCATGTGACCAAATGGTCATGTGACCAAATAGCCATGTAACCAAATGGTCATGTGACCACGAACACGAGGAGAGAAGGAAGCTAAGGACTTGAGAAAGAGACACATGTTGTACTAGGAAAGTATACTATAAATTCACTTACACTGTTATCAAGATTTTTCCAATGCCAAAGTTGTAACCATTCAGTTGCGCTATATAAATGCAAGCAACCGCCTCGTATAGCGCTGTTCCATCCATATTGACCGTTGCTCCAATTGGCAAAACAAATTGAGCTACTCTTGGATCAACTTTGTTGATGTCTTGGACACACTTTATTGTAACAGGTAGAGTTGCAGCGCTAAAGAATTTAAGTTAAATTTTGGAAATCATTTATGATTTCTCATGGTATATATAGACTGATTCGAAAAATAGCTCTAATTATACTTTGGGTTAATTATTTTTACATTATATATCTCAAAGTCAAATATACATTAGCAAACTGTGAGATCTGAAACTAAAAAGTCGATGAAATTTAGTTTACAGTATTATTTTTCTGTTGCTAATTAACACGTTGTTTCTTTCAAATACTTATCATACTTATCATTCCATAGTTGATTATTGTTCATAAGCGCTATTTAGAAGTTAGTCTCCGACAGGGGCGGCAGAACTGGGGGGCTAGGGGCTATAGCCCCCCAAATATAGATCAGATCTGTAGAACTTAATACGAAAGTGTCAGATTATTCGCTGTCTGAAATGGAAAATGAAGAAAATGACCTAGTTTCTGCATGTCAAATCTTCCCCAGAACGAAGGAAATTCCATTTCAGAGACTCCAGATTCCAAAATTTTCCGGACCCCCTAAAGTTTGACTAGCAACCCCCTCCCCCCTCCCCCCACCCCAACTTAACCAATCTTCCTCTGCCACTGGTCGCCGAAGGCGAGATGATTTACAAGCCTATAGATTACAAGGCTTGTAATCATTGCACACTAATTAGTGCGGGTTCCACCCCACGTCCCCATCCTACCCCACCCTACCTCCATGCACCCTTCTTCACCCTTATCCAGCCTAAAAGAAGTGTACGGAAATATAATACACATATATTACCTCGAATCCGTACCGAAAGCTGTGAACATTGCTGCCTGCAGATTAAACATGTATCTGAATGGATTTTTCCGCACACAAATGAAATATATGGTTGGATAAACGATCAAAGCTTGTATAGCGATTCCAGTTATAGTAGTCACGATTAAGTATGCAAGAGATTCAAATGTCTTGGCAATATCTTCCATCTCAACCAGTTTGCCTGCTATCAGACTGCATATTCCGAACGGAGATATCCTAAAATATTTGTAACAAAAATATTTATATATAATATGAGAAGGAAAATATTTTACACTATCTCGTTTGTGTTCAATACAAGGGCGCACAGTCTTCCACAAGGTTCGGTTGCGCTGTTTTCAGAGCAACTTAACATTCACATCAGAGATCGTGGGTTGGATTCTCAATCATGATTCAAGACATTCATGTTGATAGGGTAAACACAACAGTAAACGTAGCGATGCATTTGTTCACCCTCTCCACACAATTTGACTTGTAAACGGCAAACCGCCTAGCGTGAATGGGTTTAATGTCTGATGAAACCTCGTTTGTCTCCATAAGGAGTACTGCGATTTCCAGTTGAGTTTGGAACGCCTATATTTTATCGTCATGTTTCGACGTTTGAACAAATAGGTTTGACGTAATGCGAGCTATGTTGTCAGGGCGTTGTCACTATGTTTTTTTTATAGATGTTATACTCAGCCTTTTATAGATGTTATACTAAAGTTGTCCTCAGTATACAAACCTCACACTTCATTATTTTTGTTTTAAATATATATATTCAATAATCAAAATAAAAGGAAAACAATATGTCCGTCTCTCTCTCGCTAAAAAACTACCTCTTCTATGACAAGTTAACAACTTTAAAAAAAAAAAAATTCCAATATAAGGTTATGAAAATGCCCTACTATTTTTAGGATTTCTCTTACGTAATGGTATTAATGCGTACTAATATCTTTGCTGAAATTTGGCCAGAAGGTCATACGCCGTTAAGCCGGTTTTCCATTAGCAAAGCAAACTTCGGGAATACGATTGGTTAGCGAAAACATAGGAACCAATCGATTCGCTTCGCGCGAACAAATTCGCTTAGTGGAAAATACTAGCTATAGGAGTATACAATTTGAATCATAAGGTCTAATTACTTTATATAACCATCTAGCAGACTAAAAGAGTTGGGTGAAGTATCATGACAGACACTCAATCTAAAGAGTATAAACATTTCTTTCGCTTGTAGATTGTGTTGCTGTAATTCTATTCACCCAACCAACTTTTACACTATTTAACGGTTAAACAAATATATGAGAAACTTTGATCTCACCACATAACGCCATTAATCAACGACATTACAATCTTCATGATGGTTTCTAACAAATGTTTCAACGGACGACCTTCAGGTCCCAGTCTACTTAACGCGATGCCAAATGCTATTGAACAGGTGATCATTCCCAACACGTTCATTCGGTCAGATTTTTGAACCTCTGCCCAGACTTTTTTCGTAGTTTTTGTAATCACTCGAACGTTTTTAGTTTTATTGTTCACACTCCAGGGATCAAATACTGTGTTTTCCATAAAGTCAGTCAAATTGTCCATGGTACCCTTGATATTATCCGCTTCAACTGTGCCATTTTTTAGTGAAGTCACTTTATCTTTGTACGTTGTTGACGCCTGAAATAGAAAATGTCAAATGGAAAAGGTTAAATCATCTGGGGCCGGTTGTTCCAATGCTGCAGGCTATCGCAATCCTGGTTTAACGAGAAACCACGAAGTATATTTTTCCCAAACGGTCGTCTGGATCAATACAAGATCTATTTTTTCGATTTAAAAAAATTAGCGGATGTGAAGAAATACGCAAACAAAAACGGCGGGTTAAATTTTAACCCGGTGATAGCGCTAAGCAAGCTTTAACAAAGCGGCCCCAAACTCAGTTTGTACGTTTAAAATTGGACTTTATGTTAGTTAATGGTATTTTTGGGTAGTATCGTTCCCACTGCAAGGAACATGTCCACTTCAGGGAAAATGCCTTACGCAAAGCTTCGCCTTTTTTTCGAACTCTTAATTATCGGGCAATAATTCTCGCCTCGTGTGAGAATTACAGAATCATGCAACGGGAAACGCGCGGGAGAACAATTTGGCACCCTTTTACCACCTCGCTCGAGGCGGCGTCCTGAGCGAGGGTGGTCATTTCCGATGGTATATTAGAATCCACACTCGATAATTACGTCATGATGTATGAGAAGCCATACTTACCATTTGGTGCATGTTCCCGTCTTTCCGATAGGAAACAAAACAACAAATGCGAGAATATCTAGGGGGTCCGAGGCCTGCTCCACCGGGAAAATTTCCCTGAAATGCCATTTCCTGCATTACCGGTTAAGAAATTACCGGTTAACAAATTCTAAACGACCTAATTAAAGCGTCGTGAGAAAATACTCAAAATAAAATAGATGTCAGGACTTTATTGTACTATTGTATAGGTGCATGAGTTTCATCGTTTCCGTAACAGTGCAGTATATTGCGTCAAGGCTATTTTTACAATAATTTAGTTATAAATTAGTCTTTGTTATTAAATTGGACTTTTCGTTATATCCTACTCTGGGGCCGCCACCTGGCATGGGGCATGGGTGGGCAGTGACCATGGAGTATACTGTGGTCAACTCTATCTGTACAGTGAGTTAAAAATTGAGTGAAATTTTAATTATACACACTAATGGCTATTATGCAATGACCCTTTGTTTGGTCGCAAGTAGATGATAGATAGATTTAGCATAATTTTCTCCCATAACTACCTTTGAAGTTGATTACCTTGTGCCGCACCGTACATAGCACTTACTAATTTGTCGGTATCTAACGTGTTGGGGCCCCTATAAGCTATTGCAAGTTTCCAGACACCCCCATTGTCCTGATCCTCGCCTTTGAAGCCACGATACTTGTATGTATGCCACGCATTGTGGTAATTAAAAGCCTTTTATACTAGGTAATAGGTGGTTTCCAACTAATCCCTAGGTATTGAAAGAACAAAGAGATTTCGCCATGATGGATTAAATTTACATTGCAAATAAAGAAAATCCTTTGTCAAGCAGCTCATCCACCATGATGACGTCAGGCGGAAACCACCTATACAGGGTGTATCAAAAAAAACGCAACCTCGGAATTTCCCAAGAAATCCACTTTGTTCTTAAGAACAAAAGATTTTAGGCCCCTGGGAATTTAAAATAGCTTCTAATCGTATTCCAGGAGCATAACTGTCGAATTACTAATAGGTCGTATTACTATTTTAAATTCCCCAGGGGCCTAAAATCTTTTGTGCTTAAGAACAAAGTGGATTTCTTGGGAAATTCAGTTGAGGTTTTTTTTTTCTAACCACACCCTGTAATATCAAAATCAAAATCAGCATAGTTTTATGCACGAGATCATACATTAAATTTCAATGGCTGTGCAATAAAGTACGCTGGGATTTGGAAATGCGTTTTCCCAGGGAGTATAAGACAAGATATTTCTTGGAAATTCGAGGGTTTGTTTTTTTTTGACTGTACAGGGTGTATCAAAAAAAAAAAATAATATAATACATTTGTATTTGAGATCTTATATTAGAATTTCAATGGCTGTATAAAAAATATTACGCTGATTGAAAATTTTTCCAGGTTTCCCAGAGAAGCACACACAAAGTGAATTAAACTTATGAGTTCGATTACGAATGGCTCAGTTTACGAATGACTGCTGTCGAGTTTTGAGTTTGGGCGTACTTTAAAACAAGAAATACTCTTTGCTCTGTTGTTAGCTGAGCCATTCGTAATCGAACTAATTTTAGTGCTTATTTTGATAGTACTGCACGTGGAAACGTATTTTCAAATCCCAGAAGCGTAATTATTTGCACAGCCATTGAAATTCTAATGTATGATCTCGTGCATACAAATTATGGTATTTGCAGTTTTTTTGATACACCCTGTAGTCTGAAATTATGGGGATGATAATTGAGTTTTTCTCACTTTATGGGAGTTGGGACTGTAGTAAAATGTTCAATCTCCCAAATTTATGAAGTTAGACAGTTATTATCGGGCAAGGGGTTTGCATTAATGTATTTCTATAGTTAGAAATATTGTATACTCACCGTGCGGAAAGTTGTCTCCACGATGTTATCAGGGAAAAGATTTCTAAAATTAAGAAATATTATGATAAGAATATTTTGCATGCTATACGACCAACACAACATTGCTGGTGAAACACATGTAAAAGTCCGGAATTTGGATCATTGAGTAAGCTTAAGGAGGCTCCCTACAGTTTTAATTCTGTAGCACGCAAATGTGCTCTAAGGTCCATTATTTGCTCATTTTGTAAGGTATGGTCACAAGACTTAGCCATCAGATTGCCACAATATTGCGGATTACGATAAACAAAAAATGTTTCTAAATATTTACGTTGCCATGGTAACAACGCGATTTAGAAATTGTCGTATTTTTATCTTCTTTCTTAATTTTTTGGATTTTCCTTCGGTAAAACTTTTTTATTTTTTGCACACGAGCACCTAAAGTACAAAGTATTGAAATATGCGATTTAAAAAAAATTCCTCGGAGCCGAATTTTTTTATTGCAAAAGAACGTCCGAGGAATGTCATTTAGGGCGTTTGCTGCGCTGTTCTAAATTATGTCATCTTAGGGAAGCCTCATATCGATTTCGCCCACGAGAAACGTCATATGGACGTTTCTCTGAGGAGAACAAAGGATGCATTTTTCGTTAGATTCACTGCAAATATAACACGTAAAAGTTGCGAAATTCAGTAACTTATATATCGCCGTATCCTTGTAACCGCTCGATTATTAATAATTTAATACAGAACAAAACACAGTATAGATGACAACTACAAAAGCGGAAGTGGAAGGTTCTAGTATTTTTACTGTCAAATTATTTGTGGTATTCGTACATAATTATGTAATTTTGACCCGAACATTTTGTGCTGGTCCCCTTATCAATCAAGTACCACACATTAAGCGACGGCGTTTTTTATCAAGGCTCAAGTTGTTAAATTTTTCTAATACTCTTCTAATGCCCTGTAATGAGCCCGAAATGTCAAGACTTTTGAAAAACCTATCGATGTTTCCACGACATTACACAGAGAAACGTCACAGCCACCACCCCCTGTACCTCTTCTTTGTTTGTGCCTATTGCAACACAGTTAGTGGAAGGAGACTGGTTAGGCTAGTTCTACCACGTGACGAAATATTTTATTCAACCTTGTTTTGACAGGTCACGTGATGCGATCCTTGCATCAAATTTCAATCGCTTATAGAGAGTATACAGAAAACCTGCGTTCATAAGTTCGATAATAAAGCGATTCTTTCTTATTTCATTACTTTTTTGTTGAAATACCAAGTTCAACGCCATGGCGGGCGAAAACTGTGCATTTTATGGGTGTTCTAGCAGCAGAAAGCATGGGATTTCTTTCTTTAAAGTACCGTCAGTACGCGCCGACGAGAGTGAACACACCACAACATTGAAAACCAACGCAAGAAAGGAATGGTTAAATGTTATACTGCGGACACGAGAGTTGACTCCAGAGCTAAAGAAGCGAATTGAAGCAAGCAATATTTATCTTTGCGAACTTCACTTCAAGCCAGAATGCATTTTAACAAGTACGTATTTGTATTGCATTTTCTGCGACTCATTATATTAAGGTTTAATATAGAACAAAGGGCCTATTCATGAATAATTGAATTGAGTTACGATTATCAGTATAGCTTTATATTGTTCTTATGTTTCTTAAAGATCCAAGACGAAAAAGTTTAGTGACTGGGAGCATTCCAACCGAGAAATTGCCGCAAAAACCGTACGACGTTCCAACGAAAATACGTCGGACTCTGGTGCGGAATGTAAAAGATCCCGAAGAAAATATGCCATCAACATCGTCTGATCTGATGTTTGAAAGCCCAGAGGAATGTCCAAGCGTCAAACATCTTGGAAATCAGCTTAATAACGAAGCATTATTGCCATGGACGGTGGAAACAACGCCAGAAAACGAAGACATACATTTCCAACTACATGATGGTGTCCACAGTGTTGCAAAATACACAGTTGTGCTTAATGCCGCCATGGAATTTACCGTGTTTGTTTTCAATTGGCCTATTCCGAACACCCACATCATCTACAGCGAGAGAAAACGGCGTGTAGGGGGGTTGAAGACTGCAAGACATTGCTAAAGTTGGTAGAGAACTCTAAAATTTGTGATGGCTTGCCACCAAATGAAATGACCACATCAGTTGTAGTCGACCCAACCACTGATCTCGATTTGTCTGGATTTCCCGAGTCTACGGTTGTTCGGCATTCTATCCCAAAGTGCATTTCGGAGAGCAATTTTCAAACAAGTGTAACATTCCGGTCCCCTGGATGTGAAGTTACCATGATTACCGACAGCCCTACAGACCAACCTTGTAGTCCCTGTGCGAAAACCCTATCTACTCTCGAGAAAGCTGCTAGGAGAAAGAAGAAAACAACATCAGCCCCAGCCAAAAGTAAAGCTCCACTTGCATCATGCAGTTCCGAGAAGTTAGTGGCAACTGTAAAAGCGTCAAGACTAGAATGCAAACAGTTAGAAGGCAGGATAAAAGAGCTCGAGGGAAAAATAAAGGATGACGGTGTGGGAATAAGTGGCTCATTGGAGAATGACATACTAAAGATCATGGGTGGTCAAAATCATGAAGCAACCCCTCATATGAAATTCTTTTGGGAGCAGCAAATGAAGCTCCTACAAAGTGAAAAATTTGGACGGCGTTATCACCCCCAAATAATTCGATTTGCCCTCTCTTTGCACGGAAAATCTCCAGCTGCATACCGTGAGCTCAGGTGCTCTCATTCTGTCAAGTGAACGTGTCCTAAGAGACTATAAAAACTATTTTAAACCGAAGGCAGGCATTAACTTTGAGAACATTGAGAATATCCAAGAAAAGGCATCATCACTCTCTGGAAATCAGCGCTATGTGGTTGTAGTGATGGACGAGATGAAAATCCAGTCCAACCTTGTATTTGACAAGCATTCTGGGGACTTAATCGGCTTTGTGGATCTCGATGATCCAATGACTAATTATGCAAGTCTTGGCGACGAAGATGTTATGGCAACCCATGCCTTGGCATTTCTGGTAAGAGGAATGTGCCACCTCAAGCATGTTGTTGCATATTATTTAACTGAAAATGTTACCTCTTACCAGTTAATGTCTCTCTTCTGGAAAGTTGTTGGTGTTCTGGAGTTGTCGGTAAACCTTTGGGTCTGTGCAGCGGTAAATGATGGAGCATCACCGAATCGCAAGTTCTTTGACCTTCATGCAAAGTTTGTCAGTGACTTGAAACTTGATGTGGTTCACAAGGTGCACAATATCTTTGCCATGTCACGGTTCATCTACTTCTTCGCTGATGCTTGTCACCTAATTAAGACTGCTCACCGGTACGGCCCAATTTTGTAGGATGATGAATGAGATCTTTGACAGTACAAACATAAGGTCTTTGACTGAACATGTCAGGAATTGCCTATGAATTGCAAGGTGATGAAAGATTTACTTGGTTGAAAGATGTCTTCTTGAAATATCTTGATGATTGGAGACACAGCACCATGCAACGAGAGGGGAATTAGCCTGCTGATGACAGAGGAAAGATATTCCTTTCGCTTCAAACTTGGTATTACAATATATGAATTAAGCTTATGTACAATAAGAATTACAATCGTTTCCATATATAAATATTAAATATGTAAGATTCAATTTTAAAAAATTTACAATTAGAACATCGCCTATTTCTTATGCAAAAGTCGAATGGCTCTCGGTATAAAAGACTGTTTGTGCCTCTCAGTTTGTGACAGAGGAATTCTAAAATTCCTGCAATTTATTTTCGATCTAAGATTATGATTATGAACCAGTATACTATCAGTAATAAGTTGGTTGAGGTCACCATTATCCTGAATTCTCATAAATTCTTTCTGAGTTTGCTTATCACGTCTCTGTGCAAGTGATTCCAAGGTGTGTTTAGGAAGACCAATTACGCTCATACAACGATCCTGTACTCGTTGGAGTTCATCTTCAAGATACCGAGGTAATCCACCCCAAATTGGACTTGCATATTCAAGCAAAGGTCGGATATTTGTTGTATAGATGCAGAGACCAATCTCGGACGGCAGGTTAGCCTTTCTACACGTTCTTAATTGGTAAATCCTCTTGCTTGCCTTGCCAATAATACTTGATACATGGGTATTCCATTTTAGATCGTTCTGCAAATAGGTACCCAGGAGTTTAAAATAATTTACCCTTTCTATTTCAGTATCACCCACACACAGCGGGGGTGGAATTGCACCCGATTTCTTAAAAGTTATCCACATATCCTTAGTTTTTTTCCCATTAATTTCCATTTTATTCCTCTGTGCCCAGATTTCCATTGCATTTATAGCACTCTGGATAGAGCTACTAGACCCTGTAGGAACCGACTGATAACGTGTACAATCATCAGCGTACTTACACGTTTCAGGAATTACATTCTGATCAGCATAGTCTTCTATGTCATTTACATACACGTTAAACAATGTTGGAGAAACTACGCCGCCTTGGGGCACCAGCAGGAATATGGCTTATTGTAGATAGTACTCCAGGAAGCTTCACTTGCAGAGTTCTATTTGTAAGGTAACTTTGTATCCACAACCAAAAACTTTTACGAACCCCCATAGCAGCAAGTTTAGCCAGTAATATAGCATGGTCAACGAGATCGAATGCTTTGCGTAAATCCACAAAAACAACGTGAACTCCGTCATTTAATGTATTAGAATCGGTGGCGTCGTAAAGATATTGGGTGAAATTGGCAAGTGCTGTGACCGTTGATTTACCTTGGGTAAAGGCATATTGCGTATTATTTATCTTTAAATCTACCTTGTTAAGACCGAGTTGAATTTTCTCTAGCACTTTCGCGATTTGCGGTAACACAGATATTTGTCTAAAATCATTCTTCACATCTTCGGGGTTTTTCACTTTCGGGACTGGACTTATTAAGGCGTGTTTGTATTCTGTCGGATACTTGCATTGTAGAATACTGGCACAGATAATATCATGGATTACAGGTGCCAGTTCTTCACAGAAACGATGTAAGAGCCACGCCGGCACACCATCTGACCCAGTAGCTTTTTTTGTATTAAGGTGTTTTAACGCAGTTTTTACCTGTCCAATATTCGGAGTAGGTGGTGGGTGATCCTCCAGATCATCTGCTAAATCACTTATTAACAATGAATTTGACTCACGATTCTCCCAAGGGGCAGTAAAAGCCTCAAGAAGCTC
Source organism: Trachythela sp. YZ-2020 (assembly GCA_016169945.1). Lineage (NCBI taxonomy): Eukaryota > Metazoa > Cnidaria > Anthozoa > Malacalcyonacea > Clavulariidae > Trachythela > Trachythela sp. YZ-2020. Next base: position 1,333,406 of record JADLSH010000385.1, read on the forward strand.
GTTGGCCACTCTTATTAATTCAGTTTTATTTGGCGCCGTGGGAGTTGCTTTATGTTCCCTGGCACCAGCCAGGGCATAAATACTTTTATACCATTTACTCGAATTTGTGTAGCGGAGTTTCTGTGCTTTATCTTTATAAAATTTATGTTTGGCTTTAGCAATCAAATCAACTACTTTGGTGTGTAGCTTTTGGTACTTCGCCATATCATTCTTCACATATGCTTTTTGTTTAGCTCGTATTTGCTTTTTGATATATGGAGTCATCCATTCTTTATCATTCGGGTGCATGCGCACTGATCTCAATGGAGTGTAAGTATCAAGTAGATTCGTAGGCTAATTATATTGTTAAAACCCAACACTTTTGCGTCAACATCATGCAGATTAAAAACCAAGTCCCAATTTACCAAGTTTAATTTTAGTCCAAGAGTTCTCAAATTTTCTGGGTTGAAATCTCTAACTTGTCTTGTAAACGCTTTGGTATGTTTTTTTGCCTTCGGTGGTGTTAGTAATAAGCACTGGTGGTCAGAACGTCCCAATGGGGGAAGATGTTGTACTTTGTCATAATTTTGAGACAAATTGGTAAGGATTTGATCTAGTATGTTACTACCACGAGTAGGAGCCCTAACCATCTTACGAAGATTGAATATTTGACAAATTTCATGAGGGTTAGACATGTTATAACTAACTTATAATCTGAAATGCAATATACAATTAAAAATGATGGGAATAATTATAGTTTCATCAGTTTAGCCACATTTAATAGGTATTTATACTCCCATGAAGCTACTGATGTGATTAAACTTATTTAAAAATATGAATATTCCCATTATTCATTTAGCATTCTTATGGTACATTTGACTATTGCCTGTGACAACTATAATTGAAATAGCTGTATACAATGGCAGTCAATATATGATGTATACAGTGGAAATCCATATAGTAAAGTTGCTTGGGTCGTTGAGCAGCCCTTTTTCCATTTCTTCGCAATGCCAGCCTGAGAAAACAAGAGTGAAAGAGCATCTGTTTTCTCCGGTGTAACTATAGGAACCTGCAGACATACAGAATGCAGTTTTCAATAGCCAACTGGGCAATCAGTGTATCGTGTTGTATAAGGGTAAACAATTCTACAACTATTGCCCAAAAACAAAGAAATATTTACATTGTTCATACTGTCGATATGTATATAGTTTATGTTGCTGGATCAGCTGATCTTTTTAAGTCCTTTCTTAATGCATTTTGCCTGGTTTTCTTCTCTTTAATTTTATAGGCTATTTGTTAAGATAGTCCCTGGCGTAGGAAAATGACCTGACCTTCAAATATAGTTTAATAAGATTTTCCAAACACATTTTTTGTGTTTGACCAGTTGGGTTCACACCAGCAGAGAGAACAATGTTCCCCCATGGTGACTTGACCATATGGGATTCTAATGTTGAATTGCATATAGTTTCAACTGGTATGTTTCTCAATGTCAGTTTTGACTCACAAACAAGTTTTCGAAAATCTTTTTCAGCGACTTCCAAAATACCCACTAAATTTCCTGATGGATTAACCAGCCCACCTCTGGTACGAGAAGCAATAAAGCTTGACATGTCAGATGACTTCAGGCTTTGCAACAACGAGTTTAGTTCCTCTTTGTGTTCCCAACTCTTACGTTTACTTGTCTGGAAAAGTTTCGACACTACGTAGCCTGCAATGTACGACAAAGGTCCACGCTCTGCTTGGTCAAGGCCTTGAACATTTGTCTGTGAAGCTGAGATGTCTGAGCAGTTTCCACTATACGATCTGTTCGCCCACGGTTTATGTTGTAAAAACCAACAAGGTGGTCAGGGATGTGTATCATTATCAGGTTCGCAGCTCTGTAGTCCTCGCAGTTTAACAATTGAGTGGACTGTGGCATTAACGCAAAGAATGATTCGACCAATCCATCTTGGCTTTTCTTTCGGCAAAATTTCGCATACAACGGGAAAAGTGCATCAAACAAAGCTTGAGAGCACGACGCAGTCTTCACACTGTCGTTCATTTCAGCGCCATACAATTTTTCACGGATAATTTGTAACTTTATTGATTCCACTATCGACGCAACTGTATCGAGGCAGAAAAGATCTAATTCTGACGATGACTGCTCGGCTGTGATTTCGTTGTGTTTTGCGTTTGTGTGTCTGGTTAAGCCGCCTTTCGACTTGCACACTTTATCACATTTCGCACAGGGAAACGATTTCTCACCATGTATTTCACTCAAAGCGTCGTTGAATTCGTCCTCTATCTCTTCTCCTTCGGCCTGAGTAATAGCAACAGTGACTTCTAGGTTGTTGAAATCACATTCTGGATCTTCTAAGTAAATTTCAGACTCGCTTTCGCTTGATTGTTCCATTTCGAATGAAATATTTTGATACAAATGGTCGGAATCTTGCGAATGCCCTCGGGGGTTTTAGTGTTATATACTGTAATTTGATCTTCTTGCTAGCTAAAATCTCATTGGAGGTCCAATAATCATTAAAAATATTATTTCAACAGGAAAATGGGTTCAAAAATCGCTTTAAATTTTGCAAAATACTCTATATCGGCATATCGCCCATTGTTTATATAGTATCACTCCTTGTTTCATGCAGGGATCGCATCACGTGAACTTTTTTTTGTTAGTTCTCAACATAATTTCAGAGAGCCTTTGAAGTTTGCCGACTAGCCTAACCAGTCTCCTTCCACTAACTGTGATTGCATGTGCTTTGTTCCTACAGCTAGCACTTGTAATACGAAGTTGAAACTGATAATTTCAAATTTTCAATACTCATGCACACTTTCACATTCAATACTGTACACTTTCCAATCAATACTGCACAAAGTGTGCAATACTGCACACTAAAATAGGTCCTGCCAGTCACTATTGTTTGTTGCAGTGTGTATTGCAAAAACAGTTTGCATGTCAGGATCAGATTTAATTTATTATTGAGTATTAAATAATGCGTGGTGATATTGGTATGTGCCAAAGAAAAGATAATACAACTGTAAATAGACGATCAGTTCATATTGGGAAAGCCAATTTTCCAATCATCGATATCCCACCGAAAGGGCTCGACACTTTATACCTTCTTTATTCTTTAAACACGCAACAATTTCTATTTCCTTATGTGGGCGAACGCGAAGCGGGAATAATGCCACTCATATTTCACACTGTGACACTATAAGTTTACAATTTCTATTTAAGGGTCGTTTGTTCCATTTAGAACTACTTTGACCAAATATGGTTATTACCTACAGTATTTCAATCATTTTCAATCATGTATGAACAGAGTGCTCAATACCGAGGTAGAGCGAATATAACATAAAAGACAAACTAGGTTACTTCATTTAAACTTTTATTCACTACAAAATTGTTTCCTATGGTAAGCGAAGCTTACCACACTCATCAGGTGAATGTCGCGTTTGTTGTTATGCTTAGGAATACTATATACATGTTTGACGTCATTAAAAGGATAGGATTACAGTGTTATATATATACAAGCTTGTTAATTATTACTAAGTAGAAATTTATTTCGGTGTCTACAGGTCGACAATAGTTCGTTTCTAGAGTTCAATGAACTTAGCTCTGGGTAGTATATAATTATGAATTTTTAATGTAAGTATAGGTTGCATCTTTTGGTTTTATTCGAGTAACTGTTACATTTCTTCATGATTTTCCACTTAATTGAATAGGGAGTGTCAGATTCTTTCAAATTTCAGACGTATTTGCTAAGTTCGGTAGCGCGTTTGTGTTTTACGTTTCGGAATGAATTTGTATGATTATTGTATCTCGTCTTAAATTCGCCCCCGGTGTGTCCGACATAAGTCTTTATCTCGTTTGTGTCTTCTCTCGTTACAGTAGCTTGGTATACTACGCTTTCTGTTAGGCATTTACCAGAGAGGGGACAGGAATTTTTCTGGCGGCAATTGCACTCTTTGCTGGTTTCAGTGTTCGTTTGGGCTGGTGGTTTAGTGAGCACGGCTTTATTGTGGGCTGAAATGACGTTGTGTACAATTTTCACGTTGTGAAACAATTTTGTAGTGAATAAAAGTTTAAATGAAGTAACCTAGTTTGTCTTTTATGTTATATATATATATATATATATATATATATATAGTCAAATCTGCAGACATGCATGTTTCGCCGTTCAACGGCTCGTCAGTGCAGCTTGTAACGCAGTCTAGATGTGAGTGACTTCGTATTTATACACCATACTCTATGACTGTGTGTAAGGAAACATGTCTGGTATAATATTCTAGTAGTTTTCTTTAATTTCTTTCTTCAGACATACATTAAAAACTTTTATTCATAAAATAAAGTTTATAATCCCAAACGTTTCGCCGATCAAGGCTTCTTCAGTGGGAGACTGATTTAAAGTCATATGATTTCCCTACGTATATGCAAGTCCGTCCATAAATTACAATATAAAACTAATTATGAATATATACAGGATTAAAAATTTTAAAAATACTAATTATATAAAAGTGTTCTCCCAATGCAGCCATTCATAATTTTGTCGGCATTGTTTCGTATTTCGACTGCTTCAATGTACCTTCGCTCCTCTTGGTTGCGGATGTGCGTATGTAAAAGTTTCCAGCTAATTTTAAAGTCCTTAGGTCTCTGATTGTGGGAGATTAAGTGTCTGTATACGGTCTGCTTATCCATTGATAAGTGTTCTTTAATTCTTTGGCCTATTGTTCTACCTGTCTCGCCAATGTATATAATATCGCAAATTGTGCATGTAATTGGGTAGACCATAAGCCAAATTGTCCTGATAAATGCGAAACGTGTAATAAAATTAGCATCGAAGCGTAATCAGTGTTTAACGAAGAATGTGGTGAATTAACAGACGTTTTGTCTGTTACTCTGTTTATGTCGCGACTCCCGATTACAAAACAGTTTTCTCTCGGCCTGAACTCGCGCATGCGCATAACGTAGAAACATAGGAAACCGTCCATTGCATAATGGCGGACAACTTTGCATTCCGCTAGTTGTCACATACCCGGGTGTAAATATCCGAGCGGAATTAGTACCCTCGCACGGCGCTTCGCGCCGGCTCGGGGATTAGTAATACCTAAAAGTTCCTCGATCATTGCTTTTATAGTTCGTATTTCCTTTTATTCACCAGTTTTGTAAATGTTCCAGATTACTTATATACTATACGCGATTATAAGTACATTATATATTAACATGCATGTAACAATTTTGAATTGTTCTTAGTAGCAAGGAAAATGTTTATTATCTGCTTTGTACTAACATTGGAACATAACGGAACTGAACTGAACAGTAAATTGCTAGAATAAGAAATATGTCTTCGTAGTCGTAGATATATTATCCTATGTTAGGTTGTTCACGCTTTTCCCCCCACAGCAACCACAGGCACATTATTCTTTGCAGTATAGACGTATTTATTTATTTATTTATTTAAAATTATTTGGAAACGGTAGCCCTTCAGCGGTAAATGAAAAACTGATTTTCAAGGGGCCGTTTATCAATACATACATTGATAATACAAACATGATGAATATAAACACTTACTATATTAAAGTCACTATTGGCTTCTAACTATATACAATATTTCAACTATTTACAACAATTTTATCACAAAAAAGAATTTGATTAAGTTGTCGATGTGTTTCCCTCCAAGTCCTTGTAGTGACGATTTATTAAAGTCTTAAAAGAAGACAAGGAAAGTTGATCGTATACATCGACAATTTCAGCTGGAAGGCTATTCCAGGATACAGCTCCGCGGTATGAAAAGCTATTTTTCAAAAAGTTTGTGTTTGGTTTTTTCAAATAAAGTTTTCGGTCATTACTTCTTAATTGATACGTGTCATTATGACTGGCGACAAACAAGTCTGACAGGTAGTTAGGCGTTTCATCCCGTAATGCCTTGAATGTCATAATGTGTTCACGTTTTTTAAGAATAATTTCAATCCTTTCCCATCCTAATTTTTCAAATATCTCGGTTGATCTTATTTCATAACTTGAACCCGTTCTCACTCGAGCGGCTCGCTTTTGCAATTTATATAGTTTTTCGATATGTGCACAACTACCATCATTCCATATTTCGAACAGTATGTGAAATAAGGTAGAACAAGTGCATTAAACATGTTTAGAAGTGTATCTTGACTTACAAATTGCTTTGCTCTTCTCAAGAGAGCGATTGAATGTGAAATTTTCTTGCATTGTGCATCGTTATGTTCCTTCTACTTTAACTGTTCGTCAAATAATGACCCCAAGAACTTTCTCACTTGGAACCTGCTGTGTAATATGGTTGCCAATAACTATTTGAGGATTACTTGGAAATTGTTGTAATCTTTGTCTAGAGCCTGTCAGGATACAGTTTTTTCCTGATTCAATGTTAATTTGTTGGCAATTAGTCATTTATGTACGTTGTCTAAGTCAGTATTAATTTTGTTTTCGATTTCTGTGGACGATTTACCTTGACGTATAGTACACGATTGCTTCAACTGTCATCATTTCCTTCGATAATAACAGGTAACATAACACCACCGAAATGTTTCGTTATATTCGCAATATATTATTTGCGTGAGACACAGGTCAGTAGGTTACATTTATAAACTCACTGATTTTTCGGCGTAAACGGTAGACATGGTTTATTTTGCTACGAGATTATATACGCGAAACACTATCTTCTCTCGCGAAAATGTATTGCTCTTACATACATTGTAATGCGCCCAGTTGTGACTCCCCAATTAGTAGGTTATTTCGAAGCACTGACTGCAATTTCAATTTGGCAAACTATTTGTAGTATATTCTTTGCGCATTGGTACGAGTTAATTCTGCAACAGGCAGGATCTTGTTTACAGTCTATGGAATATAATTTGGGTTCCATAAACGTCCTTTAGACCAAACGCAAAAAGAGAACACGCGCTTCCATCGAGTTGATTTATATAAGCCGCGCGTTATGCATTGTGGTTCTTTCAATTGCGTTGCGTCTATAGCAGATTGAGATTTTGCCTAGCTGTATCAAATTAGTCTGCTGCCTTGCTCGCTCGCTGAAGGCTCGCTCGCTGAGGGCAGCAATCACACTACATTATTCAGCTCACTCCCGGCGTCGGGGCTTTTCAGTTTTCACTGGGCCGTTTCAAAAATATATCCAGTATAGTGTATTCGATATACTGTAGTGTAAACACGAGGTTATAACCCACATATCGAGTATTAACTTTTTCTTAGTTCGTTCGTACAAAAAGCCAACGAGCGAAAACGACCAAACTAAATGATAAAATACTATAAATGACTATATCATAATACTAACAATAAACATAAACTGTTAGTATTAACCCAAAAACTGCACATAAAAGACTCCGTATTGAAGATCCGATATAATAACCTATCCGATATGCAACGTACCACTTTGAGAAGCGGAGCGGAGCAGGGTCTCTCCTTTGCAAATACCGCTCAGAAAATAGTGTTCTTAATGTAAATGGTCCGATATGGTTCTCGCGTCGCTATGGAGAGCTATCCGGTTTGTGTAAACATAGCCTAAAATGCACCATACTTGAGCCGCAGCCGCTTCTCAATGAGCTTATTCACGTTCTTGAGCTACCCAAGAGACAAAGTATAATACAGTAACAATGGGCGATCGTAACAATGGGTGATCGTAAGTCTAAATTCAACGATTCTCACCTTATAAGATCTAGTATGGAATCCAATGCGTTGACATGCTTCGCTTGTTCCTTTTTATGTTGCACAGCTGTTTCTCCAGGCCGGATGCTAACAACCAGAATAACACCAATAATAACGGCGATGAACGTTGTACCGAGGTAATAAATAACTGTACGACGGCCAAGCTTGCCTGTTGTCTTCGTGTCCAGCGAGGCGACAGCCATAACGATGCTCGTAATAATCAAAGGAACTATAAGCAACTTTAGGAGACGGACAAAGATATCGCCCAAGAAGGATATCAACATTACTATTTCACGCCTTTCTTCGTCGTCATAGAGATCACTTTGAACATGGCTGTTCAAGGAAAGCCCAACGATAAAGCCGAATATCACGCCAGCTATGATCAGAATCAGAAGCAAGTTTTGCCGTGCTATCTTACGAAGCTTCTCCCCCATTCCGCCAGACGATTCCATACCGTATTAAACTGTGTCGTAATGGATGAATGAACAAGTGCTTTGTGGCTGTTATGTGGTTATTGTGGTATTCATTCACTGACGAATTCACACAGCTGAATACGAGCGAGGTAACACCAAATGCCTAATGAAACCCTATACCAAGTGGAATTGATGATAATGACGACACGATTTGAATTGGGCTGTTCTGTTCACATCGAAGTTCACATCTATTTTAATTAATATACGCAAACGTTGCAAAGAAGAGAAAGACAAAGCCCTTAACTTTCACCTTGTGATTTCCTGCTTCTTTGTGTACATTTAAATATTCTATACGTAGCATAAGGGACACGTTCTCCGCATACCTCCGAGAGCAATTACAGTCAAGTATTGATGGCATGCATAAATTGGGTAAGGATAAAAGGCGGAGGCGGATACGGAGCGGAGCGGATGGACGAAGCGGATATGGGGATAAAAGGCGGATATGGGGATAAAAGGTGGATATGGGGATAAAACGCGGATTTGACGAAAAATTGATATTTGAACACGCGTAATTAAAACTTGAAAATTTCGGGTTATCTAGGCGTGTCTACAATATTGTTGTATATTGTTAGCGACAGAGTAAATAAATATGTGCACAACATAGTCAATTTTCAAAGCAATCGTACGACTAGATCTTGTGCAAATTGTTCCTGAATATATTGATCACTAAAGCCTGGTTTCCATATGGTCGTAACTGTCGCGAGCGTGTCGTAACTGTCGTTAGAAAGTGGTTACGATCAAATGGGAACACGAAGTAAAATTTTGTTGCGACAGTTTGCGACAACTTCGCGACAGCTACGACATGGTCGTAGAGATAGACTTGTGTTCTATCTCCACGACAGTTGAGACAACATAAAGACAGATAAAGACAGACAAATATTAATGGAACACCAATACGACAAACTCACGACAAAAATTATCCCATCATGCCTTGTGGTCTGCCTTGTCATAACCAAAATGGCGGAAAAAGTCGTGGAAGATGAGCCCCGATGTTTTAACAAAAATACATTTATCGCTGAAGTTCAGCGATACGATTGCCTATATAATAAAGCTAGCAAAGATTTTAAAGACAAGTATATGAAATTAAACTGTTGGACAAAGATTGGCCAAATATTTGGGATGGAAGCAGCGGAGGCAGAAGCAAAATTTATGAACTTGCGTTCAACGTATACTCGGTTTTTAAGAAAAATACAAAACATACCATCAGGATCAGGTGCAGATGTTTTGAAAAGGCAAGAAGCAGACTTTGCGGTGTTGGAGTGGTTGCTTCCACACATGGCAGCCGTCGAAGCACAATACTTCGAATTTACATGTGATGACACCTTCCCCTGACAGTGCATGTTCTTTTGATGAGATCGAGACCGTAGAAAGCGAAGAAACACTTGAAGAAACACAATCAAGTCAATATATATTATCTGAGAATTCAGGCTTACAGCCACAGCTTACCACATGCCAAGATACATCCATTTTAGATCTAGATGTACCAGACAGCTACACTGGAACCTGTTCTACGCCTACCACTCATGTCAGTGCAACAACCCACAACTCCATGCTCCAAGATGACAATGACCAAAGCCAGACAGATAGTGAGAAAATGAACATTAAAAAAAAGACCGTGGAGTAATGCAAATAAGAAACCAACTAAGGATGAGATGGATGCAAACAGCAAAATCTATAGAAGAACATCTGAAGCAATCACAAGAAAGTAAACCAGAATCTGTAGATGATGACGGTGCAAGTTTATTTTTTCAAAGTCTAGTTCCTCGATTCAAATGATTGCCCAACAGATCAATATTCGAGTTCAAATTGAGCAGTTGTTCTTCCAAGCAGAGTTCAATTTGCCAATCATGGCAAATGTTGATTCTTAGTCAAGTCACATGGATATTTGAGAAACACAGTTAACTATTTGGTATGTTTTTACAGATTATTTTAAAATTGTTTTCATTGTTAATTGAATGTTATTTCAATACTTGTTATTCATATTTTGATTAACATTCATATTGCAAGGTCATATTCATGACTTTTGAACATGATAAAAATACTATAAACATTTGTAGTGATGTTATCTTATAATGTTTGTGTAATAAAAGTTTTTTGTTAAATTTGTTCACTCCTGTCTCTTTGAAATTAGCTCTATAGCTGAATGTTTGATTCCATGTTCAAGCATGTGTATAAAAATCAGTCATGAATTACACCACAGTTTTGCACATGTTTAAGTTGCCAAGGGACTGCTCCTTGGCTGCTATTGAAGTATTGCTTGAAGTCGTCTCTTGATAAACCAGCTTGAAATGTGTATCTATTGCCACCAACTCGCTTAAGGTGTGATAAGCCCATGTCACCATCAACTAAACTTCGCCAATCACCAGGAATGATATTACCGGAGCTGTCTTCGCTATTCACAAATCCTGCCGGTATATAGTTTTTGTGCATGTCACTGTCTCGCATAAGATTCTCGTTGGTCATGTTCGAACATGTCACTGCTTTCACAATTCCTTGTACTTGATTAATTCCAGCCTTTATTAGCCTGCGAAGTATTCTCCATTTTGTTGACACGCCTAGCTCTCGATAGCCTGTAATTATATATTCGTTCATGTTCTTGTAATCCCTTACCTGGAAAGGGTTTCATTAACCAGGGTTTTAGTGGGAAAATGTCATCCCCAACAAGAACATATGGGAGATTAGTGTTGTCAACAAGACTGGGTTGTAGTATATTAAAGAAAGTTGGGTTATTTTCAAATATACTTCCAAATTTGGAGTCTGCTAACACAGCTGCATCATTACTTCCTCCTTGTGCTCCAATATCTACCATTGTAAAACAATACTTGGCATCACACACTGCCAACAATACTAAGCTATGAAACTTTTTGTAATTGAAGAAAGAAGAACCACAATTAGGTGGGCATTCCATTGCAATATGTTTTCCATCAATTGCCCCAAGACAGTGAGGAAAATTCCATTCTTGTTCAAATTCATTGGCAATTCTACCCCAATCTTTAACAGTTGAAGGAGCTTTCAAGTATGTGGAGTGCAATGCATGCCATATGCCTTCACAGGTCTCCCTTATAATTTTGGTCACTGTTGAACGTCCAACACGAAATGCAAATGATTGAGATTGCTGTGAATCACCACTTGCAAGATAACGTAATGTTAGCATGAGGAGTAGGCTAAACCCCACATCTGGCGGCGGAAGTAATTAGTATTCAGGAAATGTTTAGAGTGATGATGTCATAGGAGGGTGACGTCATGAATTACCGCATAACATTTGTCCGCCCCACATGACGTCATGAATTGTCGCGTAACATTTGTCGCGCGACATGAATATTAAATTCACTAAAGTTGCTCTCAATGCTTGTGGGACGTAGGTAATGACGTCATACGCATGCGCATCAACATAATTTGTAAAATGTAGAAGGTTATGTTCAGTTCACTCTGAGATTCATTTATTAAAGCTTACTACGGTGCTAATGACTTTTCTTGACGTTTTTGGACCGCCGCCGTTTGTTTATCTACAGTTTTAGTTTATTTCTGGCTACTTTAAAAGTTTCGCACGACGCTGTACGGAATGTTTGTTGTCGAGAAATAAATAACAGCAGAGAGTTTTGTGTTTTGATTTTATTTAAATTACACACAATTTAAATGTTTCTCTTAATAAGTTTTGGCTTTATTGTTCGTTAGCCATGGTTTCTTTAACAAAGGCTCGGACCGTAGACTCGTCTTCGTGCAGATTCACCCACTTCATATGGCCTGTAGATTGATGCCTTATTTTGACAGGCCAATAATGTTCGCCGTTGCTGTAGACACCCGGATGGCTAGGATAAACACTATTGCGCGACGATTTATACATCTCTATGATAGCATATCCTTTGGGAATGACACGAACGGTATCGGCTTTGTCGGTGTATTTTAGCCACTCGGGGATAGTTGCATCCGACCAGGTAATATATGTAGGTTGTTTTCTTCCAGGCTTGGTTTCGACGCCAGAGACCGGTGTGGGTGTAGTCACTTTAGTTTGGGTGGTGAAGAGATAAACATGGCAGCTGCCAAATAGATCTCCAATAACTTGCTTATCGGCTGGTGTGTCAGGCTTGTTATCCACCAATAAGTATCCAAACGGTTTTTCGGTCTCTTTGTAATAGGCAGTCATGAAGCGGTCTCTATTCTTATCAAACATTCGCTCTCCAACAATTCCAATTTGTTTCCTATCAAAAGGAGGAAAAGGGGGTTAGGCGAACGCGAAATCGTACTGTTTTTGGAGCAAAATATGAGTGACGCTTGGATGCATGATAAATTAGTTTTGACACAATGATAAACACAGAGATTAAGTTTTTGTACACTTTATTGCTTAAAAGTAATTACCAGTGTATAATGATAAGATTACAACTATGTTAATAAATGTTTTTAAATATGTGGGGTTCTGTAAGGGGTTCCCTCGGGGTTCCCTTGGGGTTCCCTTGGGGTTCCCTTGGGGTTCCCTCGGTTTTTATTAAAAATATTTTTTAAAGGCCCATCGAAATAAATAGCGGGACGCATTTTAACGCGTCCCGACGTCCCGTAAGACTGTTCCATGGCGATACCTACACATTTTGTCAAACGGGACCCCGAGACGTCGCTACGGGACGCATTTTAACGCGTCCCGACGTCCCGGGGTCCCGTTTGACAAAATGTATAGGTCTTGCCATGGAACAGTCTTACGGGACGTCTGGACGCGTTAAGATGCGTCCCGTAGCGACGTCCCGGGGTCCCGTTTGACAAAATGTATAGGTATCGCCATGGAACAGTCTTACGGGACGTCGGGACGCGTTAAAATGCGTCCCGCTATTTATTTCGATATGCGGGCTCTTACGGCCCGATTGGCCTCTTTAATAAAAACCGAGGGAACCCCTTACAGAACCCCACATATTTAAAAACATTTATTAACATAGTTGTAATATTATCATTATACACTGGTAATTACTTTTAAGCAATAAAGTGCACAAAAACTTAATCTCTGTGTTTATCATTGTGTCAAAACTAATTTATCATGCATCCAAGCGTCACTCATATAACAAACTTGCCTCTATATATTTTACTTTTTTTCGTTCATTTGTCGCTTGGACTCTTCTTATCTTTTTTGCTAAAGTTAAAGCGATAAGATCCGTCCCACAGCTCTTCCAATAAAGTCCCAAAAGCGACCTTTAATTAATTCAGACTTTCTCAAGTTTTTCTATAATCTCACTCACTCCACTCCTGACAATCTGCCATACTTTTGAGATCAGTGAGATGACCACCCACCAACCTTGAACCACGCGCCCGCGATTATTGATGAACTTTAGATCTCCCATGGATTTCCTTTTTTCCGGGTGTGATAAATAACCGAGCGGAATTAGTACCCGTTAGCTCGGGGATTAAACATATTGTCCAGCTTTTACACTGTTCTATGCGAAGGTCGATGTGAGGTCGATGTGAGGTTGATGTGAGGTCGATGGCCAAACAAGCCAAACAAGCCAAACAAGCCAAACAGGCAGGAAAGGAAGTAAAATAAAAAGATAAAACTAACTCTCTGTGAGGTCGATGTGAGGTCGATGTGGGGCACCGCGGATTCAAGTCCGGTTCGGTAGATGTAAACATTTCGGGGTTCTGTAGGGGTTCTCTCGGAGTTCTGTAGGGGTTCTCTCGGGGTTCTGTAGGGGTTCACTCGGGGTTCTTTGGGGGTTCTGTAGGGGTTCTGTAGGGGTTCCCTCGGGGTTCCCTCGGTTTTTATTATAATTTTTTTTTCAAAGGCCAATCGGGCCAGGCATCCCTGCTTCCCGTAAGAGCCCGCATATCGATATAAATATTGTCCGAGTGGCCCGATTGACCTTTGAAAAAAATTATAATAAAAACCGAGGGAACCCCGAGGGAACCCCGAGGGAACCCCAAGGGAACCCCGAGGGAACCCCAAGGGAACCCCGAGGGAACCCCAAGGGAACCCCGAGGGAACCCCAAGGGAACCCCTACAGAACCCCCAGAGAACCCCATACAGAACCCCTACAGAACCCCCAGAGAACCCCGAGAGAACCCCTACAGAACCCCGAGAGAACCCCTACAGAACCCCTACAGAACCCCTACAGAACCCCCGAGAGAACCCCTGCAGAACCCCTACAGAACCCCTACAGAACCCCGAGAGAACCCCGAGAGAACCCCTACAGAACCCCGAAATGTTTACATCTACCGAACCGGACTTGAATCCGCGGTGCCCCACATCGACCTCACATCGACATCAGGTTATTTTTATATAAAATATGGGTCTGACTAAATTCCAAGACGTGTAAGGGACCTGTCATTATTTATGGCAGTGGCACCGAAGAGAAATGTTTTTCTTGGTAACTCAAATTTTTTCTTTACCCAACCTTAAATATCAATTAAAAAATAAATACCCACCCCTTGCCGAAAACTGTACAAAAATATATTGGTAAGTTATCATACATGTTATTTACAACTTCTGTGTCATGACTTTGATTCTTGTAGACACTGTTTGAACAGTTTAGATTGATGATAGGGTTGATTAGTTATCAGCACGCATGATAGTTAAGTTTTCAAATTGATAGTTTTAATATAAATGTAGCAGCAGTGCAACATGGCTGTCTCTGTAGGCGGGTAATGTTTAATAGCTCATTGTAGCTGGAACATATTCCATGACCCAGCATGTCTCCCATATCTTGTGGTCACAACCAGGGGCAGAGTTTCTTCGTTCTCGTCAGGACTGTCAACAACTGGTTCAATTCTATCAATTTCATGCTCATAATCACTCTCTTCACTCCCACTGCCTATTTCGTTGATCACAATATCTGATTTTTATGTACTGTATTGACAATTTGACTGTTGACATTGCTTTTTATATATGGTCTTTAGTAATTGAAATAGTTGTGATTTGAAAATGACA
Source organism: Trachythela sp. YZ-2020 (assembly GCA_016169945.1). Lineage (NCBI taxonomy): Eukaryota > Metazoa > Cnidaria > Anthozoa > Malacalcyonacea > Clavulariidae > Trachythela > Trachythela sp. YZ-2020. The sequence continues at coordinate 1,348,431 of JADLSH010000385.1, forward strand.
TTGAAATATTTTTACCCAACCCTTCAGTTGCTCTGTTTTTCATTTACCCAACCTTTTATTTGCTAAAAATTTTGTTTACCCGCAACCCTTTTCTCTTCGGTGTCACCCCCCTGCCATAAATAATGACCGGTCCCTTAAACTTGAATATGTTTTGGCCACATCTCCCGCAATAAAATCATGTTTGTAGTAGTATGAAACCCAGATGCTACATTCATTTTTCTATGTTCTAACTGTGAGAACTGTTTTACCATAGCTATATTTTTATTACGTACACAATACACAGGGGTGTATTCTTTAAAGTTTAACAAAGGGGACTCTCTGATACAAAGGCGTATACCGGGAAAAAAATTTGGGGGGGAAGATGACAGGCTGCCCGAGTCACCCAGAAGGCGGGAGAATTGCTAGGGGGTCCGGGGGTATCCTCCCCCGGTAAATTTTGAGATAGTTTAGAGTCTCTGAAAGAGCATTTCCTGCATTCTGGGGTGAGATTTCAATCCAGTTTGTACTTAAACATGCATATAATTATATTAACATTTATTTTGATTTTGTTGGCATCTCACTTGATTGAATAATAAATTGAATAATAATAATAATAAATTGAATAATAAAATCATTGAGTGTGAATTATATACATTTATTAGACCTAACCAGGAGCAGCTGCGAAAAATGCAACTATAGGTCCCTGGCAGCACTATTGCTGCACCGGAATCGCAGGGCCGCAGATTCGATTCCTGTCAGGGACCTATAGTTGCATTTTTCGCAGCTGTTCCTGGTTAGGTCTAATAAATGTATATAATTTGTACTCAATAATTTTCCATCTACAAAACCCTTCAATTATTATTCAATCGAGTGAGATACCAACAAAATCTTGATATTTACCCACAACTTAACATGGCAGTACCCTAGTATATATACATGAAATTGTGGTTAGAGCTCAACAACTGGACTCTGTAGCTCGGTTGGTTAGAGCGCTGCACCGGAATCGCAGGGCCGCAGATTCGATTCCTGTCAGGGACCTATAGTTGTATTTTTCGCAGCTGTTCCTGGTTAGGTCTAATAAATGTATATAATTCACACTCAATCATTTTCCATCTACAAAACCCTTATTTTGCTTATTAATATTTGTTTGCCCGACTTTTGTTAAAAATTTGCCCGACTTTTAGTGTTTCCAAACTTATGGCATGCTCTGATTAGTCTGATATACATTGTCAACAGAGTTGAAAAATGTTGGAGTCCTCCCAAATTGACATCATGGAACTTTAACAAAGGAGGCTAATCCCCCCGAGCCCACCCCCCCCCCCCTCCCCTCCAATACACCACTGTCAATACACATATAAAATCATACCGATAAAAGCATTCTCGGTCATGTAGCCGAAGTTCACGAACCAACGTGTGATAAAAGCCAAGCCGTTCTCTTTCTTGAAGACTTTCCTCACCCAAAATTTGGGTTTTTTTCTTCTGTGTTGTCTCTTGAGCGCCAATATCAAAAATAAATATGATTGCAGTAAAAATCGCTCATTGACAGCCGCCATTTTGCTTTCAAAAATTCCCGCGTATAAGCGTATTTTGCGACAGCTGTCTTTTATGGAAACAGGAGCTTTGCAACCTCGACTGAAACGTTTGCGACAAAGACATTTACCATACGACAGCTGAGTAACGACACGTTCACGACAGTTACGACCATATGGAAACCAGGCTTAAAGCGGCACTGTAATGTTATGGTCAGGAATAATGTAAAGACGAGTCTTGCCGCTTAAATATATCTTTAAATTTCAGATTTTCCGGGATAGTGCTACCATAATTATTGCTGTACACTGTTGGAAAGAGCGTAAAATAAGTTCATAATATAGTTGAAACAATCGTTTAACTAGTCTAGATAAACATGCGTATTACTCATGAATGCGATCCTGTAGGGGTGTTGTATAGCATTGGAAAGAGCGTAAAACTCTGAAAAACATAATCGAATTTCAAAACAATCTTTCTGAATATAGAAGTACTAGAAATACATGCATGCAAAATCCCCTCGCCCATTTGAACCAAACAATTTACTCCCCAAAAGTTATTGTAACATGAAGTACTGAGTCGACCAATGTAACCATGGTGACACGCAACACTATATTTTTTATATTTTAATTTGTACAAAATATTGTTATTTTTGTTTTAACTATAAAATTATCAATTGCACAACTAAAAGCCCAACTATATAAAATGGGTATGCTATTATGTACTCTTTTAGCTTTGATTTACTGCAACATTCAACCTTAGACCTTCACAAAACGTTTCGAAATTTTCATAAAACTTCAACTGCTTTTCGAGCAGTATTTTTATACTTCGCACTTGCTTTTGAAATGAAGTTTTTGGGATTTAATGTTTTTTATTTTTCTATAACGTATTTGAATCAATACTAAAATACTCTTAAGATCAATCAATGTGGTGTTGACCACACAGACAGAATGCTCTACACATTTTCAAATTCACAAACTACACTGCATGCTATAAATCGGCAAAGCAAGCATGCAAAATAGACACTTGCCCGTTTAAAACGCTCCTTTTTCGGTCTTTCGACTGTTTTTCCTCTTGTTAATTTGTCCTCCAAATAATTTTCATTTATCTTGTTTACTTACTTACATAGAAACTTGCTTATAAAATGAGTGCAAAACTATTTTTGAAAAAAGTTTGCAAAAAGGAAGTTTCTCACGGCTTGAACTCGCGCATGCGCATAACTTACAAAACCGTCCTGTCCATGACAAAAAAAGATGGCGGACAACTTTGCATCAGTGAGCTCTATGTATATATATCTGGAGTGAGAACTTATGTCCAAAAAGTGAAGCCAAAGATGGCGGAAATTGACGTCCAGTGCCAATCCCTTTCTATTGTTTTCGACCGCGCGGTTTGCACAAGCCGGCAAGGAGTGTGCCGAAATTTCGTGTTTTTACTCCGATTTAAACAATAACATCATGATTTTATGAACTAATAACTTGATTAGCGATGCGATCTGTTAGTATAAACTGGAATTAGCTAGAAAAATGGTATGAAAACTGTTTATGACCTTCATGAGTTTGGACGTCAATTGCCGCCATCTTTGGCTTCACTTGGCCTATTGGCCGAACATTAGAAGTTCTTACTCCAGATATATATAGAGCTCACTGCTTTGCATTCCACAATGTTTTCACATACCCGGGTGTAAATATCCGAGCGGAATTAGTACCCTCGCACGGCGCTTCGCGCCGGCTCGGGGATGAAGATTGGTTTTCTCAGGAAAATATTTACAGAAGATCTATAGTAAAACGATTGGACATTATCTGACTATATTGTCATATAGAGCAACAGACTTTTACGCTGTTTCCAACAGCAATATACATGCACCCCTAGAAAATCCGCAATTCTAAATAACATTATGCCAGACAATATAGAACGCGGATTTAAGGAAAGAACGTATTATATTTCGTGCGCGGTTGATATTTGAACACGGCGTAATTAGAACTTGAATGTATCTTGAAAATTTCGGGTGATGTAGGCTTGTGTTACTACATTGTTGTACACTGTTAGTCGAATTTTAAAGCAATCGTACGAAGGTACGAATAGCCTTGCACAAATTCTAATTGAATACGTAAAATTCTAATGCGGCGCTCCAGTTTTGTATAGTCTGGAATAATGTTATTTCGGGTATTGTTTTGAAATTCGATTATGTTTTGCAGATTTTTAGGCTCTTTCCAACGGTATAAAGCAATATACTAGCGCATCCCTAGAAAATCCGAAATCTTAAATATACTAAAGTGCTAATACCAATAATACGCATGTTTACTTATGCCAGAATGATAACATTAGTAATTGATAAATTGCCGCATTTAGTACGCAAGATCGATAAACTAGTGTTTAGAAAATTCCACATGTTTTACAGTTTTTTATGTTCTTTCCAACGGTATGCAGCAATATAGTAACATATCCTTATAAAACCAGACTTTTAAATATATTTAAAGTGACAATAGGCGTGTATACTGCAGCTAGCCGAGATTACACCGCCACGGCACTTAAAACTTCCTATATTCCTATAAATACGAATTTGCGCACGATCTAGATTAGTTTAACGATTGTTCTGATTTCTGAAATTCGACTATACTTAAAACATTTTACGCTCTTTCCAACAGTATACAGCAATATGGTAGCACATTCTTGGAAAATCTGAAATTTAAACATATATTTAAGTGGCAATATACTCGTGTTTACATTATTCCTGACTATAGAATTGCAGTTCCGCTTTAGAGCCTATATATTCAGGAACAATTTGCACAAGACCTAGTCGTACGATTGCTTTGAGAATTGACTATAATGTTGTACACATATTTACGCGGTTGCTTACAATATACAACAATGCAGTAGACAAGCCTTGATGACCCGAAATTTTCAAGTTTTAATTACGCTTGTTCAAATATCAACTACGCACAAAATCCGCGTTTTTTCATCTAATCCGTGTTTTATCCTCATATCCGCGTTTTACCCCCATATCCGCGTTTTGTCCCGATATCCGCGTTTTATCCCCATATCCGCCTTTTATCCCCATATATTATCCGCCTTTTTTCCCCATATCGATATCCGCTCCGCGGTTTATCCCCATATCGGCTCTGTCCATCCGCTCTGCTACGTATCCGCCTCCGTTTTTTATTCTTACTCGCATAAATTGTTCATGCACAATTACCCGAAAAATAGTTTCAGTTACAGTGGAGCGGTGCTATGGAACTCCCTCCCAACTGAGATGCGGCAAGCTACTACCTTATCCCAATTTAAGATGTACTACAACAACCCTATTCGATAATTTTAAATGTTTAATTGTATATATCACGGCACTCATATATTTTATGTTTGTAAGTTTTATTAGTATTGCACGTGTAACTTCTGTAACCTGATGAGTCCACCGTGACTAAATAAAGTTCACTTCACTTCACTGTCTCCCCGGACACTATACGCGATGCGGATAATGTCCCCCATCGCGGGCTGTCCCCTCATGCAAATAAACACTGAGATAAGTTTTAGTTCTTGCGTTCTTTGGTCGAAATATAGAAATTTGGATTAGTATAAACCGTTTTTGAGCGTTTCCCCAAAACATATAATATTATATGGGTTAAATTAAGAAACTGGAAGCATTGTTAATCAAAATATCGCTCCAAAGTCTTAATGCTAATAGAAACAGCTAATGAAAGCGTTTTCAGAAACGTAGTATCGCGGGGAGATATAACCTACATGGAAAAGAAGTTTCCTCACAAATCTGAGCTTTTGTTTTTGACTCACGCGGGGGGAACTATCCGCGGGAATCTAATTAGAGGGGACCGGTTCCGCTACCGTCGACTCTACAGTTTCATATTCACTTTCACATTCACATTCAGATTCACATTCACATTCAGATTCACATTCAGATTCCGATTCAGATTCAAATCTGAAAATAGTCGTGTATCTCATGTACAAAATGTGGAATTACTCAGTTTCTTTAGACGGAATAGACTTGTCTATAAAACGCCTTCTTCTTCAGAATATTATGCATTCAACAAAAGTAGTTCGAAGTTATTTGGGCGAAATAAGAAGTCAGGAAAAATCGCAGAACCTACACGACCGAGACGTAAATTCATGCTACGCCATATTGTCGCAAGCGATCGGCTAAAATATTTTTCGCTATATCTCGTAAGATACGCGTTGTAGCTCCTCTATACTGAAACGCAGTCTTTATTACAATATAATGAATGATATGAAGCAAACTTAGTCTCAAAAACGTTTGCCGTTTTGTAGGGAAAAATCGCAAATCGCAGCGCATGAGAAACGGCTCTTGTAACCTGAAGCGAATGACAACAACCCAATCGAAAAAGTAAAGGCTGCTCATGGGGCACGCGTTTGCCTTGGAGTATTTTCACCGAAACGCAGTCATCTACAACTACCATAAAATGGTGTGATGTTCTTTTTATCTTCAAACAACTTGCTGTTTCGGCTGCAAAAATCACAAAACACAACTAGTGCTTGAGTAAAAAATCCGCGTGGGATTTCAACTTTTCAAAATGTCCGTTTAGTCTGAATGTATATAAACACAACTTTTGTTGTTTTAGGTAGAACGTCTATCAGCGGATTAGAATTATGCTCAAGTGTAAATAATTTCAAAACGAGCCCAATTGTTACCTTAGAAAAAAAGCTTGAAATCGTTCTTTGTGTAGAATATAGGATGACAAACCCCCCGGAATATTTTCTTTCAGATTCAAATTTCATGCTCTTTCATATTCATTTTCAGATTCGCACTCAAACAGCGTTAGTCTTGGTAAATCTTTTAATCACTGCAACACTTTTAAAGCAACCTTTACCGTAAAGAAAAGCAGTCTTCTATATTATTGTGCGCTTCATTCTGCCTGGTTTTCATTGCGATTCGGCTATTCGTGTTCGCAGGAAAAATCGCAGAACCTACACGACCGAGACGTAAATTCATGCTACGCCATCGGCTAAAATATTTTTCGCTATATCTCGTAAGATACGCGTTGTAGCTCCTCTATACTGAAACGCAGTCTTTATTACAATATAATGAGTGATACGAAGCAAACTTAGTCTCAAAAACGTTTGCCGTTTTGTAGGGAAAAATCGCAAATCGCAGCGCAGGAGAAACAGCTCTTGTAACCTGAAGCGAGGCAACAACACAATCGAAAAAGTAAAGGCTTCTCACGGGGCACGTGTTTGCCTTGGAGTATTTTCACCGAAATGCATTCATCTACAACTATCATAAAATGATGTGATGTACTTTTTATCTTCAAACAACTTGCTGTCTCGGCTGGAAAATTCGCAGAACAAAGAAAGGTATTTTAATATAACTTATAGAAGGTATTTTATAGGCGAGCTATTAAAAGCGAGGCGGAATTGCGGAAGACCTATTAGGATTAGTGTCAAGTGACCAATTAAAGCGTCATGATAGTGTGGGGGCTTGTGGGGGCTATCTTTAAAACATCGGGGAATCGGGGAATGTGAACGGGAGCAACAGCTGTATACTGAAGAAAAAAATATTACAACAGCAAATATTACAACACATACACACCATAAGCTGAGTTAAATAAAACTTAGATTCGGCTGTTGAGTTGTGTAAAACTACATGTAAAATACAATAAAAACTTCGACGTTTCGAGCGAAGGTCCTTCGTCAGGAAATGAGTACCAGAATAGTACTTAACCCAGACGAATGGCTGCTTTTTATTCGGAAAGTGAAAATTAATGCTCTATTCAGCATGAATTGCGGGGAGCGTTGGAACGGGGAATTCAATCGACGATATAGTCATACGTAATCTTGCATATTATAAGAAATATATAATGCGAGGATTGGAAGGAAACCCCACCAAGGTACTATATTGAAGAATATTTTTGGTTGTTACATGAAGAATGCTTCGTAAAGGTACTAAAACAAACTAAATTTAATGCTGGACACTGTCTACCATCCTGGGTTAATAATGTTATGATGAAACCTCTGTTCAGTACTATGGAACAATATCGTAAATCTAAATATCCCTTAACATTATTTCAACTATGTCGAACAGGGCTGAAGGTAGACTTGCTCCAAGTCTGTCTCTTAAAGAATAAAGGGGTTTTTATTGGGGAGTTATAAAAGATTGGCGAGTTAAAGGATTGGGGAGTTATAAAGGGCGCACCCCAATCCTTTAACTCCCCAATCCTGAAGGCTGCTTTAAAAGTGTTGCAGGGGTTAAAGGATTTCCCGAGGCAAACGCTGTTTTAGTGCGAATCTGAGAATGAATGTGAAACCGCGTAAAATTTGAATTTGAAACAATAAAATCCTGGGGGTTTTGCCATTCTATCATTCTACACATTTAAGCTCTTTTTTGGAGAAAGCAATTGCTGTCATTTTGAAAGTATTCACACTTGAGCATAATTGCTAAACAGCTGGTATACATTCACTCTCAAGACAAAGAAAATTGTGTTTACATCAGACTAAATTGAATTTTAGAATTTGCAAAGTCCCACCCCGATTTTTGACTCAAGCACTAGTAATGTTTTGCGAATTTTCCAGCCGAGACAGCAAGTTGTTTGAAGATAAAAAGTACATCACATCGTTTTATGATAGTTGTAGATGAATGCTTTTCGGTGAAAATACTCCAAGGCAAACGCGCGCCCCGTGAGAAGCCTTTACTTTTTCGATTGGGTTGTTGTCATTCGCTTCAGGTTACAAAAAGCTGTTTCTCCTGCGCTGCGATTTGCGATTTTTCCCGACAAAACGGCAAAGTTTTTTATCATGGCTAAGTTTGCTTCATATCATTCATTATATTGTAATAAAGACTGCGTTTCAGTATGGAGGAGCTACAACGCGTATCTTACGAGATATAATGAAAAATATTTTAGCCGATCGCTTGCGACAATATGGCGTAGCAGGAATTTACGTCTCGGTCGTGTAGGTTCTTCGATTTTTCCTGCGAACACGAATAGCCGAATCGCAATGAGAACCACGCATGCAGAATGAAGCGCACAATAATATAGAAGACTGCTTTTCTTTACGGTAAAGGTTGCTTTAAAAGTGTTGCAGTGATTAAAAGATTTACCAAGACTAACGCTGTTTGAGTGCGAATCTGAAAATGAATATGAAAGAGCATGAAATTTGAATCTGAAAAAAAATATTCCGGGGGATTTGACATCCTATATTCTACACAAAGAACGATTTCAAGGGAACAATTGGGCTCGTTTTGAAATTATTTACACTTGAGCATAATTCTAATCAGCTGATAGACGTTCTACCTAAAACAACAAAAGTTGTGTTTACATTCAGACCAAACGGACATTTTGAAAAGTTGAAATCCCACCCGGATTTTTGACTCAAGCACTAGTTGTGTTTTGCGATTTTTGCAGCCGAAACAGCAAGTTGTTTGAAGTGCACCTCCCCAACTGCCCCTTCGCGCTTTGTTCGCCATTCCAATACTTAATAATGTAATGATACAAAACATCGATCTAACTTCTTCAGAATTTCCTCACACTTCCAGCGTAATTTGATAACATTGTTTAGGGGCGGGGGGATGTTTTAGATAAGATACAGGAATCATACTACAATTTAAATTCTCACAGAGACACCTTAGAATTGTATTAACAAATTTCCCCACCATTGAGAGTGGTAAAAATGTCACTAGCTTGTAAAGACTTCAAATTATAGGCTAATTGTTGTTGGCCACGCGGGATGTCGCGCGTATTGTCTCAACATTTCATTTGATGTTCAATTCATTGTTTAAGACGTAGAAGAAACAATTGTAAAATTGGCATTAGAACTTCGTATAGCTCGCGACTTCGTCACTCGACCAAACTTAGTACAGAGATCGACTTGAAGCAAGTCTAAACAATTACTGATTAACATGAACGCGAAAAACACTAAATTTCCACTTTCTGTCGGTTTCTATGACGTTAGCTTATTTTACAATTAGTTATTTACGTAATATGCATGACGTGCGTCTACACCCTAAAAAAGGAACGACACCCTAATTAAAATTTAATTATTTTTCTATTTATTTTTATTTATTTATATATTTTCCCACAAAAGATGTTTACAAAGTAGATTGACAATATGTCAAGGCCCCTAATTTTAGATTTAAAAAGCTAAGTACATATTAAGAGCAATTTGCAATGAAAAGCCAAGATTATTTACAAACTAAGCATATAGAGTGATGAAAAGACTAATAAAAGAGATATTGCGCATGCACTGTTCCAGAATTACTACAATATTTACATCAAGCAGATACTAAGTAATGGAATTTTGCTATTTTTTTTAAAGAGAAATGATTTAATATTTTTGTTATCGATATTTTCGTCAAGACAATTCCATAGAGAAATTACTTATTAAACACAGTATATTTGCGATAATTAGTTCTTTTATAGCTCACGTGTAACTTGGTAGAATCTCGCGTATTATAGATGTGTAGTTCGCTATTTTGCTGAAAGTAAGTACTATAATAGTCCGCAAGTATTCAACTCACGCACGCTACATTATTGTTCTTGACGTACCATTGTTCCATTACACTTCGACTTCACATAGTACAAGAATTTTCATGTCCTGGAAGAGAAACAGTCTTTAAGTCTTTATGGGTACACTTCTACTTCACATAATGTCAGCCAAGTTTGTCCTGGTCCAGGAATTATAATATTCACATACCTTCCAATCATGGGATGCGGACACACAATACTCTTGGTTTCTGCTTTCAATGAATGATATCCACCACATAAAGGATTGGAGTTGCCGTTGTTATCCAGGGATAGGCCAATCCTGACCTCAAAGTTTGAAAGTTTTTCAGAGCAACAGTCTCGGAACTATTGGTGATGATCAGTTTGTGAATGAAATACTAAAAGACAACAAAATCATTATGTGACAGTGATTCATGATTATGTTGGGAGTTATGAGGCAGTTATTAACAATTCTGATTAATAGCTTATAAGTTTACAGTACTGGTGCATTGTGGGTAATCGAAGATGGCGGCGCCCGTGAAAGATTGAATATTTTAATTCAAAAAGATGGCTAGCCACCATTTCAGCACTGGGGCTTCGGTGGCGCAGTTGTCAGAGCAAGCGCCTTTCACCTCTGAGTCTTGAGTTCGATTCTCGCTGAGGACATTACTCATCACACTCATGTGGAAAGAGTAAGTCAACTCTCTGCCGAAAGTCGTGGGTTTTCTCCGGGCACTCCGGTTTCCTCCCACAGGGAAAGTTGACTGGGTGGTTTAGGATATACAGATTAGGAAAGTAATATCACAATTATTGTAAAAAATAGATAACGTATTAAAGTAGTAGGAAAAGGCCGATTCTGGGACATTTTGCTTTTTTTCAAAAAAAATCCAACGCCATTTCCCAACCATGCGCGCGCATAACGCCACCCCTTCGCCACATGACGCCAAAACTTCGTGGAAATTCTGAAATAGAATAACAGCTTTGTAAATTAAAGAACATGCTCAGAAATTAAAGAACAGGCGCAGGAAATAAAGAACAGGCTCTGAAATAGAATAACAGCTTTAGAAGTTAAAGAACTGGTGCACGAAATAAAGAACAGAGTCCGAAATAAAAGAACAGCTTTAGAAATTAAAGAAGAGTCTCAGTAATTAAAGAACAGGTTCAGAAATTAAGGAACGTCTTTTGAGATTGAGGAAAAGGCTTCAGCCTTTGACCTTGAATGGATTACTCACACCAATGTTAACATCATGGCTACCGCCCTGATTATAAAGATGGACAGTGAAAATTAGACCTCACAGTTATAAAAAGTATCATCCATTGCTCTCGTCCCCACCCCCCTACAGTGAAAATTCCTTAAAAGAGGGACTGTCAGGTTTAATAACAAATACTGTAAATGGCTAGTTATAATTTGTTCCTGTCACAAATTTTTAAAAAGCCATGTTTAAACATCAAAAAAATATTTTTGATGAGAAATAATGTTTTTACTAGACTTATATTCTTAAATAGCTTTCTTCATAGTCTGGAATGTTTGGTAAGATATAAGTCTGGTTAATAACAACATTCAAACGTTCTGTCACATGATCTAGTAAATCATCATTGCTATTAGTTTTAAGAGTGAAAGTCCTTTCCAGTATTTGAGAGATTGGCAGGGCCACCAGGATATTTAGTCGGCCTGAGGCAAAATCTTCCCTGGGCATCCTATATATGATGTCATAATTTTAGAGCACCAGAAACACTGACATATTTGTTAGTCACTCTCTACGGATTTCCTGAATCCAAGGTCATACATTTCCCTTCTCCCTACTGATACACCCAACCTAAGTGGGCCCTGCTCAATTATTTTCTGCTTGTGAACCCTGCCCTCCCTGAAACCTTGGTTCGTACCTACCTATATGAACAGGCTTTATGATTGGTTGCCTTGGTTGGTTATGACAATAAAAGACAATAAACTATAGAAATCATCTTTCTTTTAGAATGAATCATAAACACTGTTCACTTTTGTTTCAGAAGACCAATCACAAAACATCTTCATATTAGGTAGGTACTTACCGTGCAACCTCCCAGCATTGACACACTTGATCTAACATACTATTTTAGTTAAGAAATACTTAGTATGAATTTTAACTTTTTTTCTTTTGCCAAGGCATGTTGCATAAAGTCAAAATATTGTTCTAAGTTCTAACTAAAAGCCAGAGCCTGGGTATGAGGTTGACTAAGTGCCACAATTTCCTTGCCTCTGGCATCAGTTTATCATTATTGGCTTAATGGTTACCACCGAAGTGAATGTCAAATAATATAATGTATTTCAAAATATAACCACAATTTTTCATAATTGAAATAATTTTCAGCAACACTGGCACAGTACTTGTTACTAGTAAAGTACAGTACAAAAGTTGGGGTCTCCTCATTTGTCTATTTCAGGCAGCTATATGACATCTTTAATTATCAGACGTTTTCAACATTAGCCATCATATATTCTCAGGATTTACCAATACAATATTCGTAACGTTAACGATACATATAGAAGTAACCAAAGCAAGCTTCAGATTTTCACTCTTCAATCTTCGAAATCTCCAGTATATTTATATTCTCTAGTACACGATAAACATTGAAATCTCTTAAATCTCTGAAATCAAGATAAACCTTGATGTTACCAGAGAAAACTTCTATAAAATAGCGACGTTTGCATGGCCGACTTTGTATGGCTGTCTTTGTCGCGCTATAAGATATCCTTTTGCCGGCTGAAAAGCTCATTGAGGCGTAAATATATCATCGATCAAATTCATCGTTCTTGTTTTTAAATTCAAAAAACCACACGAGAAGTAGCTTAAAACGTCTTCACAAGTCCAAATTAATCACAAATCGCAACAATTTTAGCTCGAATTTTAGCACTTTCACTCCATATGCAAAAATTTGCCCAGTCAGCATTTTACACAACCGGAACACACATATTTATGGAGTAGACACAGACAGAGCTCACTTCATGTAAAACGCTAATGTTTGAGCGTAACCGATTCCTAGCCAGTGCGCTAAGTAGAGACTGTCACCTCCCACCGAAACATTCAAAATGGCGGGCATTTTTAGACGTAGAAATACCACAAAAATTCAAGTTAACTATTTAATGCTGTTAATCACAACTTCAGTCAAGGTAAATTAACCGTTATAAAGGGAGTAACAAGGGTTTGCTATGCCGGTTATTTTCCGAAAATATCGGCTGCCATCTTGTTCGGGGGGGGGGGGGGGTAAATGCCTCGTTACCGCACTGGCTAGGAACATGGCGGCCGGCCGACAATTTAAGAAAATAAAGAAAAAAACAAATTCCGAAGAATATTGTCATTTTTAAATTCAAAATATGAATAAAACAAGACGAGTTTGAGAGACTGTAAACGGCCGGTTACGCATTTTGCCTGAAATGAGACCTCTGTCTGTGTCTACTCTGTGGCCAGGGCTTCTGAGAGCCACTAGCGCAGAAGCCCTGGGTACGAGGTTGACATTCCGCTCGGCTAGCAACGTCTAAAGTTCATCAAGTATCGCGGACGCGTGGCTGTTTCATGGGTGGACCTTCCACCGATCTCAAAAGTATGGCGGATTGTCAGAAGTGGAATGAGTGAGAGTTTACAAACATATCACATATATGAGAAAATAGTTTGAAGAAACGAAAATAGTTTTTCGCTTTTACTTTAAAGAGATGAAATAGCTAAATATCACGCAAGAAGAAATAGTCAAGTGGCGCAAGAAGTATTATTTAGGCCAATGACAAGGTAATTTGTTCTATTTTTTATCTCTTTGTCGGTTTCAAAAATGTTGGTTATACACCGCTTTCCATTTAATGTCAGTTTAGGTGCAAGCTCCTCAGATTACCTGGCGATTCTGCATTTAAAAAAATCACAATTTAAAAGAGAGCAGAATTAGTTCATTTCAAAAATTTCATTTTAAACCAAAGGCAAATCAAAGAGCGTGTCAGCCGAAAAGCAGTAAAGTATTGATGAACATTTCAAAGGCTTTAGCAAACATCTACGTTTGAATTTTAGAAAAATACGTTTATGGAATGTATAATGACATACCTACATTACGTGTTTCAGGGATTGAAAATTCTATAGTTAAAAGTATTAATCTTTCAATTGTTGAATCATACGAAAACAAAATGTGACCGCGTTGCCATGGCGACCACTAATTTCGCTACAGTGATATATCTCGCTCAGTGGTCATCATACATGCATCATACTACGTAAAATAGAACACATGTATCTTAAAGACGAAGTATGATACTTGAATTTTTTCTTAATATATATTTTCATCAAGGAAATGAATAACGTTTTGGGAACTATGCTTTTTCGGACGGCGGTTAGCGGACGATGGACGACGGACGGCGGACGACCGACGCCGACGGTGGACTTTTCTTACATTGTGAGAAAATTACATTTTGTATATACATAACATAATGAAAAAGAACATATAAGCGGCTCGCTCCATTGAAATATGGCAACATATAATATTGAGAAATATTGAACGGACTAACTCGAGGAATCAGTGATCCAGATAAATAGAATTATCGATGATATATATAAACCCATTTTTCCCGCATAACATGCTTTACAAATCATTGGCTAGCAAAACTCGTAGAAGTTCATCTTCGACATCTAGAGATAATGAACTCTATCTTTTTTCTGTGGTGATTACACTGGACCAAACTTGAAAGAAGCATTAATAAGAAACCTTATGCTAACTAAGAAATTGTCACACTGATTTAGTCCTCGCACAGCCAAGAAGAGAATTAAAAATATTTTTTTTCATACATTACATTACATGCATACAGTCCGCGTCCGCCAGTCCGCGTCCGCCAATCCGCGTCCGTCTTTTATCCACACCCTCTCCAGATGTCGAAGATGAACTTCAAAGAGTTCTGCTAGACAATGATTTACAAAGCATATTACGGAGGGAAAAAGTCCGCCGCCAGCGTCCGCCGTCTGCGTCTACCATGTCTGAAATCTACCATGCAGTTATAACCTGCCCCAGATTCTTTCCCAACATGTCTTTCTTCTGGTTATTGCAATTTGTTAGTCTAAATGTTTAAAACTTCCACGATTGTTATGGATGCGGAGCTATAAGTGTTAACATAATTTAGTTTTTATTAAAAGTGCGGCCTTGCTTTAGCGTTGTCATAAGTGGTACGTCAATATGAGAAGATTATTATTTTAAATACATGCACAGGTGCATATGATTGTGTTGTTGAGTTGAATGCGCGATAGATCGTGTTTCAAGGAGAAACTACCATTTTTTCGCCAAAATTCCTGCTAATATGCTCCTACTTTTTACTAACGCGCTATTTCTGTGTGTTGTAAATGTTATCTTGATGATTGCAGGAATATTTCTGAATTCTGTTGTCATAATCAGTTTATGGAGATCGTCGCAACTTCGAAACAAGCTATGCTACTTCATGATTCTTGTTTTATCGTGTTTTGATCTGCTTGTAGTCACCATCTTTCATCCAGTTATATTAGTGACAACAATTTTCATGTCAATGGATAATTTTCATGAAGAAATGAAAATAATGGAACAGATAAAGAAACACGCTTGTACTCTTTTGGGAAGTTTCTCAATATTTTCTCTATTAACACTGAATATCGAACGATTTCTAGCATTGGTATACCCGTTTTTCCATCAAACATCAGTGACCAAAAGAAGGCTTATGATCTTTCTGGCACTGTGTGTTAGTGTTAAACTACTCTATGTGCCCCCATTACTGCATTTCTACGCGATAACATTTCAAGATATCTATATAACTGTTTGCATTGTACTTCACTTGTTCGTGCTCATTTTCTTAAACTACAAAATGTTTAACATTGCGAAGTCAAAACGCGGGAACGAAAGAGTTGCTCCAAGTACAGCAAGGCCAACTGATCTAAAAAGACGCAAGTTAAATTTTAAAAGTATATCTACATGTTCTTTGGCAGTTGCTTGCTTTTTCATTTGCTATTGTCCACAACTTATATATTCTACTTTACGTTTGACATCAGATAGGCCTCTTCGCGATAGATATGAAGTCTTATTATTATTATGGTCTGCAACATTTGTCTCTATGAACTCGACATTTAACTGTCTGATTCTTTTCTGGAGAAATTCAATTCTGCGTCGTGAAGGAATGAAGATAGTAAAGGGATCTGCAAGACCTTGAATCTGGACTGGGTGTTTTTATAATTTGCATGGTTAATTTATGCATGATATACTAGACTTTGGCTGGCTGAGGTATATAGAATATACAGCTATTTGAGTTGAGGTTATCAGAGCCACAAGGCAAATGTAGTCATGCAATTAATGCTATATCACAAGGAATATGATGCAAATGAAGTATTGAATATAGTACATTAATTGAGCATTTGACTATGGAGATGTGACGACCTTAATTAAAATTGAGTCTATCGAGTGTTAATTAATGCCTTCAAATGACAACGTAATAATTAGGTATTTGTTTTTAGCAGCTGTATTCTAAATTACTTTCACTGAAGTGAAACTGATCGATGGTGTTTGAAAAAAGGGAAAAGCGAAAAAGATGATGCAAAACACTATGCAGTTAACATGAGGCAATGTTTTTTTCTTAACATATTATGTCTGTGATTCTTAACATTTTCTTTAGATTATGCATGCATGATTGTTACGACTGAGAGCTTGTAGCCTTGTAGATAAACATTTTAACGAAACCGGGAAATTGACATTGATATTAATAGTAATGACAGTGTAGAAATTAGCATGAAATTGACATTTATAATTAGAAGAAGAAGTTGTTATGAATAAGCGGAACTTTTCGCGTAAATAATACGTAAAAATATAGAATAAATTGATATGGTTTCGTGCAGCTTTTTTATATAACCGATAAGCAGCTATGCGGCTAATATTCGTACCCTATTAAAATTAAAAGCATGGTGTACAGGAATACTTGGAAATCAAGTTTTCATCAGTCAAATTTTGTAACCTTCACCAACAACGGATTCATAGATCATATCCTTTATTATCGTGAAGAAGGACACCAAAAACATTGTTGTCATTGACCGTTTTTCGTTCACTAGACGAGCAGTGTTTTCAATAAAAGGCAGTTACCGGCGGTTTACCGCCGCCTATTAGGCCTTTCACGGCCACCTATTTCTTTGTTTATTTGCAAAATTTATATTCGTCTTTCACGTGGAAATTTTGAGCACAGACCCTATTCTTTTAATAATTATTGAAAACACTGTATATATTATATATTTTAAATAATTCATGATTTCTGATTGGCTAACAGTCATAGGCGAAATCGTATAATATCATTTAATGGCTGCCAAATCGGGCGCCCCCCGGGGGTGACAAGAAATGTATATAAATAAAATTCAGCTTGCGGAGACCGTTTCAGGGACGTCAAATTAACAAATTTCCCTGGGGTGATCGCCCCGAACTCTCTTAGCAAGTTACGTAACGTACTTTGCCCCTTCAATAAAATCCTGCCGGTGCCACTGACCCGTAGTACAACAGCTTATGACGTCACATTATATTCACTTCGTAAAAATATTAACCCAAAAGTTGACGAATATTTTTCGTTTCGAATGTTGCGCATTAATCATGATGTATACCCCTGTTGTATTCCTATCTCTCAGCCCCCTCACGGGGGCGCACTTAACAGAGAATTAACAATCTATTTACTACTTGTTGCTTGTTTTAATTTTCTTGTGTTTTTTTAAACTTTTAGCCATCAAGGCAAGCAAACAAAAGGTCCCAGACTATGAAATTACTGGTGGTTTTTACATGGAACGAAAGGTGATATCACTTAAGGTCTTTCATAATAAAATCCAGAGTTGATAGGGATATCCTAATAACTGCCAAGTTACCAGATTATAATTATTTTTCCATCCCCAGCCTTTCTAATGCAGGGGGTGTTGCATTTTATGTAAATAATGTTAATTTGAGGTCTGGATTTTCAATATCTACTCCTGATTTTGAGGGATTGTGGATATAATTGATGTTGCTGGTCAAACTAACTTGATATGTGGTGTAATTTATCGCCATCCACAAAGTAGCTTTGACAGATTTATGGACTATATAAGTTCTACTATGGATGCAATTCATCTGGAAGACAAACTCTGTTTATTAATGGGTGATTTTAATATTGACTTACTAAAAATAGATAACGATCCTGACTTTATTTATACCTTTGGTTCTTCCTTCTTTCAGCCCCAAATTTTCCAGCCAACTAGGATAACTGATCACTCAGCCACTCTAATAGATAATATATTATTTAATTCTATTGAACACCTTATCATAAGTGGGAACTTAATTTATGATCTAACTGACCACTTACTTAATTTTATTATACTAAATAAATTTTGTGATTTGCCATCTAATGTCAAATTATACAAAAGAGACTATTCTAATTTTGATGAGTCTGCTATGGTTCATGAAGTAAGGTCCATTAATTGTCAACCTGTATTTGGGAAGATTCAGATCCGTCTTGTCTATTCGACGCTTTCTATGGTAAACTCTCACAAATAATAGACCAATATTCCAATCAAACAGTTGTCTAGGAAAGAACTTAAATTCCGGTCTAAACCTTGGATAACTTCAGCCATAAAAATTTCCATATCTGCCAAGAATAACGTTTATAAAAAATTTTGAAAACTAAATCCATCTAAGTTTATTACTCTTCTAAGTTTAAAGTTTATAGGAATAAACTTAATCATCTCTTAAGGATGAGTAAGAGGAATTATTATAATTCATATTTTCTGGAAAATGCCAAAAATAGCAAAAGAATATGGAATGGAATTAAGGAGATAGTACACTTTAGGTCTAAAACGGGTGGTAATATTACTACAATTTGTAAGAATAATGTCGTAGTAACGTTCCTAAACAAATTGCTAATTTATTCAATGATTATTTTGTATCTGTTGGAAATGACTTAGCAAGTGTAATTCCTAGTGTTACTTAAAGCATCCTTCTAGCAATAGTTTCTACATTTTTCCTATTACACCCAGCGAAATTAAAAAGGAAATCTGTTCCCTTAGCATTCCCGTCAATATCCTCAAAATTCTTGGTGGTTTTTTTTCTAAACCTCTTGAAATAATATTTAATACTTCCCTCACACCAGGCTTAGTCCCTAAACATTTCAAAGTTGCTAATGTAATTCCTGTATTTAAAAAAGGATGTCATGCTGATGTTTCTAACTATCGTCCTATTTCTCTACTTTCAATCTTTAATAAACTTCTTGAAAAATTGATGTGTAAAAGGCTACTTGACTATTTGGATAATAAAAACATTATTAATTTTTAAAAATCAATTCGGATTTCGAACAAACCACTCAACAACCCATGCTGTATTAACGATAATTGATAAAATCCAATGTGCAATTGACCAGCGTGATCATTCCTGTGGAATTTTTTTGGATTTAAGTTAGGTATTTGATACTGTTAATCAAAAAATTATTTTTAAGAGAATTGAATATTATGGAAGAGGAATAGCTAACGACTGGTTTACGTCGTATCTTAGTGACCGTTCTCAAACTGCGATGATTAATAATGTTAATTCTGATGCTTTAACTGTCACTTGTGGAGTCCCTCGAATATCTGTTCTAGGTCCATTGTTATTATTATTATATATCAATGATTTTCATTTTCGTTCTGATCTCTTTGAATTTCATCTATTTGCTGATGATGCTAATTTTTCTTATAGACATTAGGATATTTTAACGATCGAAAAGAACATTAATATGCAGCTAATTAAAGTTCATAAATAGATTTGTTCAAACAAATTATCTCTAAATGTTACAAAATCTAACATTGTTATTTTCCACCCACCTCAAGGGAGAATTCTCCGTAATATATAGACCTAAACCTAAATAACAAATCTCTCAAGCAAGAAAAATGCATAAAGCATCTTCGAATATTAATTGATTCAAATCTTTCGTGGAAAGCTCAAATAATTAGTATAACCAAAAAAATCAAAAGCAGCATCGGAATTTTATCCAAGCTTCGCTATTATGTTGAGTCTGATATTCTTCGCAATCTCTATTATGCGTTAATTTATCATTTTCTTACCTATGGTATAGTATCCTGGGGAAACACTTACCAAATCACAATTTTTTTACAAAAGAAAGCTTTGCGTATTATGACTTTTTCTAAACTCGATGATCATTCAAGTCCTTTATTCAAATTACTCAACATACTTAAGTTAAAGAATCTTGAACACACTTCAATATTCATGTACCAATACTATAACAATTGTTACCGTCTGCCTTTAATATGTTCACTCCTGTAGCTCATATACTCTTATAGCACACGATCTGCTACAAGACAAACATACTACCTGCCACGTATTAGAACTATGGTAAATTTAACATAAGATTTCTTGGGCCTCAAACTTGGAATATTTTGGAAGAGGATTTGAAAATTTCGTCTTTAAAATATTTTAAAGTCTTTTAAGTGAATATTTCTCAAACTATTAATGTTTTGATTGAGATAGCTATAATTGTAGCTGTTATTTTGGTTTGTGTATTTGTCTTTAATGTAGACGTGTCTTACGTCCTCAAACATTGGAAAATAGTTATGAAATCTGGTACCTTGTTGTTGTTGTTTAGCATGCACATTTAAGGAATTCACCTTTTTACAAGAAAATTCGACGGCCGTTAGAGAGAGGAAACTGTTTGGCGGGAGACAAAGCAAAATCACCTAGCATCATAGTGATCAAGACCGCATGGTTTTAACCATGAAAATTAGAGCCACGTGCACTGTAAAAACGGATTGGTTAAACAGATGGATTTCTTTTTTACCAATATTATTTGGTCAAAACAACCGAAATATGGTTAACATAACAAAATTTTTCGTCAAATAGGTACATCTGCGACAACCAATGTGAATTGGTTATTTCAAGCAATCCGTTTTTACAGGTGATAGAGAGGAGGAAATCGCACTGTTACTGTATTACATGCTCAGATATATATTTTCCTTTCCTTGCCAATGAAGTACAGGACGTGTATTCTTGTCAAAGAGCTATACGGCAACAAAATTTCGATACTGCACAGAAAGAATATTTAGAAACGATACCAATAATGCTTTAGAACCCCGTGTTATTCATAGGATATGTGGAATTAAGATCTTTCAGCATTAAAATTACAAATATACGAATGCATCCACTTATTTATTTCATCGTTTCCACAAATTTGAAGTACACACACTTTGTTGATTTTACACATAAATATTAAAAGATGCAATATAATTATGGAACCGTTAGCAAACACACGCTTTGTCAATATGACAAACTGTCCTGGAAAGCTACTGGTCGTTTACAAAGTAATAAACTTCAACATCAGTAGGAGTGAAGTTGTAAGCTCCTGCCAACAAATTTTTGGTTTTGGCTGTGTTGTACGAATAACCAGATGGTGGCTTGTATGTGTGACCCAAGTTAGTATACGATGCTGTTCCACCATTGGCGTTGTTAGCAATGTACAAATCATGACCACCTCCAAATGAGGGACCATAACCGTTGTTGGTATATATTCCATTCACGTTGTGTTGGTAAACAGGGGATTTAAAGGGTGCAAGGTCATCTCTGTTTCGGAAGGAGAAAATGAAGGATGCATCGGCTCGTATGTAACGAGGAGAACCTAGGAGGAAAGGAATAAAAATGAATCAACTATGATATGCTACGATCGCAGATACAAAACGAGTTGGGCCAACAGATTACTGAAAAAGGAGACGACATAACTGGATTAAAAAGTTAGTGTCCGCAACACCAATATTATTGGTTGTGCCATAACTATATGGTGACATTAGAATTCACCCCAACCAAGGACACAACTGTTTATAATTATAATAATAATAATAGTATTTACATAAAAATATTTATCGAATTTGATTGAGTCCATCCAGTGCAGTTAATCCCAAAGAGCAGTGCAAAAATTTGTAATCACAGTAGAAATTTCTCAGTAATACCTATGAACCAATATAGCAAATTTTTTGAGCTAAGTGCTGTGCAGATTCCACAAAAAGAAAACAACATGGCGGCGGTCGGCCTGAACGGAAACATTTGGAGGAAAACGACGACTTTACAAATGATTTTTGAAAGGGAGAGAGAGTTCAGTTTTAAACGAGATTTGAGGAATGCACATGGCTCATTTTGACTTTGAAATCTTTGGCGATACAATTATAGTACTTACCTCCCCATTGTTCAGCAGCGTATCCGCCGAAGACATATTGTCCAGATTTTACCAAAACAACGGAAGGTCCTTTGCTATCACACAAGGAGTGGAAAGTGCTGGATGCCCAACCATTCACAGAAGCTCTGTAGCACAGTTTCATTTTCTTGTCCTGTAGCTCTTTAGGTAGCCATTCCTGAAGTTGATCAATCCACTCTCTTTTACCTTGCAGTACAGTAGAACTGAATAGAAGTTCTAGATGTGAAATTAAATTCAGTATGTTAGGTACTATGTGTGTATAGGGTTATGAAAATATTTGTAGACCTACACAGTGGAAGCGATTTTCACATGGTTTGCTCCTTGGGAGTGGAGGAATTTCAACGGTTTCCACATTTCCGAAGCTCTACGATCGCATTTCTGGCGTTTTCTGAAGGAATTTGCAAACGAATTCCGTCCAAATTGACAGTATTTTGCCCAAAAACTTCGATTTATTTTGATTAATGAGATCGCATTGTTAAATTTTTTAAGGTGGCAAATAGTTACCACAAAATATTTTACTATTTTTTTTAAAAACTTGTTCAAATGCATCTATTTTACTGGAATAAAATGTTTTAGTTGATAAAAAGTGGGGTATCCAGTCGTTTTGTCGAGTAAAGTGGGTTAAAAGCAAAAGGCTCGGCCATGTTAGAACGTCCTTGTTACCATAGCCACCGTACTAACGACAACGAGAGTTCTTCAACATTCCAAAGATGGTATGGAGCACCTTAAGACAATTGTCAATTACCTTTCCTAGTACAAACTAAACCAGTATAGCCAGTTGTGCATGTACATTTGAAACTTCCGTCTTCTTCATTGGAACAAACACCTCCATTTTGGCAAGGAGATACTTCGCATGGTAGAACTATATAAAACAGGTTTATGCTTCATTGATTGTTTGGTAAAGATTACGAGAATAGTAAATTATTTGGGTTTGATGCTTTTGCCATTAATTTCTGAATGAGCGCTCAAATATGTAGAAAAGAAGTTGAGTGACTGGATGGCACGAGATCAGTGGTATTTGAACACAATGAGAAGACAATAGAACATTCCGAACACTGGATTAAGAGTGCTTGACGCTGTTTTTAATCATGCTAAAGGTTACCTTTTGCATAACAAAATAGAGCAGTACCATAAACTGCATAGAAAGATTGTGTTGTGAATTTATCAAGTTGGCAACATAATCTTCCCTGCTCGTCGCTGAAAATTTCACTTATAAAAGTTTACCCACACTGAATTTACGTGCATGCCATTGTAGTTATAATTTTGAGTTGGGCGACTGGTCGTTTCATATTTTGAACTGCAATGCAGCTGTCATGCCAACATATTTCTGATGCTCACTATTTACTGGTATCAACTATATATTATCATGATATATTAGTTACCTTTCTCGGAACAATCAAATCCTTTGAATCCATCAGGACATTCGCATTTGAAGCATTTTAAACCATCATCTGAACACACACCATCGTTTTTACATGGCTTCCTGTCACATGGACGAACTGAAGAAATAGGACAAAGTTTAAATATCAGAAAATATTTTCCACTACGATATTAATTTAAAATAGAAAAGCATTTAAGTGTTCAATGATCCATCCATACTTTAGACTTTTACACCGGACATAATGGAGTACTATTTTTATGCTTAGCGAGTATATTCCGGTCGCAGGAACGTGTGATGAAGCATTTATATAAATACAAGCAAGAAGAAAGATCTTCTTTGAGCGTATTGACAATTAAAGGCTATCAACATATATATATACCAAGAAAGCATTCGATCGAGTACAAGTGATACGTTCTCTGACAAGCTAGGTGATAAATTGAGACACATATTGCATGCTAATTTTCACGTGATGTCGAAACTCAATCACATTCCTGACCATTTTCAAACTATTGTTTTTTTGTTACCTAACGCTAATAATGGCAGATTTTGTGGGATTTTCATTTTTTTAAAGGCAATTTAAGCCAATAACGATAGATAAGTATATATCTTGCTTGCATTTTCAGTCTATTTTACTCATGTACACGCACAATAGTAATATTTATAAGGTATAAGAATATTCGTTTTTACCTTTTTTCTCGCATAGAATTCCTTCGTAGTTCGGTTGACATTTGCATGTGAATGTACCATCATCATTATCCAGACACACTGCAGAGTTTTTGCAAGGATTTCCTTCACACGCGCTAACTGTATTGATAAAACATAATAATGTGTGTACGTTAAATTCTATTATATGTTGCACGTATGGTAACTGTATTGATGAAATAGACTTGTTGTTTGTGTTTTTTTGTGGCTGAGTATTAGATTATATACGATTCTCTCAGTTTAGTTTTAAGGGATTTTCGTGAAGGACATTTTGAATTTTGAGTTAGATCGTGAGAACTAAACGCCCTGAATCAACAGAAATCCAGATCAATTTTTCCTATATATATTGGGGTGACTTTCCATATTACTATCCCGAGATTACGTCACGAGGATTAGGATTAAGCTAGAGCTAAGATTAGGGTTAGGATTAGGATTAGAGTAATGATGAAGATTAAGTTTGTATTAAAATTCACGTTGTTATTATGGAAATTGAGCGATATTGTTCACATCATCAACAACGTGTCAATAAAACAATGATTAAACTAAAGTAGTAAATTTATATACATGTTATAGCCCATGCAATATAATTTCTTCAACTTTACAATTTTCTACAACAATACAATTATAAACCTAGCGAATATTTGAAAAAATGCTTTCAGTAAAAGCGGTAATATGAATGAAAGAACACATTTAGTGTGGGAAAATTGTCTGATTCAACTTACGTACCTTTCTTACTACAGTCAAATCCTTTAAATCCAGGTGGGCAATCACATTTCTGATGACTTCCAGTTAACGGTGTGCCATTGTTTTCACAAACTTCCTCTGCTAGAATTCCACCTACAAAATACATATTACAATACTTGATTTGTGTTATATCTTTATCCTCTACAGGGTCTACAAAGAACTGAGACCTTTAGAAATTATCCTATACAGTGTGTCTCAAAAAAAACTGAACCTTTCAAATTCACTATAACGTATTGTAGTAATTTGACAGCTCTATACAATTGCTTTGAATTAATGGTTGGGTAAGAACACAAGGTCTTGTACTCATGGGACAAAACTCAAACATAGGACATTTAAAAGAAATGTTTAAATGAAGAAATATGTTTAAATTCAGACCTGCAGAAAGGTTTTTTAATTTACGCATATTAATTTGACGAGAGATTAGAGCTGTATAGTACTCAGGCATTCAAATTATAACAATAAGGTGAATTTCTAAAGGTCTCAGTTTTTTTTATGCACCCTGTAATGCCTGGTTCACACGAGGGAGTGAGATAAGCACAAGCATAGCGAAAGACAAAAGGTAAAACAAAGGGATGCAGTGAAGTGTGCGACTTAAACGTCGACATACAGGGTGTATAAAAAAAAGGCAATTACTTAATATTCTAAGATATTCACTTTGTTTTCAAGCACAATAGATTTTAGGCCCCTGGGAATTTAAAATGGCTTCTAATCGCACAAATCAGCTAAACTAATAATGGTGCAGCTCACAACCGAACAACGAATTTTCATAGTTTTACAGTACAACCGAAATCAAAAAAACAACTGGTCGAGCATGATTTCCTGATCGGGACCCTCCTCACAAAGCGACAATCTTGAGGAACGTCAGGAAATATTCGAGTGAAGGAACGAGCCTTAATCTCAACAAAGGTAATTCTGGCAGGCGAAGAACAGCACGATCGGAGGAAAACATTGCCGCTGAATTCCCAGGGGCCTAAAATCTATTGTGCTTGAAAACAAAGTGAATATCTTAGAATATTAAGTGGTTGCGTTTTTTTTTTATACACCCTGTATAAGAATACATACAAGCCTCTAAGCATAAACTAAGCCGGAACAAAAGACATTTCAACACGAGGCGAACACAGAGGCAAAGAGATGTTAGGTGATAGAAAAGTATACAGGGTGTCCCAAAAACCCCCAAAACTATTGACATAGGTAACGTATTGTTAGAATTTGAATTCCCTAGCACTAAGCTGAACGCAAAGATGCGTAAAATATTGACAGGGTGCATATATTAAAAAAGGAGACCTTTAGAAATTAAAATATCGTTTGTTTGATGCACGTAATTTTCTTGGCTCAAGCGCTGCGTTAAATCAATCAGCACATATCATATTTTAAACGAAACCAAAAACTTTTAAATAACTTAGCCATGCATAATATTCATTTTGTCTAACATAAAAATAATTAACGTTGCGTATTACATAAATCTCTCTTACAAACATTCTTTTAAACAGCTTCTTTATGCATAAAATTTACTTATGTCAAGCTTTTATGCACTTGTGGGTTCAGCAGAATGCCAAGGCATTCAAATTCTAACAATACGTTATTTCAATAGTTTTGGGGTTTTTTGGGACACCCTGTGCAGTATATTCGCAGAGAAATTGTGTGCTAAATCTTTTTTTACTTCCCCTATATTTTTCTTCCTGTATAAACATGCCCAGGAAGCAACAAAGAAATGCACGACAACGTAATATCTGTGAAGTTACACCCGGGCCAGCCTTGTTCACTGTTTTCTGTCCGTACATTTCTACATCAGATAGTTCTGTACAGAAATGCGCTGCAGGTAGAATACTGGCAAATTCTATGTAGAAATATTTAACTATTTGACTTATTTGCCACCGGCCAAAACACATCGGACTACGCAATAATGGGAAAAGAACAACTAAACCTATGGTTAGAATACAGCATATTTATTGTAATAGGTATGTAATGCAACGAAGTATACTGTTCTGTCAGTAAAAAGTTTGATTTTGGAAAAGTTTAATCAATAAGCGAAAACGCAAATGACATACCATATATATATATATATTGCGCGGTGAAAGTATAGATTTATCCACTCGTTCAGGGCGTAAAATTGAGTATAGTTTTACTGCCACGCCTTAATATATTCTCACTCCTGGTTATACAAACTAATAAAATTTCACAGTTGGATTAAAAGCTTTATGGCTAAGTAAATAAAACCGTGTTCGATTCTTTATCATGAAGGCGTTCTAATAAAGTTGTTAGGAGGAATTCAAATGCACAAATATACCGTTACGGTATAAGTTCTGATAATTAAGGTTACAGATGAAACATACACTGTCTATCATTATACATACCAATTAAGAACAAAAGTGCGACAAAACTTGCTGCCAACCTGACCATTCTTAAATCTGCGAGTTCTCTTTCTGCCGATCTCAAACTTAGGCGTGCTCCTTCAACCAGTAAAATATGTTACTAAGATTATAAGATAAACATCAACATAGAAATTGCTGTACTCGGGGCTTGTACATTTTGATAAATATTATTCTTGCACGGAAACGGTCGACTTGTTTGAAGAAAATATGTTTGTTAGAGTGGGATGCTAAACGGAATATTGTCCATATTAATTTACTGCATATAGGAATCCTTCGTATATGTAAGGCGCCTGAGGCCGCAAATATCCTATATAATTTTACAGTGGTTTTAATCATGGTAAACATGATTAACCTTATGTACTGTACTAAAAAATACAACTCGAGATTAAATCATTCAGCTCGGCAGTTAAATACAAATTTGAGTGCAAGCTTTCAAAGTTCGACTGATGCCTTAACCTTTCACTTCAACAAAGTCCGAATGTGAAAGCAAGAAAAGTTGCTGCTAACTTAACATGGTATGTCGTCTAACTTACTTCCAGTAAATGCAAGATGTTGTCCTCAGCTTTCCTTCTCTTGAAGTCGCCTTCGGTTTAACTATGGGATAAAAATTGGGCGTCTTTTATACCCACTCTTAAACTCATTACTGACGTTTACCATATACTAGTTCAATTTCCGATTGTTAAAGCCTGGTTCTCATTCATCGGCCATGGTCGGCGATGCATTGTTATTGATCATTGAAGAAGAAAATTATTTTATCTAGACAAAGTATTTTACTCATCAATGATAAAAAACAATGGCACTGTAACGCCTGGTTCAAACGTCGCGCTACTGCCGTGCCGAACGCATTACAAACAATAGATAATGAGGCATTTCAGCTGATTATGTATTGTTTTTATGCGTTAGTTCGGCACATGAGAAGCGCGATGTTTGGAACAGGACTAAGAGCATCGCCGACTGTCGCCGATGAATGACAACCAGGCTGAATGAATACCTAATAATACATAGACCGATAGCACAGTATAGAGACGACCAGTAGGGCCACTCGGCGATGCAACATGTAGCCGGCTTTTTATGCAAAAATATGCAGTTTACTGGCCAGGAAAGTTAGTCCAGCATGCTTATTGGCCAGGAAAAGCAATTGACTGGCTGCCAATGCGTAATGAGCGGCCACACAAAATTTCAAATGAGTGGCCCTACTGGTCGTCTCTATACTGTGCCGATAGACAAACAAGTTAGGCTCCACTGACTTCATTGAATGGGGATTAGTTATGCTAGGCATAATAGTTTTGTTTATTACTACAGGGTGTATAAAAAAAACTGCAAATACCATAATTTGTATGCACGAGATCATACATTAGAATTTCAATGGCTGTGCAAATAATTACGCTTCTGGGATTTGAAAATACGTTTCCCAGGGGTATCAAAACAAGCACACAAAGTGAATTAAACTTATGAGTTCGATTACGAATGGCTCAGTTTACGAATGACTGCTGTCGAGTTTTGAGTTTGGGCGTACTTTAAAACAAGAAATACTCTTTGCTCTGTTGTTAGCTGAGCCATTCGTAATCGAACTAATTTTAATTCACTTTGTGTGCTTATTTTGATAGTACTGCACGTGGAAACGTATTTTCAAATCCCAGAAGCGTAATTATTTGCACAGCCATTGAAATTCTAATGTATGATCTCGTGCATACAAATTATGGTATTTGCAGTTTTTTTGATACACCCTGTATATCCTTATACAGGGTGTCCCAAAAAAAAGTGACACTATAGAAATTATCCTATTGTTATAATTTGAATGCCTGAGCACTATGCTAAACCCACAAGTGCATAAACTTCTGCTTCTGGAATTTAAAATAACTCCTATTACCATAAAAATCAAATTACATGTAAATCATACGATCAGTTGGAGTAACAACAATGGTTCAATTGACTACAGAGCAACGAGTATTTGTTGTAACACAATTTACCCTAATACCGAATTTTATTAAATTCCCAGGTGTGTAATCACGCGCGTTTAAGAGCGGTTTAGGAACAATGAGATAATTTCTATAGTGTCACTTTTTTTTGGGACACCCTGTATAGGGCAAATAATTATGAAGTTGATTAAAGTCGGTTACTGGATTTATGTCTATCAATACACTAAAGCAAGAAGAGTACGAGGTGGATTTTAGACACGAGTTAACTCTATAGTAAATTATATATTGGTGAAATAGAATAATCATCAATGCTGAAGCAATGGAATCATATACCATGGCTGAAAACAGGTTAAACGCCGAGCCGACTCCGCGCGCGCGCAATGCGCAATTTGAATGTGCCAAAAGAATGATTGATGGTGGATCAAGTTGAGCCCATTTACTGAGAATACGCGTATTGCATGTGGTTTAGCATATAACAACGTTCCCTTTGTTTGCTGTTTGGTGTAGTCTTTGCGCGGTACACTACAACAGTTCATGCCGAACATGACTAGCCCTTCTTGTAGCAGTCATTCAAACACCATTCGTGCATCTCTTCGTGTATAAAGAATGCTGTAATGAAACATAACTGTCGGCAAATTGGAATGCAATTATTTTAATCTCCAAACCAATTTCTATGTTCAACTGTTAAAAAAGTTATTGCATTCTTAAAAATAAATGTTAAACTACATCATAATATTTTTTCTACATAATTTTCTACAAAGGGGTTAAATTTCTGGATAAGGATAGTAATGAAGAGTTTGTATGGTGGAAATTGGATACAACATTTTTCAAATTAACACATGTATAGTTCACATACCACCACAGAACTCCTCTCGCGAAACTCGAATTGATATCGATCACTTTGAAAGGCTCCAAGATAACATTTATAAATTCTCTACTTTGGGTAAGGTAGTTTTATGTGGAGATTTCAATGCTAGAATGGGTAATCTTGATGATTTTATTGAAGAATCGGGTTTTTATGAAAACTATACCCCAATCAAAATGGATAAGCGACTTTTTGTGTATTGGCAATAGTATGGTTGCATTAAATGGTAGAACCAAAGAGATTTCGTTGGACAGTTCACTTGTCAAACTTACAATGGAGCTAGTGTTGTTGACTACGCTATTGTTTCACATGACTTGCTTTCATCTATTAATAGTTTTTCAGTTGCTGATATCACTGAATTCTCTCATCATTCTTTTCTATCTTTCGTGATGAGAATTAAAACACCTAAGATTTCAGATGAAGATCTAAATCTAATGCCTCATTCTGTGTCCTTTGTATGGAATGACAACCAAAAATATACTTTGAGAGAGTTTGTGAACTCGAATGAAGTACAAAACAAATTGGACACATTATTTCTTCCCACTACAACTTCTGAAAAATCAATTGATGTTGAGATGCTTGTAAATAGCTTTTCAGAAATATTATGTGACACATCTCAAAAAGTGTTAAATATTAAAAAACAAAATAAAATAAAAAATAGAAACAAATTAAAACAAAAATGGTATGACACGAATTGTCATACTCTTAAAAAGAATCTGAGAAATTTAGGTAGTCTACTCACGAAATATCCGAACGTTGTATATCTACGACATTTATTTTTTGCAAAAAGAAAGGAATATAAACGTATGGTTAAGAAATTAAAAAGACAATTTCATAATTCCATACTAAATCAAATTGAAACTCTATCCGAACACAAACGAAATACCATCATCGGAATGGTTTGACTATTTTAAAAATTTAAATAAGATAAACTTCAACACTGAGAAAATTAGCAGCGAAGCTCAAATTGTGAAGGATTTCAATATATGGGCCACTTGTAAAAACGATACTCTCGACACACCAATCTCACTTGAATAAATATGCAAGCTATCAAAGAAACTAAAAAACAAAAAAGCCAGTGCTAGTGATTCACTGTCCAATGAGATCATTAAGACAGCGGTCGAAGTTCTACCTTCTTATTTTGTAAAATTGTTTAATACTATCCTATCCAACGGTGTCTTTCCATCACAATGGTCTAAAGGTTTTATTGTCCCAATACATAAATCAGGAAACGCATTTGACCCGAATAACTATAGAGGAATATGTCTAGGTAGCTGTTTGGGAAATTTTTTTACTTGATTATGAATACACGTCAAACTGAGTTTTTGGAAGAGTCCAAAATTATGAATAGATGTCAAATTGGTTTTCGAAAGAATTGTAGAACTACAGATCATCTATTAGTCCTAAAAACCCTAGTAGAGAGAAGGTCTTTTCTTTAAGCTTATCCAGTATGGTTGTAGTAAGAAATTTATCCGTTTAATACTAAATATGTATTATTCAGTTAATTATTCGGTTAAAATGGATAAGGGGAATACTCCTTTCTTCAAATATTTTGTTGGAGTAAAACAAGGTTGTAATCTTAGTCCAACTTTATTTAACATGTTTATAAATGCTCATGTGCCCCAGTAAAGTTAGGTGAAACAGATCTAAATTGCTTACTTTACGCAGACGATTTAGTATTACTATCTGAATCCAAGTCTGGTTTGCAAAATTGTCTGACAAAACTTGAAAGATATACCAAGAAATGGAAATTAAATATTAATCTTAAAAAATCCAAAGTTTTGTTGTTTGGAACACCAACTCAAAGATATAAATACGAAACGTCAAATTGGTTTTTTGAAAAGAACGCTTTGGAACAAGTGGATGATATTGTTACCTCGGAATAACAATTCATTTTTCAGGAAATTTTAAACGAACCCAGAAAGTCTTAAATGGTAAAGCACTGTGTGCATATCATAAGTTATTCAAAAGTCTTTCCAACTTTGAAAATGTACCAATCAATACACTATTAAAACTTTTCACAGCAATGGTAGTACCAATTCTACTATACAGCTGTGAGGTTTGAGGTCCTTACTTACTGGGTAGAATAAACTCTTTCGAGATGTTTAAAACGAAAATCTTCAAAATAACGAATGACGTAGAAAAATTTCACCTAAAATTTTTGCAAAAAAATTTTAAGGGTTCACTCAAAATCTACAAATCTAGCAGTTCTAGCAGAAATAGGAAAGGTACCCTTAATCATACAAATAGCTACCTTTATAATAAAATATTGGTTACGCATCAAAAGTACACCGTTCAGAGATACTCTTGCTGGTCAAGCGGCAAGAGTATGTATGCAATTTGATTCACAACCAATTTCATTTGCAAAATATTTGCTACAACTATGTGACGTAGAAGTTAAAAACTTTGAAAATTTCGCAATATCATCAGATATGCAGGAAATATTACTGGAAAGTACAGATTCAACAAGGTGGAAATATTGGAAAATTAAGAATTTTTAAAATATTGAAAAGAAATTTTGGAATTGAAGAATATCTCTCTTCAGTTAATAATTTTAAACATCGTCAAGCTGTTACAAAATTACGAATTTCAGCACATAAATTACCTGTTGAAACTGGTCGATATAATAATGTTTCATACAATGATAGATTATGTAAACATTGTGATCTAAATGAGATTGGGAATGAACAGCATTACCTAATGTCATGTAGTAATACAAAGGTCGTCGATCTCAGAACAAATTTTATTGCTAATCTTAATTTGTAATATAAATAATTCTTTTTCTTCATTCGCTTATCAAGATATATTTAAATATGTTCTTTCTATGCAAGACAAAACAATAATGTCTTTAGTTGCAAAATACTGCTTTGACATACTAACAGTATATGAAATGTTATAATAACCCTTGTAGTTTTAAGTATGAAGTAATGTAATTATGTATGTGTACTTGTATGTATGTATCCTATATGCCAATGATGGTATTTTTGTAGATTAAATATATTAAAGTTAAGCCGTCCACTCAGTGCACCACAAATATTACGGACATCGATAAGTTAACTAGCGTATTTCTTTTGTTATATAGTTATTCTAGCTTCATTAGCATGCAAAATGAACACTAAAATGACCTGGTGTATGCATGTCAGATCTTTCCCAGAACGCAGGAAATGCCATTTCTGAGACTGCGGATTTCAAAATATTCTGAGAGAGAATCCCTCGGACCCCCCTACAGTTTCTCTATCCCCCTAACCAATGTAATCGTCCGCCGCTACTGCTACATTGCAAAAGTTTTAACAAAATATTACAGTTTTAATGAAAAGATATAGGAGAAGCAGAGGTTTATATCACAGTCAATCTTTTTAATTCATAGTAATCGCGTTTCTGTGGACTTGTTTCAATGACGTCACAAAAGGGGCCCTTATGCTTTAAAGCCCGATCCCACTGATGGTGCTAATCCGCCTCTGGATAAGTATATCTGTAATCGCTGCGACGGGGAGCATGCCGGACTTTACTGTCCAGATGATGAAAGACCCCGAGCACATAGAACAAAAGAAAAAGTTCATTCTTCCGGCAGCCAGCGCCATCCCAACCAAGATAAACTATAGTAATATAGTTAGACCACTAACACCTATTTTTGTAGCTAAAGTAGAAGAATTTCTAGCAGGACATCCCGAACCAACGCTTGTTTCACAATTATGTTCTGATTTAAGGGATGGGGCCCGAATAGGTTTTGAAGGGCAGAGGGCACTTAGATTTTCAAAAAAAATAAAAAAGATTGCCTACTGCCCTTAGCCATCCAAATATTGTAGGAACGTTATATACAAACTCCTTAATGTGTTAAACACTATTGAATGTTGCAGCCACACTGGCCAAGATTTGAAATTTTATCTCAATTCTGGTCCAACTTTCAGGGGGAGGGTGTTTCGTCTATGGGGAATGCGCACGCTGCACATTTGTGGGGATGGAGTGCTCCCAAAGGTCACCCTCAACACCTTAGATCGACTCACAAATCGATGTACTATACAGTTAAAATATTAGATTAAAGTAGATCATGTCCAACATGGGGACCATTAGCCCCTGAGGACATTAATTGCACCAGAGTCCAACATGGGGACCACTATCCCCTGAGGACATGAATTACACCAGACTCTAACACGGGAACCAATACCCCCTGAGGACATCAATTACATTAGAGTCCAACATGGGGACACTACACTACATTACACTACATTATTCAGCTCACTCCCCATTGGGGCTTTTCAGTGACCGATTACATCAAGTATCTAGCTTACTTATATTATGTACTTAGCCTACATTATTATTTATTTTTACAATTGTGATACAACAGCTTATGACGTCACATTATATTCACTTCGTAAAAATATTAACTCAAAAGTTGACGAATACTTTTCGTTCGAATGTTGCGCATTAATCATGATGTATTTTCAACAAAATTTGGCAAAAGGGGACATGGCGTGACATTCATACAGCACACAGCTTCAACTACGAAAACACCTTATCATAAGTGGGAACTTAATTTATGATCTAACTGACCACTTTTTTTGGATTTAAGTAAGGCATTTGATACTGTTAATCAAAAAATTATTTTTAAGAGAATTGAATATTATGGAAGAAGAGGAATAGCTAACGACTGGTTTACGTCGTATCTTAGTGACCGTTCTCAAACTGCGATGATTAATAATGTTAAATCTGATGCTTTAACTGTCACTTGTGGAGTCCCTCAATATCTGTTCCAGGTCCTTTGTTATTTTTATTATATATCAATGATTTTCATTTTTGTTCTGATCTCTTTGAATTTCATTTCTTTGTTGACGATGCTAATTTTTCTTATAGACATGAGGATATTTTAATGATCGAAAAGAACATGAATATGGAGCTAATTAAAGTTCATAAATAGATTTGTTCAAACAAATTATCTCTAAATGTTACAAAATCTAACTTTGTTATTTTCTACCCACCTCAACGGAGAATTCTCCGTAATATATAGACCTAAAACTAAATAACAAATCTCTCAAGCAAGAAAAATGCATAGAGCATCTTCGAATATTAATTGATTCAAATCTTTCGTGGAAGGCTCAAATAATTAGTATAAGCAAAAAAAATCAAAAGCAGCATCGGAATTTTATCCAAGCTTCGCTATTACGTTGAGTCTGATATTCTTCGCAATCTCTATTATGCGTTAATTTATCATTTTCTTACCTATGGTATAGTATCCTGGGGAAACACTTACCAAATCACAATTTTTTTACAAAAGAAAGCTTTGCGTATTATGACTTTTTCTAAATTCGATGATCATTCAAGTCCTTTATTCAAATTACTCAACATACTTAAGTTAAAGAATCTTGAACACACTTCAATATTCATGTACCAATACTATAACAATTGTTACCGTCTGCCTTTAATATGTTCACTCCTGTAGCTCATATACTCTTATAGCACACGATCTGCTACAAGACAAACATACTACCTGCCACGTATTAGAACTATGGTAAATTTAACATAAGATTTCTTGGGCCTCAAACTTGGAATATTTTGGAAGAGGATTTGAAAATTTCGTCTTTAAAATATTTTAAAGTCTTTTAAGTGAATATTTCTCAAACTATTAATGTTTTGATTGAGATAGCTATAATTGTAGCTGTTATTTTGGTTTGTGTATTTGTCTTTAATGTAGACGTGTCTTACGTCCTCAAACATTGGAAAATAGTTATGAAATCTGGTACCTTGTTGTTGTTGTTTAGCATGCACATTTAAGGAATTCACCTTTTTACAAGAAAATTCGACGGCCGTTAGAGAGAGGAAACTGTTTGGCGGGAGACAAAGCAAAATCACCTAGCATCATAGTGATCAAGACCGCATGGTTTTAACCATGAAAATTAGAGCCACGTGCACTGTAAAAACGGATTGGTTAAACAGATGGATTTCTTTTTTACCAATATTATTTGGTCAAAACAACCGAAATATGGTTAACATAACAAAATTTTTCGTCAAATAGGTACATCTGCGACAACCAATTTGAATTGGTTATTTCAAGCAATCCGTTTTTACAGGTGATAGAGAGGAGGAAATCGCACTGTTACTGTATTACATGCTCAGATATATATTTTCCTTTCCTTGCCAATGAAGTACAGGACGTGTATTCTTGTCAAAGAGCTATACGGCAACAAAATTTCGATACTGCACAGAAAGAATATTTAGAAACGATACCAATAATGCTTTAGAACCCCGTGTTATTCATAGGATATGTGGAATTAAGATCTTTCAGCATTGAAATTACAAATATACGAATGCATCCACTTATTTATTTCGTCGTTTCCACAAATTTGAAGTACACACACTTTGTTGATTTTACACATAAATATTAAAAGATGCAATATAATTATGGAACCGTTAGCAAACACACGCTTTGTCAATATGACAAACTGTCCTGGAAAGCTACTGGTCGTTTACAAAGTAATAAACTTCAACATCAGTAGGAGTGAAGTTGTAAGCTCCTGCCAACAAATTTTTGGTTTTGGCTGTGTTGTACGAATAACCAGATGGTGGCTTGTATGTGTGACCCAAGTTAGTATACGATGCTGTTCCACCATTGGCGTTGTTAGCAATGTACAAATCATGACCACCTCCAAATGAGGGACCATAACCGTTGTTGGTATATATTCCATTCACGTTGTGTTGGTAAACAGGGGATTTAAAGGGTGCAAGGTCATCTCTGTTTCGGAAGGAGAAAATGAAGGATGCATCGGCTCGTATGTAACGAGGAGAACCTAGGAGGAAAGGAATAAAAATGAATCAACTATGATATGCTACGATCGCAGATACAAAACGAGTTGGGCCAACAAATTACTGAAAAAGGAGACGACATAACTGGATTAAAAAGTTAGTGTCCGCAACACCAATATTATTGGTTGTGCCATAACTATATGGTGACATTAGAATTCACCCCAACCAAGGACACAACTGTTTATAATTATAATAATAATAATAGTATTTACATAAAAATATTTATCGAATTTGATTGAGTCCATCCAGTGAAGTTAATCCCAAAGAGCAGTGCAAAAATTTGTAATCACAGTAGAAATTTCTCAGTAATACCTATGAACCAATATAGCAAATTTTTTGAGCTAAGTGCTGTGCAGATTCCACAAAAAGAAAACAACATGGCGGCGGTCGGCCTGAACGGAAGCATTTGGAGGAAAACGACGACTTTAAAAAGGATTTTTGAAAGGGAGAGAGAGTTCAGTTTTAAACGAGATTTGAGGAATGCACATGGCTCATTTTGACTTTGAAATCTTTGGCGATACAATTATAGTACTTACCTCCCCATTGTTCAGCAGCGTATCCGCCGAAGACATATTGTCCAGATTTTACCAAAACAACGGAAGGTCCTTTGCTATCACACAAGGAGTGGAAAGTGCTGGATGCCCAACCATTCACAGAAGCTCTGTAGCACAGTTTCATTTTCTTGTCCTGTAGATCTTTAGGTAGCCATTCCTGAAGTTGATCAATCCACTCTCTTTTACCTTGCAGTACAGTAGAACTGAATAGAAGTTCTAGATGTGAAATTAAATTCAGTATGTTAGGTACTATGTGTGTATAGGGTTATGAAAATATTTGTAGACCTACACAGTGGAAGCGATTTTCACATGGTTTGCTCCTTGGGAGTGGAGGAATTTCAACGGTTTCCACATTTCCGAAGCTCTACGATCGCATTTCTGGCGTTTTCTGAAGAAAATTTGTAAACGAATTCAGTCCAAATTGACAGTATTTTGCACAAAAACTTGATTTATTTTGATTAATGAGATCGCATTGTTAAATTTTTTAAGGTGGCAAATAGTTACCACAAAATATTCTACTATTTTTTTTAAAAACTTGTTCAAATGCATCTATTTTACTGGAATAAAATGTTTTAGTTGATAAAAAGTGGGGTATCCAGTCGTTTTGTCGAGTAAAGTGGGTTAAAAGCAAATGGCTCGGCCATGTTAGAACGTCCTTGTTACCATAGCCACCGTACTAACGACAACGAGAGTTCTTCAACATTCCAAAGATGGTATGGAGCACCTTAAGACAATTGTCAATTACCTTTCCTAGTACAAACTAAACCAGTATAGCCAGTTGTGCATGTACATTTGAAACTTCCGTCTTCTTCATTGGAACAAACACCTCCATTTTGGCAAGGAGATACTTCGCATGGTAGAACTATATAAAACAGGTTTATGCTTCATTGATTGTTTGGTAAAGATTACGAGAATAGTAAATTATTTGGGTTTGATGCTTTTGCCATTAATTTCTGAATGAGCGCTCAAATATGTAGAAAAGAAGTTGAGTGACTGGATAGCACGAGATCAGTGGTATTTGAACACAATGAGAAGACAATAGAACATTCCGAACACTGGATTAAGAGTGCTTGACGCTGTTTTTAATCATGCTAAAGGTTACCTTTTGCATAACAAAATAGAGCAGTACCATAAACTGCATAGAAAGATTGTGTTGTGAATTTATCAAGTTGGCAACATAATCTTCCCTGCTCGTCGCTGAAAATTTCACTTATAAAAGTTTACCCACACTGAATTTACGTGCATGCCATTGTAGTTATAATTTTGAGTTGGGCGACTGGTCGTTTCATATTTTGAACTGCAATGCAGCTGTCATGCCAACATATTTCTGATGCTCACTATTTACTGGTATCAACTATATATTATCATGATATATTAGTTACCTTTCTCGGAACAATCAAATCCTTTGAATCCATCAGGACATTCGCATTTGAAGCATTTTAAACCATCATCTGAACACACACCATCGTTTTTACATGGCTTCCTGTCACATGGACGAACTGAAGAAATAGGACAAAGTTTAAATATCAGAAAATATTTTCCACTACGATATTAATTTAAAATAGAAAAGCATTTAAGTGTTCAATGATCCATCCATACTTTAGACTTTTACACCGGACATAATGGAGTACTATTTTTATGCTTAGCGAGTATATTCCGGTCGCAGGAACGTGTGATGAAGCATTTATATAAATACAAGCAAGAAGAAAGATCTTCTTTGAGCGTATTGACAATTAAAGGCTATCAACATATATATACCAAGAAAGCATTCGATCGAGTACAAGTGATACGTTCTCTGACAAGCTAGGTGATAAATTAAGACACATATTGCATGCTAATTTTCACGTGATGTCGAAACTCAATCACATTCCTGACCATTTTCAAACTATTGTTTTTTTGTTACCTAACGCTAATAATGGCAGATTTTGTGGGATTTTCATTTTTTTAAAGGCAATTTAAGCCAATAACGATAGATAAGTATATATCTTGCTTGCATTTTCAGTCTATTTTACTCATGTACACGCACAATAGTAATATTTATAAGGTATAAGAATATTCGTTTTTACCTTTTTTCTCGCATAGAATTCCTTCGTAGTTCGGTTGACATTTGCATGTGAATGTACCATCATCATTATCCAGACACACTGCAGAGTTTTTGCAAGGATTTCCTTCACACGCGCTAACTGTATTGATAAAACATAATAATGTGTGTACGTTAAATTCTATTATATGTTGCACGTATGGTAACTGTATTGATGAAATAGACTTGTTGTTTGTGTTTTTTGTGGCTGAGTATTAGATTATATACGATTCTCTCAGTTTAGTTTTAAGGGATTTTCGTGAAGGACATTTTGAATTTTGAGTTAGATCGTGAGAACTAAACGCCCTGAATCAACAGAAATCCAGATCAATTTTTCCTATATATATTGGGGTGACTTTCCATATTACTATCCCGAGATTACGTCACGAGGATTAGGATTAAGCTAGAGCTAAGATTAGGGTTAGGATTAGGATTAGAGTAATGATGAAGATTAAGTTTGTATTAAAATTCACGTTGTTATTATGGAAATTGAGCGATATTGTTCACATCATCAACAACGTGTCAATAAAACAATGATTAAACTAAAGTAGTAAATTTATATACATGTTATAGCCCATGCAATATAATTTCTTCAACTTTACAATTTTCTACAACAATACAATTATAAACCTAGCGAATATTTGAAAAAATGCTTTCAGTAAAAGCGGTAATATGAATGAAAGAACACATTTAGCGTGGGAAAATTGTCTGATTCAACTTACGTACCTTTCTTACTACAGTCAAATCCTTTAAATCCAGGTGGGCAATCACATTTCTGATGACTTCCAGTTAACGGTGTGCCATTGTTTTCACAAACTTCCTCTGCTAGAATTCCACCTACAAAATACATATTACAATACTTGATTTGTGTTATATCTTTATCCTCTACAGGGAGTATAAAAAGAACTGAGACCTTTAGAAATTATCCTATACAGTGTGTCTAAAAAAAAACTGAACCCTTTCAAATTCACTACAGGGTGTCCCAAAAAAAAGTGACACTATAGAAATTATCTCGTTGTTCTTAAACGCGCGTCATTACACACCTGGGAATTTAGTAAAATTGTATTTACATTTAAGCATTTTAAAACCTTTTCGCTTCGTCCAAAACGTTTTCGCTAAATGTGTTTTACACTGCGGTTACATTCGGTATTATGGTAAATTGTGTTACAACAAATACTCGTTGCTCTGTAGTCAAATTTGAACCATTATTGTTACTCCAACTGATCGTATGATTTACATGTAATTTGATTTTTATGGTAATAGGAGTTATTTTAAATTCCAAAAGCAGAAGTTTATGCACTTGTGGGTTTAGCATAGTGCTCAGGCATTCAAATTAGAATAATGGGATAATTTCTATAGTGTCACTTTTTTTTGGGACACCCTGTATAACGTATTGTAGTAATTTGACAGCTCTATATAATTGCTTTGAATTAATGGTTGGGTAAGAACACAAGGTCTTGTACTCATGGGACAAAACTCAAACATAGGACATTTAAAAGAAATGTTTAAATGAAGAAATATGTTTAAATTCAGACCTGCAGAAAGGATAAAATGGGTCAGTTCACTGCAGAGCAGCGCATATTTATTACAATGTGTGGAAGAACTTATGATCTGTGTTTTAATTTACGCATATTAATTTGACGAGAGATTAGAGCTGTACAGGGTGTATAAAAAAAAACGCAACCTCGGAATTTCCCAAGAAATCCACTTTGTTCTTAAGAACAAAAGATTTTAGGCCCCTGGGAATTTAAAATAGCTTCTAATCGTATTCCAGGAGCATAACTGTCGAATTACTAATAGGTCGTATTACTATTTTAAATTCCCCAGGGGCCTAAAATCTTTTGTGCTTAAGAACAAAGTGGATTTCTTGGGAAATTCCGAGGTTGCGTTTTTTTTGATACACCCTGTATAGTACTCAGGCATTCAAATTATAACAATAAGGTGAATTTCTAAAGGTCTCAGTTTTTTTTATGCACCCTGTAATGCCTGGTTCACACGAGGGAGTGAGATAAGCACAAGCATAGCGAAAGACAAAAGGTAAAACAAAGGGATGCAGTGAAGTGTGCGACTTAAACGTCGACATACAGGGTGTATAAAAAAAAACGCAACCACTTAATATTCTAAGATATTCACTTTGTTTTCAAGCACAA
Source organism: Trachythela sp. YZ-2020 (assembly GCA_016169945.1). Taxonomy (NCBI): domain Eukaryota; kingdom Metazoa; phylum Cnidaria; class Anthozoa; order Malacalcyonacea; family Clavulariidae; genus Trachythela; species Trachythela sp. YZ-2020. The sequence goes on from JADLSH010000385.1 coordinate 1,390,130, forward strand.
TAGATTTTAGGCCCCTGGGAATTTAAAATGGCTTCTAATCGCACAAATCAGCTAAACTAGTAATGGTGCAGCTCACAACCGAACAACGAATTTTCATAGTTTTACAGTACAACCGAAATAAAAAAAACAACTGATCGAGCATGATTTCCTGATCGGGACCCTCCTCACAAAGCGACAATCTTGAAGAAACGTCAGGAAATATTCGAGTGAAGGAACGAGCCTTAATCTCAACAAAGGTAATTCTGGCAGGCGAAGAACAGCACGATCGGAGGAAAACATTGCCGCTGAATTCCCAGGGGCCTAAAATCTATTGTGCTTGAAAACAAAGTGAATATCTTAGAATATTAAGTGGTTGCGTTTTTTTTTATACACCCTGTATAAGAATACATAAAAGCCTCTAAGCATAAACTAAGCCGGAACAAAAGACATTTCAACACGAGGCGAACACAGAGGCAGAGAGATGTTAGGTGATAGAAAAGTATACAGGGTGTCCCAAAAACCCCCAAAACTATTGACATAGGTAACGTATTGTTAGAATTTGAATTCCCTAGCACTAAGCTGAACGCAAAGATGCGTAAAATATTGACAGGGTGCATATATTAAAAAAGGAGACCTTTAGAAATTAAAATATCGTTTGTTTGATGCACGTAATTTTCTTGGCTCAAGCGCTGCGTTAAATCAATCAGCACATATCATATTTTAAACGAAACCAAAAACTTTTAAATAACTTAGCCATGCATAATATTCATTTTGTCTAACATAAAAATAATTAACGTTGCGTATTACATAAATCTCTCTTACAAACATTCTTTTAAACAGCTTCTTTATGCATAAAATTTACTTATGTCAAGCTTTTATGCACTTGTGGGTTCAGCAGAATGCCAAGGCATTCAAATTCTAACAATACGTTATTTCAATAGTTTTGGGGTTTTTTGGGACACCCTGTGCAGTATATTCGCAGAGAAATTGTGTGCTAAATCTTTTTTTACTTTCCCTATATTTTTCTTCCTGTATAAACATGCCCAGGAAGCAACACAGAAATGCACGACAACGTAATATCTGTGAAGTTACACCCGGGCCAGCCTTGTTCACTGTTTTCTGTCCGTACATTTCTACATCAGATAGTTCTGTACAGAAATGCGCTGCAGGTAGAATACTGGCAAATTCTATGTAGAAATATTTAACTATTTGACTTATTTGCCACCGGCCAAAACACATCGGACTACGCAATAATGGGAAAAGAACAACTAAACCTATGGTTAGAATACAGCATATTTATTGTAATAGGTATGTAATGCAACGAAGTATACTGTTCTGTCAGTAAAAAGTTTGATTTTGGAAAAGTTTAATCAATAAGCGAAAACGCAAATGACATACCATATATATATATATTGCGCGGTGAAAGTATAGATTTATCCACTCGTTCAGGGCGTAAAATTGAGTATAGTTTTACTGCCACGCCTTAATATATTCTCACTCCTGGTTATACAAACTAATAAAATTTCACAGTTGGATTAAAAGCTTCGTGGCTAAGTAAATAAAACCGTATTCGATTCTTTAGCATGAAGGCGTTCTAATAAAGTTGTTAGGAGGAATTCAAATGCACAAATATACCGTTACGGTAAAAGTTCTGATAATTAAGGTATACAGATGAAGCATACACTGTCTATAATTATACATACCAGTTACGAAGAAAAGTGCGACAAAACTTGCTGACAACCTGACCATTCTTAAATCTGCGAGTTCTCTTTCTGCCGATCTCAAACGTGTTCCTGCAAACAGTAAAATATGTTACTAAGATTATAAGATAAACATCAACATAGAAATTGCTGTACTCGGGGCTTGTACATTTTGATAAATATTATTCTTGCCCGGAAACGGTCGACTTGGTTTGAAGAAAATATGTTTGTTAGAGTGGGATGCTAAACGGAATATTGTCCATATTAATTTACTGCATATAGGAATCCTTCGTATATGTAAGGCGCCTGAGGCCGCAAATATCCTATATATAGTGGTTTTAATCATGGTAAACGTGATTAACCTTATGTACTGTACTAAAAAATACAACTCGAGATTAAATCATTCAGCTCGGCAGTTAAATACAAATTTGAGTGCAAGCTTTCATAGTTCGACTGATGCCTTAACCTTTCACTTCAACAAAGTTCGAATGAGAAAGCAAGAAAAGTTGCTGCTAACTTAACATGGTACGTCGTCTAACTTACTTCCAGTAAATGCAAGATGCTGTCCTCAGCTTTCCTTCTCTTGAAGTCGCCTTCGGTTTAACTATGGGATAAAAATTGGGCGTCTTTTATACCCACTCTTAAACTCATTACTGACGTTTACCATATACTAGTTCAATTTCCGATTGTTAAAGCCTGGTTCTCATTCATCGGCCATGGTCGGCGATGCATTGTTATTGATCATTGAAGAAGAAAATTATTTTATCTAGACAAAGTATTTTACTCATCAATGATAAAAAACAATGGCACTGTAACGCCTGGTTCAAACGTCGTTCTACTGCCGTGCCGAACGCATTACAAACAATAGATAATGAGGCATTTCAGCTGATTATGTATTGTTTTTATGCGTTAGTTCGGCACATGAGAAGCACGAAGTTTGGAACAGGCCTAAGAGCATCGCCGACTGTCGCCGATGAATGACAACCAGGTTTAATGAGTACCTAATAATGCATAGACCGATAGCACAGTATAGAGACGACCAGTAGGGCCACTCGGCGATGCAACATGTAGCCGGCTTTTTATGCAAAAATATGCAGTTTACTGGCCAGGAAAGTTAGTCCAGCATGCTTATTGGCCAGGAAAAGCAATTGACTGGCTGCCAATGCGTAATGAGCGGCCACACAAAATTTCAAATGAGTGGCCATACTGGTCGTCTCTATACTGTGCCGATAGACAAACAAATTAGGCTCCACTGACTTCATTGAATGGGAATTAGTTATGCTAGGCATATATAATAGTTTTGTTTATTGCTATATCGTTATATAGGGCAAATAATTATGAAGTTGATTAAAGTCGATTACTGGATTTATGTCTATCAATACACTAAAGCAAGAAGAGTACGAGGTGGATTTTAGACACGAGTTAACTCTATAGTAAATTATATATTGGTGAAATAGAATAATCATCAATGCTGAAGCAATGGAATCATATACCATGGCTGAAAACAGGTTAAACGCCGAGCCGACTCCGCGCGCGCGCAATGCGCAATTTGAATATGCCAAAAGAATGATTGATGGTGGATCAAGTTGAGCCCATTTACTGAGAATACGCGTATTGTGGTTTAGCATACTGTATAACAACGTTCCCTTTGTTTGCTGTTTGGTGTAGTCTTTGCGCGGTACACTACAACAGTTCATGCCGAACATGACTAGCCCTTCTGGTAGCAGTCATTCAAACACCATTCGTGCATCTCTTCGTGTATAAAGAATGCGGTGAAAATTGGAATGCAATTATTTTAATCTCCAAACCAATTTCTATGTTCAACTGTTAAAAAAGTTATTGCATTCTTAAAAATAAATGTTAAACTACATCATAATATTTTTTCTACATAATTTTCTACAAAGGGGTTAAATTTCCGGATAAGGATAGTAATGAAGAGTTTGTATGGTGGAAATTGGATAAAACATTTTTCAAATTAACACATGATATTTATATATGTACAGTTTACATACCACCACAGAACTCCTCTCGCGAAACTCGAATTGATATCGATCACTTTGAAAGGCTCCAAGATAACATTAAATTCTCTACTTTGGGTAAGGTAGTTTTATGTGGAGATTTCAATGCTAGAATGGGTAATCTTGATGATTTTATTGAAGAATCGGGTTTTTTTGAAGATGAAAACTATACCCCAATCAAAATGGATAAGCGACTTTTTGTGTATTGGCAATAATATGGTTGCATTAAATGGTAGAACCAAAGAGATTTCGTTGGACAGTTCACTTGTCAAACTTACAATGGAGCTAGTGTTGTTGACTACGCTATTGTTTCACATGACTTGCTTTCATCTATTAATTGCTGATATCACTGAATTCTCTCATCATTCTTTTCTATCTTTCGTGATGAGAATTAAAACACCTAAGATTTCAGATGAAGATCTAAATCTAATGCCTCATTCTGTGTCCTTTGTATGGAATGACAACCAAAAATATACTTTGAAAACAAATTGGACACATTATTTCTTCCCACTACAACTTCTGAAAAATCAATTGATGTTGAGATGCTTGTAAATAGCTTTTCAGAAATATTATGTGACACATCTCAAAAAGTGTTAAATATTAAAAAACAAAATAAAATAAAAAATAGAAACAAATTAAAACAAAAATGGTATGACACGAATTGTCATACTCTTAAAAAGAATCTGAGAAATTTAGGTAGTCTACTCACGAAATATCCGAACGTTGTATATCTACGACATTTATTTTTTGCAAAAAGAAAGGAATATAAACGTATTGTTAAGAAATTAAAAAGACAATTTCATAATTCCATACTAAATCAAATTGAAACTCTATCCGAACACAATCCTAAAGAATTCTGGAAACTAGTAAATTCTATAAAAACACATAAGTCAAACGAAATACCATCATCGGAATGGTTTGACTATTTTAAAAATTTAAATAAGATAAACTTCAACACTGAGAAAATTAGCAGCGAAGCTCAAATTGTGAAGGATTTCAATATATGGGCCACTTGTAAAAACGATACTCTCGACACCAATCTCACTTGAAGAAATATGCAAGCTATCAAAGAACCTAAAGAACAAAAAGCCAGTGCTATAGTGATTCACTGTCCAATGTGCTAGTGATTCACTGTCCATTATTTGAAGAGTAAACTACATAAATGTTTTTCTGATTACTGGAAAGAACAGATTCAACAAGGTGGAAATATTGGAAAATTAAGAATTTTTAAAACATTGAAAACAAATTTTGGAATTGAAGAATATCTCTCTTCAGTTAATAATTTTAAACATCGTCAAGCTGTTACAAAATTAAGAATTTCAGCACATAAATTACCTGTTGAAACTGGTCGATATAATAATGTTTCATACAATGATAGATTATGTAAACATTGTGATCTAAATGAGATTGGGAATGAACAGCATTACCTATAATGTCATGTAGTAATACAAAGGTCGTCGATCTCAGAACAAATTTTATTGCTAATCTTAATTTGTAATATAAATAATTCTTTTTCTTCATTCGCTTATCAAGATATATTTAATTATATCTATATTTTTTAGGGGGCGCCAAAACATAAATGGGCGCCGAAATTGCACAAATCACACAAAAGCGCACACAAAAGCGCACACAAAAGCGCACACAAAAGCGCGCTCAAAAGCGCGCACAAAAGCGCACACAAAAGCGCTAGTCCGAATTGGAATTTTGTCAGATTCGATGAGCCAACGAGAGAAAAAGAGTTTGAGAGACGACCTCTATCTTTTTTATATTCAATCAAACGTGGTGCTAAACTGAGTATAAAATCCCAGAGAATTAAGTGGATATAGTTATTGTTCAGTTTATCGTTGGATTTGTTCATTTATTTTGGATTATTCGTCTTGGTCGTCAGTTGACGTTGCGTCTCACTACTAATCCTGGATTTTGCGTTATTGTCATTATCTCGTCAACCGTTTATTGGATTTGTTTTAAACTCTCTCCGTTAACTACGTTCTGTGTTCCTGTCATCCTGTCAAGTTTTGGTGTCGGTTGGATATAGAGATTTTAAACTACATCTATTTTATCTTTTCGACGGTTGGAAATTAATTGTATTGGCCAGCTATAATATATCAAGCGTCGTTTGTCATGGTTACTACGTTAACTTGTAATCGTCTGTCTGCCGTTTAAAGTGAACTGTCAGCCGTTTAAAGTGAATTTTCTGCCATAGAATTGCAGATCGTGACACTCTATTATATTGTTCAGTTATTTGGGATATAAGAATTGATTTTGTGATCACCATATTTAACGCTTTCCTAATTATTCATGATTGTTTATTATTGCAAGAGCGTCTCTGTTTGAACTTCGCCCTTGGCCATCGTAACCTGAGACTTTGGTCTTCTATAATTTCAACATTTCAACTGCTGTGGGATTTCCCCTGATATTTTTTCGCGTGATCTACTATGGCGTATGTCGCATTAACGTTGTCTCCGCGTAATTTACTTGTTATTTTGCATATTTTCGTATACTTGTCAAGTTTTACTAGAGACTTGTCCTCTACACTAGCGTATCTCAACTGTGAAACTTTGTATGTTTCTCAGTTATTAAATCCCAATATGAATGAATATTCACATTCTCGTATTAATCGTCGCTCAAACTCCACCAAGCCTCTTTCGTCAAATATGAAACTAATCCGTGGACTTCATATTGCCATGAACTTTTCCATCTCCCTGATACTTATATCTTTATCTAATGACATTTCTACTAATCCCGGTCCTGACTGCAGCATTTCTACATCATCACCTAATGTGCGAGGACTTACCAATCCTAAATCCCGTTCTTCGTTTAATGTTCTGTATCAGAACGTCAGAAGTCTGAAGGCGAATCATCGTAACCCTACAACTAATTGCGTCGTGAATAAGCTTTCTTATCTACATGACATTGTTTATGGCAATAGTGTAGATGTGATTGCTTTGGTGGAGACTTGGCTCACTGTCAATGTGCGTGATGATGAAATCTTGCCTGTTGGATACAAGCTAGTTCGGCGAGATCGTCGAACTGGTAAACGGGGCGGTGGTGTTCTGCTTGCCGTAAAAGATACAGTCAACTGAACCTTCTGGCTTCGTTTCAGACTCGTTGGAACTTGTATCTCTGGTTATTATCTCCTCGTCTTGTAAAGTACTTGTTGCTGTCTGTTACCGTCCACCTGACTCCACTAATGTTTTCCTAAATGAACTAACCCGCTTTCTAAAATTTGTCCAAGAATCGCAATTCAAAGATGTTGTTCTAATTGGCGACTTCAACTACCCTAATATCCAATGGTCTAACGGTTCAGGTTTCTCTACCTCAGCTTCAGAAACTGATTTCATTGACAGCATCACTGAGTTTAGTTATCTGCAATTGATTAACTCACCTACCCGCGGTAACAACCTCATCGACCTGATTCTAACTACAAATGAATATTTGACCGAAAACTTCGAAGTTACTGATGACGACTCTATCTCTCTACCCTCTGATCACAAAGCTATATTTTTCGACCTAAAACTCCATCAACAACCTAAACAATCCTCCGAACGTGTGGTCTATAATTATGCTAAGGGTGATTTCGTTGGCCTATTTAACAGTCTAAGGAACACTCCACTAGTTGATACAGTCCTAAACGAAAGTAACAACGTTAATCTTGCCTGGGCTAAGTGGAAGAACGCTTTCCTCGCCGCTGTTGACCTTTTCATCCCCAAAACAAAGCTCAAGCGTTCTTTTACACCCCATACATCACCAAGGACTTACTTCACGCCATTAAGATGAAAGAGTCACTAAGAAGAAAGGCTAAGGCTAAGAACTCGCCTGAACTTTGGAAGAAATTCCGCAAAACTCGGCAACACGTCAAGTGTTGGATAAATTCAAGAAGAGAGAATATCTCTCTGGACTGTCCGAAAATGTGTATAATAACCTAAATCATTCTGGAGATTCTTTAAATGTAAATCCTCGAAATCCTCGATCCCTGACGTGATGAAGTTGGAAGGTCAGAAACTTTTTCTGCATAGGAAAAGCGGATGGGTTTAACCAATTTTTTACGTCAGTCTTCACCTCCGACACAAGTTCTTCACCCCTTTTCACTCCCTCTAGTTCAGCTTCTAACTCTCTTGACTCACTAAATGTATCTGAATCCGATGTTCAGTCTTTGTTGTCCAATTTGTCACCCTCTAAGGCTACTGGTCCTGATGGTATTCCAGCTTACCTTCTAAAGCGATGTTCTGAGGTAATTGCCCCTTCTTTGACTGCTCTCTTTAAGTTATCTCTTCAGCAGGGTGTTTTTCCTTCTGAATGGAAAGTTGCTAATGTTGTGCCTATACCCAAAAAGGGTGACACTCATGAGGTCACTAACTACAGACCAGTTTCCTTACTCTCTCAAGTCTCAAAAGTTCTTGAACGTTTAATTTTCAATCAGGTTTCTTCTTTTGTTGAAAACTCCTTGTACGATCTTCAACACGGCTTTCGTTGCAAAAGGTCGTGTGTTACTCAACTTTTGAGTGTACTTCACGACCTTGGTCGTACTCTTGACTCTGGAAAGGAAACAGACCTGATTTATCTCGACTTTGCTAAAGCGTTTGACTCGGTGTCCCATAGCAAACTTTTGTTCAAACTTAAATCGTTTGGAATCTCAGGTCCACTTCTTAACTGGTTTGCTGATTACCTTCGTGATCGCAAACAGTGTGTTGTCGTTGAAGGAGCTTCCTCATCTTATCTTAATGTTACCTCTGGGGTGCCACAAGGTAGTGTAATAGGTCCTCTCTTATTCATTCTTTATGTTAATGACCTTCCAGAGGTAACCAATAATAGTACCGTTGCACTTTTTGCTGATGACAGCAAGTGTTATCGTGCTATACGATCACCAGTTGATCGTGATCTCCTTCAGCTTGACCTGGACGCTATGTCCAACTGGTCACTTAACTGGAAAATGAAATTTAATGTCTCGAACAGGGTTTTTTTTAACGTGCAGTTCTACACAAAATGTGCAGTTCTAAATCAATTTGTGCAACTCTAAAAAATATTTTGTGCAGTTGAAAAAAATACGAACTTTCAGGATATGGATATTTATTGTAGAAAACTAAAGTAATCGAAGGAATAAATGGAATACATATAGCTTCAATAACAAAAGCAGTACCAGAATTTCTCATAACAAACTCAACAATATAATTTTTGTTGACAATTTTCAGCATCGTTTCTATTTGTAGGGATGAGAATCAGTTAATGAAAGTTTAATAAGAAAAAAAAATGGTGCCATTTGCGCGAGTTGAATTTCATGCTATGACATGTCGCAGGGCCTTTTTTAATTAATATACTGGGGGGCCAAAGCCCCCCCCAGCCCCAATGTTAGCCCCAGTAAACTATCCTCCCAGTGAAGGTCCCTTTTGTCCAAAATATAAGCAAAAGTTCTTAAGTTAGGTCAGAAGAAAGTTATGATATTCTCATAACAAAGCATTGCTTTTACACCAAAAGCTCAGTCTGTTTAGATGGGATATTTCAAAAAATGTCTCTGAAAATGCAGGAAATCAAGCCACAGAAACTCAAAAATACAAAAATTTTCTGGGGAGGACCCCCAACCACATCCACACACCCTCAATATACCACATTCTTGTTAGGTCCATTTTCGTTGATGCCCCCCACACTAACCATTTCTTAAAAAAGGCCCTGGCGTGTTGGGACAGTATGACAAAATGTGCAGTTCTAAATTTTTCTTAAAAAAAACCCTGGTCTCGAAGACGCTCCTACTTAGGATATCCCGCAAACGTAACCCTCCAACTCATTGCTACTTTCTTAACAACGATCCAGTTAAGAGCATAGCTAACCAAGTAGACTTGGGTGTTGTTATCAGTAATGACCTAAAGTGGTCCCCTCACATCGCCAGCTGCACTGCAAAAGCCAATCGTATGCTTGGTTTTCTTCGTAGGAATTGTACGCAAATGTCTGATATTCGCTGCCGTAGGCTTCTTTATCTTGCTCTCATCCGATCTCATCTGTCATATGGTAGTGAGATCTGGGCATCCCAAGGATCGTCACGTGATCTTGCGATCATCGAGGGTGTTCAAAGACGAGCTAGTAAATTTATCCTTCAGGATTATGAGCTGCCATATCCTGAACGCCTTAAGAAGCTTAATCTATTACCAATATCCTACTGGTTGGAACTAAAGGATCTCGTCTTCTTTTTTAAATGTAAGCATGGTCTCTTCGACCTAGATATCTCCTCTTTCGTCACTTTTTCTTCAAACAGCTTGTCTCACACCCGTTCAAGTTCGGACAACTTGCTTCATGTTAATCATTGCAGGACTTCTCTCTTTAGGAACTCTTTTTTCAACCGAATTGTCTTTCTCTGGAATAATCTCTCTCCCACCATTCGTAATAGTTCATCCGTTTCCTCCTTTAAAAACAGACTAACTGTCCATTACTCTTCTCTACTTCATTCATCTTTCGATGTAAACAGAATGCGCACTTGGAAAACATTCTGTTCTAAGTGCCGCTCTTTCAACTTAAGCTGTTGTTCGTAATTCGTCATGTTTTCTGTAAATATTATATTTGTTCTCGTCTTTGATTTATGTTTGTTATAGTTTGTTTTCATAAAGGTTGATCTTCACATGGGGCTATTCATGTCCTGTTGACCATACCTTCAACCATATTATGTAGTGGTTTAATCTATTTTATGTATGGTTGTAAAGTTAATAAATAAAATAATGATATGCAAGGTTTTCTTATGTTGGCTATCGCAATATCGCATTACTTACTACCGCACTGCCGCAAGCACTGTTCAAAGTGCTAGTACACGCGCTTAATTTGAGTTCTGTTAGTCGAAATACGACTTATACGAGGATTAAAAATTCACCAGCCTACCTACAACTACAAGCATTACTGTCCAGTCTGTAATATCTCAAAGGATATAAATTGTTAATTGTGAAATGTGATTATGTGAAGTGATTTGGCTTACGACTGATCACTGGTAAGTTCATCGTCTACTTCATGAATGTTCGCCGTCTACTTTTCTTTGTTTAAGAAAAAACTAAGTCCTCTATGAATTATATATTTACTCAAACTCCTGAATGTGTGTCTTGCGCATTTTTATTCTATACGATGTTTTATAATTCTCAGAATTCTGGCAAATCGTCACCCAAAACGCAAGAAATAGCATTTCAAATTGCCTACTGCCCTTAGCCATCCAAATATTGTAGGAACGTTATATACAAACTTCTTAATGTGTTAAACACCATTGAATGTTGCAGCCACACTGGCCAAGATTTGAAATTTTATCTCAATAAAATTTCTGATCCAACTTTCAGGGGGAGGGTGTTTCGTCCTTGGGGAATGCGCACGCTGCACATTTGTGGAGATGGAGTGCTCCCAAAGGTCACCCTCAACCCCATAGATCGACTCACAAATCGATGTACTATACAGTTAAAATATTAGATTAAAGCAGATCATGTCCAACATGGGGACCACTACCCCCTGAGGACATCAATTACACCAGAGTCTAACACGGGGACCAATACCCCCTGAGGACATCAATTACATCAGAGTCCAACATGGGGACACTACACTACATTACACTACATTATTCAGCTCACTCCCCGTTGTGGCTTTTCAGTGACCGATTACATCAAGTATCTAGGCTTACTTATATTATGTACTTAGCCTACATTATTATTTATTTTTACAATTGTGATATTACTTTCCTAATCTGTCTATCTTAACACACCCAGTCAACTTTCACTGTGGGAGGAAACCGGAGTGCCCGGATAAAATCCATGACTTTCGACAGAGCGTTCTTTTCACATGAGTCTGATGAGTAAAGTCCTCAACGAGAATCGAACTCAAGACTCATAGGTGGAAGGTGCTTGCTCTGACGACTGCGCACCGAAGCCCCACTACCCAATACCCCCTGAGGACATTAATTGCACCAGAGTTCCAACATGGGGACCAATACTCCCTGAGGACATCAATTGCAATAGAGTCCAACATGGGGACCACTACCCCCTGAGGACATTAATTAGTTTAAACAATGAGTCTGTGTGGTGACACTTTGGCCTCAGTTTAAAGTATAATCGGTCTCTGAATTGTTTTAAATATTAACTAACCGAATTGGAGCATTAATATGAAGTTTGTTAAAATCGGTTACAGCCCATCAGGGTTTATGTCTATCAATACACTAAAGCAAAAAGAGAGTTGGATTTTAGACACGAGTTCATTCTATAATAAATTATATATTGGTGCATGAAATAGAATAAGCATCAATGCGTCGACCAAACCGTTTTACCCTAATTGATAACATTTGCTTTCAGCCGTCTAATTGTACTAGCTCGGCGCTGAAACACAGGATTCAGATACCATGGCTGAAAGCAGGTTAAACGCCGAACCGACTCCGCGCGCGCTCAATGCGCAATTTGAATATGCCAAAAGAATGATTGATTGTGGACACAGTTGAGCTCATTTACTGAGAATACACGTTTTGTGATTTAGCATTATAACAACGCTCCCTTCGTCGTGAAGGAATGAAGATAGTAAAGGGATCTGCAAGACCTTGAATCTTGACTGGGTGTTCTTATAATTAAGTGTTATAGAATCTGCATGGTTAATGCATGCTTGGTTAATTTATGTATGATATCCCAGACTTTGGCTGGCGGAGGTATATAGAATATACATCATATCTATTTGAGTTAAGGTTATCAGAGCCACAAAGCAAATGTAGTCATGCAATGCTATATCACAAGGAATATGATGCAAATGAAGTATTGAATATAGTACATTAATTGAGCATTTGACTATGGAGATGTGACGACCTTAATTAAGATTGAGTTTTTTCTTAACATGTTATGCCTGTGATTCTTAACATTTTCTTTAGATTATGCATGCATGATTGTTACGACTGAGAGCTTGTAGCCTTGTAGATAAACATTTTAATGAAAACGGGAAATTGACATATATATTAATAGTAATGACAGTATAGAAATTAGCATGAAATAGACATTTATAATTAGAAGGAGAGATTGTTATAGGAAGTTGTTATGAATAAGCGGAACTTTTCACGTAAATAATACGTAAAAATATAGAATAATTGATATGGTTCCGTGCAACTTTTTTATATATTATATAATTTTATATAATAGCAACTATGCGGCTAATATTCGTACACTATTAAAATTAAAAGCCTGGTGTACAGGAATACTTGCATGGAAATAAAGTTTTCACCAGCCAAATTTCGTAACCTTCACCAGCAACGGATTCATAGATCATATCCGTAGTAACCGTTATTATCGTGACGAAAGACACCAAAAACATTGTTGTCATTAACCGTTTTTCGTTCACTAGACGAGCAGTGTTTTCAATAAAAGGCGGTTACAGGCGGTTTACCGCCGCCTATTAGGCCTTTCACGGCCACTTATTTCTTTGTTTATTTGCAAAATCTATATTCGTCTTTCACGTGGAAATTTTTAGCACAGAACCTGTTCTTTAAATAATTATTGAAAACACTGTATATATTATATATTTTAAATAATTCATGATTTCTGATTGGCTAACAGTCATAGGCGAAATCGTATAATATCATTTAATGGCTGCCAAATCGGGGGCGGAGTTCAAGAAATGTATATAAGTCAAAATCAGCTTTCGGAGACCGTTTCAGGGACGTCAAATTAAAAACTTTCCCGGGGGTGATCGCCCCGAACTCTCTTAGGAATGTTTCGTTAGAAGCAAGTTACGTAACGTACTTTGCCCCCCCCCCCTAGCCTTCAATAAAATCCTACCGGTGCCACTAACCCGTAGTACAACAGCTTATGACGTCACATTATATTCACTTCGTAAAAATATTAACTCAAAAGTTGACGAATATTTTTCGTTCGAATGTTGCGCATTAATCATCATGATGTATTTTCAACAAAATTTGGCAAAAGGGGACATGGCGTGACATTCATAAAGCACACAGCTTCAACTACGAAAACACCTTATCATAAGTGGGAACTTAATTTATGATCTAACTGACCACTTTTTTTGGATTGAAGTAAGGCATTTGATACTGTTAATCAAAAAATTATTTTTAAGAGAATTGAATATTATGGAAGAAGAGGAATAGCTAACGACTGGTTTACGTCGTATCTTAGTGACCGTTCTCAAACTGCGATGATTAATAATGTTAAATCTGATGCTTTAACTGTCACTTGTGGAGTCCCTCAAATATCTGTTCCAGGTCCTTTGTTATTTTTATTATATATCAATGATTTTCATTTTTGTTCTGATCTCTTTGAATTTCATCTATTTGCTGATGATGCTAATTTTTCTTATAGACATGAGGATATTTTAACGATCGAAAAGAACATTAATATGGAGCTAATTAAAGTTCATAAATAGATTTGTTCAAACAAATTATCTCTAAATGTTACAAAATCTAACATTGTTATTTTCCACCCACCTCAAGGGAGAATTCTCCGTAATATATAGACCTAAACCTAAATAACAAATCTCTCAAGCAAGAAAAATGCATAAAGCATCTTCGAATATTAATTGATTCAAATCTTTCGTGGAAAGCTCAAATAATTAGTATAAGCAAAAAAATCAAAAGCAGCATCGGAATTTTATCCAAGCTTCGCTATTACGTCGAGTCTGATATTCTTCGCAATCTCTATTATGCGTTAATTTATCATTTTCTTACCTATGGTATAGTATCCTGGGGAAACACTTACCAAATCACAATTTTTTTACAAAAGAAAGCTTTGCGTATTATGACTTTTTCTAAATTCGATGATCATTCAAGTCCTTTATTCAAATTACTCAACATACTTAATTTAAAGAATCTTGAACACACTTCAATATTCATGTATCAATACTATAACAATTGTTACCGTCTGCCTTTAATATGTTCACTCCTGTAGCTCATATACTCTTATAGCACACGATCTGCTACAAGACAAACATACTACCTGCCACGTATTAGAACTATGGTAAATTTAACATAAGATTTCTTGGGCCTCAAACTTGGAATATTTTGGAAGAGGATTTGAAAATTTCGTCTTTAAAATATTTTAAAGTCTTTTAAGTGAATATTTCTCAAACTATTAATGTTTTGATTGAGATAGCTATAATTGTAGCTGTTATTTTGGTTTGTGTATTTGTCTTTAATGTAGACGTGTCTTACGTCCTCAAACATTGGAAAATAGTTATGAAATCTGGTACCTTGTCGTTGTTGTTTAGCATGCACATTTATGGAATTCACCTTTTTACAAGAAAATTCGACGGCCGTTAGAGAGAGGAAACTGTTTGGCGGGAGACAAAGCAAAATCACCTAGCATCATAGTGATCAAGACCGCATGGTTTTAACCATGAAAATTAGAGCCACGTGCACTGTAAAAACGGATTGGTTAAACAGATGGATTTCTTTTTTACCAATATTATTTGGTCAAAACAACCGAAATATGGTTAACATAACAAAATTTTTCGTCAAATAGGTACATCTGCGACAACCAATTTGAATTGGTTATTTCAAGCAATCCGTTTTTACAGGTGATAGAGAGGAGGAAATCGCACTGTTACTGTATTACATGCTCAGATATATATTTCCTTTCCTTGCCAATGAAGTACATGACGTGTATTCTTGTCAAGGAGCTATACGGCAACAAAATTTCGATACTGCACAGAAAGAATATTTAGAAACGATACCAATAATGCTTTAGAACCCCGTGTTATTCATAGGATATGTGGAATTAAGATCTTTCAGCATTGAAATTACAAATATACGAATGCATCCACTTATTTATTTCATCGTTTCCACAAATTTGAAGTACACACACTTTGTTGATTTTACACATAAATATTAAAAGATGCAATATAATTATGGAACCGTTAGCAAACACACGCTTTGTCAATATGACAAACTGTCCTGGAAAGCTACTGGTCGTTTACAAAGTAATAAACTTCAACATCAGTAGGAGTGAAGTTGTAAGCTCCTGCCAACAAATTTTTGGTTTTGGCTGTGTTGTACGAATAACCAGATGGTGGCTTGTATGTGTGACCCAAGTTAGTATACGATGCTGTTCCACCATTGGCGTTGTTAGCAATGTACAAATCATGACCACCTCCAAATGAGGGACCATAACCGTTGTTGGTATATATATATATTCCATTCGCGTTGTTTTGGTAAACTGTGGATTTAAAGGGTGCAAGGTCATCTCTGTTTCGGAAGGAGAAAATGAAGGATGCATCGGCTCGTATGTAACGAGGAGAACCTAGGAGGAAAGGAATAAAAATGAATAACTATGATATGCTACGATCGCAGATACAAAACGAGTTGGGCCAACAAATTACTGAAAAAGGAGACGACATAACTGGATTAAAAAGTTAGTGTCCGCAACACCAATATTATTGGTTGTGCCATAACTATATGGTGACATTAGAATTCACCCCAACCAAGGACACAACTGTTTATAATTATAATAATAATAATAGTATTTACATAAAAATATTTATCGAATTTGATTGAGTCCATCCAGTGAAGTTAATCCCAAAGAGCAGTGCAAAAATTTGTAATCACAGTAGAAATTTCTCAGTAATACCTATGAACCAATATAGCAAATTTTTTGAGCTAAGTGCTGTGCAGATTCCACAAAAAGAAAACAACATGGCGGCGGTCGGCCTGAACGGAAGCATTTGGAGGAAAACGACGACTTTAAAAAGGATTTTTGAAAGGGAGAGAGAGTTCAGTTTTAAACGAGATTTGAGGAATGCACATGGCTCATTTTGACTTTGAAATCTTTGGCGATACAATTATAGTACTTACCTCCCCATTGTTCAGCAGCGTATCCGCCGAAGACATATTGTCCAGATTTTACCAAAACAACGGAAGGTCCTTTGCTATCACACAAGGAGTGGAAAGTGCTGGATGCCCAACCATTCACAGAAGCTCTGTAGCACAGTTTCATTTTCTTGTCCTGTAGATCTTTAGGTAGCCATTCCTGAAGTTGATCAATCCACTCTCTTTTACCTTGCAGTACAGTAGAACTGAATAGAAGTTCTAGATGTGAAATTAAATTCAGTATGTTAGGTACTATGTGTGTATAGGGTTATGAAAATATTTGTAGACCTACACAGTGGAAGCGATTTTCACATGGTTTGCTCCTTGGGAGTGGAGGAATTTCAACGGTTTCCACATTTCCGAAGCTCTACGATCGCATTTCTGGCGTTTTCTGAAGGAATTTGCAAACGAATTCCGTCCAAATTGACAGTATTTTGCCCAAAAACTTCGATTTATTTTGATTAATGAGATCGCATTGTTAAATTTTTTAAGGTGGCAAATAGTTACCACAAAATATTCTACTATTTTTTTTAAAAACTTGTTCAAATGCATCTATTTTACTGGAATAAAATGTTTTAGTTGATAAAAAGTGGGGTATCCAGTCGTTTTGTCGAGTAAAGTGGGTTAAAAGCAAATGGCTCGGCCATGTTAGAACGTCCTTGTTACCATAGCCACCGTACTAACGACAACGAGAGTTCTTCAACATTCCAAAGATGGTATGGAGCACCTTAAGACAATTGTCAATTACCTTTCCTAGTACAAACTAAACCAGTATAGCCAGTTGTGCATGTACATTTGAAACTTCCGTCTTCTTCATTGGAACAAACACCTCCATTTTGGCAAGGAGATACTTCGCATGGTAGAACTATATAAAACAGGTTTATGCTTCATTGATTGTTTGGTAAAGATTACGAGAATAGTAAATTATTTGGGTTTGATGCTTTTGCCATTAATTTCTGAATGAGCGCTCAAATATGTAGAAAAGAAGTTGAGTGACTGGATAGCACGAGATCAGTGGTATTTGAACACAATGAGAAGACAATAGAACATTCCGAACACTGGATTAAGAGTGCTTGACGCTGTTTTTAATCATGCTAAAGGTTACCTTTTGCATAACAAAATAGAGCAGTACCATAAACTGCATAGAAAGATTGTGTTGTGAATTTATCAAGTTGGCAACATAATCTTCCCTGCTCGTCGCTGAAAATTTCACTTATAAAAGTTTACCCACACTGAATTTACGTGCATGCCATTGTAGTTATAATTTTGAGTTGGGCGACTGGTCGTTTCATATTTTGAACTGCAATGCAGCTGTCATGCCAACATATTTCTGATGCTCACTATTTACTGGTATCAACTATATATTATCATGATATATTAGTTACCTTTCTCGGAACAATCAAATCCTTTGAATCCATCAGGACATTCGCATTTGAAGCATTTTAAACCATCATCTGAACACACACCATCGTTTTTACATGGCTTCCTGTCACATGGACGAACTGAAGAAATAGGACAAAGTTTAAATATCAGAAAATATTTTCCACTACGATATTAATTTAAAATAGAAAAGCATTTAAGTGTTCAATGATCCATCCATACTTTAGACTTTTACACCGGACATAATGGAGTACTATTTTTATGCTTAGCGAGTATATTCCGGTCGCAGGAACGTGTGATGAAGCATTTATATAAATACAAGCAAGAAGAAAGATCTTCTTTGAGCGTATTGACAATTAAAGGCTATCAACATATATATATACCAAGAAAGCATTCGATCGAGTACAAGTGATACGTTCTCTGACAAGCTAGGTGATAAATTAAGACACATATTGCATGCTAATTTTCACGTGATGTCGAAACTCAATCACATTCCTGACCATTTTCAAACTATTGTTTTTTTGTTACCTAACGCTAATAATGGCAGATTTTGTGGGATTTTCATTTTTTTAAAGGCAATTTAAGCCAATAACGATAGATAAGTATATATCTTGCTTGCATTTTCAGTCTATTTTACTCATGTACACGCACAATAGTAATATTTATAAGGTATAAGAATATTCGTTTTTACCTTTTTTCTCGCATAGAATTCCTTCGTAGTTCGGTTGACATTTGCATGTGAATGTACCATCATCATTATCCAGACACACTGCAGAGTTTTTGCAAGGATTTCCTTCACACGCGCTAACTGTATTGATAAAACATAATGTGTGTACGTTAAATTCTATTATATGTTGCACGTATGGTAACTGTATTGATGAAATAGACTTGTTGTTTGTGTTTTTTGTGGCTGAGTATTAGATTATATACGATTCTCTCAGCTTAGTTTTAAGGGATTTTCGTGAAGGACATTTTGAATTTTGAGTTAGATCGTGAGAACTAAACGCCCTGAATCAACAGAAATCCAGATCAATTTTTCCTATATATATTGGGGTGACTTTCCATATTACTATCCCGAGATTACGTCACGAGGATTAGGATTAAGCTAGAGCTAAGATTAGGGTTAGGATTAGGATTAGAGTAATGATGAAGATTAAGTTTGTATTAAAATTCACGTTGTTATTATGGAAATTGAGCGATATTGTTCACATCATCAACAACGTGTCAATAAAACAATGATTAAACTAAAGTAGTAAATTTATATACATGTTATAGCCCATGCAATATAATTTCTTCAACTTTACACTTTTCTACAACAATACAATTATAAACCTAGCGAATATTTGAAAAAATGCTTTCAGTAAAAGCGGTAATATGAATGAAAGAACACATTTAGTGTGGGAAAATTGTCTGATTCAACTTACGTACCTTTCTTACTACAGTCAAATCCTTTAAATCCAGGTGGGCAATCACATTTCTGATGACTTCCAGTTAACGGTGTGCCATTGTTTTCACAAACTTCCTCTGCTAGAATTCCACCTACAAAATACATATTACAATACTTGATTTGTGTTATATCTTTATCCTCTACAGGGTGTATAAAAAGAACTGAGACCTTTAGAAATTATCCTATACAGTGTGTCTCAAAAAAAACTGAACCCTTTCAAATTCACTACAGGGTGTCCCAAAAAAAAGTGACACTATAGAAATTATCTCGTTGTTCTTAAACGCGCGTCATTACACACCTGGGAATTTAGTAAAATTGTATTTACATTTAAGCATTTTAAAACCTTTTCGCTTCGTCCAAAACGTTTTCGCTAAATGTGTTTTACACTGCGGTTACATTCGGTATTATGGTAAATTGTGTTACAACAAATACTCGTTGCTCTGTAGTCAAATTTGAACCATTATTGTTACTCCAACTGATCGTATGATTTACATGTAATTTGATTTTTATGGTAATAGGAGTTATTTTAAATTCCAAAAGCAGAAGTTTATGCACTTGTGGGTTTAGCATACAGAGTGAGTCAGAAAAAAGTGATGCCTTTGTAATTTAATACAATAGTGAACCTTTTGAAATTGAACCTCATATTTGCATTTTCTTTCAAAGAATCTATTGTACCCTATTGTATTTAATTTCAAAGGCATCACTTTTTTCTGACTCACCCTGTAGTGCTCAGGCATTCAAATTAGAACAATGGGATAATTTCTATAGTGTCACTTTTTTTTGGGACACCCTGTATAACGTATTGTAGTAATTTGACAGCTCTATATAATTGCTTTGAATTAATGGTTGGGTAAGAACACAAGGTCTTGTACTCATGGGACAAAACTCAAACATAGGACATTTAAAAGAAATGTTTAAATGAAGAAATATGTTTAAATTCAGACCTGCAGAAAGGATAAAATGGGTCAGTTCACTGCAGAGCAGCGCATATTTATGGCAATGTGTGGAAGAACTTATGATCTGTGTTTTAATTTACGCATATTAATTTGACGAGAGATTAGAGCTGTATAGTACTCAGGCATTCAAATTATAACAATAAGGTGAATTTCTAAAGGTCTCAGTTTTCTTTATGCACCCTGTAATGCCTGGTTCACACGAGGGAGTGAGATAAGCACAAGCATAGCGAAAGACAAAAGGTAAAACAAAGGGATGCAGTGAAGTGTGCGACTTAAACGTCGACATACAGGGTGTATAAAAAAAAACGCAACCACTTAATATTCTAAGATATTCACTTTGTTTTCAAGCACAATAGATTTTAGGCCCCTGGGAATTTAAAATGGCTTCTAATCGCACAAATCAGCTAAACTAATAATGGTGCAGCTCACAACCGAACAACGAATTTTCATAGTTTTACAGTACAACCGAAATCAAAAAAACAACTGGTCGAGCATGATTTCCTGATCGGGACCCTCCTCACAAAGCGACAATCTTGAGGAACGTCAGGAAATATTCGAGTGAAGGAACGAGCCTTAATCTCAACAAAGGTAATTCTGGCAGGCGAAGAACAGCACGATCGGAGGAAAACATTGCCGCTGAATTCCCAGGGGCCTAAAATCTATTGTGCTTGAAAACAAAGTGAATATCTTAGAATATTAAGTGGTTGCGTTTTTTTTTATACACCCTGTATAAGAATAAATACAAGCCTCCAAGCATAAACTAAGCCGGAACAAAAGACATTTCAACACGAGGCGAACACAGAGGCAAAGAGATGTTAGGTGATAGAAAAGTATACAGGGTGTCCCAAAAACCCCCAAAACTATTGACATAGGTAACGTATTGTTAGAATTTGAATTCCCTAGCACTAAGCTGAACGCAAAGATGCGTAAAATATTGACAGGGTGCATATATTAAAAAAGGAGACCTTTAGAAATTAAAATATCGTTTGTTTGATGCACGTAATTTTCTTGGCTCAAGCGCTGCGTTAAATCAATCAGCACATATCATATTTTAAACGAAACCAAAAACTTTTAAATAACTTAGCCATGCATAATATTCATTTTGTCTAACATAAAAATAATTAACGTTGCGTATTACATAAATCTCTCTTACAAACATTCTTTTAAACAGCTTCTTTATGCATAAAATTTACTTATGTCAAGCTTTTATGCAGAATGCCAAGGCATTCAAATTCTAACAATACGTTATTTCAATAGTTTTGGGGTTTTTTGGGACACCCTGTGCAGTATATTCGCAGAGAAATTGTGTGCTAAATCTTTTTTTACTTCCCCTATATTTTTCTTCCTGTATAAACATGCCCAGGAAGCAACAAAGAAATGCACGACAACGTAATATCTGTGAAGTTACACCCGGGCCAGCCTTGTTCACTGTTTTCTGTCCGTACATTTCTACATCAGATAGTTCTGTACAGAAATGCGCTGCAGGTAGAATACTGGCAAATTCTATGTAGAAATATTTAACTATTTGACTTATTTGCCACCGGCCAAAACACATCGGACTACGCAATAATGGGAAAAGAACAACTAAACCTACGGTTAGAATACAGCATATTTATTGTAATAGGTATGTAATGCAACGAAGTATACTGTTCTGTCAGTAAAAAGTTTGATTTTGGAAAAGTTTAATCAATAAGCGAAAACGCAAATGACATACCATATATATATATATATTGCGCGGTGAAAGTATAGATTTATCCACTCGTTCAGGGCGTAAAATTGAGTATAGTTTTACTGCCACGCCTTAATATATTCTCACTCCTGGTTATACAAACTAATAAAATTTCACAGTTGGATTAAAAGCTTTATGGCTAAGTAAATAAAACCGTGTTCGATTCTTTATCATGAAGGCGTTCTAATAAAGTTGTTAGGAGGAATTCAAATGCACAAATATACCGTTACGGTATAAGTTCTGATAATTAAGGTTACAGATGAAACATACACTGTCTATCATTATACATACCAATTAAGAACAAAAGTGCGACAAAACTTGCTGCCAACCTGACCATTCTTAAATCTGCGAGTTCTCTTTCTGCCGATCTCAAACTTAGGCGTGCTCCTTCAACCAGTAAAATATGTTACTAAGATTATAAGATAAACATCAACATAGAAATTGCTGTACTCGGGGCTTGTACATTTTGATAAATATTATTCTTGCACGGAAACGGTCGACTTGTTTGAAGAAAATATGTTTGTTAGAGTGGGATGCTAAACGGAATATTGTCCATATTAATTTACTGCATATAGGAATCCTTCGTATATGTAAGGCGCCTGAGGCCGCAAATATCCTATATATAGTGGTTTTAATCATGGTAAACATGATTAACCTTATGTACTGTACTAAAAAATACAACCCGAGGTTAAATCATTCAGGTCGCCAGTTAAATACAAATTTGAGTGCAAGCTTTCAAAGTTCGACTGATGCCTTAACCTTTCACTTCAACAAAGTCCGAATGTGAAAGCAAGAAAAGTTGCTGCTAACTTAACATGGTACGTCGTCTAACTTACTTCCAGTAAATGCAAGATGTTGTCCTCAGTTTTCCTTCTCTTGAAGTCGCCTTCGGTTTAACTATGGGATAAAAATTGGGCGTCTTTTATACCCACTCTTAAACTCATTACTGACGTTTACCATATACTAGTTCAATTTCCGATTGTTAAAGCCTGGTTCTCATTCATCGGCCATGGTCGGCGATGCATTGTTATTGATCATTGAAGAAGAAAATTATTTTATCTAGACAAAGTATTTTACTCATCAATGATAAAAAACAATGGCACTGTAACGCCTGGTTCAAACGTCGCGCTACTGCCGTGCCGAACGCATTACAAACAATAGATAATGAGGCATTTCAGCTGATTATGTATTGTTTTTATGCGTTAGTTCGGCACATGAGAAGCGCGAAGTTTGGAACAGGCCTAAGAGCATCGCCGACTGTCGCCGATGAATGACAACCAGGTTTAATTAGTACCTAATAATACATAGACCGATAGCACAGTATAGAGACGACCAGTAGGGCCACTCGGCGATGCAACATGTAGCCGGCTTTTTATGCAAAAATATGCAGTTTACTGGCCAGGAAAGTTAGTCCAGCTTGCTTATTGGCCAGAAAAAGCAATTGACTGGCTGCCAATGCGTAATGAGCGGCCACACAAAATTTCAAATGAGTGGCCCTACTGGTCGTCTCTATACTGTGCCGATAGACAAACAAGTTAGGCTCCACTGACTTCATTGAATGGGAATTAGTTATGCTAGGCATATATAATAGTTTTGTTTATTGCTATATCGTTATATAGGGCAAATAATTATGAAGTTGATTAAAGTCGATTACTGGATTTATGTCTATCAATACACTAAAGCAAGAAGAGTACGAGGTGTTTTAGACACGAGTTAACTCTATAGTAAATTATATATTGGTGAAATAGAATAATCATCAATGCTGAAGCAATGGAATCATATACCATGGCTGAAAACAGGTTAAACGCCGAGCCGACTCCGCGCGCGCGCAATGCGCAATTTGAATATGCCAAAAGAATGATTGATGGTGGATCAAGTTGAGCGTATTGTGGTTTAGCATATAACAACGTTCCCTTTGTTTGCTGTTTGGTGTAGTCTTTGCGCGGTACACTACAACAGTTCATGCCGAACATGACTAGCCCTTCTTGTAGCAGTCATTCAAACACCATTCGTGCATCTCTTCGTGTATAAAGAATGCTGTAATGAAACATAACTGTTGGCAAATTGGAATGCAATTATTTTAATCTCCAAACCAATTTCTATGTTCAACTGTTAAAAAAGTTATTGCATTCTTAAAAATAAATGTTAAACTACATCATAATATTTTTTCTACATAATTTTCTACAAAGGGGTTAAATTTCTGGATAAGGATAGTAATGAAGAGTTTGTATGGTGGAAATTGGTTAAAACATTTTTCAAATTAACACATGATATTTATATATGTACAGTTTACATACCACCACAGAACTCCTCTCGCGAAACTCGAATTGATATCGATCACTTTGAAAGGCTCCAAGATAACATTTATAAATTCTCTACTTTGGGTAAGGTAGTTTTATGTGGAGATTTCAATGCTAGAATGGGTAATCTTGATGATTTTATTGAAGAATCGGGTTTTTATGAAAACTATACCCCAATCAAAATGGATAAGCGACTTTTTGTGTATTGGCAATAATATGGTTGCATTAAATGGTAGAACCAAAGAGATTTCGTTGGACAGTTCACTTGTCAAACTTACAATGGAGCTAGTGTTGTTGACTACGCTATTGTTTCACATGACTTGCTTTCATCTATTAATAGTTTTTCAGTTGCTGATATCACTGAATTCTCTCAGCTCATCATTCTTTTCTATCTTTCGTGATGAGAATTAAAACACCTAAGATTTCAGATGAAGATCTAAATCTAATGCCTCATTCTGTGTCCTTTGTATGGAATGACAACCAAAAATATACTTTGAGAGAGTTTATGAACTCGAATGAAGTACAAAACAAATTGGACACATTATTTCTTCCCACTACAACTTCTGAAAAATCAATTGATGTTGAGATGCTTGTAAATAGCTTTTCAGAAATATTATGTGACACATCTCAAAAAGTGTTAAATATTAAAAAACAAAATAAAATAAAAATAGAAACAAATTAAAACAAAAATGGTATGACACGAATTGTCATACTCTTAAAAAGAATCTGAGAAATTTAGGTAGTCTAATATCCGAACGTTGTATATCTACGACATTTATGTTTTGCAAAAAGAAAGGAATATAAACGTATGGTTAAGAAATTGAAAAGACAATTTCATAATTCCATACTAAATCAAATTGAAACTCTATCCGAAAACAATCCTAAAGAATTCTGGAAACAATAAATTCTATAAGAACACATAAACGTAGTAAGTCAAACGAAATACCATCATCGGAATGGTTTTACTATTTTAGAAATTTAAATAAGATAAACTTCAACACTGAGAAAATTAGCAGCGAAGCTCAAATTGTGAAGGATTTCAATATATGGGCCACTTGTAAAAACGATACTCTCGACACCAATCTCACTTTAAGAAATATGCAAGCTATCAAAGAACCTAAAGAACAAAAAAGCCAGTGCTAGTGATTCAATGTCCAATGAGATCATTAAGACAGCGGTCGAAGTTCTACCTTCTTATTTTGTAAAATTGTTTAATACTATCCTATCCAACGGTGTCTTTCCATCACAATGGTCTAAAGGTTTTATTGTCCCAATACATAAATCAGGAAACACATTTGACCCGAATAACTATAGAGGAATATGTCTAGGTAGCTGTTTGGGAAATTTTTTTACTTAATTATGAATACACGTCTAACTGAGTTTTTGGAAGAGTCCAAAATTATGAATAGATGTCAAATTGGTTTTCGGAAGAATTGTAGAACTACAGATCATCTATTAGTCCTAAAAACCCTAATAGACTTTTATAGATCAAAACGAAAACCAATCTTTGCTTGTTTTATTGATTTTAAAAAAGCTTATGATAGTGTATGGAGAGAAGGTCTTTTCTTTAAGCTTATCCAGTATGGTTGTAGTAAGAAGTTTATCCGTTTAATACTAAATATAATGTATTCTTCAGTAAATTATTCGGTTAAATTGGATAAGGGAAATACTCCTTTCTTCAAATATTTTGTTGGAGTAAAACAAGGTTGTAATCTTAGTCCAACTTTATTTAACATGTTTATAAATTATATACCAAATCTATTTAACAGCTCATGTGCCCCAGTAAAGTTAGGTGAAACAGATCTAAATTGCTTACTTTACACAGACGATTTAGTATTACTATCTGAATCCAAGTCTGGTTTGCAAAATTGTCTGACAAAACTTGAAAGATATACCAAGAAATGGAAATTAAATATTAATCTTAAAAAATCCAAAGTTTTGTTGTTTGGAACACCAACTCAAAGATATAAATACGAAACGTCAAATTGGTTTTTGAAAAGAACGCTTTGGAACAAGTGGATGAATATTGTTACCTAGGAATAACACTTCATTTTTCAGGAAATTTTAAACGAACCCAGAAAGTCTTATATGGTAAAGCACTGTGTGCATTATTCAAAAGTCTTTCTAACTTTGAAAATGTACCAATCAAAACACTATTAAAACTTTTCACAACAATGGTAGTACCAATTCTACTATACGGCTGTGAGGTTTGAGGTCCTTACTTACTGGGTAGAAATAAACTCTTTCGAGATGTTTAAAACGAAAATCTTCAAAATAACGAATGAAGTAGAAAATTTCACCTAATATTTTTGCAAAAAAATTTTAGGGGTTCACTCAAAATCTACAAATCTAGCAGTTCTAGCAGAAATAGGAAAGGTACCCTTAATTATACAAATAGCTACCTTTATAATAAAATATTGGTTACGCATCAAAAGTACACCGTTCAGAGATACTCGTGCTGGTCAAGCGGCAAGAGTATGTATGCAATTTGATTCACAACCAATTTCATTTGCAAACTATTTGCTACAACTATGTGACGTAGAAGTTAAAAACTTTGAAAATTTCGCAATATCATCAGATATGCAGGGAAATTTTTGCCATTATTTGAAGAGTAAACTACATAAATGTTTTTCTGATTACTGGAAAGAACAGATTCAACAAGGTGGAAATATTGGAAAATTAAGAATTTTTAAAACATTGAAAACAAATTTTGGAATTGAAGAATATCTCTCTTCAGTTAATAATTTTAAACATCGTCAAGCTGTTACAAAATTAAGAATTTCAGCACATAAATTACCTGTTGAAACTGGTCGATATAATAATGTTTCATACAATGATAGATTATGTAAACATTGTGATCTAAATGAGATTGGGAATGAACAGCATTACCTAATGTCATGTAGTAATACAAAGGTCGTCGATCTCAGAACAAATTTTATTGGTAATCTTAATTTGTAATATAAATAATTCTTTTTCTTCATTCGCTTATCAAGATATATTTAAATATGTTCTTTCTATGCAAGACAAAACAATAATGTCTTTAGTTGCAAAATACTGCTTTGACATACTAACAGTATATGAAATGTTATCATAACTCTTGTAGTTTTAAGTATGAAGTAATGTAATTATGTATGTGTAGTTTTATGTATGTATCCTATATGCCAATGATGGTATTTTTGTAGATTAAATATATTAAAGTTAAGCCATCCACTCAGTGCACCACAAATATTACGGACATCGATAAGTATTAAAGTATATCTGTAATCGCTGCGACGGGGAGCATGCCGGACTTTACTGTCCAGATGATGAAAGACCTCGAGCACATAGAACAAAAGAAAAAGTTCCTTCTTCCGGCAGCCAGCGCCATCCCAACCAAGATAAACTATAGTAATGTAGTTAGACCACTAACATCTATTTTTGTAGCCAAAGTAGAAGAATTTCTAGCAGGACAACCCGAACCAACGCTTGTTTCACAATTATGTTCTGATTTAAGGGATGGGGCCCGAATAGGTTTTGAAGGGCAGAGGGCACCTAGATTTTCAAAAAAATAAAAAATAAAAATTGCCTACTGCCCTTAGCCATCCAAATATTGTAGGAACGTTATATACAAACTCCTTAATGTGTTAAACACTATTGAATGTTGCAGCCACACTGGCCAAGATTTGAAATTTTATCTCAATAAAATTTCTGGTCCAACTTTTAGGGGGAGGGTGTTCGTCTATGGGGAATGCGCACGCTGCACATTTGTGGGGATGGAGTGCTCCCAAAGGTCACCCTCAACCCCATAGATCGACTCACAAATCGATGTACTATACAGTTAAAATATTAGATTAGAGTAGATCATGTCCAACATGGGGACCATTACCCCCTGAGGACATTAATGGCACCAGAGTCCAACATGGGGACCACTACCCCCTGAGGACATCAATTACACCAGAGTCTAACACGGGGACCAATACCCCCTGAGGACATCAATTATATTAGAGTCCAACATGGGGACACTACACTACATTAGACTACATTATTCAGCTCACTCCCCATTGGGGCTTTTCAGTGACCGATTACATCAAGTATCTAGCTTATTTATATTATGTACTTAGCCTACATTATTATTTATTTTTACAATTGTGATATTACTTTCCTAATCTGTCTATCTTAACCCACCCAGTCAACTTTCCCTGTAGGAGGAAACCGGAGTGCCCCGATAAAATCCACGACTTTCGACAGAGCGTTCTTTTCACATGAGTCTGATGAGTAAAGTCCTCAACGAGAATCGAACTCAAGACTCATAGGTGAAAGTCGCTTGCTCTGACGACCGCGCCACCGAAGCCCCACTACTCAATACCCCCTGAGGACATTAATTGCACCAGAGTCCAACATGGGGACCAATACCCCCTGAGGACATCAATTACACTAGAGTCCAACATGGGGACCAATACTCCCTGAGGATATCAATTGCAATAGAGTCCAACATGGGGACCACTACCCCCTGAGGACATTAATTACACTAGAGTCCAACATGGGGACCACTACCCCCTGAGGACATTAATTAGTTTAAACAATGAGTCTGTGGGGTGACACTTTGGCCTCAGTTTAAAGTATAATCGGAGCATTTCTCCCCAACAACCCTTCTCCCACAACATTGTGTGTACTTTATTGTCTCTGAATTGTTTTAAATATTAACTAACCGACTTGGAACATTAATATGAAGTTTGTTAAAATCGGTTACAGCGCGTCAATACACTAAAGCAAAAAGAGAGTTGGATTTTAGACACGAGTTAACTCTATAATATATTATATATTGGGAAATAGAATAAGTATCAATGCGTCGACCAAACCGTTTTACCCTAATTGATACCAATTGCTTTCAGCCGTCATGGTGTATGACTCTCTAATTGTACTAGTTCGGCGCTGAAACACAGGAATCAGATACCATGGCTGAAGCAGGTTAAACGCGGCGCGCTCAATGCGCAATTTGAATATGCCAAAAGAATGATTGATTGTGGACAAAGTTGAGCTCATTTACTGAGAATACACGTTTTGTGATTTAGCATTATCTCCCTTCGTTTGCTGTTTGGTGTCTTCTTTGCGCGGCACACCACAAATGTTCATGCCGAACAGGACCAGCCCTTCGTGTAGCATGCAGTCATTCAAACACCATTCATGCATCTTTTCATGTATAAATAATGCTGCAAATGAAACATAACTGTTGGCAAAGAGGAATGTAATTATTTTCATCTCCAAACCAATTTCTATGCTCAACTGTTAAAAAAGTTATTGTATTCTTGAAAATCAATTTTAAACTACAGAATAAATAAAGTTAGTTTAGTTTAGGTTTCCTCCTGTAGTAAAACTGGATCAATGAAGGACGACCCTTACTGGACCTCTAGGAAGAACAGTCTTGAACTGATAGAGCTATCCAGCATGAATAAATTAGTTTAGTTTAGGTTTCTTCTTGTAATTACAGTGGACCAATAAGAGATTGCGCTTACCGGACCTGTATGCTAGGGAGAACAGTTTAGAACTGATAGAGCTATCCAGTATGAATAAAGTTAGTTTAGTTTAGGTTTCATCTTGTAATTATACAGTGGTCTCGACCAATAAGGGATTGCGCTTGCCGGACCTGTATACTAGGAAGAACAGTTTAGAACCGATAGAGTTATCCAGTATTAATAAAGTTAGTTTTATTGTTTAGCTTTCTTCTTGTAATTATAGTGGACCAATAAGGGATTGCGCTTACCGAACTTGTATACTAGGAAGAACAGTTTAGAACTAATAAAAATATCCATTATAAACAAAGTTAGTTTAGCTAATGTTTCTTTTTGTGGCAACACTTTACAAAGTGAGTAGGTCGCTGACTGGATCTTTTATAACAAGAACATAATATAGAACATGAGTTTAGAACTGGTAAATTTATCCAGTATTAATAAAGTTAGCTGATAGATTTATCCATGAAGTAACATAAGAAGAAGGGATGGCGCTTGGAAATATACATTATAAATGAAGAGTAATTCAGCTATTAAATTGATTGTAATTTTAATTGTCATTAAAATATTTTACTTAGTTACATTACGAAAGGTAATTAGTCGATACTGTTATGGTGTATGTTCAGTTTTTGAAGTTAACTGTATCAATGTTAATTGTATGTTAATTGTATGGCGAATTTAGTAAATAAGAGATGAAAAAATAGAAAAAATAGAAAAAAATAGACAAATAAGAACACATATAAGACCACAATATCAATGCCTCGCTTGCTTTAGACAAGAAAATAGTCTCTCAAAAGAAAAGCGATTTTGGTACTGAGTGAGATGGTTTAAGTATACGAGTAACTAGTACTCCATAGACAAATCAAATTGTTGTTTAAAAAATAACTATTTGAAAAACAAATCTCAGAAGCAAAATTGTTCGCGCGAGTTCTAATTCATAAATTCTTTTCATGACGTATTTTCGTGCGCGCGCAGAATTAATTATGATCAGGTCACACGTGCGCACGCATAACATTTTGCGTTTTGTTTGCATGCTGAGTTCGCACTGCTTCGCGCGTAAAAAGCTCGCAACTCTGAACGCAAGTAACAAGATAATTTTAATAAGGCTGTGAACAAGTTGTAACAATAATGCTACAAGCTTGTCACTTGGAAAACGTTTCGTGTTGTTGTTCACGAAAGTGCATATTTCGTAGTGTTAGAATTTTATGTGCAAATATAATGTGCAACTCTGTACGGTTTATCAGTGACTATATTTGTCTTATAATCATCGTGTATTGCCTTGATGCATGGCAGGAATAAATTAAGGCACAATACGACTTTTGTCATCTAGTTTGTGCCCGCTTTACAATTAAAAATGCAAACAACGCTCGTAAGATTTTTGCTCTCATGAACGCGACGTCACAAATGAAAGATTAGAAAATTACACATGTTAAAATCTCACATCTTGTCAACAAGATGTGTTGGCAACAGGCTTGTAGCAAGCTTGTCAACAAGTTGTAGCAATGATGTCATTTTATTGGAACAACTTATAACAAGTCTGTTGAGTCAACAATCTTGTTGTTACAGGCCAACAGCAGACTTGTCACAACATACGCGCTGCTTGCTTCCCGCTTGTTACGAGCTTGTTGTTGACAACTTATCAACGGCTTCAGACATGTTTTCTTCAGACTACTAATATGGTTTAAGTTAATGATGCATGCAATCACATAACAAATATTATTCACGATCCAACGTTTCGACACTGCAGTCAATTAGTGTCTATACCAGGGGTGATCGAAAGTCGCCACGGCCAGTAAGTTGAAGATACTCTTGTGGCAGATGGGACCGATATTGACAAAGACAACATAGCTGTCACCTTTTTCCAATTGAAATCGTCTGGGCGTACAGAGCATTTCGTTTGGTAAATGGCGACAGATGTGCGTCAGTCGCTGACGGCCACAACTTCAGTCGCTACCATGGAACGTCTTGAAACCCAGTAATATGTATGGAACCCCTTGCTGGTAACCTCTACCCAGCAAGGAATGGCCTACATATAACTGGCTTCCTCGCTCAGTGTGTTTGTGCTGCTTCAATGCCCCCCACTGCTTCTTACGAAGTACGATGATTGTCTATTGTACTTCGTATGAAGTTGTGTGAGGGGACGGGGGGTGCAGTTTAACGGCAAGCCACTCCAATCTATATTTTCAGTTGCACAAATGATGTGCCCGTAAAACTAGACTGCGAGGGGACAGCGCTCAGTGGATCTCTAGAGAGAACAGTTTACAACCTGTAGAGATATTTGGTAGAGATGCAGAGAGAATCCGGCTACATTTTATTGTAAAGTACTAAAACAGTGTTTAATTAGTACGTTTGAAAGTTATTATTATCACAGTCGTATGTTTAAAACTGGCGAAATTAAAAAGAAATAAAAATATATAGAGCTAATGACTAGATAAATAGATATATAGCCTTCAATAGTTTAGTATTAATAGTTTAGTTCGTCGGAAATTTTTGCAGAACACAGTGACAGCAGTGTCAAAAAGCGCACAAGAATATGACGTTATTGTAACATATATGTTACATTATAGTTGAACGAAAATGAAATTCTTGGAGCTGGCCTTACCTTTCAGAACACATTCGTCCCTGAAAATGACGAATGTGTTATTAAAGGCATGTTCATCTGTGCGTCGGAGGTGGCATCGTCACAATTATAGTACTGGCGATTGTATACGCGTAAAGTAAGGATTGAAGAGTATGAAATTATGACAAACAGCAGTTTTGAAAGCCTAAATTATATTTTAAGTAACTTTTAAAGCAATTTTCTAGTAAATAAATGCATTTTTTGGTAAAACATGATGATGTGTACTTAGAGAGATTAGTATTGGAGCTGCCAAAATATCCTGGGTGCATTTGTACACATGGAATTTATATGTGCAACTCCTTGACGTGGCGTATACAATTGCCATTATTACAAGTTTGCACTATTAATGCATAAGTCAACGCATGAAAGATTGGAGCAAGTCTGGGCGCTTCGGTTCAGGTTTGAACCGAGATTTTTCGAAGTAGACAAGTCTCTCTTTCGCGCTCCGCCACAACTCGTTACGTCATGTTACAACGAACGCAAACTAACCAATAACACTTATCGTGAATTTCATTTGGACAGCCGAAAATGGTACAAAGAGTTTGAATATATATTGGATTTCAAACCAATTGGCACTCGTTAAATGGAAACAACAGCACAATAAGGAACGAGCAATTATTTCCGCACGTCCCATGGTGTACAAAGAGCAAATTTCTTACGGGAAATGGAGACAGTTGAGCTTGTACTCACAAGTAAACATTTCTACAGCTCAAGAGACTTCACCAAGTATTTTTGCATTTCTTCGATTGTCATCTCAAACATTTTATGAAGTTCGTATGACAACAATGTACTCCGATGGTGAGGCAGGGCACTCTGTATCTATATTTTTAGATGCACAAGAAATCTCCAGTGCAAGTATGAAACACTTTTATATTCTATAATTTTCAATTCAGACACCCCTCTAAAATACGGACATCTCTCTAATACAGACACCTCTCTAATACTAAAACCTCTCTAATACGGACACCTTTCTAATACAAATGCACCTCTCTGATACGGACCCTTATCTAATACAAATGCACCTCTCTGATACGCACACTTTTCTAATGCGGACACCTCTCTAATACGGACACCTTTCAAACGCAAACACCTCTCTAATACGAACACCTTTCTAATACAGACACCTCTCTAATATTAACCCTTATCTAATACAGACACCTTTCAAACACATACACCTCTCTAATACGGACACCTTTCTAATACAGACACCTCTCTAATACGGACACCTCTCCAATACAGACACCTCTCTAATACGGACACCTTTCTAACACAGACACCTCTCTAATACGGGCACCTCTCTAATACAGACACCTCTCAAATACAGACACCTCTCTAATACGGACCTTTATCTAATACAAACACCTCTCTAATACGGACACCTCTCTAATACCGACACCTCTCTAATACGGGCACCTCTCTAATACAGGCACCTCTCAAATACAGACACCTCTCTAATACGGACCTTTATCTAATACAAACACCTCTCTAATACGGACACCTCTCTAATACCGACACCTCTCTAATACGGACACCTCTCTAATACGGACACTTCTCTAATACAAACATGGTAATGCCCAGGGTTCATGTACATTGCGCAGTACCTTACTTTCTATTAGAAGTATATTTATTATGACTAAAAATATTTACAATTGCATCTTTTTCATTTTTTCCAGGAGAGACCTTAAAAATCAGGAATATGCTAGCAAATGTGCAGGAACAGTTCAGCGCCGTTGTGCTCGGCGAGGCATGTCTATTGGAGCATTGGTAGGTAGTATCGCCACGATTCTTGTAATGGCGATTGTTTACGTCGTTAGAAGGTAAGGAATTAAATAGTATGAAATTATAACAAATTGCACTTTTGAAAGCCTGAATTATATTTTAAGTAACTTTTAAAGCAATTTTCTAGTAATGCATTTTCTTGGTAAAACATGATGATGTGTACTTAGACAGATTAGTATTCGAGCAGCCAAAGGGTGGGGGTGTACTAATCATCCTTACTTGCAGCTGAGAGCTGAGCTGAATTACGAATGACGCAGCTCGACTTGATCCAGTCGAAGTCTTACTGAAGGCACCTCTGGCTGCCACCGTATGACTTATGTCTGATCAGGGAGCACAGCTACGATCGAAGGGTAAGTTCAAGTCTTAACCAAACCCACCCTGTCAACATTCCCTGTGGGAGAAAACCGGAGGAGCGGCAGAATATGTTTGTTTTGATCTCCGTTCGTCCTGTGGCAGAGCAAAGACCAGGTCATCGATCTGGAAAATGGCGATAGTTGATCGTTTGGTCGCTGACCACAAAACCTACGACTCCTCCAATGGCAAACCCGTTGGGGACTGGGTGGCCTTGCTACCTCGCACTGCGCCGATTCTTGCCATCGGTGCAGTCAGAGGTGATGACATGGCCACGATTATAATAATGCATGAGCTCGTCCTCATTTAGCCTACGCCTCTCAGATTTGGGCACCGCAATGGGTAGAAACACGGTGGAAAGAACCCAAAGACGTGGTATTTTGAATCTGCCGTTTAGCACAGATCAACAGGAGAAGAACCCACTAGAATAACTGACACCTCGAAGACACTCATTGACCTGATTTTTGTCAATAATGAACATTGCTTTGTTAAATCTGGTGTGGTTCCGGTGCCGCTTAGCGACCATTATCTGGTGTTCTGTATCTTAAAGGTTGGTATTAACAAAGCGCGACCAAGAATACTCGAGTATCGCTCATACAAAGATTTTAACGCAAACGAGTTTAATAATGACCTTAGAAATGGCACGTTATCGAGAATTCGAACAATGTTGATGATGCTTTATTGGTTTGAAACAAACTGTTTTCGGATCGGTGGCTGACGATCATGCACCTATCAAAAGACGACGAGTAAAAGGTACATCTATTCCTTGGATGAACAGTAATATAAGCGAGACAATGCGAGAACGAGATCTTTTTCATTCGAAAGCGCTAAAATCCAATTTAGGCCAGCACTGGGACCAGTGGCGGATTACCCAATAGGCTGAGTAGGCTGAAGCCTACAGGCCCGGGCTCTCAAGAGGCCCGTGATTTTCAGAGGATGCACTTTTTATCAGAATTATTATTATTTTTTGTCCTTAATTAAGCAAAACGGGCCCAGAAAACGGGAAATAGCATTTCCGAGACCTTAAATTTGTAAATACTTCAGCGGAACATGGCCCGGACCTCGCTAAAAGATGTGTCACCGTTTACAGGCGTGAGAATATCATCCTCAAGGCCCGCGAATTTTACTTAGCCTACAGGCCCCGTAACTGGTAATCCGCCACTGACTGGGACAAGTATAGGAAATTACGAAATACGGTAAACCGCTTAGTAAAATCTGCTAAGACGAAGTATTATTCTGATTTGATTGAAGAAGCTAAAGGCGACTCGAAGAAAGTATGGAAGGCAGTTAATGAAGCATGCAATCGTAATTCTACATCACAACGTATTCAATGTATCATTGCTGATGGCTTTCAGTATACCACCCCTAGATCTATTGCTTCGACGTTGAACAATTTGTTTGCTAGTTCTATTGGAAGACGTCTAGCTGACAAAATAACAACTAACTGCCCAAGCCGACATTCCCAAAGCCAGTTGCCTGTGTCTCAGTTCCAGTTAACAGAGTTAGATGAGCCTTTCGTGCTTCAACAGCTCTTGCCTCTGAAAATCAATAAAGCGATCGTTCTGGATAAAATAAGTGCTCGGCTGCTTAAGTTTTCGGCTCATACTATTGTCCCCTCCATTACTATATTATTGAACCCTTCAGCCAAAGTCTGATTTTCAAGGGGCCGTTTCAATTTACAAAAATGTTAATTCTAAAAAATTACTATAAAAATATATACACAAATCATGCAAGTTTATGAATCGACATCTACACAGGCCCAAACTCCATAAAACTCGAACAAGTGTCATGAAATGACTTATATTGTCTTGAAGATATTGTCAATTGCAATCTTCCAAATTCTTGAAATAGTTGTTAATTTAATTAATTTTTTAAATCTTGCAATAGAGAGAGATTCGTAATCAGAAACTACATCACAAGGCAAGTTGTCCCAAGTCGGAACGGGTAAATTTCCGAAACTTTGGAAGTGTTCAAAAATCACAGCGCTATTCAAATCCGGAGATCTGACCAATGCATCGAACTATCGACCTATCTCTATTTTACCGACACTGAGCAAAATACTTGTCTGAGAATACGGTTCATATGCAATTACATCAATATTTGAGTACTAACAACTTACTCACTAGAAAACAGTTTGGGTTCAGGCAAGGACTCTCTACTGTATCGGCTTTAACAACCCTTGCAGATGAAGTTCTTCTAAATATGGAACAGGGCAAATTGTGTGGGGCTGCATTTTTGGATCTAACAAAGGCGTTTGATACGGTGGACCACGGAATTCTGTTGTGGCGAAGTTAATGGAGATAATACTGAATTGTCTGGGAATTCCCTTCAATGGTTTTGGTCATATATCACTCATAGGAAGCAGCGAACTTTTGCGCAAATGAGATGTCCAGTGAATTGCCAATCACTTATTGTGTGCCGCAGGGAAGCATCTTGGGACCTCTGTTGTTTTCTATCTATATCAACGACCTACCAGATGTTTTGGAGTCCTGCCAAGCATCACTTTATGCAGATGACACGGTCATCTACTGTATTGGTTCGTTGTCTCAAGATTTGAGTGAAAAGCTGAATCAAGATCTCCTGGCAGTAGCTAAGTGGCTGAATGAATATAAGCGGTTAACATTGAATTTAGAGAAAACTAAATGCATGTTAATACCTAGGTGGTAACCGAAAACTGGAAAGTAAGGTGCCCTTAACAGTATCTTTAGACCATACCGTGGACAATGTCACTAGTTTTAAATTAAATATCTGGGAATTTTTATGTCATCGGATTTTACCTGGACAAATCATATTGAGTATATTGCAAGTAAAGTCGATCAAAGGCTTGGTCTGCTTAAACGTGTTAAGTATTTGCTGCCATTTCAATCGCGCATTTTGTTTTATTATAATCTTGTTATGCCTTGATCTGTTTGATTATGCAGACTTAGTTTGGGGAGACAAACACAATGTAAGTTTAATGGCCAGTTTATAGGTCCTACAAAATAAGGCTGCAAAAATAATTTTAGATAGACCACTTTGTTCTTCGGCATCTGAATCCTTAATTGCACTTGAATGGGTACCCCTAGAGCGCATGCAGACGATTTCAGAGAAGATGTGTCTATGTGTATAAGTGTTTAAATGGCCTGATAGAACACAACATAAATCTTACCAAGCATCAAGATAAGCACAGATATAACACCAGAAATAAGGACAAACTTACGGTCCCAAATACTACGTGTAATTGGGGAAAGCAGAGAACAGAATATCACACAGTTCATGATTTTAACTCACTAAATCAGGAAGTAAGAGAGTTGGGAAATATTCATGTTTTTAAACGCATTTTGCTGATAAATTCTAATTAATTAATGGCTTTGGATATGTATTTAGCGTTGTGTTAATTTTGTTATGGTAATTTGTTTGTAATTTCTAATCATAGTTATATATTTAATTTTAGTACATAATGATTCTTGAGGTCCTTTTTGAAAATCATGTAATATGAAAAAGTTTTCCTCAATAAAGATTATTATAACAGATGTCAATTACAAGAGAAAAAGTTACAGCTTTTACATCTGCTCCCAATATGTTACTGGCATTTTATGTTACTGTTTTTCAAAATTACTTATGGCTTGGTAACACTAAATACTCACACTACTTCTATAATGCTCACTACTCGCAGAACCACCCAATCAACTTCCACGCATCCTATTGAATTTAATGAACCAATTTCGAAACCAGACTGATATTTTTAATGTCATCAGATTTATAAATCTGTCAAATTCTTGACTATAGTCAAATCGTTAGCTGTTTAAATTAGTTATACTATGAAGCAAATATATTTTCCTATGTACGTAACTTGAGAAATATAGCGTCCAGCATATTTTCTGATGTAATGAGTTTTAGAACGTTTTAAACACCGCATAATGAAGCTTATGACGGCCATATTGGTGTGACCTCATCAGTTTAGGAAGAAAGAGAGGCCACTGGTAATAAATTATTATCTAAACAATACGTGTCTTTTCCCACAAGTAACTATAGAAATATTTAGAACCCCTCTAGACATGTCGCCAGTAGAAGGTTTGTGGTGGTCACACCAATATGGCCGCCATTGGCTTCATTTATGCACAGCAGATGCTTTATCCAGTCCTTGTTTTCAGATCAGTGGTCACGACCATACAACAAAAAATGACCGCTGCTCTTATAATTCCCTCTTAGAACTTGCCGCAAGTGCACTGAAAATCGCCGTATGAAGAGCGAATTGGCCATATATGGCATTTCCACAATCAATTACGTTTCGTTTGATGCCTAATTTATAAAGGCATCAAACGAAACGTCATTCATTGCAGAAATGCCGACAAGACAGTGGATGTCGTCATTAACATTGATGATACTGAGTCTGAGGTAAGAAGCTGGGCACCCAATTGTCGATTCCTCTTAATACAATTCAGACAGAATGGATCCGGACTATAAAGATGAGATGCAAAACCTATCCTGTCTTGGATGGCAAAATTTCGTTTGAGGTCCACAAATTTTGTTCGAAAGTAAAAAATTTACAAATATTACATTCAAACGATAAAAAATGGCCATGATAAACATCCCGCGACGAGCTTTATAGGTACACTTGAAAAGGTGTTTAAAATGAAACCTATTTGACCGTATTAAACCAGAAAAGAGAACCTTTTTCATGCAAACCGTTTATGCAACCGTTTATGCAGTTGGACTAACGCGAGTTAATGCGAGTTTAAGGGAGTTAAGGCTACTTAACACGAGTTAAGGCGAATTTATACCCCAGAATATGTCTCGAAATCACTAGAACTTTTCGGTAAATATGAATAATTTATTTTCAGCAGGTGAACAACGAAGCACCAGTAATACTGTAACAACAGTGTCGTAATCAATATTGATGACACAATCATGGATGAAGATAATAATAGCAGTAACAATAATCACTCTATTGAAAAGGAAGAAAGCTGTGATCAACCAGCTCCAAATCAAGTAAGGCCTTTAAAATCTATCTATTCTGTTCTGCCGTCGAGCGAGAATATTGCGTCATGTTCAATAATCTGCTATTACTTAAGTAATAGTGCCCAACTGACCCCCAAAATTATATTTGTATAATTATGTGCAATATTTGTATCATTCTGAGAAGTAATGTAATATATCTTCATAGTAAAAACCCTCATCTTGATCAACTTTCTCACTGTCAAAGTTTCCGGATATGATGTCATTGGATGAATTTGTGCATCAAAGAACTATTCGCAATACTCGTAATCATATGTAAAAGGAAATATGGTATAATTAGCTAAGATATATGTAGATTAGATGTCATGTGGTATTGGAAGTGAATAAAAAGGACCACACCTAGCAGAAATTGCACCATTTAGCGTGAATTCCGTCGGAGACTCAACCATGTCAACGTGAGGCTCGATGGGTCAATTATGGGGGGAGCCCTGCTGCCGTTGGTGAGGGGATGCCCGTCCACCCTAGTCTAGAACAGTTAAACCGCGTGTTTCACGGGGATTAGTTGGGTGACCCGGCTGCTTTGTTATTTCGGGATCCTAACTTCTTTCGTGCAGGGGAACTCCACAAACATCATGAACAGTGGGCAAGGATTGTGGGTGAGCACCCGACTACACAACAGGAACAGGTTTTACAGTGGGTACGAGAAAAGGTGTCTATTTTCCCGCATTTTCAACCTTTTTTTCGGGAGCGTTTCAGGGCCAAACGTATGATTCCCACCGACCACCACCAAAATTGTTCCAGAATAATCGTTCATGTAAGCCATTTGCTGAGTTCGTTAGACGTACCCTTCTCGATCGTTTGCGCACAGGGGCAATTTCTTTGATCGGTAAAGTAGGGTGTGTCCTTCTTCCTCACCTGGTCCTGCCTCTCACGATCGAACCGAACAAACCACGGTTATGCCATGATGCCCGTTTTTTAAATTTGTGGATAGTTGATCACCTATTTAAACTGGATCGCTTGTCTGACATACCTCGCTATGTCCATCGTGATTCCTACCAGACCATTTTGGATGATAAGTCAGGATATGATCACATTTTGTTGACCGCTGACAGCCGCACCTTTTTCGGTATACAGTGGGGGGGATGGCTTTTCACCTACAACACGTTGCCTTTTGGATGGAAGGCGTCCCCCTATATTTATCATACTACGGGGTTGGTCGTGTCCCATTTCTTCCGATCAAGGCGAATACCATGTTCGTTGTACATTGATGATAGACATGTCGGACAGTTGCAGGTTTCCTTGTCAAGTGGGGCATATTTGGCATTAGAAAATGATGACTTGCGTAATCTCGCAGCCGCGAAATCTGCTATTTTTCTCGTCGCATGCTATTTGGTGAAGTTAGGCTACTTTCTCGGTCTAGCTAAGTCGATCCTTATTCCAAGGAAATTAGTTCCGTTTCTCGTGTTTACAGCTGACTCCGCTCGTGAGGTATTTGCCCTGTTACTACGTAAGAAAGAAACGTTTTTGGAGCTTGTTCGTCAGGTCCTTGCCAGTAAAACGGTGTCAGTGACTAGATTGCAACGATTAGTGGGTAAATGTGTTTCATTTTCATTGGCTGTTCCTGCGGCCCTTTTGTTTACGAGGGAGATGAATTCCGCGATCGGACAGGGTAATCGTCTCGCCAGACCGATTCCAGTACAAGGTCGTCTCAAAGACGAAATTGCTCATTGGCTGTTTCTTGAAACCTGGGATGATCCTCTGCCCTGGCGGGATGAACGGCATGTCCGATTAACAATAGCGTCGGATGCTTCTGGGTCTGGTTGGGGCGGTTTTATAGCGTCTCCCGCTCCGGAGGTGCACGTATCCGATTATTGGACCCCGCCGGAACAGTCCTGGGACGTTTGTATCAAGGAAGCTGTGGCTCTTGAGAGAGTTCTTCTGGCTGTTCAAAACCGCGTGGTTAATGCTCGTGTTGATGCTTTGGTGGATAGTATGGTGGTTGTTCAGGCGTGGTCCAGACAAGGAGGTCCAGGAGTCGGGTTGTTAAAAGCCTGTTTTTTACAACCGTTAAACTTAATATTTCTCTTCACTTAACCTACATCCCGACTGCGGAAAACCCTGCTGATTTGCCATCACGACGATTGTCACTTGATGATACCAAGCTCCACCCAGATACATGGGAGATTGTTCAAACTCACTTCGGAGGGGTGAGAGGCCACACTTGTGATCTCATGGCTTTGGACTCCAATGCTATGACTGATAGCCTAGGTAATGTGTTGCCGCATTTTACGCCGGGCCCGTCCCCGCATTCCTCTGGGATTAACTTCTTCGCCCAAGACCTGGTGTCAAGTGCTCCCATGTTGAGTCACCCGTATGTTTTCCCTCCACCGTTGCTGGTTGGGGCCGTGCTCCGCTTCCTACGGCGTCATCGTCGGTCATGCACGTTGGTGACATTCGATGTTTACCCTCGTAAGTATTGGTGGCCGTTACTTCAGAGCTATGCAACCCATTCAGTGCGTTTAGCTGTGCAAGGAACTGGCAACGCCTTGCTTGCTCCCTCCAGAAATGGATGGACACCTCAACCGTCGGTTTCCGGTGATCTGTGGGCATTTGCCCTGAGTTTGGCGATTGAGCAGTCAATCCTTTTACAAACGGTGTGAGAACGCAGTGCGTACGGCTCCGCTGTCGTACCAATGGGTAGGGGTCAGTACATGAACCACAAGATTGTTTCTTGTTTCTATTTGTGCCTTAGGAACTCCCATTGGTGGCGAAGTTGTTTGTTCCGTCTGTTCGCTGTCCTTGCTGCGGACACGCTAATGATAGTGATTTTCGATTTTGTCAACGCTGTGGCTACAATAGACAACGGTCTACAGTCAACCCAACTGCTCTTCCTGGTCTTGACCTCGTCGCTCTGGACGATCGCTTACAGCAGCTAACGAACTATGAGAGGGCGACGAGCTATGTTCGTCAAAATAATTCGCTGCAAAATGAACTTCAAAATTTCCTGGCGGCTCTTCCAGGACACCCCACCTTAACAACGGTCACACCCTGAGATTTGTGTCGTTTCCTGATATACAAAGATCGACACGGTAGGACACAGGTTCATCGTAATTCCTGTGCCTTTCTGGGTCAACGCGGCGTACATCCCTGCGAATGCCCTATGCGATTATCGTACAAGACAGTCGATTCGTATATTGGGAAGCTCAGATCCATTTTTCATACGATAGGCAGGGATGGGGAATGTGATAGACGATTATGCTTAGGCAACCCGGCGGCAGATAAGCAGGTTAAGGATTACCTTCGACTTGTGACTGCGGAGCAACTTCAAGCGCGAATTACCCCGAAACAAGCTACCCCCTTTTTCCTGGATAAACTTGTGCAGTTGGCACAGTATATTGACCGTCAGTTATCATCCTCGACCACGTCTCCTATTCAACGTTTCATTCTCGCTCGAGATCAGGCGTATTT
Organism: Trachythela sp. YZ-2020; assembly: GCA_016169945.1. Lineage (NCBI taxonomy): Eukaryota > Metazoa > Cnidaria > Anthozoa > Malacalcyonacea > Clavulariidae > Trachythela > Trachythela sp. YZ-2020. Next base: position 1,433,080 of record JADLSH010000385.1, read on the forward strand.
TAAAGCTGTTCTTCAGTGGTGACCGGCCTGGGGACATGGGACAGGTTAAGGTACCCGAGATCCTTCGCTTTCCCAACGACGATGGCTTTTTGTTCAACCACATATGGGGCAAAACCTTGCGCGATGGAGATGCCAATGTTTTTGGTATTCGCCGAAATCCTAACGCTACACTGTGTCCGGTTGCCGGCATCGAACGGTATATCGCAACTGCTACCCAACTGCAGATCGATCTTACGGCAGGTTGTTTGTTCCGCCCGACAACGTCTCAAGGTGGAGTTCAACATTCCCCTCTGACATCGTCCGCGGCTGAAGCACGTTTGAAAGTATATTTGAAGGAGATGGAAGCTGATGATGGGGAAACATTACATGGCTTTCGTGCAGGCTGTGCGGTGACGCTAGCCTTATCAGGCGCGGAATTATCTGAGATCATGGACCATGTTGGTTGGTCCCGGAGACATACCGCGCTTTATCATATGCAACTCGCGAAAGTATTAAATCCGATAGGAGCGTCAGCTAGATTGGCGTCCCAGGATGCACCTCAAGTAACCGCAGACTGGACTGATATTAATCAACTTAAGCGTTTTGTTTGCGCATTTCCTGTGATCTATTCTGCAAAACGTTCTCATTTTGAAACTACGGTATGAACGGGACAGGAGTTGAGGTTAGGGATGAGATATGGGAGTAGGTTTGGGCGTAAGCATAAGAGGAGGAGGTATGGGAGTAAGATGGGGCATAAACATAATAATTGGATAGGTGGGTGGGGCGGGTTGATCAACTGAGAACGATAGGAGTGACCAATATTTTCATCCCAATACCTTAATTGAACTGAACAGATGAGGCGAGTGTTGCTGAATAGAATACAAAGGAAAACTAATTTACAATTCACCTAATGACATCATATTCGGAAATTTTGATAGTGAAAAAGTTGCGCCCACTTCATCCTTGCAGAGCACCGCTCTTCACAAGTCTATTTTCGCTGTAATAGACCCCAGACGAAACACTATTAATTGCTGTTTCAGCCACCAGCACAGTGGAGATTAATGAATTATTATCCTTATCCCCCCCCCCCCGCTCTCCCGGCCCCTCAAAAGTCTAATGGTCCACTTCTTAATACATGTTTGACATAGTAAATTTATAGTGGTTATTTTTGCCTTTGTTGTAGATCCAACATGCTGATGAAACACACTCAAGTGTTGTGGCGGCAACTGGCAGAGGAGACGCCAAAGAATAAGCGGAGATTAATACCGACTTTTTTGCTATTTTAATATATTTTCCCTGTTAAATTCCTACAAGATTTTTATGACTAATAATGCACCACACAAATGACAAGAGTACGACTTACCAGGGACGTAGGCAGGGGGGGAGCCTTGGGAGCCGCGGCTCCCCCCCTTTGGTAATATTTAGTGCTAATACTTACTGCAAAAGCAGGAATTATGCCCCACATATAGCCACAACTACCTTTAATCCGAAGAATGTAAGTTTTGGTGTGGAATAGGTTATTTTGTGGAGCCAAAATTATGGTTTATACGTCAAATTTTCAGGTTTTGGACGTTAAAACATACGTAATAGTTAATAGTTTCCGGGACGACAAGAAAAACGGAAGAATAATTAGTGAAAGCCCAAAGTGCCCCCCCAAGGAATGAAGAGCAGGGCTCCCCCCCTTTGAAAGTTCTGGCTACGTCCCTGCGACTTACACACGAGTACATTTGAATGACATACGACTCCAGACACGCTTTCTTGGCCATTTGCGGTCTAATTTTACTTTCTTATTTAATTATTATGATGGACTTCGGCGGGGATTGAAACCATATTTGCATGGCGGTAAATATATGTGATTTCAATAAAAGGTAGTCCGCCGCCTATTGGGCCTTTCACGGCCACCTATTTCTTTCTTTATTTGCAAAATCTATATTCGTCTTTCATGTGGAAATTTTGAGCACAGACGCCTATTCTTGAATTTTTTCAGTATATAGCTAATTATATAAACTTCAAATGGGCAACGCTATTGCAATTCCTTGCATGCGACTATCTGCAGTCAATACATTTGTTATTTTGCTAGCCAAAAGTTTAAAACCTCTTTTATACTAAACCTTAGCCTAAACGGAGCATTAGCTTGTCAAAACGCTCAAATAACTTATACTACCGTATAGAAATTGACTGCACTTAAATATTTTGAACACTAAGTCACCAATGCTATAGTGTTCTCATGTAGTCGTCGCTTATGCTGGATATACATCCTAAAATTTTAAATACTATAATTTTTACGTGTGTGATCAGTGTGACCAGATTTTTCCGGCGGTACGTTATAACTAAACTTTGTGTTAAATTTTACTAAATTGAGAAAAAAAATTATCCCTCCCTCCCCCCAGGCACAGAGTAATCACATACAGAGGCGTCTCTTCATGTGCCGACCTTTGATGTCGGCGTAAGGGCTTTTTCGGCAAAATCCGCCATGTTCTTAGCCAGTCCAGTGAAGAGAGTCCGTTAGCATACGTAAACTGCGCATGTGCAGGTACTGGCTAAGAACATGGCGGCCGGTAAAAAAGACCTTACGGTTTTTCCGCGAAGAGACACCTCTGTATGTGATTACTCTGTGCCCCAGGCACGATGCACTTTTCGTAGTGACGTCATGGCTCCGACAAAGTTAATATAGCCTGAAAACACTGCTAATTTCCTATTCCATGTTTGAAATTAGCGGGTTTTGCAGGGGAGAGAGTTTCATTCATCGTTCATTGCTGGCTGTTAGCATCTCTATTACATTAGTCTAGGACCTGTATAGGAGTTTGTATGCGTTTCATTTAGCACAGGCAATCTCAACTGTTTTAGGGTAAAATGACCATGGCGGTCAACATGGCATATGTGCCAAAACCTGAATCCGGGACGAAAGTCCTGAAAATGACCCCGCCCTGAAACGGCAGTGCCGACATAGCTCTAACTTCCGAAAAGCAGAAGCGACAGCCTTTCTGAAGTGCTTATAGTGTTTAGAAGGGTTGCTTTTAGGGGTGTTATTGGAAGGAAAAATTTGTCTAAGTATAATATTTTACAAGAAAATGACCATGCACCACCCCAGGCCAACTGCTAATTATGCATGAAATAACTCATATAACTGGCAGAGATTAAATTTTCTTATTTCCTAAAAATTTTTATCATGGGATGAAAAACTATGCTTAATTTAATATAATTATTGTAGATTTCATAAGGATTGACATTGTTTTGTTTAAATATGATACATTTTATTTCACTTACCCCCCACCAAAACACGATTTCAGCCATATTTTGCCGTCTTGTTTGCTTTTTATCGCCGAGTCTTGCAAGTATCATCCAATTGTTGTAGTTTTACATATTGATAGATGGCTAAAGAAGATTTCAACCAAGTTTCGTCAAGTTTTGAAGCAGTGCAGTGTATTTTATCTTCGATGATGTGTCCTTCGATATTTCGTCAAATATGCCGCCATTGCAAGCCTCGCAGCTTCTCTGCCCGATAAATGCCACTTCTTCGTCTTCATATGTATTTAAATTACAGTATCCAAGAGTGCTTCATTGTAGAATAGTCCCAATTGAAAAATTGAAAACATTAGTTGCACTTGAAAGGCAAAAACCTCCCATAACACATTTAGGACCAGAATCAAGAACACAAGTTTAAAAATAATTTGAAAGTCACGCGCAATCTTCGCGAAAACTCCTCGTGGGCTACTTAACAGGGGGGGGAATATTTTCACGAAACGTTTGTTCGCCACCACAGAACCCAAGTAAATATATTATATTTATTGTATTTTTATAAACAATAGAAAATACGGCAAAAAATTATTGTTTTTATCATAAATCATAAAAATACAATAAATATAATATATTTACTTGGGTTCTGTGGTACCCTTCTAAACACTATAAGCACTTCAGAAAGGCTGTCGCTTTTGCTTTTTGGAAGGTAGAGCTATGTCGGCACTGCCGTTTCAGGGCGGGGTCATTTTCAGGACTTTCGTCCCGGATTCAGGTTTTGGCACATATGCCATGTTGACCGCCATGGTCATTTTACCCTAAAACAGTTGAGATTGCCTGTGCTAAATGAAATGCATACAAAGTCCTATACAGGTCCTAGACTACATAAGAGAACATTCAAACACGACATTTTACCAAAAAGATTACTGAATATCTCTAAAATTATACCAAAATTTTACTAAAAAATATTCATTACTAAAATTTTTCCAAAATTTGCTAAATTTTACCAAAAGTAAAATATTTTACCAAACTGGTCACACTCACACACTGGGCTGCGTCTTGCACTTTGACACTGACCTATATATATTTATTGACTGCGGTAGTTTAAGCGGAAAATCTTCGCGGCCCGATGTCGAAATATTTTTCTGGAATTATTTTGTCGTCCAAGACATTAGTAGTTGTGTTGTCAAAATGTCTGCCGTTGATGTCTGTAGAAAATTGGTAAATATTAGCTGTTAGATTATTGTTCTTACGATATGTTTAGTTGAATTTGAATGTTCAAGAAAGTTCAATTCATCTACTTTCCTTTCTTAATGCTCCTTTCACATATTTCTCTTACGAAAAGGGAGAGGACGGACGCGATCTCAAACTTGCTGGCAATGTCGGCTTTGTCAGCCTTCCTGATCAACTTGTCAACAAGAGGGTGAATTGTGGATTTTATTTCAATGTCTTGTGTGTAGGTGAGAAATATGTTTCAGTATATATGTGCCAATCTTTATCATTTGAACTTGTTATGTATTTTGTGTTGTATCAAATAATTATTTGTATGACACTGCGTGTAGCAAATTTGATACTATGCAATGGCATTTCCTGTCAAATATTTTTCTGTATACTACAAGAATTTTCGGATTTATTTGTCATTCTTGCTTTGTGATCAAGACGATTCTAATTAGTTAAAGTCTTAGTTAAAGTCTTAGTTAATTTTCACTTTTAGTGTCTCGAAATATTCTCAATAAAAGTATATAAACAAGAGATAAAACCGTAATGTTTATGTTGTAGTACAGAAGGAAGGGCGTGTTAGTGTTAATCATTAACAGCTAATTGATTAGAAAATTATTAATACACTATCTTGTTTAATTAATCAGTTGAATTATCTTGATTTTTTTGCAATTGATTCAGCAACAAATGTACTTTAGTAACTGTTATGGGTGTTTATTGAACCACAAGCAGCCCAAACATACAAATACCCTTTTAATAGTAGATGAATTTGTATTATTTTCTACATTTTAAATAGAAGAGTCAGACCTGAAATTTTCTTCTTATTCAAGCAACCAAAATTTGTAGTAGTGGATTCTTGCCTGTTATTTTGGCAGCTGCAAGAATTTTGAAATTCCCACGACATAACCATACATACATCAAATAACACAAGGCTGGTTAGATATGGCTTCCCGAACAGCTCAGAAATAGCCAACAGTATTAGAATTTGATTGAATAACAAAGATTTCAGGCAACATATTGCCTTAATTTTAATATGTTGGGTAATATAAGACACTGCTAGTATATACATTTAATGATTACCTTCCCATGCAGGTATATATATATATATATAGTTTCATTTTAGAGCATATTTCTTGATTTATTTCGACAGGTGAAACAGGCATTGGCAAGTCAACATTAATGGATTGTCTTTTTAAGACAACTTTTGACAGTAAGTCTTTCGAAATGGTGGAGGTAGTGCAATGCGCAGCTTGTGCCAATACCACACTGATAAATTACTATAGCATATTTGTGTTAAGTTACTTCTAGGTAGTACTGTATATAGCATACTGCAGTATATTTTACAGAAAAATCCACACTGCATGATCAGAGCAAGTACAGTATCAATGCAATCAAAAGCACTTCAGACTTGAGCAGTTGCATGTCCTCTGTATAGTGTATGCAAGTCTACAATAACATTTTCTAGCTGTCTTTGACACTGTAAAGCAGCGAGCTCTATATATCTACATATCTGCAGTGGAAACTTCAGTCATTCAGCCTATGAGAAAAGTGAAGCCAAGATGGCGGAAATTAACGTTGTCGTAAACGTAACGGATCGTATCATTAATCAAGTTATCAGTTCATAAAACCATAATATTATAACTTAAATTGAAGTCAATTCAAACTGTGCAGACAAAAACAATAGAAAGGGACCAGCACTGTATGTCAATTTCCACCATCTTTGGCTTCACTTTTTGGGTGCAAGTTTTTACTCCAGATATGTATGGAGCTCACTGTTGTAAGGTAGGTACATTCAGTTGGCTAAAGATAGCAATTGATAGTTGCTTAATATTTGGTTTACTACATATTTTTTAGGTGTTCCACACACACATCATTCACCGGATGTTGGTATTGAAGATCATATGTATGGTATGTAACCTAACCTCAACTGACCTCGAAATTTACAAAATATCTAACATTATGCTGTATTGATCTATAACATGCTAACTACACACGTAAAAACACACAAGTTGTAAAGCACCAATGCTTTTTCAACAACTTGTTATCAGGAATTGTGTTCGCACTGCGTGTTCCCAGCTTGTTGACAAGTTGTCAACGGCTTGCTGACAACTTGCTACAAGGTTGTTGACTCAATAGACTTGTTACAAGTTGTTACAATGATCCAATCGTCCTGCAATTCAACAACTTGTTAACATTAGTTGCGAGTGACAACTTTGTAGCAACTTGACAAAATGGCAACATTGTTACAACTTGTTGACAAGTTTACAGCGAATACATCTTGCATGTGTATACTGTATAGTACTGTTACAGTATGTCAGAACAGCTTTAGAAATTACAGTACTCCTACTGTAACTCCTAGGTAATAGAATTGTTTAGCATAAAACCCGCCAATAGTACTGAAAAGTCTGTTCTGGCAAAAGGCTTGAATTTCACTATACGTTCACCTCCAAGACGGCTTAACTACAGCTATTATCTTCGTCCTTTCGAGTTAGTAAAAGGTTTTATAGATTTTTTTAATTAAGAATATATAGCATTATAGGTGAGGTTTCATTTTTTTAGTAAATTTTTAACCTACTACTGACAGTGCTGTGCAAAAATTTTAGGCCCTCCCAAAAGTAGAAAATAGTCATCTCCACACAAAATTTATAGCACACCAATATTATACCTGTAAAGTGGTAGGGCATGAGTGCATGACAGAATTATTTAAAAATCAGTGTTAAAATTCAATTCAATACACTAAAAGAATTAAAACATTTTACCAAATATAAATGGGGGTCACCGATGTTATTTTCAAGTTAAATTAGTAAATAACATGTCCTTCAGTCCTTATGTACAAATATCAACTCTGTCTCTGATTTGCTGATAAATTTAGCTCTCTCGTGTCCCGCTCTGTGGTTCCACTAGCTTCTCACGTGGGACACCTGCATTAGATTGCACCAAATTAGCAGTGTTTTCAGGCTATAGTCACTTTGTTGGAGCCATGACGTCACTACGAAAAGTGCATCGTGCCTGCATAAACTGATACTTATTCATAATTTTAAAGTATTGTTACATGTTGTTACCACGGATTTTTTATCAAACTGGGGGGGGGGGGGGGTGAAATTTGGTAAATTTTTTCTCAATATAGTAAAATTTAACCCAAAGTTTAGTTATAACCGCTGGAAAAATCTGGTCACACTGAGAAGACGTAAAAATTATACTGTTTAAAATTTTAGGATGTACACGACTACATGAGCATCGATCTGCTTGCAGTAAAAAATTTGAAACATGTTAATGAACAAACATACACTATACAGTATGTCAACCAATTTTCCAAAGAATCCACATTTATTATTCATTGGTTTGGTTCAATTGAGGCCAAAAGCTATACAGACTGTATAAAGTATATAATAATCTTAGCTAAATATTTTTAATAGAGTGAAGACCTACAGTACAGTAGAACCCCCTATATCGAACTCGCTTATCTCGAACTCCCAGCTATTGTTGTTTCCTTGTCTGTTCGAGATAGCGGGGTTCTATTGTACCGTAGTTAAAAACCTAATATATATGTATCTCTAAGCTTCGCCGTCTATGACATAATTCAGAGACAGTGTTTATAAGTTTAGTTATTGTTTAATGCAAGTCAAATGATAATTGTGGGAAAATTCGAATCTAAATAGGAAATCTACTTATTAAAACATGTACAGGAGGGAGCCACCTCAAGTATTCGTGTTGTGATTATTTATACGCAACTTAGCAACTAACCATATTGATTTGTCTACGTAGAAATACAAGAGAGCAATGTGAATTTAAAACTAACAATCGTTGACACAGTTGGCTATGGAGATCAAGTGAATAAAACAGACAGGTACTTTCCTTTTTTATCCCCGAGCTAGTATAATGGATGAAAACGTGTATAGGATTAGAAAACCAGTGGCAAGGGTACTAATTCCACTCGGGTATTTACACCCGGATGTGCATGAAAAGCGACCCAACATTAGGCACTGCTAAACTTGAGAGGATCCAGCTTAATAAATTCCCCCCACCCAATGCCAAGTTGCTGAAGACCCCCGTTGTCCCTCACCTTGGCAGCCCTGACACTGGTATATATGCCATGCAGTGTTGTTAATTAATAGCATATTGTATGTTTTACATGGAGAGCATACACTAGTTGAATTACTCTTTCTTTAGTAAAAATGTTCAATATCCCAAGTCAATGTTTTTAAGGCGGATTTCCAGTCCTCGCACGAAGCTCCTCGCAGCTCGCTGCGAGTATTCGCAGACGTTCTGCGAGTGTTTTGCCGCTCGCGGGAAATTTTGAACTATTTTTTACTCGCTGCGAGAGCTCGCAATAATAAACCAATAATAAAACGGCGTGTGGCTAACGGAATAACATTCGTGCGAGTACTCGCAGCGAGCTGCGAGGAGCTTCGTGCGAGGACTGGAAATCCGCCTTAAGTCAGTTATTATCGAGAGAGGGGTTTGCATTAATCTGTTGCTAGTTGTATATATTTATTTTTTGGAGATTGTGAGAGGAAAGAAAAATGCATCAGGCGTGATCTGCATGTACAGTATATGTGTCAGGATCGATGTCCAGATGATTTTGTCCTTGTACATTATGTATACCCTGCTTGCTTTACAGCCACCAGAAAGTCGTTGAATACATTGATAAACAGTTTGAATCATACTTACAAGAAGAACTAAAGATTAGAAGATCATTGAGTACTTATCATGATACCAGGATTCATGCTTGTCTCTATTTTATTTCTCCAACAGGACATTCGTAAGTACTCATGTCATTGTTATATAACATACAGTATAAAGCAATTTTTCAAGTACAAGACAGCCACTCAATCTGAAAAATAGAAAAATATTTGTCGGCGTCTCGAGCAAAGGCTGTTTGTCAGGCCCGACGCTGGACCCCTAAGGTTTATTGCTATACAGCTATTTCAATTAAGGTTGTCACAGTCAATAGCACAGTATAGAGACGACCAGTAGGGCCACTCATTTGAAATTTTGTGTAGCCGCTCATTACGCATTTGCAGCCAGTCAAGCTGGACTAACTTTCCTGGCCAGTAAACTGCATATTTTTGCATAAAAGCCGGCTACATGTTGCATCGCCGAGTGGCCCTACTGGTCGTCTCTATACTGTGGTCAATAGACAATAGTCAAATGTACAATCCAAGCGCGAACAGCAAGATGGCTATACCTAATTTTAGTATTTTTGGCTGTTTAATGGTATCCTATAAAGTAGCCTATGAGCATAGCTCCTTTTTGTTTTGGCAAACGGTTTGCCATGTCAAGCGATTGTTTAGTGGCTCATACTTAATTTGAAACATTTTGGCTCGACAGAATTTTTAAAATTAAAAACTGTATTGAGCCACCTTTGTAAATATATGCAAACATGATAAATGCTCCAACCACTTTCTTATCCCACGTCGCGATCTATAATACATTTAGCCAAAATATAAAATAGCTGTATATAACAATAGCTGAAAGCTTTCTCGTCATACAGGCATGTACAAAATGTCTTACATAGTCTTCAATACTGTCGAAGCGACGCCACTCGTAAAACAACACTGTTCACTCAACATATTGCACATAACAAAGACAAGGTATAACAATAGGTACACTGAGCGTACATGTATCTGCGAAAAGGGATTTACATGGTCTTTGTGAAAAACTGCCTTCACATTAAATGTCATTTCACCTGAATAATGGAAATAGCACGGGACAATTGAAAGCATTACTTTATTATATGATAACATGTTAGATGTTAACAGCAAATATAGAAAACATTTTCACATAAACGAGCTCGAAACGTTTTCTTTTTGTTTCGTTATATGAGCCCGCTATGGACTACTTTCCTATTACAGACCCAGCCATGAAAAAAAGTATATTTTGAGCTCGTTTTTCTCAAAAGTGGCGCCACTTATTGATACACCCTCAATTGTTTTTGAAGTACTAACAAGTTCCTATGATCTCATGAAAAAATATATTTGGGGAATTAGGTGGAAATTGTGGTACTAATCCTGGCGCAAAATGTAATATTTTTGTGTAATTACCGGAAATGACATATAAAAGACAAATACAAAAGTGCTATGGTGTAGGAAGCGTCAAAATTATCTTCATAATGTCATAAAATAAATAACCAAAAATCTCGAGAAAAAATAATAGTTGAACAATTCTGAGTGCGATTTCATGTGCTTAAACAGCCTAACAAATGACAATAATATAAGGAAGGGTTAATTTTCAAACCGAAAATCATTGGTCAGTTTTACAGACACAGCCTCTTAAGAGACCATGCAAATGTATAAGGAAATGACCGTTTCATGCATTTCTCACTGTTACAACATCGTGGCCGGGAGTTTGCAGATTACTACATAGCCTTAATTCATAGAGATAGTATTTCTTGGAAATAATTAGAGCCAGGAATCAGTAGAAAGACTTTAAGTTGTTCCCTTACTCCCTTTATAGGTATGGCGTTTAAACTACATTTTTATTGTTTACATATTCTATTTTTGTATACATGTTTATTGCAAGAGTGTTTAACACCGACCTATCCCCCCCCCCCCAGCCTTCGCAGCCTTGGTCACAACAGTTTGGGAAATAGATGCCAAATGTGCCTCTATACTTATACCAAACAAATAGTAAGCTAGGTATGTGGTGGTGTTAACTATGTTAAAGTCAAACAATGGTCAGGCCACGTACGTACTATTGCAGATTTTATTCAAATTAGTGTGGAGAAAACAATGACATGAACTTAATTAACACTTTAAAGAGTGAATTTCATCTAAATCAGTGCACGAGTAATGCAGGATATTCGTGCAGTATTTAAACAGACTTACCTTGCCTCCTGATTCAAATAAAATTGATATATAGCATGCAGATAAAATCAAGTCAATTTGTCAAATGTCAATAACTTTTTGTACAATAAATTGGCGAATGATTTTCACACAGCAAAACGTTTCTATTACCTACCGAAAATACTCTTTTAACATTCGCCATGCTCAAAAAGCACAAAAAATATAAATGTTCTTGCTGTGATGTATAATTTCCATCGTAAAATTATGGATTTTCAATGCTCGCTATTTATGCATTAGTCCATTGAAACCCCGGCCCCTCAACCCCCGGGAGTATATGCGGGGATTTTAACATTTCTCGAGTGTTAAAATCCCGGCCTTAAAATGTTGTCCATTTGTTAAAATGCCCGGCTTGCCAGGCCGATCATATAGCTTTCCAAAGTCTAGCTGTTCATCTAACTTCCTACATTTTCCGCCAGGTATGAACTAATAGTCTTACTCTTGTCAGCAAATTCAGTAAATCACATACGTCAAGAGGAGAATCACATCCGACAAATCGGATCGTGTGAAAAGGCCTTAACAGTGCCATATATTTGTCCTTTTCTATTTGTAGGTTAAAATCATTGGATCTTGTATGTATGAAGCAGTTGGATAAGAAGGTAGAGGACTGTACAGTACAGTACATGTTTATTTCATTTACCATTTGCCGTAATTTAGGCTTGTTATTGTTGAAAGAAATACGATTATAGTCAGAAATAAAATTTGTTATGTTACAACATCTTTTGAAACAAAAATATTTTCTCTTTAACAATTAGATTATGAGCTCAAGATTTCTATGAGGTGATAGTTGATGAGGGCGAAGCCCGAATGAACTATCATCTCATAGAAATCGAGCGCGAATAATCTAATTGTTTTAGTAGAAACCAGCAAGAAAACAGTATTTCAAAACGTTTTTCATAATTTATTGAAATAAATTCGTTAATAATCGCGCCGAGGAGGTGGCTGTTTCGCTACTCGCTATCTATCGACAATTAGATAGCGAGTATATAGCGTAGCCAATCAAATTACAGCATTTGCAATAGTATACTAGTATGATTCTACTAATTCTAAATGGTCGTCTTATTGTTGCATAGGTGAACATCATCCCGATCATCGCTAAGGCAGATACCATCTCGCAATCTGAACTTAAGGAATTTAAGGCAAAGGTACGGCACGGATGTATCATACTGTACAATATCTATAAATTCTGCACTTGAATCATATTTTACTCTAGTCTTGCATGCAGCATTCTTGGCACAGTTGTTCTTTATTGCATGCGCTTTTCACCTCCGCGACCGTGCCACCAGCATTCCCTTCCTGCAGTATCCAGTTGTCTGATTATAAATTAGTCGCACGTAAGGGACCGTTGATTTTCTATTTGGGAGGGAGGGAGGGAGAGGGGGGCTGGTAGAATTTAGTGTGCCCTCTTAAATCTTTAGCATGGCCCACCCCTTCATACTCAACTTTTCCCCTGTGGCCCACCCCTAAATAATGATATTTTTAGATGCCCTCCCCCCAACCTTCTCTCCTAAAAACTCTAAAGTATATGTGACCTTAAAAACTCGTTTTTGTGAGCAAAACAGCTTTGTCATCATTGGCTTACTTTTAATGCTGTTAATATATTTTCAGGTTATGCCTATAAACCACTGCTATAAACAGATAGAACAAGTTGTAACTATATTGTAATTTGTAAATATCTTGCTCAAGATGTGTCAGGATCTATTTAAGCAAGGTTGAGCCCAATTGCTTAGTCATTCTATTGAGTCTTGCATAGGTAGGGGGGTCCGAGGGCATGCTCCCCCCGGTTAATTTTGAATTTTAGTAGCCCAGATGGCTATTTCATGCGCTTTCAGGGTGATATTCTTGCAAACAGAACTACAAAACATTGTGAACAAATTGAGGGTTGCTTCGCGTGTGCCTAAAAGATATAACAAAATCTCGACGTTTCGAGCTAAAGCCCTTCGTCAGGAGAAATTAAGCCCTTCGTCAGGAGTAATTTACTGTTGTTCTCCTGACGAAGGGCTTTAGCTCGAAACGTCGAGATTTTGTTATATCTTTTAGGTACACGCGAAGCAACCCTCAATTTGTTCTATATGTCCGTGGCCGACGCTGAATCAAAGTCTACAAAACATTGTATCGTGTTTTTTTGCGTGCCACTCCCCCCTTTACCAATATTTTTTCGCGTGGCCCATCCTTTAAGGCCATTTTTTGGATGGCCCACCCCCTAATTCGACCAACCCCCCTCCCGGATAAGAAATGAACGGTCCCTAAGAAGAGTGCTTCCACTTTGACTTCACCAACCTTTTCCTTAAGTATTCACGTTTCCTCTTATAGTTACACTAGCCCAATATGAGATGGCCTCTATAGTTAGTTTAATTTAATCCATTTAGTTTTAGTATGCACTGCTTGTGATTGGATTCGAATGATAGACCACTATACTTTTATCAATTTAAAAGGAACTGACTTACAGTTATAATCAAGAATTAGTTTCTATGGGTTACAATAGTTCAAATTGGAAACGAAACTGTTTTACACAACGCCAAATTTGCCAAATCTCTCTGTATTTAAGCATGCGTAAGAAACTTCTACTTGCACATAGTATTGAATTTTAACTTGCCCCAGGAAAGCGCCGAGCAAGCATTAGGTTACACTATTACTGAATGCCATTATTGGTAATTTGTAAATTTTATAGATTATGGATGAACTGAATTCAGACGATGTACAAATTTACAAATTTCCAGTTGACGATGAGAAAGAAGCCGAGCTTAATAGCTCGATGAACGTAAGTCTCAAGCTTGGTGTTGTACCATGTATAATTATTGTAGTTATAATATTCAAGGCAACATGTTAGAAAGTATGGGTAACAGCATGGTTTCGAGTACAATTTGGATATTACATGCACGAGTGAGATCTTTGAAAAACTCACGAGTGCATGTTATATCCAAATTTCACGAGAACTCATGCTATTACGTTAATAATATACATAAAAATGTTCGAGACAACTATACTTTCAACTTACTATGCTGTAGCTTCGGCGAACCGTCCACTGTGATTACAGATTTTTGCACTGTGAGTACAAAAAATTGCACTGTGATTACAGAAAATTTCTACAAATTTTTGTGTGTCTACAAATTTTTGCACTGCTGTTTGGGATTAACTGCACTGGAATCAGCCATCACAATCAATTCGACAAATATTTTTATGTATCAACATTGCAAATATTGCAACGAATAGAGAGGTTTTCTATTGACGTGTAGATGTACAAATCTGTGGTTGGTCTCCTTAGTAATTTGTATAAATATCTTTTAGGAACAAATTCCGTTCGCAGTTGTTGGCAGTCGAGATGAAGTGACCGTTGGTAAAGACAAAGTTCGTGCTAGACAATATCCATGGGGAACTGTGTTAGGTAGGCCAATAAACTATATATATATATATATTGTAATTCCTTCGAAACGCAAACTGAAATAAAATGGACAAGTAGATAATCACAGCCATTGAATGTTAATTACAGAATCATCCTCAAAGATATGAAAAATTAACTAGTTTCATATTAATCTTACACTGCAGAGGACAACGAAAGTGCACGAAATATTTTCGCGACGACGAATTTTTCGTTGTCCTCTGCAGTGTAAGATTAATATGAAAGTAACTGAATGTTAAGACTTAGGGAATCCTATACAGTACGAAATTGCCTGAGGACAAAATACGTGAAAAAATGTACACTTCTGAGTTGTCTCATGTTGTAAGGTTACCAAGGAGATAGCGTTTATTCTCAGGGGGATAAGGTTACCTTCTTCATGTATACAAAACATGGTTGCTCTACCAGCCAAAACAATTTAGTATTGCAGCGTTTAGCTGAAAAGATTAGAACTAGTACAGCTTATCATAGTGATAGCGAGTGTAATTAAAGATCAACAGTACGGGTGACGTATGGAACATAGTAACATACTACTAAATTACATTAAAGTTACTACAAAATTACATTAAAGTTACTACACTAGCTTACACTAAATTTTTCTTTAGTTGAAAACGAGGCCCACTGCGACTTTGTCAAGTTACGTGAGATGCTTCTAAGGTATTGACGTATTTTACGTTCATGTTACTATTATATTCTGTTGATAAATCTTGTACCTCTGTATCAAGCATAAGGTAATTGTCGAGGGTCCTGAAAACCCCGTTTTTCGTATTTTTTAATGTATTTTACATGCAAAATGTTTCTATAATAATTTATCCCTGTATATATAGTAATTGTAAATAATGACGGCACATTTTAATCTCAAGGGCTTTATCTCATTAAAAGCGCGCGCAAGCTTGTTGTTTTGCATGCGTAAAGCCGCATACTCGGTCCTTAAAGGCCCGATCAAACGAGAACGCAAGTCATCGCAAGTTTTTACTTGCACTTGCTTGTGCCTCGTTTGACCACCAACTTGCGATGACTTGCGTTAGCTTGCGAATGATTTGAACTGGTTCAAACTTCATCGCAAGTTTTTGTAAACTTGCGAGCACTTGCGACACGTTTGAACACCAAGCGCAAGTTCAAGCAAGTTTTTCGTGACCAGTTGCCATGGTAACATAAAGCTAGGCTAGTCCTCTGTGCTCGCGCTCTATTTATCTCGGTGATTGTTAAAAAAAGCTGGAAACGCCGAAGTCGAATACCGTTCATTCCAAATGGCTTCAAAAAACACCGAAAAACTCGAAAAAGTCGACGAAAAAGTTTCCATTAAGAGTGGGATCATGAAAGAAAAGCACACGGGCTAAATCGCCCTAAATTTCTTGCGTATCGTTTGATCGGTCGCATCGCAAGTCAACGCAAGTCAAAACAAGTTTACTTGCGATGACTTGCGTTCTCGTTTGATCGGGCCTTAAAACTCACAACATATGTATATATTTGGAGCCAATCGTCGCAGTATATTTATGATATTCTAATGCAATTCTGATCTTGATATAGATCCTGATAACGAGCTGTCTTAATTTTTAGGACAAATATGGCTGATCTTATCGAACAAACGCATGGAAAACATTATGAATTGTATCGTAAAAACAAATTGGCTGAAATGGGCTTCGCCGACACCGATTCTGAAAGTCAACCACTAAGGTAATTGTTTCTTAACGGTAAAAACAGCATCGAATATGCGCCCCAAGTTAATTGTCTAGTGAGTAGTATCCTGATCAGTGAACTGGATGGTGCATCTGCTATGCATAAGTGTAGACAATTGTCCCTCAAAAATAATGCCTCCCCCCCCCGAAAAAAAGCAACGGTACTTATTTATTCTTTAAAAAGTGATTTAGTATATTGTCGATATTAAAAAAGATTAAGTGGAAGTATATTATACTAACTGTGCATATGCATTGAAAGCGCAATTGTGTCACTTTTTGCGCGGTTTTGGTAAGGATACTTTTTCCGAACTGTGTTGCTATTTACGTATAGTTTCCGCGATATTTTTTCAATAAATTTAATACCTATTTAACCTTTCTATATAAGCTTTCTTTTCATCTATATATTATTTGTTATTTAAAATTTATTTTCTACAAAATTCAAAATATCTCCATCTTCGTCGAAGCAAAACAAAGCTGGTCCGAGCACATATTTCAGTTCGAATATTTAAACAATCTACAAAGTAGATAACACAATAAAAACCATAGTATGTCATAGTATCGTCCCTTGAGCGATAAAACTGATATCACCTCACCCCTCATGTGATAACCTATACTTATTCAGACCGAGGACAGTGTTATCTGCCGAAGTGAAGCTATAAGGCGGATAACAATAACCGAGGTGTGAATAATTCTTGGTATCATGCGTCACCCGAATCTAATAATTGCTTTATTTGTACATTCTAAAAACAAACAAGAAAGCCAAGACTTGCGAGTTGCGGCCGGTAGTCTAGGACCTGTAAAGGAGTTTGTATGCATTTCATTTAGGACAGATTATCTCAACTGTTTTAGGGTAAAATGACCATGGCGGTCAACATGGCATATGTGCCAAAACCCGAATCCGGGGCGAAAGTCCTGAAAATGACCACGCCCAGAAACGGCACTGTCGGCATAGCTCTAAATCCTGAACCGCCAAAGCTACAGCCTTTTTGAATTGCTTATAGTGTTTAGAATGGTTGCTTTTATGGGTAGTCACTGGAGGGTGAAATTTGTCTAGGTATCATATTTTACAAGAAAATGACTATGCACCATCCCAGGTCAACTGCTAATTATGCATCAAATTACTCATTCACCTGGCAAAGTCTATGTTTTCTTATTTCCCAAACATTTTTGTCATAGGATGAAAAAATATGCTTATTTTAATATAATTATTATAAATCTCATAAGGAATTATATTGTTTGTTGAGATATAACACATTTCATTTCACTTACCCCCCGCCAGAACACGATTTCAGCCATATTTTGCCGATTTGTTTGCTTTTTATCGCCGAGCCTCGCAAGTATCATCCAAATGTTCTACTTTAACACAATGCTAGTTGACTAAGGAATAATTCAACCAAGTTTCGTCGGGTTTTGGAGTAGTGCCATGTATTTTATATTCGATTTTGTGTCCTTCGACATTTCCTCAATTATGTAGCCATTGCAATGTCTCGCAGCTTCTCTGCCCGATAAATGCCACTTCTTCGTACACATCTGTATTTATATTACAGTATCCAAAAATAATTGATTGTAGAATAGTCCCAATCGAAAATTACTCCCATTACTCCCATTTGGGAGTGAAAAACCTTCCCTCGTTCATCAAGAACGAGAATCTAAAACAACAGGTTCAAAATAATTTGAAAGTCTCGCGCAATCTTCACGAAAACTCCTCGTGGGCAACATTACAGGGGGGGGGAACATTTTCACGAATACGTTTGGTGGTGCAAAAAGATTGCGTAAATCTCTGGTTTCTTTTTTATAGCTAAAGGAAACCAGAAAAATACAAAATTACGCGAATATTTGTTTATTTTGTCATAAAACATATAAACAGTTAAACACACGAACTTTACTTTGGGAGTTTGGGTTGCTGTGATCGCGAACAAACGTATTCGTGAAAATGTTGCCCCCCCCCTGTAATGTTGCCCACGAGCGGTTTTCGTGAAGATTGCGCGAGACTTTCAAATTATTTTGAACCTTTTGTTTTAGATTCTCGTTCTTGATGAACGAGGGAAGGTTTTTCACTGAGTAATGGGAGTAATTTTCGATTGGGACTATTCTACAATCAATTATTTTTGGATACTGTAATATAAATACAGATGTGTACGAAGAAGTGGCATTTATCGGGCAGAGAAGCTGCGAGACATTGCAATGGCTACATAATTGAGGAAATGTCGAAGGACACAAAATCGAATATAAAATACATGGCACTACTCCAAAACCCGACGAAACTTGGTTGAATTATTCTTTAGTCAACTAGCATTGTGTTAAAGTAGAACATTTGGATGATACTTGCGAGGCTCGGCGATAAAAAGCAAACAAATCGGCAAAATATGGCTGAAATCGTGTTCTGGCGGGGGGTAAGTGAAATGAAATGTGTTATATCTCAACAAAACAATATCATTCCTTATGAAATTTATAATAATTATATTAAAATAAGCATATTTTTTCATCCTATGACAAAAATGTTTGGGAAATAAGAAAACATAGACTTTGCCAGGTGAATGAGTAATTTGATGCATAATTAGCAGTTGACATGGGATGGTGCATAGTCATTTTCTTGTAAAATATGATACCTAGACAAATTTCACCCTCCAGTGACTACCCATAAAAGCAACCATTCTAAACACTATAAGCAATTCAAAAAGGCTGTAGCTTTGGCGGTTCAGGATTCAGAGCTATGCCGACAGTGCCGTTTCTGGGCGTGGTCATTTTCAGGACTTTCGCCCCGGATTCGGGTTTTGGCACATATGCCATGTTGACCGCCATGGTCATTTTACCCTAAAACAGTTGAGATAATCTGTCCTAAATGAAATGCATACAAACTCCTTTACAGGTCCTAGACTACGGTGGGAAAGATGCAAAAACACATAAGTTAACATGTTATAAAATAATAAATATACTTGTTGAAGATGGTTTTGCATTGTTTTGTGGCCTTTTTGGTGCATGAGTCACTGTCTTTTTATGACAATAATTTGGACATTTCTCTTCGTTTAAATAGGGAAATTTACAAGAAGCCATTTTGTTTCGGCTTTTAAAATTTCGCAGGCTTTTTAATAATACAAACTGCCAACCGCGCAGGGCCTTGGGCTCTACAGCGTGCAATGATTGTTTTTTGGAACTGAAGTTCGGTCCAAAAAACAGTTATTGCACGCTGACACGTCAGCCGCGGAAATAATGTGAGAGCTACCGGATATGAAGAATTATCCGGAGCTTGTTGACCATCAGGAACGAGAATAAAGTTTGAATGCATGTATAATATAATAATTTTCAACATTGCGTCGCTCTTGTTATTTTGACGGCTTTTTCAACCATATTTCAACACTTTACAATAGCAATCCCTGTCTTCTGGTATTTTTTGTGACGAATTTTATATCCTAATGTTTATTACAATGAATTCGTATATTGAACATACGATTTTACACAGTACAGTCGATTTCAACTAACTTAATTTTCAATAAAATGTTCCGAACCTCGTTTCGAACTTCGGAAGTTCGTTGCGAAATTCAGAACTGGTTTGTAAACTGAGCATTTCATTTGATTGGTTGCTTTTTCTCTAGTAGCCAATCAGTGGGTTTGTTTACAAACTTGCTTGTGAATTTCATTACTAACTATAATTCGAAACGAAGTTCGGGACATTTTAGTGAAAAGTTAGTCGAAATCGACTGTAAACGTGAACTTTCTCGTTAAATTTTTAAGTTTGCAAGAGACGTATGAACAGCGTCGTAAAGACTACATGGGTGAACTTCAAAAACGTGAAGATGAAATGAGAAGCAGTTTTATTAAGAAAGTAAAGAGCAAGGAAGCAGAACTTAAAAAGGAAGAGCAAGAGGTATACTGTATACATAAGACTTAAACTGCGAGGGAACTCAACGCTTTCTTCGGCTTCCAGCTTCAACCGGTCGCCATGTAAGCAGTACAGTACATGTTCTGCAGGATATAGTGGATTCGGCGGTTGACTGTTGTGTAAAACTACCTGAAAAATACAATAAGAACTTCGACGTTTCGAAGGCCTACTAACTTCCAGACGAAGGGCCTTCGCTCGAAACGTCGAAGTTCTTATTGCATTTTCAGGTACTTTTACACAACAGTCAACCGCCGAATCCACTATATCCTGCTTACATGTACTGTCCGGAAAAATTCCTGTATATACGACGGAGAAACCCAATTTCTAAGTCGCTCTGGCGTGCTCTGGTTGTTCGAAAGCCGATTAACTTAACCCGGGATTAACGCTAATCGCCTTTTGAACAACCGTCCACATGCATCATAATACTTTAAATAGAGCCATACACACAAATGTAAAAGTTCTATTAAGTGACGGCGTTTCGTCTTAAACATGTGTGTGCGTGTGTTTTGGGTCACAAAATGGCAAAGAGTGCTCGATATCATATAGATAGAGCAAATATATATATATAGTTTTCGCTTAACTCAAGGTGTCCACTAGTACTACAGCTGTTTCGTGCAATAAAGCACTCATCAGGTAGAATGAGGGATTTCGAAAAACTTCTCTATTTAATAAGTAGTTTTGGTCGAAACGTGGACATTCAAATATTCCACGCATTCCTTTATTTCTGTATAGGTTGTTTATTTGAAATCTGTTTTGTATTTACATCTTGAAACTATTTCCGATCTTTTGTTAAGTAAAAATTGTTTGTCCTCTAACAAAAACTGTTTGTCTTCTTTTCTTCCGAACATAAATTGCATTTTTTATCCTCCCGTATACGAAATTGCGTGTTTTATGATTGACCAAGTTATGGTGAAATCTTGTTTATTTTTCTTTCAATTTCCAAATATATTTCGGAAGTTCGATGTCATTTGAGTACCTTTTTTGTTGAAAAGATTTAATGTGGTTTCGATATCGATCTTTAAATGTGCTTGCAGTCATGCCAATGTGGTGTTTAGTGATGTTTGTGTTGCTTGTGGCGACAGTTGCTTTGTATATTATGTCCTTGGTCGTGCATTGTTTCCGAAGTGGGCATGTGTTCTAACGTTTGTATCATTGCTAAGTGCCTGTTGTTGGGTTTTTCCTTTTTATGCGTTGCAATCCACTACGTACAGTAAATATAATTTTGATTGAAATGACTATTTTTGTTCGCCTTCTTTTCGTCTAGCTTTATGCAAAGTTTGAACATCTTAAGAAAGAACAGGCTGATAAGAAGAAAACTATTCAGCAAGAGCAGCAACAATTGGTATGTTGTGTTTTTGTATATCGTTGTTTTTAGTGCAAACGTTCAAAGAAGCTTCGTACTATTGTAATGAAGGAAAAATTCAAACGAGAGAATCAGACATTTATATACATACTTATGTGAAAAGAGTCAGTCAACGCTCTGCCGAAAGTCGTGAGTTTTCTCCGGGTACTCCGGTTTCCTCCCACAGGGAATGTTGACAGGGTGGGTTTGGATTAGTCCTAAACTAACCCTTCCATCGTAGCTGTGCTCCCTAATCACACATGAGTCATATGGTGGCAGCCAGTTGCGCCCTTAATAAGCCTTCGACTCCATTAAGTCGAGCTGCGCGTCCTTCGCATTTCAGCTCAGCTCTCAGCTGAAAGTAAGGATGATTAGCACACCCCCGCTTACTCGCTTACTATTTATCGAAATTCTTATAGTCACAAATATAATACCTATAGGGTCGATTAACGATTTATAAACGATCCTCCCCTCCACCCCGAATTTTCATAAGAACTGCAGCCAATTCAACGCATGTGAGGTTTTTTATCAAAAACTTCAAGACAACAATTTTTCAAAATGTAAAAGTAATACCATGTACTTTCTTCGAGAAATAGAATCTTAAAATACCGAGGTTTATATTGGATTAATAAAAAATGACTGACCAGCCTCTTTTTGCACATTTTAAAGGCTATAATTTCGCTGAAATGGATTGTTTTCAATCTTAAACTTGTTCACTCTTTTACAGTCGATTTCATAAAACTTTTGCCAAAATATTGCAAAGTTCAAAAGTTCATAATGAATTCACAAGCAGGTTTGTAAACGAAGGTTCTGATTGGCTACTAAAAAAATAGTAGCCAATCAAATGCTCAGTTTACAAAACCTGTTTGTGAATTTCATTACGAACTTTTGAACTTCGCAACGAACTTCGGAATATTTTGGCAAAAGTTTTAATAAAGAAATAATGTTTATTCGCCTGTTACACGTTTAATATAATTTGCACCCGCTGTATGAGACGAAAGTATTTTTATCATCAATTTATATGATTGCTTGAACAAAAAATCCATTCTGAGCCGTGTCAGGTTACCTGGATACCTTAATATAACTACCAGAATGCTTTTCGAAATTGCAACGCATGGTTAAGAGAATGCCCGCAAAAGAACTATGGTAGTGTTAGGCCCCGTTTACACGAGCCCGTGGTAGCTATCAACCCGGTTTGGCTTGCCAGCTCGGGTCAACCCGTCTACTTAGTGCGCGTTTACACGATAGCCTGTCACAGCGGATAGTGTCCCCCCGGACAGTATCTGCTAGCGGCGGATAGTGTCCCCTTTAATTAGATTCCCGCGGATATTGTCCCCCACGTGAAAGTCAAAACCAAAGCTAAGATTTGTGAGAAAATGTATTTTATATGACAAATTCGGTTATATCTCCGCGTTGTACTACGTTTCTGAAAACGCTTTCATTAATAGTTATTTCTTTTCGCTTTAAGACTTGTCATTAAGACATGTCGATCCGTCAGAGTGAACAAACCTGTTGAGCGATATTTTGATAACAATGCTTCCAGTTTCTTAATTTAACCCATATATATGTTCGGTAAAAAGGTGTATATTAGTGCAAATTTCTATATTTCGACCAAAGAACGCAAGAACTAAAACTTATCTCAGTAATTCTTTGGGGGACAGAATCCGCGAGGGGAGACACTATCCGCGTCGCGTATAGTGTCCGGGGAGACAGTATCTGCTAGCAGATATTGTCCGGGGAGACAGTATCCGCTTGCAGGGACACTTTCTGCGGGGGACACTGTCCGCTGTGACACCCGGTCAAACCTTTCACACCTCCCCGACGCGGTCACCCTATCTCAATACACGGGGTGGCAATGTGTGAAGGCGTGAAAATGGTTCGAAATATTCGCATCGGCAAAATAGCGTGTAATTAAAGAGTTATGAACAGAAAAATATCACAATCTCAATCTGGGTTGAAGACAACGGCTATAGTGTTGCACTCAACCCGACAATCCTCATGGTGTGTTTCAACCCGGATTGAAAATCATCCCGGGTTCGTGTAAACGGCGCCTTAGTAAGTCAACGCAATATCGGGCTGCACAATTGGTATGAAATGATTATTGGTATTAGAGAGCTTAGCAAGAGACGTTTTTGTCAACACGGACATCATACGTACAGAAATTACGAACGGCATTCTGTGCAGTTTCAAGCAAGAACGACCGTCGCCATCTTTGACGGATCGATTCTGTATAGACGTGACGTTCGGGTTGACAAAAAACGTAGCTTGCATGCTTAAGCTCTCTCTTATCTTATTCGAACTGTTTTGCTTTCATTACTGTAGGAGGAAGAAATGAATCTTTTGGAGCAGCGCAAGAAGCAAGCAACATTAATGGCTCAGGGACAAAAGGACAAGAGAAAGCGATAAAATAACCGTATTGTATTGACAACAGTTAGTTTTGTATTAAATGCTTTGGATAAGTAAGCTAGAATGTAGTCAAGGAAATTTATTCATGAAAGAAGCTGCTACTGTATATTTAGTGTAATGAATGTTGATGTGAAAATCTTGATGAAAATAGTTTTTGAATCAAATTTATTTCTAATTCCTGAACATCACCAGTGCTGAATACCGGTAATTTAAGGTCACTTGTTACCTAAACTCTTAGGTATACAGCAAGGTAAGTTGCCGCTAAACGCCCAACGTATATGAAATGCACTAGTCTAGTGAAGTCTAACATTTTGAGGGATGGCGGATGGCCTGCAGTCCAACCTCGTGTTTGATCAGTATATTAACCTTGCTATCATGTTAATATTCAATGACTGGATGCATGACTAGATGCACTATCACACTACCTTAAGCATCTATAGGCGGATCTACTCGGGGGTGCGCACCCCCCTAGAAAACGTCAGCACCTTCCCCCCCCAAAAAAAAAGAGCGCATCATCAGTTCATACTGAAATTTACCAAAGTTTCACGATCTATGACATCTTTGACATCATTTGCGCTGACTCCCTCAGACCCCCCTTAGTGACTCCATTAACATGTGGTCACCTACCCAGAACCCCCTTAGCCACTCCCATTAACATGCGATCACCCTTTACACTACTAGGGGGCGCCAAATTTATTTCTACTTGACGCATACATTGGAGAACACTTGCTGTGGTCCAGTAACGTAGACGACAGCTCTTTATTTATTCAATTCTTATAACAATTATTTTACAATTTTTTATGAAGTAAGTTTAACAGTAATAATAATATAGATGAAAAAATTACTCAATTCTGATTGGCTAAGAGCAGTGCAATTATTTTTGAAATTGCACATGTGCAATTACAGCAGTGCAAATTAACAAAACAAGAACAGAGCCTGGAAACGAGGCAAGAAAAATCAACATGGCGGCGGATATTAGCAATGTAAATTTTCACTTTTGACGACTTTTTCTACACTTTCAATGGAAAATCGTACGTGAATACAACAATTTAAGTTCAAGGAGCACAAAAGTTTGCTAACAAGCGACGAAAACAATGCTTGAACGGCGTAGGTATCAAAGCGTGTAATTTTTTCATGTATATTATTAAGAAGTAATAGTATGGTTTCTCGTGAAATTTGGAAAAACAAACACTCGTGAGTTTTCAAAGACGTCAAATTGCACTCGTCCTTCGGACTCGTGCAATTTTGATCGTCTTTGAAAAACTCACTCGTGCATGTTTTTTCCAAATTGCACCCGAAACCATACTATTACGTATACTAACAGTTCATTGTTCTGGTCCAGAGATATTGATGTGAGATGACACTTTTTAATGTTTATCTGACGAAACATGCTAACAGCAAGAGTGGATATCAGTGATATTAAGAATCACGTTCATTATTTGCCATTCCATTCTCCTATCTTCATTGCTGACACCGGGAGGCCAGAAAAAACCTTCCACCTCTTGGCAGGAAATTTGGTCGGGACCAAGGCACCAGCAAGCTGCCCGCACAGCAAGGTTGTACATTTAATGCATAGAAAATTAGTTCCAATTTCTCCAAGTCGATCTAAGTTTGAGCTGCCAACTGCACTGACAGAGATGCTTCACACGGCACCGCCCGCGTCACTGCTTTGGCGTAATGAATATACTTTCCTACTATACTTCGTACCGTAGGAAACCAGTTATTCGCAGTTGGCGTCCGTTTGAGAAGTAAGTTCAAACACTCGTAAGGAGGACTTCCTCCGACTTCGCCTCGTATATTCAACTCTTCTCGGTGTTTAGAAATCGGAGGAAGTCCTCCTACTCGTGTTTGAACTATTACTTAAAGTATTCTTGACTAATATCTCAGTTCATATCATGTTATGCCTTTCACATGTACCATCACTCCATGGACTATATGCAGGAGTTATTAATTATAACTTCAATGCCAAAATTTTCACACATCTCTTATTAACTGGTTATTAAATTCACCCCAATTATCACTAACTAATATTTTGGGTGCCCCATAAACAGAAACCCAATGCTTAATGCACATTTCAATAAATGTTTCAGGTTCTTTGTTGTATACTATACATGCACGTACTACTTAATCTATCTACTAAACTCGTCAATTATATGTAAATACCACATATGACTTCCCAATTGATGAAGATCAACAGAAAAAAAAACGTTATAACGAATAATTACATTTTCCTATTTTGAAAAAAAATTGCTGACAGAATATTTTTTAAATTGTTAAAATAATTCAATATACTAAATGGGGGTCACCGATGTTATTTTCGAGTTAAATCGTTTTAAAACCGTAATAACCGCAATATTGAAACGTCATAGTTTCCATAGCAACGGCAGTTATGGATGGGTTTTTTTGAGAGAAATTCCAGATTCTCTAGCCATATTGTTTTATACAAGTCAGGCTGTCAAGACAGATTTCAAGATTATACAAGTCAAGACAGATTTCATTTATGTTAGTGAAAGCTTAGGGAGGTAATTAGGGACCAAACTATTGTTCATTTTATACATCATAGTTGATAACTGCTGCATTATGCGTTGATGAAGATTTACAAATTGTACAGAATCTAGTATTTCCTTACCCTGGTTCCAGAGGCTCTTAAAATAAATTAAAGCGAGGCAAAATAACGGCAAGGCGAAATAAATACGAGGCGAAAGAGCCTCTGGTCAAATCGATTGCGACTCTTCCATACTTAATTTGGTTCAAAATCTGAATCGAACCTCGCATGTGAATGGCTGTTTGTAAAAACATGTCAAACCGGTTTGGAAAATAAACAAACATTGAACTAATTATAGCCTTTGTGTGTGATTAGTTCAATGTTTGTATATTTTCCAAACCGGTTTGACATGGTTTTACAAACAGCCAATCACATGCGAGGTTCAGATTCTGAACCTAATTAAGTATGGAAGTGAGATTCGCAATCGATTTGACCAGAGGCTCTTTCGCCTCGTATTTATTTCGCCTCGCCGTTATTTTGCCTCACCGTTCTTTAAGAGCCTCTGGAACCAGGGTAGTATTTCCCTAGAACGCACACTATAGTCTTTACGAGTAATTATGTGAGGAGCTCTATTTTGGAGACGTTGTAATTTACATGATAAATTTAATTGAGCCCAAACATCCCCATACCTGGGAGCAATAGTCAAAGTAAGGTTGAATTAAGAATATGTACACTATTATTACTCCGCTGAGATGCAAGTCAGTTAGATCCGGCGAACCACCAGAACCATGTACAGTATAGGAAGATATTAAATACTTGTAGTTATACTGTATATCATTTTAAACCCGAAATGCAGTAACATAGCTTCAAGCGAAGAAGCTGAACAATTTTGCACAGAAAAGTGGAAATTTCTTTTGAAAATTGCCATTTAAGAAACGATCACAATTTCCCTAGTGGGGGCTATGGCGATTTTGACGGTGGAGGTCATGATTTGGCAGCATGATTGTGGGAGAAGCTTTCCAAAATTACCTAAAATATGGCTGGATGTCTAGGGAGATCACGGAAAAGTTTTCGCTGGACTACATGTTATGTTATTTTGACATTTTCCATATCAAAGTGACATCCTCACCCCGCATATATACAATCACTTTCAAAATTGTTGGGACACCTGCAGTTTTAGATCATATAGGTCAATCTATATACACTTGTAACACACATTAGTCTCCCTTCCCCTCCCCTCCCCCCTTCCCAATCAATATTGTTTTCCCAATTATAATACAAATATATACCACATCAAGTATTATAGTACACGTTGGACACAACACGGAATAGGGGGCGGGGGGATAGAAGTTTGTCAATATAATAGGTATTTGGGGCTTCTGTCCCAACACATTTGAAAAGGATTGTATATATACATACACATATATACTATGATATAGTTCGAATAGTCGATGATAACCTTTGTATATAACTTAATTTGTCTATGGGCTACAGTCTAGCCCGCGTGCAGGCCCACTGATGGACTATTCCTCTCCATCAGTGGGCCTGCACGCGGGCTAGCTACAGTCAGACTCATATATTAATTCTAACTAGTAACTTAGTCAAGCCTGAGATCATATGCTTGAATGCCTTAAATCAGTATGGATATTTGCCTGGCCAAAAATCTAACCATAAGTAATACGCAAAGCCTACGAACTACGCACGACCAACCTACCCCCGCTATAACTAGAACAATCTCCATGCATGTAAATTATTTAATAATGTTTACCATAGTTAATTATATGGGCATAATATAATATAGAAACAATAAAGGTAAAAAATCAAGTTCAAATAAGTCGCATGCAGAGTAACATGACTAATAGCATATATACGGTAGAACCAGTTTAAACTTAATTACGGTTTAAACTGTTCAACTACAACTTCAAAATGTTATATCAGACGGCATGACAGCGGGCGATAGGAAAACGTATGTATTCAACTCAGCAAGACATCGCGGTATTTCAAAAAGGAGGAATTAAGGAGATATTTGCATGTGCTTAAACAAGGTCAGTTTTGACATGATGATAGAATTATTGTGTGTTCACGAAATATATTGATCTTATTATAGAAAAGACAACTGTACTCGGAAATATAAGTTGAACAAAATTGATGCCGATGCAATTTACTTTTTCGAATTAGATATTTGTCTTAAAATCCAACAAAACTATAAACTATTTGCCTTTACAATATCCCAATTTGGGTGACGTGTTTACTACATAATTAGCCAGATGATTGCACCATCCTTTAGATGCGAGCTGAAACGACGCTTCCGGTTCTTGCATGGCAAATGCAGAAACATTCTCTAAACAACTCATATCGTTATCAGATAGAAAAGAGTGAAGAGTTCTCACAAATGTAAGTCGAAATTATACTTCCTTTATCACTTGATCATTTTTTCGCAGTTGTTTTCCCAATTATAATACAATACCGCATCAAATATTATAGTACGTTGGACACCGTGGTTGGACACAACATTGAGTAGGGAGCGGGGATGATAGAAGTTTGTCAATATAATAGGTTTGAAAAGGAATGTAGATGTTAGATGTGCGATGTTATATAGGTAGAATAATAGGTATATAATGCAGTCTACTGTGAAAGCGACTGTAAAATTAATTCGAGGGCAGTGGCATGGATTGGCATGTGCATGCAGGTCCCCATGCAGTCTGGTTTGTTCTAATCTATTTTACCGTATCTTCTATGTGTAACTAATATTATTGTTGAGACCAAATCCAGCATTTTAGCAGATTAATATACTCTAAAAGGCGGAATTAGTTAATAATCGGATTGTTAATAATAAAAATTGAGATAATTTTAACAAGAATACCCCCAAACTGTTCAGATCTGGATATTGTATATATATAGTCAGTTTCAGTACCCATCTTGATATCGATCAGTCCAGATTGAGATACCACCAAAATCTCATCAAGTATACTGAGCTGCTTGTACCATCCTGACTGCACATGCATCGTCTATATTTTAACATTTTATTCCACCTTATAACTACCGAAAATCATTTCGTGACCTCATTTTGTAAACGTGAACTTGAGTAACTTTGTGTCGTTTGTCAGCCATGGTCGTACTCGACTGAGCCGTTCCTCTGAGTATATCCTCCAAAACCCACTGTGTAAAACTACCACTTTCCAATCCTCCTACTACAACCGTATTGTCAAAAGCTGGAACATTGTATGTCAAGAAGTATCTTTTGACAGTTTCTATATAGTCCTAGTACTTTTAAATCTTATCTCAAGCGCAAATATTCAGTCTTAGTTAATTCTATTTATGACGTGGACATGTCTTGTACGTGGTCTTTGAGTAGGGACTGTCCTTGCCACAGGACCTAACTAGTTATTAACATTAATTGATGTATATTAATTAATGTGTAGCATTGTAATACCACAGTAACATAATTTGATATAGGCATAATACAGCATTATACTGTTACTAACACAGTAATTACTGTTACTAACACATTATACGATTTATTAACACAGTAATTTTCACTAAGTTTGGGCAGGCGCCTTGCATGGTTCTTACAGTCCCGTTTGCGCCTCGCCCATTTAGGGTCTTTGTTTTACCTGTTTAAGTATATTTAATTATATAACTCTTTGTAAATATACTTTAGTGGACCCTAATAAAGACAATAATAATAATAATAATAATAATAATAATAATAATAATAATAATAATAATAATAATAATAATAATAATAATAATAATAATAATAGGGGAAACAGCTTAATAGCTTTTGAGTTGCTTGCGGATATCGAGATAATTTTGAGCAGTTTCAACTGAAACAAGAATGGCACTTATGTTGAATGAGCAAAACAACAAACCACTTATTTTTGGTTATTAGCTAAATAATCTTTGTGTTGAACAAAAAATAATAAAAGTATGGTCAAAGTTAAACAAATTAAGATGTAAGGAATATATGAGTATAGTTTAAATGTTTTTAAGAATGAAGTAGCTAAGGAAGATAGATTTTGGGTTTTTAGAGGAAGGTGGTTGTCGAAATTGCCATCTATGTAATAGTTAGTGATATAGAGAGTATAATTGTTTATTTTTTATGTAATTAGTTTAATACGTTGTGTCCTCGCTAGAATGTATTTGACACATAGGCCTAAATAAAGTTTCTATTCTATTCTATAAAAGAATTTTCTTCCAATATACGAAAACCTTTATCAAAAACCCATACGTACCTGTATGTTAATTGTTTCAGATCTATAAGTATAGCGTCTTTAAAATAATAGTTCTATAATATACC
Organism: Trachythela sp. YZ-2020; assembly: GCA_016169945.1. Taxonomy (NCBI): domain Eukaryota; kingdom Metazoa; phylum Cnidaria; class Anthozoa; order Malacalcyonacea; family Clavulariidae; genus Trachythela; species Trachythela sp. YZ-2020. Next base: position 1,463,845 of record JADLSH010000385.1, read on the forward strand.
TGGCCTAATTAAGAATCTGATGCTTTTCTTTTAAGAAAATAATGACTAGATTTCTAGAATGGGCCATTGATGCCGCCAATTTGCAGCTTTAAGAATTTTCTGAAACATTTCTCATGCACTAACAAACGATGGGCCGTACATCAATTGCCTTTTAATGTTTCTACAATTTAGAAATCGAATGTTCTACCAAAGGAAGTCGTTGTTTCGAATTCTGCAGACGTCTAAGCGCAATAACCTTCAATTTCCTGTATGTTTTAACTGCTAAATAATGCATTATTTATTCCATTTTTGAGACATAAACAAACTCAACTACCGAAAATCGTTTCGCGACCTCAATAAAGGAAATATAGATTAATAGACTTTCACTAACTTACGGATATCGAGATAATAAGGTTGCATGGAAAACTGCTGTCTTGTCACTATTCAATTGTTTTGCTCAAAGAACGTTGTTTCTTGCATATATATCATGCTTACCGCTCATTGTCCATAGTTATATTTTGAAGCATTGATGCCGCCAATTTGCAGCTTTAAGAATCTTCTGAAACATGATGAGTATATCAATTGCTTATTAATGTTAGTACAATTTAGTAAGGGAATGTTTTGCCAAAGGAAGTCGTCTTTGACCTTTTGTATTGTTAGTGCATGTTATATATATACGTGTAGGTTTAGGTCTACGAAACGCAAAGACTGCTCGACAACATATAGAAAGAGCAAATTATAGATTTTCGATTAATATATAGCTACATATTAATTCTTCAAATTACAACACGCATCAACTGCACATATATATATACTTCCCTTGTGGTCGTTTGAGCACTCTGGCCCCAAGACACTTCACGCATGTCTGGTATGCGCATGTGTCTGAGTATTGTACCACATGCGCTTGGTGAGGGCAAGAGTATGGTGTATAAATACGAAGTCACTCGCATCTAGACTGCGTTACAAGCTGCACTGACGAGCCGTTGAACGGCGAAACATGCATGTCTGCAGATTTGACTATATATATATCTATATATGTTGTAATTTGAAGAATCCAACATCAGAACGCTCTGCATTTGTACGTGCAGGTAGGCGGCTGAGTTAATTATTAACAGTAGCAAGTGACACTTGAACGGCACTTACGTCAAGATGGCAAAAAAGTGCATTTTTTCAGGTTGTTCATTGAAAAACCTTTGTCTTGAAGAAGGAACACCGTAAGGCGTTTTCCGTATAAATACAAGTACCCAGATTCAAAATTCAATCCTAGCTTTTTTGGTTCCTTATAGACGTCACAGGCTTGATTATTTAAGAGGGATCCTCCACGGAATAGCGACAACCTTCAAAAGAGAAGATGAAGTTTTCAATTGCACTCTGTTTTATGATAGTTCTTGTTTCTTATGAAAACCAGGTTCAGGTAACTCCACGTACATGATTATAAACCATTTCAATTTGTATTATGCTGTAACTCTTCGAATCACATTATGTACAGTTAGTTGCCGACAGTGTTAGTGTTAGTATATATTAGCCAAAAAGACTGGAGACTTTAAAAAATGGAATAGAGGCGGGTAGCCGTTAAATGCAGACTGTTTTAATTATACAATTTGGGCTGTATCTCAAACGTTTACAATTATTGAGGCTTGAAACAAGCACTAGCTTCACTTTATAATTACTAATGAACTATTTTTCAACTAGGGAGCAAGTTGCAGTTGTGATTGCGATGATGGAAACAACAAATACATCATTCCAAAGAGATCTGTTAAACAGTGTGTGTTCCCTTCAATGAATGATGACAAAGATAGTGGACCACTCAGTGTGAGTCTAAATTTCCAATGAAACAGTGGACTTACCACAAGTTACCTCCTCGAGGGGAGCGACGCGAGGCAACGAGCAATGACGTCGCAATCAGTCGTCTTACTTCTCTTGCTTACAGTAGAAGTTAAACTTGATTTAATATGGAAATGTACAATGTGCAAACTATATTTCGACGTGAGCTTGTCATATCTTTCTGGTTGTTTTGTATTAATCCACATTAATACATCCGGTCAAAAATTTACCAGTTTTATTTTAGGTTCGCTGGCACGACTAAGTAACGTAATTGATATTTCGCGGCCTGACACCTTAACCAAGTCCGTCGGAAGCCACAATAATTTACTTTTTATATAGGCCTACTTCGGAACCAAAAATTGCCTAAAGTTGCCATAAATCGCCTTGAGTCGCCTTAATTAAATCGTCTAAAGTCGCTTTAAGTCGCCTAAAGTTGCGCTAAACCGCTGAACATCTCTGATCTAATGGTTAAATTGTCTTCCCGTACTAACCCATGAAAGTAAAAATATATAATCCCTCTTTAACGAGCAAAATTGTCCGGTAGTAGACACATGCCTCCGAACGCCCCTACTTATGCAAGACCCATATAATGACTACGAATTGAAATTATGCTCAGCCTTGCAACTGCTGCTTAAATAAATCCTGCATCTTGAGCAAGATATTTACACCATAGTTACAACTTGTTCTATTTAACAATTAGTCGCCGAAGGCGAGGTGATTACAAGCCTATAGTCACTGAGCCGAAGGCGAAGTGACTATAGGCTTGTAATCACCGAGCCTGAGGCGACTAATTGTTTTAGTAGAAATTTCAAAGAGAAAAACAAACACAGAAAGTTATGAGGTCAGTTGAAAAGGCTATAGGACAAAATTCAGCGCTTTTCTCAGAGGCCGGTTATTAAAAACATGCCGGCAAAAGACGAGTGTCAAAAACATATCGAAGCGAAACAAAAACAAACAATTTCATGAGAAAAATACTTTGGAAAGGCTCAAATACAAAGTAGAATGGTTTTAAAAATATATCACAGCTAGGTTTTTGCTGAATATAACGATATAAATGAGGATAAAACGAATAATTTTCAAAATAAACACTTGTGGTTGAGCCGTACGGAAAAAGTTTTATACATGTTCATTTCAACAGCGAGAAAACGTTGCCTTTCATGGAAGAAAAATAGCGTATTTGTTATCGCTTACCTTTAAAAATGTCAAAAAATATCCTCCTTTAATTTAGCGGCAGTTTTTTTCATTTAAAACTTTGAATCAGGCTCAAAAAAACGATTTTTGTTTTAAATTCGGCAGCTTGCGAAGAAGCCATTTTGAAAAAAAATGTGATAGTCACTGACCAGTGACTATCACTTTTTAGAGGCTCAATTTGGACCAATCAGCATGCAGGAAAATCGATAGTCACCTGGAAATTTCTACTAACTGTTTTTAGTATAAACTTACTAGTAGTCTATTACAAATTCAACGTTGTGATTGGCTGAGCTACTAATGGTCTATTGGTGATAGACCACTAGTAGGAAAATTCAAAATGGCGGAAAATTCGCGTTTTGCCGAAGTGTTTAATGATGTTTTGGACGACTTTTTGGACTATTTCGTACCAGAAAAAAACCCCAGAAAGGCAACAAAATATGCAATGGCAATTTTTAAGGGTAAGAAAATAGATAAAACAACATACACTCAATGAAATTTTAAAATTAAAGTTGAATTTTAACACAATTTAAGGCGAACAAAAACTGACCTATTTGCTTCCTTAATACGATATAAATTTCAGATTGGTTTGCAAACCAGCAAGACGTGTAAATTAATGTTATAGTTTATACTAAAACAATTAGACAACTCGGCCTCATTGTCTATGAGCGAATAGTCAACTCGGCTTCGCCTCGTTGACTATTCGCTCATAGACAATTCGGCCTCGTTGTCTAATTGTTAAATAGGTATAACTTGAAAATATTTTAACGGTATTAATAGTCAGATATTGCTCACAAAAACGAGTTTTTAAGGTTACATGTACTTTGCATTGTGGAATTTCTAGGAAACAAGGTGGCGGAGGGGGGGGGGGGGTCATCTGAAAAATATCATTACTTAGGAGTTGGCCACTGGGAAAAAGTTGAGTATGAAAGGGTGGGGCATTCTAAAGATTTACGAGGGCTCACTAAACACTTACTCTGGAGTTTTAGGAATTTTGGGGGAATTGCTACGGAATTTCTACGTAATCTCGAAGAATCTACCTCCTCCACAGGCGCTTTATTAATTGGAGCGGGCTTGGAAAATTAGGGAAGAGACGCACGGGCGGCATAAAAAATGCGGGTACGGCGAAGGGAGCGCCTGCTGACTAATAATTCTCAAGATGGCAGAAGCTATTCACCACTTATTTGACTATAATCGTCCGGAGAAAGAGTTTGTTAATGATTCTTATGAACGTAGGCTCTTACAAAAGGCTAAGGAAGGTGGGAAAGTACTTTGCCCTAACTGTCACGCTTCTGATGGCAAAATAAATGAGCATATATACTTTTAGATTTGTTATACATATTTGTTATTATTTTGCATATAATTTTCCTTTCAAGTTATACATATTCGTAGTCAAATACATACTCATACTACATACTGAATGACACATTAATGATGTCGACATCACTATCACTGAAGTCAATTGAACCCTTCGCATTTTGAGTGCATTTTTCGGTGTTGTCGCCCATCGAGACCGAGGACAAAAACACTTTGATTCAACGTTTCATATTTCGATTAATATGGATCATATTTCAGCAATAACTTTTAAAATATACCCATCTAAGATGGAAAACACGAAAATATATTTTTTTACGCTGTGATGGGCAATATTTCAGGCAGATTTTTTTGGATTCCCGATTGTCGACATTTATGCCTGATTTTCGACCATTACTTGGCAGGCCCTTCGTCTACTCTTTCCCCTGAAGCAAAATATCACCCGCCCGCGGGAAAAAGGGCCTGAGGAGGAGGTAGTCGAAGAATCGAAATTCTAATTTATACACAAATGTTAATGAATTATGCATATTTAATTTTAGCATGTCAGATTACAAATACTAGGGATTAATTGAATTTGATTCTTAATGATTCTCTTCTCAAATATTCATCAAAGGGTGGTAGGTTAGAAGCATTGGAATAGCGGAGACAAGTTGCACACTGAAACTTTGACTGTATTGGATTATCTGTGTTAACACCAGTGAACTCTACATAAACTAGAACGCTAACTACAATGATCAAGTCTTGTGATTGGATGAAGCCAATTTGAAGTTAAGAGCGGGAACCGCGCGGGGTAAATCAGACTAGTCCCAAGTCCTCTATGCGCGCATTCTATATTTCCGTGACGTCTGGGGGTAAATGCACTTTCAAAAAGGCTAGGGAGAGTTTCGAGGAGTGGAAAGTTTATTTTTGAGCGAAAATGAGCAAGAAAAGTCCTTTTTTCATCCAAAGGCTTCAATTTAAACTCAATTTAATGTTCCTGGTGTCATGGATAGTTCTCACTGTTCTACACTTAGTTACACGAAGGGTAACAGTTTAGTACACGAAAAAATGGCAAATGTATGAACAAATGTATGAAGCAAACTTATCTCTTCAATTTCGAAAAAAGCTATTTTAAAACATTTTGACGGTCCCAAAACATGTTTTATACTAAAGTCCAAGTATTGAATCTATTTTGAACTTTTATTCATTGCTGTAAATGCTGCAGAACGTGAGTAAATCCATGTTTTCCAAGTGGCGTATTTTTCGACTCCGTACGTACATGGCGGCCATCATAAGTGGCTTCAAAGATGGATGAAGCTAGATGAGCAGATGTGTAATCAGTGTGAACGCCCTGTGTGGGGTGGAGGATATTCGAGTTTCTAGTGGGGTTTCCAGTTGATATATAAGGCAGGCCAGGTCCTGCCCCGGACCTGGGGCAGGTTGGGGAACGCCGACCCCCTCTCCCCTCAGCCTCGTACACTGCGGCCACGCCATCTCAGGAAGAAAATGTTAGAGTGCCATGAATCGCACTCCTTTAGACCCGTTAGACGTGCAGAGGCGTGCAAAAATGTTTTATTCCCAATACACTAGGCATTTAGTACTAGAATGCAGCTAACATTAAGTTATCTCAAAAAATTAAAATTATATTCTAGGATGCAAAAATATTATGTGTCAGAAAGGATATCTTGCATTGCACCTGGGTATTTTATCCCCTCTGCCTGCTCCTCTGACCAACCTGCAATATATCCAATGCTCTATATCACCCGGGTGCATGGGGAGTGTGGGGATTGGTAGAAGAGATTTTCAAAAAGGCAGAAAAATAATCTTAGATGGAGCTATCCCCTCCGATTTGCATACAGAAATTTCATACTTAGATGCTTGAAATTGCCTTATGTCGCTTTAAATCGCCCTGAGTTGCTTTAAATCACTAAGTCAAATTTTCTTAAGTTGCCTAAAGTCGCTCTAGGTCGCAGCGACTTTAGGCGACTTTAGGACCTGGAGTAGGAATATATATATTTATTGCACAGCCAATCAACTCATCTGTAATAGTTTGTCGTTACTTTGACACTGTGTATATATCGATAGGAATAGGTGTAGAAACTTCCCAACTTTGATAAAAATTCCTCAAAGGACACACGGAATTACGTAAAATGCGTTTTAATTAAGCCTCCCCAATAACAATTTCCTTCTGACAGCATTGTTAACTGCATATTACAATTGTTGTATACTCTGATATACAACAATATCAAAATTTATCTTGGATAAATATTCCGCAATCTCGTGGCTGAGTCGTTTCATGCATTTCGATCATATTTATAGGAAAAATATACTACTCTAACTTTATCGATGATTGGTCGTAATTACGTTCAGTGTTTAAATGATTGTATAAAATCTATTTATTTTACAAAAAGACTCTTTTCTTTTGTAGGTGAAGTGTTCGTTCACCAAAGCAAAATCACATACGTCATTACGTGTGACATTTAACGGGAATATGAGAGTGATTGGTTGTTCCGGGGGATGTTGTCGTCGCTGGTTTTTGACAATAAACGGTAAGTCATTAAATTTAATCAAAAATTGATGAAGAACACGACAAATAATTAGAAGCATACAAAGTTTTAACAATTTTATTGAGAATTCTACCGTACATAAATAACAGGTATATAAAACAATTAGTAGACTTAGTGGAATACCCAAATGAACAATATAAAGCACGAACGGGACATAAAGTCCCATGCAAGGTGCTTACCATTTCTATACAACAAAACACAACACAATACAACACAACACAACACAACACAGCACAACGAAACGCAACGCATGCAACGCAACGCAACACAATACAAACATCAAACATAACTAGTTAAGTTCTATGACATGACAGTCACGCACTGATGACCAGGTGCATGGCATTTCTATGTCAAAGATAGTCCCAAGTAAGTTTTTATAGGATTCTTTAATGTTCAATCATCAATAGTATATACTTACAACCATTATTATGCACAATAGAACTGCTTATTTAGACTATATTAGAATATTTTGTGCTACACGTAAATTGATTACCAAGTATCATCTCCAGAATTAGGACATACTTATTCTACCCATTTAGTGGCTTTTGTGGCACAGTTGCCGTGAGAGCTAGGCTATCATCTTCCTTTCATCTCTGCAACTCCCGTTCCTGCAGTAAACATTTTTCGACTATAGTTACGCCTCAGTTGCATGCTAGGAGAATCGTTCCAGTTTGAGTCTTCCAAATATTGTAGGTTTTCTACAGGTATACTCTGCTTTTCTTCTGTGCAACACTGGACCAATTTAGGAGCAATTATTTTCTATGTCGCGTATTTGCGATGAAAAGCGTTTTCAAAACCTAAAATATTTTGGCGTATACCTCCCAATATTACTTAGTTTTATAGCTTTAATTTTCTAGTTTATACATGTTCGCTACATTTTTAAATGCATCTGTGGGTTGCAAAGCATAAAAAATACAACTATTGTTCAGTGATACTATAAACATTGATGCCATGCCCATTGATTTAAATATCAGCAAAACTTGCTGAACTTCAAACATTATATTGTGTTCTCTAGTTTGCCGTATACCATCTAAAATCTCTATATTTTAGCATTATTTTATTGATTATACACTATATAAAGATACTTTTTAAATTGGTTTGCCGATTGCAAATCATAAAATATTGAATAAAATATTTTGAAATGCAGTCATAACCAAGTGGCATTATAATTTATACACTCATCATGGCCAGAACTCGTTTGTTTTCCGTGAACTCTCGCGCACTCGCTACAAATCCTTAGGTTCTCACTCGAGCATAAAGCGTTAAACATAAAGCGTTGAAAAGAGAGTCGATTTGTGGTGTTTTTCGTGTCAACCATGCATCATTTAAGTTTAACAGTACTTGCATGGATTTATCTTTTATAAATTGTTTTTAAGATCAATCTTATCAACTCGGTGAAGCAATTAATTCACAAGTCTATATATTTTTTAAGTGCAAGAAACGGATTTTGTACATTTGTTATAAAATATCTTGGTTGTAAAATCGCAAGAATTGGGTTTGATTTATCCGCAGGTTATTGGTTTAAAAAATTTTCAAAATTATCTCAAATAATTATTTTTCTTCCATTTTTTCAACCGAATGCACACATTTGTAACTTACACACTTTTCTATTAAACATATTATTATTAGAAACTCCTATGTTTTCCACAATAAAAAGAAATTTGAAATTGACAGTTTTAAGTTGTTGCAAAAGCGCATGCGCGACGCGATTTTACAACCAATTAGACAACGAGGTACCCCAAGTACAAACTGTAGGTAAAATTGGAAAGATTGCACGAGCATTTAAATTAAAGTTTCAACCTTTGCATGACCGCGCTTCGCTTTGGGATTCTTGGTATACTGTTTGCGAAGATCCCAGTGAAAGTACCTTTAACAATGTACGGCTCGTGAATTTTAATAATATTCTAAAATAGGCCGTATAACAATCAGAATCAGTGTTTCCACTCTGGAAAAAAATATTTCCTTCTCTAGCCCTCTAAATTTCCTTATTTTTCACAAAATTTCCTTCCATAAATTTCTAAATTTCCTTCCATTTTTCCTTCCGAATTTTTATAAAAAATGACCAAAATTTATTGGTACATCACGACTCGCGAGTGGATATGCTTTAAAAACAAATTGTAGAACAAGTCTATTTAAGAGACTGAAGTAAAATTGGCCGGATATATGATTATTATACAATACAATTTACAAACTTAGCTTTGAGCAATCACCACTTTTTCACATACTTTGCAATACGCATTAGCTTTTTGGTTCGCTCCAACTTTTTTATTAGCCACGGTTTAACCTCGCAGCTAGTAAGCCAGCTGTCAACAAAGGCTTGATCGGCCTTCTTTTTTCGCTTCTTGGCAGGTTCGCCAGTAGTACTACTAGATGCAGGTTCATCATTTATAATTGTTTCTAACTCTGTATTATTTTCTGATGAAGACGACATACCTTTTATTGTAAAATCATGACTAAATCTGCCTTGAATTACTGCACCAAATGACCAAAGTCCAAAACAATAAAATATGAAAATGCAAGGTAGGCAAAAAGTCGAAATTTCTGAATTCTTATCATCTTATGTAACATTTATGTCTCAGGGGATTAGAGGGGAAACTCAGGGATGAAATATGATAGGAGTTCGACAATGTTGCAGTTTTGACGTATTTATTTAATTAATTTTCATTAAAAATGCCCTTTTTTCAGGAATTGTAAGAAAAATAGAATTTCCTTCCAATTTCCTTACTGATGTTCAAAAATCCTTCCAATTTCCTTCCAAGTTCTATTTCCTTCCAAATTTCCTGCCAAACGACTAAATTTCCTTCTGGAAGGAAATTTCCTTCCAAGTGGAAACACTGTCAGAATATCAAACGAAATTACAAGCGAAGTTTCTATGAAAGGGATGAAAGAACACTTAATTCAAAGTCCAAATCATTAGATAATTTCACGGTGTAAACAATATCTATTGTCGTATTGTCTATTGAGTATTGCAGAATTTGGCTTCCCGAAATGTTGCAGTTGCCAGTAGTTTACGTTAAAAAGTCGTATAAAGATGCACTGAAAGCAATCGTAATATCGTTGAATTCTATGAAATATACATGAGAAAATACTATGCTGTAAGAAACATTATATACTATGATCTGAAATGCATAGTCAAAAATTAACATTTAAAATTTATCGATTAATATCAACAACAAAAAATGACAAATATTGTTAGCAATTCCGTCTGTCTTCGTGGCACATTTTGCGACAAGTAAGCTCCTTATCATTAAAAATCTTTCGGCCATATTTTGTAGTCTTTTTGGCTCTTCAGGGAATGAATTTTCAACAAAATTCCCTAGCTTGAAACGTTTCCAAAACGCTTTTTACATTTTTCTCAACCGTGGTCCGTTACTTAATGGTCCATGGTTAAGTAGCCAATCAGAATTTTAATAGACCATGGCTGAGTGTATACCGATAAGGGATTGCATTGCTGGACTATACAGTACTATAGGGAGAACGCTTAGAACCGACAGAGCTATCAAGTATTAATAAAGTTTCATTGTTTATTTGTTTCACATGGCCGACAACATAATATAATATTGATACCATGCACAATGCTTGACCCTGACACTTGAAATATTTTTGTATCCATTCAGGCCAAGAATGCAAAACACCTGCTACAATCGACACCGTAGTATACGCCACTGGCTCTGTCAACCGTCACTCGCCTAAAACATTGGATGGTTTCTGCAATGACGTACCTAAAGGACCAGTCACAGTTGGTATTTCTATAGGCAAGTGTTCTGGGGGAAAAGCTGGCAATGCTTACACTGGATGGGCGTCTGTATCACGTATTATTATTGAAGAAATGGTCACTTTATAAAATGGGATTTCCTGGACTCATATAAGGAGTCGATTTGAACAGTTAATGTGATCAGTAAATATATATAATCCCATAATATGTCTTCTATAGTTCTTTATCGTTTTAAGGTAGATACAATCTATAACTTTGTATTGCTGTCATGTGTTATTTTTACCCTCTTTCAATAAAGTTGTTCATTCATTCATCCCTTATGATGTATTGCAAGATGTGTTTTTTTGGTGTGTTTTTTTTCGCAGCCGTTCCCGTTCAGGTCTAGAACATTGTATATATTATTTCACTCGAAATATCCACCACCTAAACCCTCTACCTTATGATGTATGCCGATGATACATGCATGTCCAACTGTTTGTTGTCAAGATCCAAAAAAATTAGAACTTAAATTAAATAGTAAACTTAGGAAAGTGCAAACGTGGGCAAGAGCTAATTATTTTTATTATTGTTATTATTTAAAAATATTTAAAAACGGTATGGTCCTTCAGGGCACATAGGCACCTGCTTTTCAAGGAGCCGTTTGCAAACTACTAAAATTAACAATACAAATATAAATTAAGTTACAACTATCACAATACCTATATTACTAATTGTATAGATTACTAATTACAAGATGTCAAGAATACATCAGCTGCGGTCAAGAATATATTTAAATTCACTAAGGCTGTTTTGCTCCTTAGCTAAACTTGGTAAGCTGTTCCATAAGGACGCAGCCGAGTAACTAATACTCCTTTTCATAAAATTTGTTACTGGCTTTCCAAGAGAGAAGTTTATATTGTTACTACGCAATTGATACACTTGGTTCTCTTTGATTTTAAACATTTCTATTACTGATTTTGGCATGACGTATTTTGTGCATAAAAATACATTTGTTTCTCTTTAGTCGTTCTCTTTAGCTAATAAGCTCGCTTTGAATATAAAAAGACATAGTATTTAATCCTAGGCAGCCAGATAAGATTAAATAACTTGAATCATCACTTTCAAACTGATAGCCGGTCTATATATTGAAACGATGCATTCTTACACACATCTGGGACCGAAAATAGATAAATTGGCAAGTACATACTGAAACTATTTGTAAAACTAGGTGAATAGTTTACACTAAAACTACCCCCGGCTGATTATGGATATACTGCTATAGCAGTGGAGATAATGCTTGGCATCCCATGTACTATATGTCTTTGAGATCCAGCTGTGACTGGTAAATTTTACGGAGCAGGAATTCACCGGTGCTTTGTTCATGTTTTCGCAATTAAACTTTTATAAATCATTATGTCTATAGGTGAGGCTGGCAGAAGTAGAGATCTTGACAACTCTAAAAAGCAACCAATTGCACATGAATATGCTCCTGGGTTCTCAAACACTGAATTACTATAATTGATCATTCTAAAAGTAAAATGTAATTGCTTATTACTATTAGTCCTTGACGCGACTCTTTTTTAGTTTACAAACGTTTAGAAGGATGATACCATTACCTGAGTGCGAATATATATATATATATATTATAAATGCGAATATTATAAATACAAATATTATTAAGGTCAACTTGAGACACCTGTAAAGTTAATAAGCAGTCAACACGTATAAACTGATCTGGATAAAGCCAGTATTAGCAGTTTTTGCACAATGATATACGATCAGCGTCAGCGATCTGTAGATCTACAATCAGTGGCGGATTACCAGTTACGGGGCCTGTAGGCTAAGTAAAATTCTCGGACCTTGAGAATGATATTTAACACGTGTAAACGGTGACACATCATCTAGTAAGGCCCGGGCCATGTTCCGCCTAAATATTTGGAATTTAAGGTCTCGCAAAAGCTATTTCCCACTTTCTGAGGCTGTTTTTCTGAACCGTAATGTCAAAAAATAGTAATAATTCTAAGAAAAAGTGCATTCTCGGGCCTCTTGAAAGCCTGGTCCTGTAGGCTTCGATCAGCCTACTCTGCCCACTTGGTAATCCGCCACTGTCTAAAAGGCAAAGCACGGTGATCGGAATTGAAATAACGGGTAAATTACTGAAAAGATTTCTTGCGATAAAAGCTGTTGTTGTATACTTTGTTCGTTATAGAGCTTTGCTCGATTTATGTAGTTGATCTATTTTTTAGTGAACTGCCTTTCCTGTTAAGTGTTACGATTTGTGGCTGACAAATCGTAGTTGCTGGACTGAGTTTTTATTCCTGTGATTGTGTTACTGTTTAACGTTTCTCGGTATTTGTCGGATAGAGTCTTTAAAATCTGATCTACATCCTTTAAAAACCACGTTTCGGTGCCTATAAAGGTACAACCACATGACAAAAAGCCCAATGCAAAAAGAGACCTAATCACTTAACTCCTGGGCAATCACCTGTCACGCTTCTGTCGAAACCTGAAACCATTCCCGACACCAATAGCGAGTATTACCCAGCAATGCTTTGCGAGCTAAAACTGAACAACTGCGATTTTTCTGCCATATACCCAATATATACACGATATCATATTACGTGCGGGAATTTCAATATAATAATGCCTCCTCGGATTTTGGCCCTCTGTCGCCAGCTTGTATAAAAAGCACGCGAAGTTTTGAAAGCCAAAACAAAATAGCTTCTTCTAAATTTGTCTTTTTAAACAAAAAGAAAATGTCCAAATTATTGTCAGAAAAAAACAGTGATTTAACCAAAAAGGCCAGGAAACAGGGGCGGCGGAACAGGGGGCTTTAGCCCCTTCCATGAAGTAAAAGTGGGGGGCTAAGCCCCCCAAAAATATATGAAGAATGCCAGATCATTTATACGAACTACGAACAGTACGAAGTTGTCAGATTATTGCTCGCTGCCTACAATGCATAACTGATAACTGGCACCTCGTGTTTGCCACTGTTGCGTAAACAGATTCTCAGCATTTAGACTATTTGCTATAGAAAGCAAATCCTTGCGTAGCAAGAATTGTTGTGGCCATGTAACATTTTCAAATCAACGAGTTAAATTTCCTGTGTCACTGTCACATGGTATACAATATATGGCGGATCGGATATGCAATCGCTCGTCTCATGTTACTCTACGCGCCTATGAAATTCATTTTGAGCGTTTTTTTTCTTGATTTTTGTCTAAAATACAGCTACGCTGTGCTATATTCTAGCACTAAAGTTCGTGGCTCAGAATGCAAGAAATGCGATTTGTGGACTTCAAATTTCAAAAATTTTACGGAGGCCATGCCCCGGGGGCTCAAATATTAGGGGGCTCTATACTGGGGGGCTCAAAATTTAGCTCCCCAAAATAAAATATGTTCGCCGCCTCTGCCATGAAACAATACAAAACTATCTTCAACTAGTATTTATTGTTTTACTAAATATTAACTTATGTGTTTTTGCATCATTCCCACCGGCCGCAAGTTTTGGCTTACCTGTCTGGTTTTCGAATGTATAATTAAACAATTATTGGATTCGGATTACGCATGATATCAAGAATTATTCAGACCTCCGTTAATGTTATTAACCTCGGTCTGAATAATTCTTGATATCGATCATGCTCAACTTCATCCAATAATTGTTTAAACTGTTTATATATACGTTTTAAAGAACATTGGCAACGAAAATTTTTATTGGCTTATTTAATCTTACTGGACCACCTAACTATGAGAATGTTACTATTTTTTTCTGTAACATTTTGGATACATTCTTTAAACGAAGACACGAGAAGAGGTGTTTGAAATGTTATAAACTCGAGACACCGAGAAAGGTTGAACGAATTGTCAACCAGCGATTTTGAGCACCTTGACCTAATATCTGGAGCTAAACTAAAGCCTTGAATGTTACTGAAAAATAGATCTGGTGCAGAATTATTGGTTGCAAGTAATATTCTTTTGAAAACAATCTATATTCAAGTTCTAGTGATTATTAAAGAATAGTTATTCACGCGATTCATATGATTATGAAGTTTTGAGCTTCTATATTGTTTTGACGGGAAATATGAAGCTGTCAATATAGTACATTATTTAATATATCTAGCCAGTTTATAGAAAAAAGCCAGACTATAGCTGTTCCCTGGCCATAAATTGGTTTTATATGTGTGGCTAAATAGTTTGGTGAATTATACATGATGAAGCTGGTAAAAATATTGCCGAAAATGTAGCGATTCCCATTACAGTAAATATAGTTATTAATTGCGTCAACACACAATATCAATTATAGAAGTGAGAACTCTAATATTTTTAGATCTTTTAGTTCTTTTGTTATACTCTTTTTTACGAAAAATCAAGACGCGCATATGGGTAGGGAATAACTGATCATTAAAATAGAAATTAATAATTTAATGCATTGCCGCACTGAAGACTTGCTATTAACTGACATACCGGTATTCTCTTCGCTTTTCAAAATGACTGTAGTTGTGTTAACCTTGTTTGTTTTATACTTTTATTTCAATAATCATGGGTAACTTAATACAAGCAATGAAGCGATATACTCTACAACAATCAATAATATACCTTGAATGCGAATACAGCATGCTATTTGTAGTTTGTTTTATGTAATAGCGCTTCTTTATACTACACAGTCCAACTGCATTGAACGTATAAAAGGAGTAGTTCAAATCTCAATGAGGAACTATCCAAATTTGTAGGCCTTTATTCTTGTGTATTTTGAATGTATATATAATTGCGCCAGCTATTTAGGTTTAATAGTTAGCATTAGTATAGACTACATTTATTTATTAAGCTTTGCCGTCTAACAATACATAAACAGTTATTAACACAAGACTACATTGTGACAATTTTATTTACTGTTGTATTTTCAATAATAATTGCATGGAACTGGTAACTGAACGTGCTGATAGAGATTAGATCGCCCACAATTCCATGCGCTAAATAAAATTTACTTCAAAACCCCCTCTCTGCACATATTAGGTTGCTGCTACGCTCGCTCGCTTCAGGACAATTTACTCGTTCCAGACTCCTCGAACGATTTGACCAAATAAATTAAAATTTTCATGGATACTCTAGAAATGATGCCAAGATTTGATATAGCCAAAAAAAATTTTTGGGGTGAGGTGCACTTTAACAATATTTAACTATATATTTAATTAGTTTTAATGCCTGGGTGTGCTGTGCCGAGCGCGTCAGCGCGAGAGCCTAGCAGATTTCAGTAAAATGAGAGACACCGAGAAAGGTTGAACGAATTGTCAACCAGCGATTTTGAGCACCTTGACCTAATATCTGGAGCTAAACTAAAGCCTTGAATGTTACTGAAAAATAGATCTGGTGCAGAATTATTGGTTGCAAGTAATATTCTTTTGAAAACAATCTATATTCAAGTTCTAGTGATTATTAAAGAATAGTTATTCACGCGATTCATATGATTATGAAGTTTTGAGCTTCTATATTGTTTTGACGGGAAATATGAAGCTGTCAATATAGTACATTATTTAATATATCTAGCCAGTTTATAGAAAAAAGCCAGACTATAGCTGTTCCCTGGCCATAAATTGGTTTTATATGTGTGGCTAAATAGTTTGGTGAATTATACATGATGAAGCTGGTAAAAATATTGCCGAAAATGTAGCGATTCCCATTACAGTAAATATAGTTATTAATTGCGTCAACACACAATATCAATTATAGAAGTGAGAACTCTAATATTTTTAGATCTTTTAGTTCTTTTGTTATACTCTTTTTTACGAAAAATCAAGACGCGCATATGGGTAGGGAATAACTGATCATTAAAATAGAAATTAATAATTTAATGCATTGCCGCACTGAAGACTTGCTATTAACTGACATACCGGTATTCTCTTCGCTTTTCAAAATGACTGTAGTTGTGTTAACCTTGTTTGTTTTATACTTTTATTTCAATAATCATGGGTAACTTAATACAAGCAATGAAGCGATATACTCTACAACAATCAATAATATACCTTGAATGCGAATACAGCATGCTATTTGTAGTTTGTTTTATGTAATAGCGCTTCTTTATACTACACAGTCCAACTGCATTGAACGTATAAAAGGAGTAGTTCAAATCTCAATGAGGAACTATCCAAATTTGTAGGCCTTTATTCTTGTGTATTTTGAATGTATATATAATTGCGCCAGCTATTTAGGTTTAATAGTTAGCATTAGTATAGACTACATTTATTTATTAAGCTTTGCCGTCTAACAATACATAAACAGTTATTAACACAAGACTACATTGTGACAATTTTATTTACTGTTGTATTTTCAATAATAATTGCATGGAACTGGTAACTGAACGTGCTGATAGAGATTAGATCGCCCACAATTCCATGCGCTAAATAAAATTTACTTCAAAACCCCCTCTCTGCACATATTAGGTTGCTGCTACGCTCGCTCGCTTCAGGACAATTTACTCGTTCCAGACTCCTCGAACGATTTGACCAAATAAATTAAAATTTTCACGGATACTCTAGAAATGATGCCAAGATTTGATATAGCCAAAAAAAATTTTTGGGGTGAGGTGCACTTTAACAATATTTAACTATATATTTAATTAGTTTTAATGCCTGGGTGTGCTGTGCCGAGCGCGTCAGCGCGAGAGCCTAGCAGATTTCAGTAAAATGGTCCCTGATTTCAAAACACATACATCGTATTTTACAATACATCGTATTTGTAAATAGAAATGTAAAAGAAATTAAGGGGGTAAACTACAAAATTTTAAAGGAAAATCCTATTTTTGAAATTAGCCATATTATGCATCGTTAATGATCCATTTTTCGTTTTCTGGTGTTAATTTTTCTATTTGTTTGGCGGAAAATGCGTAAATAGGGGAAAATAGCAGCTTGTTTGAAATTTTGTCCCGTAGTAACCACCATAGCAACGACATCCACCTACCCCCCCCCCCTCCCACCCCTAGCTATATAGTGAATTTAAACGATTTTATTTCAAATTACACCAAGTCACAGAATAGACATGAGCAGAAAGTCCACTCTCGTTCCGACCTTTGAAGTTTTTGTGCCAGCACATGTTACTTCCGGCGTCTTGGCCGCCATGTTGAAAGCAACCAACTCCAGGGTTGGTATATTGGCCTTTTTGAGGTCAAGTAACTCGATTTTGGCCTTTTCTTTTCTTGTTTGGCCTCGAAAAAAAAATTTGGCCATTTGACTACTTTTTGGCCTCTTTTCACTTCAAAAATGTTATTTAGAATTATATTGATCTTTAGTTGTCAAAATCACTTAGATGTATACTAAATGATGTGAGAGGTTGATTTATAATGTTAATTTTCAAAAATAATCATGGGATAATCTAGTTGTATTTTCAGCCAATCACAGCTGATGAAATTCAGCCAATTGTAAATCAGGCACTCAGCCTCAGCCGCTGATAGTTTGTCATAGGGTAGCATTATATACAGTTATAACGTACACTAGTCACCACATTAGCTATATGAATAAAACTGAACAATGTCAATGTCAATAACTAATAAGAATAACTTTTGTTTTATTTGAGATAGAATAAAAAAATCAGCTACCGTTGTCGATGGAGGCTTTATTATTTAGCATTATTAATTTTGCATTTTCCCATTGATTCTTAACCTGCATTTTTTACGTTTTCTAACTTTCTGGGCGATAGGCCGTGGCTGATGGGGGGCCCTAACTGTCGGGGCCCCTTAGTTTTTGAACTAACCCTACCCAATGAGCGTTACGCCACCATTCGAAATCATTCGGTTAACCTCTTTTTGCTGACAACTTAAGAGCTCCATTGAGGAAAAAAATTCCTGGGCACGAGTTTGCAATTTAATTTGGCCTCTTTTAGCTTTTTTTTGGCCTCTTTAGAAAATTTTGGCTCCGAGCATGCGCAGGACCTACCAACCCTGACCAACTCTGGTCCAAAACATTATAAACTAATATGGCGAAACTTGTATTTCATAAATTTAAATGAGTATATCGTCGTTATTTTATGGTGGATGTCAGTGTTGGCTGCATAGCTCAGTCTGGAATGCATTGGTCTTGTAAACCAGAGGTTGTGGGTTGCATTCTCACTGTGGTCAAGTTGATTTTTCAGCTTGCCCAGTGTAGATTTACTCAGTGTAGCAACATCTTAGTTAGTAATTTCACCTGTGTATGATTACCATCAACATTAGATTTAACACGAGTCTTGTATCTTACAGTTCAGTTCTTCTGTACTCTGGTGTAAAAGATATTAAGCAATATAGCTTGTAGAAGTTACTGTTAAGTAAACTGTTTTGGCAACACAGCATATTGTCCAGTGTGCATGGTTAAAGATGTGCTACCTTCAAATATTTTCCGTCCTTCTTTTTAGTGATGGAAAGCTCTCGATTGGCAAATTTCAATTTGTAGTAAATGCACAACCTCAAAAACAATTTTTGTACTAATTCCAATGGAAATTCATCACAGCATTTAAATGGCTATAGCATCAGTGTTGATATTGTTGGACTTTTTGTATTGTTGTACTGAATTTTTGTGGATGAAAGTTTTTAAAGATATAAAACCAGTTTTCCTCTAGCAATAGTTTCGCGCAAGGACTTTGCTCACATTTTGTGAGTTTTCAACTCGGTATTCTGGAACTAGTTGGACGAAGAAATAAAAAAGTTGTTTTGCGCAAAAAAATTGCTAATGGAAAATCAGCATAGATATCAGCTAGTAAAAAGTATAGGTATGAAAAGAGTAAAATATTTATAAATACATTGATATTGATTCCAATAATTGAACGATTAAATCATTCGTTAGATTTATGTCATTACGCCTAGTTTCCCGTTGAGTATGACATTGGTTGTAGTCATTACGGATTGATAACGTAGGCCCAGTACTCAATAGAGGTTTGGAAGTTTCTAATTGATTCTGATTTTATGGAAAAATAGTCGACAAGTCAATGTAGCATTTTGAAAGAGTTAAAAAATCAACTGCCATATTTTAAGGCAAACAATTATGTATGTTGCACAAATATAAATGAACTTGAATATAGAATAACTTTCAAACATATAATTCACATAAGAGTCTGAAACAAGATTGAGATCTTGCATTCCAGTTTGAACCATACCAAACTAAAATTAAATTAAAAGTTTTTTTTACATTTTTGGACTAGATGTCAAAGTTTCATTTACTTGGTTTCCTTTGTAAAAAAACACTTCAACTTGCATGCACCAAATTCAGATTTTGTTGCAAGTTGAAACCAGTTTTATTGCCTGATATATTACTCTGCCAACAAGTCTTAATAACTAAGGTGATAGCAACAATAATATACTTGGTGCTAAATATAACATAAACTTGAATAACAGAAAAAATTCTCATCTTCAGATTATTTCCCCCTTCATTGTAGAATGTAGAGTAAACTGTTAACACAATCTTAAAAACTAGAGTGAATATTAGAATCTTCTCACAGATTTATAATTAAAACTGTCATCAAAATAAATCAGGTCTTTCATTGTCTGTTTTGTAAATTAGGTCCCTTGATTGATCCAAGCATTGATCTTTAAAACTATTTTTCCAATATCAATGAACAGTCATATTAAGGTCATAGGAGGCCTTGTGATACCAAATTCGTAAAGCCACAGCCAAAGGATTTTAATAGGTTCAAGTCAAGATATTATCCCAAAAATTATTTTTGAAGACCAATTTCTTTCATATCTCAGTATTCTTTTATATTAAACTATTGCAGGCCAATATGCCAAGTTTATAATATTTCATTGCTCTTGGTGAGTACTGAGTACCGTCAATTCGTCAAAGCTTGATCACAGATTCACAGAAAGTTCTATGAACTAGTTTATTTCCTTCATTGCCCATGGCGTGTACGTCCTTAATCCTTTTATACACCGTGAAATATCATCAACTTATCACTCAAAACATATCGTACGGCGATGACTAAGCTCACAGAAGCTATATGACAATGGCCAAATTCCACGATTAAATTCGTTTCTCATCCTCATAGTGACAATTAAACCAAAGAACAGCCTTTTCTTTATAATATTTCAAAGTTTCCTGAGTTTCGCTTGGATACATAAAAGCTAGAGCACTTTTAGTGTCTCTATTTCGTATTCCGCCATACTAACTCCTATAAAATTTCCTCTTGTTTGGTTGCTTTCAACATGGCGGCCACACCGGAAGTCGGCTGAAATTCTGGCACACTTTTTACCCACTGATCTGAAAATATAGTACCTGGATCAGAGGAGGTTGGACAGCTGTCACGTGAATTTCTCGACCAATGAAATCGCGCTATTTTTCCATCGTGTTTGTGAAGATTTTAGGCTGCCTAATTTGCATTGGGCGCAGAAACACTTGAAAAATACATACTAATATTTTAAAAATTCTATAAAAAAGCAAGCGTGGCCTTAATATTATACAAGAACTTGTGGTATCTGTAAAAATTTCTGAGGTAAGTATTATTGTTTAAACTTATTTTGATGATTAAAGTTCGTCGTGTCATCGCAACGTGATGACTCGAGGCCGCGTCTGTTTACAAATTTCAAACTAAAATATCTGGAGTTCCCATGGTTCGATTTTCGTAATTTTTGCAAAAAAATCAAGATAAATGTATATACTAAAAATCTGCTGGAGGGATCCCGGGGATCCCCCGGCAGTTTTCGAGATATTAGGCATTGAAGTGACCATAGTCATTTCGACGTTTGCCAAAATGGCGTCTAATAGTTTAGGAAGATATTGCGCCACCAAAGCTTGTTTTTCCCAATGAATCTTGAAACTTCTTTAATATAAAGAGCGTTATTCTCTAGAGTAAGCGTTAAAGTACTTTTGAATGAATTTTAGGAGATTTAGGAGTTATTTGCGTGTTGTTTAGAGATTTTATATCTGGGCTAGTGTCTGGCTCTGTCTGCAGTTTTGTTGTCTGACGGCCCACTCCTCGGCCCACTCGACTCGCAAATATCGAATATTTTGTCATTGTTATTCAATTTTTTCCCTGGAATGCATCCATGCTATTTCAATAACTATTGATCTACCTATGTGAGCAGTATTTTGTAAGGTAAACGTTATTTTGATCTTTTATGTAGGCTGTACGTTGTCATATTGTATTAATCCGATGCCATTTCTCAATTTCTGTCAACAATCTTTGAAGTTGAACATCTCGAATTTCCACAAATGACGCAGTGATTGCTCGTATTTTTCTGAAGAAGTGGACTTTACTGTTTAAAATAAGTGCTGAGTTTTAGAAGAAAATTTTAAAATTTGTTGTTTATTTACAGATTTGTATTTTGGTTTGAATTCTATCATTGTATTGTTAATTTGCCTCCTTGATGAATATTTGCTTTCTTTAATATTTCTTTATATATGTAGAGAATGAGCAGAGATATTATATTTTATGCATGTGCTATGTATTTTCAATAAAAATGGAACTGTATATTACTGTAAAGTTTGTTTTGTCTACATTTCAACAGTAATTTCTGTTGCAAAAGTATATGTTTAAGCTGAGGAATATAGAAGTTCTTTGACAACTCCAATATGGGGGTTTTCAGTAGTCACAATGTGCTATTGGGATAAATAAATAACTAAATACATATTAAAAGTCGAATCCTTTGATGCCAGCAGAATCAATCTGGCCAATAAATATTTAGTTAACTGTCTGTACTACACTCCTCACTAGTTGCACAATATACATTACAAATACAGACGATCCAGGCAGTGGGTCAGCTTATGAAATCATTTACTTAAGTATATAAATTGCAACACGTGCAACACTGAACAAAGTGTCCACAAATTACATATAGAATTTTCAACACATGAACATTTATATTGACCACAAGACCAGTTGATCACACGCAGCCTTTGAGATTTCTGCACAAATAAATCCATTAAACGGACTCAAAGAGCCTTGTTATACATCCATACACAAACACTAAACACATCCATAATGATGGCATTGAGTCTCTGTATCAATAGCGTCCATTTTCGCAGAATTTGCTATGGCCAGAGATGTTGACTTCACGGCAGTCAACGCATAAATGAGGCCGCACGTGGAAACATACTCTCGTTACCCATGATGCTTTGCGGCCTGCTGTCCAACCTCCTCTGTACCTGGATCGAGCTTCTATACCTATGAAAATTGAAGCCAGTTTTGGATTTGGCGGCCATATTGGAGTGACCACCAATGGCCGTCGTGAGTCGAAGCAATTTGAAGGAAGTATTTTCAATTTGCGCTGTGTTGGGCGATGGAATTATTGAAGTTTAATTGGAAATATGTAAAGGAGTTTGTATATTGTTAAAAGTCACCGATTTGGGTTGATTTCGGGTGTTTCTCGGCGAAAAAACTGTTCGCGTGTGTATGTTGTTGTCAGCCATGAGTGAGCATATTCACGTGAAAATTTTGGAATAAATCGCCGTACTGTGCCTCTCGGCGTAGAAATCAAAGAAATAACAAGAAAGGAGACAGTTTCACATGGGAAAGTAATACTGGGCAAATAGTGATGGTGAAAGATCGGCCTTAAAACGGGTTTTTGTGACGATTAAAGTCGACGAACTTTGCGTGTTGTAGCTACAACAATTAATAGTTGATTGTTGTTGCCCAGCGAACAGACGTATATTTAACAGGTCCAAGAAAATAGTTCATTGTTTGCTGAAGCACAATAAATAAAAAGTACTTATGCTGTTATAATTGTATTTACTAAATTATACTGATCAGATTGACAGAATTTGTCAGAATGTACCACTACAAATTTGTCTACTGTGTCTCAAGAGATTGATTACAGGCCATCTATATAAAACATCATGCTGTGGCATTTAGTTTCCTGATGAATTAAGTGAACAATTTATTTACAACATGTATTTTAAGCTTGAATCTGTGCAGAGGAAGCAGGGGTGGTGCTAGTGGGAAATACATGCTCTGTTGGGAACACCAGGCTCCATTGGGGAAATACACCAATATATCAGGGATTATCATATTCAGTTACTATGTTTAAGCTACAAACCATGTAATATACATTAAGTCTTGGTTCAAAAATTAATCCACTCCCTTTCCAGAATCTGAAATTTAAATTTTTTTTGGTATCCATTCCAACTGGATTACGCATTCCTGACCCATCTCACTGTTACAAGTAACAATAACAACATAAGACACAACAGTCAACAACTAGACACTAAATAAGTTGGTATCATGATACACTAAGATGCATATAAACCTTAAGCAAACTTCTGTACATCTGTCTTGAATGTTGATCAATTAAGACATTTAATATTATACCAATGTTTGAAGCTTTGTAGTATCCAGTCAGGATACAAGTCATTCACAGTTAGCATTTAGTATCCAATACCAATTTTAGTACCTTGTGGATATCGGGATACTGCAAATTTCAGACCTTGCCTTAAAAGGATGGCCTAATATATTTAGCCCCTGTTCTTTCCTGTGCCAAGGAATTGATGACACCATAGTTGACAAGTAGATTAGGAACCTAATGGTATAAATCTAGTTTAAAGACATATTAAAAATAAATTTGAATTAATAAAAACATTTGTCAATGAGAAATTTTACAATAGCATTGGCCAGTTATCATGGTATGCTGATTTATTGCATACAGGATTTTGCAAAATTCTTCACAAGATACAGAATGTTTCAGACAGGTAAAATCTTTCACAGAAATTTAAAACATACTTTTACAAGAAATGTACAGTATAAAAATTAAAATAGTTTATGACTTCACTACAAACATAATACTAAATTTGAAGCAACTAAACATAGAAAGTATTTTATTAAGTATACTATTATTTACAAGCACTATAAATTATATATGTCCTATATGGCGACAGTGCATCACGGCCACTTACGCGTAAAGTTTCTGTTAACACATTCGTTTTCAGCCTGAATCAGTGATTCCTCATTATTTATACGCGCAATATTACTTCCACAAGACGTCCTGTCTCGTTTCTTGATTTACTATTACTGCGGAAGGCAACATTGTCATTATTGTAGTTACAACACGCAAAGTTCGTCGACTTTAATCGTCACAAAAACCCGTTTTAAGGCCGATCTTTCACCATCACTATTTGCCCAGTATTACTTTCCCATGTGAAACTGTCTCCTTTCTTGTAATTTCTTTGATTACTACGCCGAGAGGCACAGTACGGCGATTTATTCCAAAATTTTCACGTGAATATGCTCACTCATGGCTGACAACAACATACACACGCGAACAGTTTTTTCGCCGAGAAACACCCGAAATCAACCCAAATCGGTGACTTTTAACAATATACAAACTCCTTTACATATTTCCAATTAAACTTCAATAATTCCATCGCCCAACACAGCGCAAATTGAAAATACTTCCTTCAAATTGCTTCGACTCACGACGGCCATTGGTGGTCACTCCAATATGGCCGCCAAATCCAAAACTGGCTTCAATTTTCATAGGTATAGAAGCTCGATCCAGGTACTATATTTTCAGATCAGTGTTTTTACCCCGGAGTGAAGCTTCTGCTCATCAGAGCTTCCACTCGGAAGGAAATTTCCTTCCAAAAGGATATTTCGGCATTTGGAAGGAAAAATAAGAGGAAATGAGATTTGGAAGGAAATTGGAAGGAAATTTGGCCATTTCGAAGGAAAAGGGAAGGAAATTTTCCAATTTAAACTTTTTCAGTAATTTCTAGTAATTTAATAATGGTTAAACACTTTATTATGAACTTTTGAGTTAAAAAACATGTATAAAAATAATACATCGAATATTTACATAACCATCAAGGATGAATGGGGGTAATTTGGGACTTAACAGGTCTTCAGTGGGTGAGTAGAGTACTTGTACATAAATAACGCGGGCTCAATTTTTCGCGGGTTTTTATAAACTAAAAACAAACAGTCGAAAAAAGGGAAACTGTAATTTCTAAATGGGAAACTGTAATTATGATGGCTTATATTGAGTCAACTTCTGAGTCAAGCTCATCAGAAGATGAAGCTTCAAGTAGTTGTCAACTGCAAACGGGTAGAAAGCGTGCAGGACAAGTGCCTGGTCCAAAAGCAGCTGCGAAAAGAGCAAAAATACTGCAGTACACCTTCAATTTACATCGGGAGTACAGTACAATACAAAATTTATTATACTATTCTAAAAAAAATTGGAAGGAAAAATGGAAGGAAATTTAGGATTTTGGGAAGGAAATTCTGCGAAAAAAAAGGACAAAAACGAGAAATTTTACTTTGCCAAAGTGGAAGCACTGCTGCTCATGTCTATTCTGTGACCAAGTACAAGTAGGTTATATTTAGGCGGGAGAGGCGTTATAATGGCGTGAAAGTAAATTGTGTTCACGCTATATATTTTGTATAATTACGGTTCCACTTCAAGGCTTTGACTGATTGAGGACATCCTGTAAAGTCCGACGAAAGTCGATCTGCCATAACCTTTCAAAGAACCGAAGGGTTAAACATTGGTGTCTTTTTAAAGACGGCAACGGCGGAGGTCACAGCTGGGAACCAAACTCAGGTGTTGAAATAGTACGTGTTAAACATTTTTGAAAAAATCTAGCATGGCATTTTCATGATATATATGCCTACTTCTCCCGTTTAGGATATGTTTGGCTGCGTGACTTCGACCCCGAATTAGTCAACGTATATTTTGTTAGCATATGAAAATATAGGGGAGCTCCATGTCCAATTTTTCATTTGTGCTTATAATATCAGTAAATAAAAGCTTTTATTCAGTTTTCAATTTTGACCTAATTAGCAGTACGCTAAAAACGATATCCCCTAAAGTAATGAACCAAATGACTTCAAATTTTCAGTGAAGCTTTGTGTATACCTTATCTATGCTGTGAAATTGGCTAAATCTGTGATGTACAATCATTATTTTTCTGACCGAAACGACATAAAAATATATGCGACATCAACTCCTTCAGAAAAAAATAACTAAAACTCAATATTTTTTAAAGATCCTAGTTCACAGCATACACGTCAAATATTGGTTTCTATTTTTACCATGTTTTTATATTTTTGTCATGTTTGGTTGTCTTGTAATCGTTTTCATCGAGACACCATTCTTTGACTGCTGAGGGTAATTATATTGGTAACCATGGCAATCATAATTTTGAAAACTGTGTCATTGGTCATCATTTGATCAGAGGAATAGTTCTGGCCCAAAAAATTATTGAAATAGCCATTTTTAAGAAAATAATAATTTGTTGTGGTGTACCACCTTAAGAAAATGGCTCAAAACGAAGGTGAGTTAATATTTTGATTTTTAAGATTTTTTAAGCACGAGACGAGAAATAACTTGTCCACCTGCTGTTAACAAAGGATTTGAAATCAGGCCCTGTGGTCCCCCCTTTGGTTTTTGAATTTTTTTTCAAACTTGCCTCAAATGACCCCCAAACGGTTTTAAAATAGCCCCAACCTGTTTCTTTCATAAAAACAACGACTTTTAGGAGGTAAACACATGTATTCATGCAATTGGAATTTTTTGATCAGAGGCAAAGGGGGGACCAAAGGATTTGAAATCAGGCCCTGTGGTCCCCCCTTTGGTTTTTGAATTTTTTTTCAAACTTGCCTCAAATGACCCCCAAACGGTTTTAAAATAGCCCCAACCTGTTTCTTTCATAAAAACAACGACTTTTAGGAGGTAAACACATGTATTCATGCAATTGGAATTTTTTGATCAGAGGCAAAGGGGGGACCAAAGGATTTGAAATCAGGCCCTGTGGTCCCCCCTTTGGTTTTTGAATTTTTTTTCAAACTTGCCTCAAATGACCCCCAAACGGTTTTAAAATAGCCCCAACCTGTTTCTTTCATAAAAACAACGACTTTTAGGAGGTAAAAACATGTATTCATGCAATTGGAATTTTTTGATCAGAGGCAAAGGGGGGACCAAAGGATTTGAAATCAGGCCCTGTGGTCCCCCTTTGGTTTTTGAATTTTCTTTCAAACTTGCCTCAAATGAACCCCAAACGGTTTTAAAATAGCCCCAACCTGTTTCTTTCATAAAAACAACGACTTTTAGGAGGTAAAAACATGTATTCATGCAATTGGAATTTTTGATCAGAGGCAAAGGGGGGACCAAAGGATTTGAAATCAGGCCCTGTGGTCCCCCTTTGGTTTTGAATTTTTTTTCAAACTTGCCTCAAATGACCCCCAAACGGTTTTAAAATAGCCCCAACCTGTTTCTTTCATAAAAACAACGACTTTTAGGAGGTAAAAACATGTATTCATGCAATTGGAATTTTTTGATCAGAGGCAAAGGGGGGACCAAAGGATTTGAAATCAGGCCCTGTGGTCCCCCCTTTGGTTTTTGAATTTTTTTTCAAACTTGCCTCAAATGACCCCCAAACGGTTTTAAAATAGCCCCAACCTGTTTCTTTCATAAAAACAACGACTTTTAGGAGGTAAAAACATGTATTCATGCAATTGGAATTTTTGATCAGAGGCAAAGGGGGGACCAAAGGATTTGAAATCAGGCCCTGTGGTCCCCCCTTTGGTTTTAATTTTTTCAAACTTGCCTCAAATGACCCCCAAACGGTTTTAAAATAGCCCCAACCTGTTTCTTTCATAAAAACAACGACTTTTAGGAGGTAAAAACATGTATTCATGCAATTGGAATTTTTTGATCAGAGGCAAAGGGGGGACCAAAGGATTTGAAATCAGGCCCTGTGGTCCCCCCTTTGGTTTTGAATTTTTTCAAACTTGCCTCAAATGACCCCAAACGGTTTTAAAATAGCCCCAACCTGTTTCTTTCATAAAAACAACGACTTTTAGGAGGTAAAAACATGTATTCATGCAATTGGAATTTTTTGATCAGAGGCAAAGGGGGGACCAAAGGATTTGAAATCAGGCCCTGTGGTCCCCCCTTTGGTTTTGAATTTTTGTTCCAAACTTGCCTCAAATGACCCCCAAACGGTTTTAAAATAGCCCCAACCTGTTTCTTTCATAAAAACAACGACTTTTAGGAGGTAAAAACATGTATTCATGCAATTGGAATTTTTGATCAGAGGCAAAGGGGGGACCAAAGGATTTGAAATCAGGCCCTGTGGTCCCCCTTTGGTTTTTAATGCTTTTTTCAAACTTGCCTCAAATGACCCCAAACGGTTTTAAAATAGCCCCAACCTGTTTCTTTCATAAAAACAACGACTTTTAGGAGGTAAAAACATGTATTCATGCAATTGGAATTTTTGGATCAGAGGCAAAGGGGGGACCAAAGGATTTGAAATCAGGCCCTGTGGTCCCCCCTTTGGTTTTTGAATTTTTTTTCAAACTTGCCTCAAATGAACCCCAAACGGTTTTAAAATAGCCCCAACCTGTTTCTTTCATAAAAACAACGACTTTTAGGAGGTAAAAACATGTATTCATGCAATTGGAATTTTTTGATCAGAGGCAAAGGGGACCAAAGGATTTGAAATCAGGCCCTGTGGTCCCCTTGTCTCAAACTTGCCTCAAATGACCCCCAAACGGTTTTAAAATAGCCCCAACCTGTTTCTTTCATAAAAACAACGACTTTTAGGAGGTAAAAACATGTATTCATGCAATTGGAATTTTTTGATCAGAGGCAAAGGGGGGACCAAAGGATTTGAAATCAGGCCCTGTGGTCCCCTCGCCTCAAACTTGCCTCAAATGACCCCCAAACGGTTTTAAAATAGCCCCAACCTGTTTCTTTCATAAAAACAACGACTTTTAGGAGGTAAAAACATGTATTCATGCAATTGGAATTTTTGATCAGAGGCAAAGGGGGGACCAAAGGAATTGAAATCAGGCCCTGTGGTCCCCCCTTTGGTTCTTGAATTTTTTCAAACTTGCCTCAAATGACCCCCAAACGGTTTTAAAATAGCCCCAACCTGTTTCTTTCATAAAAACAACGACTTTTAGGAGGTAAAAACATGTATTCATGCAATTGGAATTTTTGATCAGAGGCAAAGGGGGGACCAAAGGAATTGAAATCAGGCCCTGTCGTCCCCCCTTTGGTTTTAATTTTTTCAAACTTGCCTCAAATGACACCCAAACGGTTTTAAAATAGCCCCAACCTGTTTCTTTCATAAAAACAACGACTTTTAGGAGGTAAAAACATGTATTCATGCAATTGGAATTTTTTGATCAGAGGCAAAGGGGGGACCAAAGATTTGAAATCAGGCCCTGTGGTCCCCCCTTTGGTTATAGAAATATTATTCAAACTTGCCTCAAATGACCCCCAAACGGTTTTAAAATAGCCCCAACCTGTTTCTTTCATAAAAACAACGACTTTTAGGAGGTAAAAACATGTATTCATGCAATTGGAATTTTTTGATCAGAGGCAAAGGGGGGACCAAAGGATTTGAAATCAGGCATGTGGTCCCCCCTTTGGTTTTGAATTTTTTTTTCAAACTTGCCTCAAATAACCCCAAACGGTTTAAAATAGCCCCAACCTGTTTCTTTCATAAAAACAACGACTTTTAGGAGGTAAAAACATGTATTCATGCAATTGGAATTTTTTGATCAGAGGCAAAGGGGGGACCAAAGGATTTGAAATCAGGCCCTGTGGTCCCCCCTTGTCTCAAACTTGCCTCAAATGACCCCCAAACGGTTTTAAAATAGCCCCAACCTGTTTCTTTCATAAAAACAACGACTTTTAGGAGGTAAAAACATGTATTCATGCAATTGGAATTTTTTGATCAGAGGCAAAGGGGGGACCAAAGGATTTGAAATCAGGCCCTGTGGTCCCCCCTTTGGTTTTTAAATTTTTTTTCAAACTTGCCTCAAATGACCCCCAAACGGTTTTAAAATAGCCCCAACCTGTTTCTTTCATAAAAACAACGACTTTTAGGAGGTAAAAACATGTATTCATGCAATTGGAATTTTTTGATCAGAGGCAAAGGGGGGACCAAAGGATTTGAAATCAGGCCCTGTGGTCCCCCCTTTGGTTTTTTTTTTCAAACTTGCCTCAAATGACCCCCAAACGGTTTTAAAATAGCCCCAACCTGTTTCTTTCATAAAAACAACGACTTTTAGGAGGTAAAAACATGTATTCATGCAATTGGAATTTTTTGATCAGAGGCAAAGGGGGGACCAAAGGATTTGAAATCAGGCCCTGTGGTCCCCCCTTTGGTTTTAATTTTTTTTCAAACTTGCCTCAAATGACCCCCAAACGGTTTTAAAATAGCCCCAACCTGTTTCTTTCATAAAAACAACGACTTTTAGGAGGTAAAAACATGTATTCATGCAATTGGAATTTTTTGATCAGAGGCAAAGGGGGGACCAAAGGATTTGAAATCAGGCCCTGTGGTCCCCCCTTTGGTTTTAATTTTGTTTCAAACTTGCCTCAAATGACCCCCAAACGGTTTAAAATAGCCCCAACCTGTTTCTTTCATAAAAACAACGACTTTTAGGAGGTAAAAACATGTATTCATGCAATTGGAATTTTTATATCAGAGGCAAAGGGGGGACCAAAGGATTTGAAATCAGGCCCTGTGGTCCCCTTTTGGTTTTAATTTTTTCAAACTTGCCTCAAATGACCCCAAACGGTTTTAAAATAGCCCCAACCTGTTTCTTTCATAAAAACAACGACTTTTAGGAGGTAAAAACATGTATTCATGCAATTGGAATTTTTTGATCAGAGGCAAAGGGGGGACCAAAGGATTTGAAATCAGGCCATGTGGTCCCCCTTTGGTTTTAATTTTTTTCTCCAAACTTGCCTCAAATGACCCCCAAACGGTTTTAAAATAGCCCCAACCTGTTTCTTTCATAAAAACAACGACTTTTAGGAGGTAAAAACATGTATTCATGCAATTGGAATTTTTTGATCAGAGGCAAAGGGGGGACCAAAGGATTTGAAATCAGGCCCTGTGGTCCCCCCTTTGGTTTTGAATTTTTTCAAACTTGCCTCAAATGACCCCCAAACGGTTTTAAAATAGCCCCAACCTGTTTCTTTCATAAAAACAACGACTTTTAGGAGGTAAAAACATGTATTCATGCAATTGGAATTTTTTGATCAGAGGCAAAGGGGGGACCAAAGGATTTGAAATCAGGCCCTGTGGTCCCCCCTTTGGTTTTAATTTTTACAAACTTGCCTCAAATGACCCCAAACGGTTTTAAAATAGCCCCAACCTGTTTCTTTCATAAAAACAACGACTTTTAGGAGGTAAAAACATGTATTCATGCAATTGGAATTTTTTGATCAGAGGCAAAGGGGGGACCAAAGGATTTGAAATCAGGCCCTGTGGTCCCCCCTTTGGTTTGAATGTTTTTTCAAACTTGCCTCAAATGACCCCCAAACGGTTTTAAAATAGCCCCAACCTGTTTCTTTCATAAAAACAACGACTTTTAGGAGGTAAAAACATGTATTCATGCAATTGGAATTTTTTGATCAGAGGCAAAGGGGGGACCAAAGGATTTGAAATCAGGCCCTGTGGTCCCCCCTTTGGTTTTAAATAATCTTTCAAACTTGCCTCAAATGAACCCCAAACGGTTTTAAAATAGCCCCAACCTGTTTCTTTCATAAAAACAACGACTTTTAGGAGGTAAAAACATGTATTCATGCAATTGGAATTTTTTGATCAGAGGCAAAGGGGGGACCAAAGGATTTGAAATCAGGCCCTGTGGTCCCCCCTTTGGTTCAAATATCTTCAAACTTGCCTCAAATGAACCCCAAACGGTTTTAAAATAGCCCCAACCTGTTTCTTTCATAAAAACAACGACTTTTAGGAGGTAAAAACATGTATTCATGCAATTGGAATTTTTTGATCAGAGGCAAAGGGGGGACCAAAGGATTTGAAATCAGGCCCTGTGGTCCCCCTTTGGTTTTTGAATTGTTTTCAAACTTGCCTCAAATGACCCCAAACGGTTTTAAAATAGCCCCAACCTGTTTCTTTCATAAAAACAACGACTTTTAGGAGGTAAAAACATGTATTCATGCAATTGGAATTTTTTGATCAGAGGCAAAGGGGGGACCAAAGGATTTGAAATCAGGCCTGTGGTCCCCCTTTGGTTTTAATTTTTTCAAACTTGCCTCAAATGACCCCAAACGGTTTTAAAATAGCCCCAACCTGTTTCTTTCATAAAAACAACGACTTTTAGGAGGTAAAAACATGTATTCATGCAATTGGAATTTTTTGATCAGAGGCAAAGGGGGGACCAAAGGATTTGAAATCAGGCCCTGTGGTCCCCCTTTGGTTTTTGAATTTTTTCAAACTTGCCTCAAATGAACCCCAAACGGTTTTAAAATAGCCCCAACCTGTTTCTTTCATAAAAACAACGACTTTTAGGAGGTAAAAACATGTATTCATGCAATTGGAATTTTTTGATCAGAGGCAAAGGGGGGACCAAAGGATTTGAAATCAGGCCCTGTGGTCCCCCCTTTGGTTTTAATTTTTTCAAACTTGCCTCAAATGACCCCCAAACGGTTTTAAAATAGCCCCAACCTGTTTCTTTCATAAAAACAACGACTTTTAGGAGGTAAAAACATGTATTCATGCAATTGGAATTTTTTGATCAGAGGCAAAGGGGGGACCAAAGGATTTGAAATCAGGCCCTGTGGTCCCCCCTTTGGTTTTAATTTTTTCAAACTTGCCTCAAATGACCCCAAACGGTTTTAAAATAGCCCCAACCTGTTTCTTTCATAAAAACAACGACTTTTAGGAGGTAAAAACATGTATTCATGCAATTGGAATTTTTTGATCAGAGGCAAAGGGGGGACCAAAGGATTTGAAATCAGGCCCTGTGGTCCCCCCTTTGGTTTTGAATATTTTTTCAAACTTGCCTCAAATGACCCCCAAACGGTTTTAAAATAGCCCCAACCTGTTTCTTTCATAAAAACAACGACTTTTAGGAGGTAAAAACATGTATTCATGCAATTGGAATTTTTTGATCAGAGGCAAAGGGGGGACCAAAGGATTTGAAATCAGGCCCTGTGGTCCCCCCTTTGGTTTTGAATTTTGTTTTCAAACTTGCCTCAAATGAACCCCAAACGGTTTTAAAATAGCCCCAACCTGTTTCTTTCATAAAAACAACGACTTTTAGGAGGTAAAAACATGTATTCATGCAATTGGAATTTTGGATCAGAGGCAAAGGGGACCAAAGGATTTGAAATCAGGCCCTGTGGTCCCCCGTTTGGTTTTTAATTTTTTCAAACTTGCCTCAAATGACCCCAAACGGTTTTAAAATAGCCCCAACCTGTTTCTTTCATAAAAACAACGACTTTTAGGAGGTAAAAACATGTATTCATGCAATTGGAATTTTTTGATCAGAGGCAAAGGGGGGACCAAAGGATTTGAAATCAGGCCCTGTGGTCCCCCTTTGGTTTTTGAAAAATTTTTTCAAACTTGCCTCAAATGACCCCCAAACGGTTTTAAAATAGCCCCAACCTGTTTCTTTCATAAAAACAACGACTTTTAGGAGGTAAAAACATGTATTCATGCAATTGGAATTTTTTGATCAGAGGCAAAGGGGGGACCAAAGGATTTGAAATCAGGCCCTGTGGTCCCCCCTTTGGTTTTTGAATTTTTTTTTCAAACTTGCCTCAAATGACCCCCAAACGGTTTAAAATAGCCCCAACCTGTTTCTTTCATAAAAACAACGACTTTTAGGAGGTAAAAACATGTATTCATGCAATTGGAATTTTTTGATCAGAGGCAAAGGGGGGACCAAAGGATTTGAAATCAGGCCCTGTGGTCCCCCTTTGGTTTGAATTTGTTTCAAACTTGCCTCAAATGACCCCCAAACGGTTTTAAAATAGCCCCAACCTGTTTCTTTCATAAAAACAACGACTTTTAGGAGGTAAAAACATGTATTCATGCAATTGGAATTTTTTGATCAGAGGCAAAGGGGGGACCAAAGGATTTGAAATCAGGCCCTGTGGTCCCCCTTTGGGTTTAAGAATTTTTTTTTCAAACTTGCCTCAAATGACCCCCAAACGGTTTTAAAATAGCCCCAACCTGTTTCTTTCATAAAAACAACGACTTTTAGGAGGTAAAAACATGTATTCATGCAATTGGAATTTTTTGATCAGAGGCAAAGGGGGGACCAAAGGATTTGAAATCAGGCCCTGTGGTCCCCCCTTTGGTTTAATTTTTCAAACTTGCCTCAAATGACCCCCAAACGGTTTAAAATAGCCCCAACCTGTTTCTTTCATAAAAACAACGACTTTTAGGAGGTAAAAACATGTATTCATGCAATTGGAATTTTTTGATCAGAGGCAAAGGGGGGACCAAAGGATTTGAAATCAGGCCTGTGGTCCCCCTTTGGTTTTAATTTTTTCAAACTTGCCTCAAATGACCCCAAACGGTTTTAAAATAGCCCCAACCTGTTTCTTTCATAAAAACAACGACTTTTAGGAGGTAAAAACATGTATTCATGCAATTGGAATTTTTTGATCAGAGGCAAAGGGGGGACCAAAGGATTTGAAATCAGGCCCTGTGGTCCCCCCTTTGGTTTTTTAATTTTTTTTCAAACTTGCCTCAAATGACCCCAAACGGTTTTAAAATAGCCCCAACCTGTTTCTTTCATAAAAACAACGACTTTTAGGAGGTAAAAACATGTATTCATGCAATTGGAATTTTTTGATCAGAGGCAAAGGGGGGACCAAAGGATTTGAAATCAGGCCCTGTGGTCCCCCCTTTGGTTTTAATTTTTTCAAACTTCCCTCAAATGACCCCAAACGGTTTTAAAATAGCCCCAACCTGTTTCTTTCATAAAAACAACGACTTTTAGGAGGTAAAAACATGTATTCATGCAATTGGAATTTTTTGATCAGAGGCAAAGGGGGGACCAAAGGATTTGAAATCAGGCCCTGTGGTCCCCCTTGTTTCAAACTTGCCTCAAATGACCCCCAAACGGTTTTAAAATAGCCCCAACCTGTTTCTTTCATAAAAACAACGACTTTTAGGAGGTAAAAACATGTATTCATGCAATTGGAATTTTTTGATCAGAGGCAAAGGGGGGACCAAAGGATTTGAAATCAGGCCCTGTGGTCCCCCCTTTGGTTTTAATTTCTTTCAAACTTGCCTCAAATGACCCCCAAACGGTTTTAAAATAGCCCCAACCTGTTTCTTTCATAAAAACAACGACTTTTAGGAGGTAAAAACATGTATTCATGCAATTGGAATTTTTTGATCAGAGGCAAAGGGGACCAAGGATTTGAAATCAGGCCCTGTGGTCCCCCCTTTGGTTTTTCAAAAATTTTTCAAACTTGCCTCAAATGACCCCCAAACGGTTTTAAAATAGCCCCAACCTGTTTCTTTCATAAAAACAACGACTTTTAGGAGGTAAAAACATGTATTCATGCAATTGGAATTTTTTGATCAGAGGCAAAGGGGGGACCAAAGGATTTGAAATCAGGCCCTGTGGTCCCCCTTTGGTTTTGAATTTTTTCAAACTTGCCTCAAATGACCCCAAACGGTTTTAAAATAGCCCCAACCTGTTTCTTTCATAAAAACAACGACTTTTAGGAGGTAAAAACATGTATTCATGCAATTGGAATTTTTTGATCAGAGGCAAAGGGGGGACCAAAGGATTTGAAATCAGGCCCTGTGGTCCC
Source organism: Trachythela sp. YZ-2020 (assembly GCA_016169945.1). Lineage (NCBI taxonomy): Eukaryota > Metazoa > Cnidaria > Anthozoa > Malacalcyonacea > Clavulariidae > Trachythela > Trachythela sp. YZ-2020. The sequence continues at coordinate 1,499,879 of JADLSH010000385.1, forward strand.
CCCTTTGGTTTTTAATTTTTTTTTCAAACTTGCCTCAAATGACCCCCAAACGGTTTTAAAATAGCCCCAACCTGTTTCTTTCATAAAAACAACGACTTTTAGGAGGTAAAAACATGTATTCATGCAATTGGAATTTTTGATCAGAGGCAAAGGGGACCAAAGGATTTGAAATCAGGCCCTGTGGTCCCCCTTTGGTTTTTTAATTATTTTTTCAAACTTGCCTCAAATGACCCCAAACGGTTTTAAAATAGCCCCAACCTGTTTCTTTCATAAAAACAACGACTTTTAGGAGGTAAAAACATGTATTCATGCAATTGGAATTTTTTGATCAGAGGCAAAGGGGGGACCAAAGGATTTGAAATCAGGCCCTGTGGTCCCCCCTGTGGTTTTAATTTTTTCAAACTTGCCTCAAATGACCCCCAAACGGTTTTAAAATAGCCCCAACCTGTTTCTTTCATAAAAACAACGACTTTTAGGAGGTAAAAACATGTATTCATGCAATTGGAATTTTTGATCAGAGGCAAAGGGGGGACCAAAGGATTTGAAATCAGGCCCTGTGGTCCCCCTTTGGTTTTAATTTTTTCAAACTTGCCTCAAATGACCCCAAACGGTTTTAAAATAGCCCCAACCTGTTTCTTTCATAAAAACAACGACTTTTAGGAGGTAAAAACATGTATTCATGCAATTGGAATTTTTTGATCAGAGGCAAAGGGGGGACCAAAGGATTTGAAATCAGGCCCTGTGGTCCCCCCTTTGGTTTTGAATTTTTTTTCAAACTTGCCTCAAATGACCCCCAAACGGTTTTAAAATAGCCCCAACCTGTTTCTTTCATAAAAACAACGACTTTTAGGAGGTAAAAACATGTATTCATGCAATTGGAATTTTTTGATCAGAGGCAAAGGGGGGACCAAAGGATTTGAAATCAGGCCCTGTGGTCCCCCCTTTGGTTTTTAATTTTTTTTTCAAACTTGCCTCAAATGACCCCCAAACGGTTTTAAAATAGCCCCAACCTGTTTCTTTCATAAAAACAACGACTTTTAGGAGGTAAAAACATGTATTCATGCAATTGGAATTTTTGATCAGAGGCAAAGGGGGGACCAAAGGATTTGAAATCAGGCCCTGTGGTCCCCTTTTCTCAAACTTGCCTCAAATGACCCCCAAACGGTTTTAAAATAGCCCCAACCTGTTTCTTTCATAAAAACAACGACTTTTAGGAGGTAAAAACATGTATTCATGCAATTGGAATTTTTTGATCAGAGGCAAAGGGGGGACCAAAGGATTTGAAATCAGGCCCTGTGGTCCCCTTGTTTCAAACTTGCCTCAAATGACCCCCAAACGGTTTTAAAATAGCCCCAACCTGTTTCTTTCATAAAAACAACGACTTTTAGGAGGTAAAAACATGTATTCATGCAATTGGAATTTTTGATCAGAGGCAAAGGGGGGACCAAAGGATTTGAAATCAGGCCCTGTGGTCCCCCTTTGGTTTTAATTTTTTCAAACTTGCCTCAAATGACCCCAAACGGTTTTAAAATAGCCCCAACCTGTTTCTTTCATAAAAACAACGACTTTTAGGAGGTAAAAACATGTATTCATGCAATTGGAATTTTTTGATCAGAGGCAAAGGGGGGACCAAAGGATTTGAAATCAGGCCCTGTGGTCCCCCCTTTGGTTTTTAATTTTTTCAAACTTGCATCAAATGACCCCAAACGGTTTTAAAATAGCCCCAACCTGTTTCTTTCATAAAAACAACGACTTTTAGGAGGTAAAAACATGTATTCATGCAATTGGAATTTTTTGATCAGAGGCAAAGGGGGGACCAAAGGATTTGAAATCAGGCCCTGTGGTCCCCCCTTTGGTTTTGAATTTTTTTTTCAAACTTGCCTCAAATGACCTCAAATAAACGGTTTTAAAATAGCCCCAACCTGTTTCTTTCATAAAAACAACGACTTTTAGGAGGTAAAAACATGTATTCATGCAATTGGAATTTTTGATCAGAGGCAAATGGGGACCAAAGGATTTGAATTCAGGCCCTGTGGTCCCCCCTTTTGTTTTTGAATTTTTTTTTCAAACTTGCCTCAAATGACCCCAAACGGTTTTAAAATAGCCCCAACCTGTTTCTTTCATAAAAACAACGACTTTTAGGAGGTAAAAACATGTATTCATGCAATTGGAATTTTTTGATCAGAGGCAAAGGGGGGACCAAAGGATTTGAAATCAGGCCCTGTGGTAACCCCTTTGGTTTTAAAATTTTTTTTCAAACTTGCCTCAAATGACCCCCAAACGGTTTTAAAATAGCCCCAACCTGTTTCTTTCATAAAAACAACGACTTTTAGGAGGTAAAAACATGTATTCATGCAATTGGAATTTTTTGATCAGAGGCAATGGGGGACCAAAGGATTTGAAATCAGGCCCTGTGGTCCCCCTTTGGTTTTTAATTTTTCAAACTTGCCTCAAATGACCCCAAACGGTTTTAAAATAGCCCCAACCTGTTTCTTTCATAAAAACAACGACTTTTAGGAGGTAAAAACATGTATTCATGCAATTGGAATTTTTTGATCAGAGGCAAAGGGGGGACCAAAGGATTTGAAATCAGGCCCTGTGGTCCCCCCTTTGGTTTTAATTTTTTTCAAACTTGCCTCAAATGACCCCCAAACGGTTTTAAAATAGCCCCAACCTGTTTCTTTCATAAAAACAACGACTTTTAGGAGGTAAAAACATGTATTCATGCAATTGGAATTTTTGATCAGAGGCAAAGGGGGGACCAAAGGATTTGAAATCAGGCCCTGTGGTCCCCCCTTTGGTTTTTGAATTTTTTTTCAAACTTGCCTCAAATGACCCCCAAACGGTTTTAAAATAGCCCCAACCTGTTTCTTTCATAAAAACAACGACTTTTAGGAGGTAAAAACATGTATTCATGCAATTGGAATTTTTGATCAGAGGCAAAGGGGGGACCAAAGGATTTGAAATCAGGCCCTGTGGTCCCCCTTTGGATTTGTAATTTTTTTCAAACTTGCCTCAAATGACCCCAAACGGTTTTAAAATAGCCCCAACCTGTTTCTTTCATAAAAACAACGACTTTTAGGAGGTAAAAACATGTATTCATGCAATTGGAATTTTTTGATCAGAGGCAAAGGGGGGACCAAAGGATTTGAAATCAGGCCCTGTGGTCCCCCCTTTGGTTTTAATTTTTTCAAACTTGACTCAAATGACCCCCAACGGTTTAAAATAGCCCCAACCTGTTTCTTTCATAAAAACAACGACTTTTAGGAGGTAAAAACATGTATTCATGCAATTGGAATTTTTTGATCAGAGGCAAAGGGGGGACCAAAGGATTTGAAATCAGGCCCTGTGGTCCCCCCTTTGGTTTTAATTTTTTTCAAACTTGCCTCAAATGACCCCCAAACGGTTTTAAAATAGCCCCAACCTGTTTCTTTCATAAAAACAACGACTTTTAGGAGGTAAAAACATGTATTCATGCAATTGGAATTTTTTGATCAGAGGCAAAGGGGGGACCAAAGGATTTGAAATCAGGCCCTGTGGTCCCCCTTTTGGTTTTTGAATTTTTTTTCAAACTTGCCTCAAATGACCCCCAAACGGTTTTAAAATAGCCCCAACCTGTTTCTTTCATAAAAACAACGACTTTTAGGAGGTAAAAACATGTATTCATGCAATTGGAATTTTTGATCAGAGGCAAAGGGGACCAAAGGATTTGAAATCAGGCCCTGTGGTCCCCCCTTTGGTTTTGAATTTTTTTTCAAACTTGCCTCAAATGACCCCCAAACGGTTTTAAAATAGCCCCAACCTGTTTCTTTCATAAAAACAACGACTTTTAGGAGGTAAAAACATGTATTCATGCAATTGGAATTTTTGATCAGAGGCAAAGGGGGGACCAAAGGATTTGAAATCAGGCCCTGTGGTCCCCCCTTTGGTTTTTGATTTTTTTTTCAAACTTGCCTCAAATGACCCCAAACGGTTTTAAAATAGCCCCAACCTGTTTCTTTCATAAAAACAACGACTTTTAGGAGGTAAAAACATGTATTCATGCAATTGGAATTTTTTGATCAGAGGCAAAGGGGGGACCAAAGGATTTGAAATCAGGCCCTGTGGTTGTCCCTTTGGTTTTTAAATTTTTTTTCAAACTTGCCTCAAATGACCCCCAAACGGTTTTAAAATAGCCCCAACCTGTTTCTTTCATAAAAACAACGACTTTTAGGAGGTAAAACATGTATTCATGCAATTGGAATTTTTTGATCAGAGGCAAAGGGGGGACCAAAGGATTTGAAATCAGGTCCTGTGGTCCCCCCTTTGGTTTTTGATTTTTCAAACTTGCCTCAAATGACCCCAAACGGTTTTAAAATAGCCCCAACCTGTTTCTTTCATAAAAACAACGACTTTTAGGAGGTAAAACATGTATTCATGCAATTGGAATTTTTTGATCAGAGGCAAAGGGGGGACCAAAGGATTTGAAATCAGGCCCTGTGGTCCCCCCTTTGGTTTTTGATTTTTTTTTCAAACTTGCCTCAAATGACCCCCAAACGGTTTTAAAATAGCCCCAACCTGTTTCTTTCATAAAAACAACGACTTTTAGGAGGTAAAAACATGTATTCATGCAATTGGAAAGGGGGGACCAAAGGATTTGAAATCAGGCCCTGTGGTCCCCCCTTTGGTTTTTTTTTTTCAAACTTGCCTCAAATGACCCCAAACGGTTTTAAAATAGCCCCAACCTGTTTCTTTCATAAAAACAACGACTTTTAGGAGGTAAAAATATGTATTCATGCAATTGGAATTTTTGATCAGAGGCAAAGGGGGGACCAAAGGATTTGAAATCAGGCCCTGTGGTCCCCCCTTTGGTTTTTGATTTTTTTTTCAAACTTTCCTCAAATGACCCCAAACGGTTTTAAAATAGCCCCAACCTGTTTCTTTCATAAAAACAACGACTTTTAGGAGGTAAAACATGTATTCATGCAATTGGAATTTTTTGATCAGAGGCAAAGGGGGGACCAAAGGATTTGAAATCAGGCCCTGTGGTCCCCCCTTTGGTTTTTGATTTTTTTTTCAAACTTGCCTCAAATGACCCCCAAACGGTTTTAAAATAGCCCCAACCTGTTTCTTTCATAAAAACAACGACTTTTAGGAGGTAAAAACATGTATTCATGCAATTGGAATTTTTTGATCAGAGGCAAAGGGGGGACCAAAGGATTTGAAATCAGGCCTGTGGTCCCCCTTTGGTTTTTGAATTTTCTTTCAAACTTGCCTCAAATGACCCCAAACGGTTTTAAAATAGCCCAACCTGTTTCTTTCATAAAAACAACGACTTTTAGGAGGTAAAAACATGTATTCATGCAATTGGAACTTTTTGATCAGAGGCAAAGGGGGGACCAAAGGATTTGAAATCAGGCCCTGTGGTCCCCCCCTTTGATTTTGTTTTTTTCAAACTTGCCTCAAATGACCCCCAAACGGTTTTAAAATAGCCCCAACCTGTTTCTTTCATAAAAACAACGACTTTGAGGAAGTAAATCATGCATTCATGCATTCCCAATTTTTGATCAGTGGCAAAGGGGGGACCAAAGGATTTGAAATCAGGCCCTGTGGTACCCCCTTTGGTTTTTAAATTTTTTTCAAACTTGCCTCAAATGACCCCCAAACGGTTTTAAAATAGCCCCAACCTGTTTCTTTCATAAAAACAACGACTTTTAGGAGGTAAAAACATGTATTCATGCAATTGGAACTTTTTGATCAGAGGCAAAGGGGGGACCAAAGGATTTGAAATCAGGCCCTGTGGTCCCCCCTTTGGTTTTTGAATTTTTTTTCAAACTTGCCTCAAATGACCCCCAAACGGTTTTAAAATAGCCCCAACCTGTTTCTTTCATAAAAACAACGACTTTTAGGAGGTAAACACATGTATTCATGCAATTGGAATTTTTTGATCAGAGGCAAAGGGGGGACCAAAGGATTTGAAATCAGGCCTGTGGTCCCCCCTTTGGTTTTTGAATTTTTTTTCAAACTTGCCTCAAATGACCCCCAAACGGTTTTAAAATAGCCCCAACCTGTTTCTTTCATAAAAACAACGACTTTTAGGAGGTAAACACATGTATTCATGCAATTGGAATTTTTTGATCAGAGGCAAAGGGGGGACCAAAGGATTTGAAATCAGGCCCTGTGGTCCCCCCTTTGGTTTTTCAATTTTTTTTCAAACTTGCCTCAAATGACCCCCAAACGTTTTTAAAATAGCCCCACCTGTCTCTTTCATAAAAACAACGACTTTTAGGAGGTAAAAACATGTATTCATGCAATTGGAACTTTTTGATCAGAGGCAAAGGGGGGACCAAAGGATTTGAAATCAGGCCTGTGGTCCCCCCTTTGGTTTTTGAATTTTTTTTCAAACTTGCCTCAAATGACCCCCAAACGGTTTTAAAATAGCCCCAACCTGTTTCTTTCATAAAAACAACGACTTTTAGGAGGTAAAAACATGTATTCATGCAATTGGAATTTTTTGATCAGAGGCAAAGGGGGGACCAAAGGATTTGAAATCAGGCCCTGTGGTCCCCCCTTTGGTTTTTGATTTTTTTTTCAAACTTGCCTCAAATAACCCCAAACGGTTTTAAAATAGCCCCAACCTGTTTCTTTCATAAAAACAACGACTTTTAGGAGGTAAACACATGTATTCATGCAATTGGAATTTTTTGATCAGAGGCAAAGGGGGGACCAAAGGATTTGAAATCAGGCCCTGTGGTCCCCCCTTTGGTTTTTGATTTTTTTTTCAAACTTGCCTCAAATGACCCCCAAACGGTTTTAAAATAGCCCCAACCTGTTTCTTTCATAAAAACAACGACTTTAGGAGGTAAAAACATGTATTCATGCAATTGGAATTTTTTGATCAGAGGCAAAGGGGGGACCAAAGGATTTGAAATCAGGCCCTGTGGTCCCCCCTTTGGTTTTTGATTTTTTTTTCAAACTTGCCTCAAATGAGAAGAGTTGACTGTATCTGATATTCTGCAGGCGATACTCTTTAACGTTCTTGTTTCATTTCATGTAGTTTTGGCACCTCTTCTCTAAGCTTTTGCACCCCCTAAAATCCCTGGCGGGGGGGCCATGTATTAATATCACACCAAGGATTTAAATGTACATAAATTCTATGTTGTACTCTGAGCAATAGAGTAGTAACTGTTAAGCACTTCCCATCTAAATATCAATATCATTATATGTATAATAGAAAAATCGCAATAAAACTATGAACCCAAGGAAGCATTTTAACTTATAAATGTTCTTGCTGCAGCTCAAGCAACAATTATTCAGATATTTTAGCCAGCTCAGCCTGGGCATTTCATAAAAAAAATGGTCAAATTCACAAAGTTTAAAATGGCATGTAAACACTCCTAAAATGTAGATAACCTATAGATCCAGTACAAACATCTGTCAGTGAAAGTTCATTTTGAAAAATATGTATCCGATCATATATTCAAACGCTATTTATTCACTTGCTTTTGAGGTAACCTTTCGCAAGAAATCTTCGCGAAGTGTGTTCACATGTCGCCTCCTTGTCAACGCATTTTCTACACAGAACTTCATAAAATTACATCTACATGTAGATAGAAGTTCCCTTGTTGTTTCCCTGAAGATAAAAGTTATTGATGAATGCAAAAATTTGTTAAGATCCGTCATTTTATCGTTCGCTCCCACAGTCGCCATCTCGGCCGCCATTACATCCTCGTACCCAGGCTTTTCCCTCTTAACCCAGGCTTTTCCCTCTTGTGGAGATAAAACCCTGGATGGAGCTGGTCACGTGTCTCTTTAAATTTTTATTGCCTAAGGGGGTGAGGAGAAGTATCATATTACATGCTTCCACTTGAAAATTATACACTTTAATTGCAAGGAGTGGGATATTATTATGTATACTATATCTCGAGAATCATATATAGTTCAAAACACTTGCAAAATTTGTTTTTTGTTTGCTTTTAAGTTTTAAAAACGTAGTAAACAGTTTTATCAACAGACAAGTCAAGTAACCAACCAAAATTGTATGCTTTTGAGGTGTTGTTTAATGTTCTCTCGAGCACGGTTTCATATCAGACGCCTCTGGATCTAGTCTATATTATTAAATCAATCGTCACTACAAATATAGAAACCTATATAATATTTATAATATTTTTGTAATATGCCAAGCTATAAACATGCGGAGAGCCGGAGATTGATGTCCACTCTAAAATCTGTTGAAGCATTTTACAGTTTAGAAGGTAGTAAGATACAAAAATTCTCAGGGAAATGTGGTAAATTATGATTTATGTTATTCGAGAACTTCCTTCTTGTTGCGGATTCTATAAACATGTACAAGTCTGAAGCCTGAGTGAAGGCAAAAGCCTCGTCCGCAGCTGGGGGAAAATACAAATTACGATATAGTATTGTACTGTAAATATAGGCTATATGCAAAGAAATGATAGCGCATCAGGTTTACAAAATATTTTTCATACATAATTCGAGACATAATTCATAAAAACTGATGCGTAGCCTTTCCACAGATATATAATATATATATATGTAAAATTTAGTCCTTCAGAGTTAGAGTTCCCATTGAATCAGCTGTAGAGTGTATAGTACACCAAAATAAAAACAAAGTTGTACACTAAATTTTGTCTATACTATAGGACAAAGACTTTAAAATAAGTCGGCTTATTGGACACTGATGTCTCACAGTCACAGACCATATGCACAGACACAATACATAGTGATATGGATACTTTCAGCAAATACTAAATAACTGTATTCTAAATCCCTTTTGTATATTATATTAGATCAAGCTAGAAAGACGATGAAAACTATTTAGGATTTAAAGTGTGGACGTGTATACTAACACATATGAAGTATAATTACATATGTTTTATCGTAAATATTCAAGTTGTACCGCACGCACGGAAGTCGTTGAATTTGCCTTTATCGGATAATTTTACCGTACGTTTGGTAACATAAAGTTATACTTCGACATACTTCTTGATCGTCGCGTTTAGCGATGCCAAGGCGGGATATTTTACAATCTTGAACGAGATTTAACCTCTGGATAGCATTGTTTACACACAGTAGGATCTCGATATTTTATAGCAATTCCATATGTATAATGTCAGCATTAAAAAAATCTATTTTGTTTGCAGTTTGAATACCAGACAGGATAAGGTTCAACACTGTTAACAATCATATCAGTCAGTCTATAGAAGATATGTTTTATTGATTGTGTTTTATATTAAAATACCGTGCGACGCGTGCTTTCCTTGGCTTGACAAGCGTTGTGTATTGAAATCTGATCCAACTTATCGCTTGAAATGTAACTCAACACTCCAGGATACAGTAGGTAGTGACATGATGATGAATGCGACTATTTTATAACAACAGTTTTGTCACAATTTCTTGTTGCAAATTTTCAATTCATCGCCCCAAAATACTTTTTTCCAAACGCAACAACACGCTCCTGTACCACCCCTCCCTAAGTGTATTCTCAATTTATCACGCGAAATCCGGGTGACACGTGACCAGCTCCATACAGGGTATTATCTCCCCAAGAGATAAGAGCCTGTGAAAGAGGTTGCCGCCATTAGAGCTTGTACGAACTTTGATGCATTGTTTACATTTTTGGCCACGTGCCACTACACGTGATTCTTAGAGCCCAAAAGGTCAATTGAAAACAGATGTATTTAGGGCTGACTCTCGGTTGTTGATTAATCACTGGGCAAGATATAGAGATTACGTCGACGGATTACGTAATGGCGTATGGACGTGTAGTTAGGTCGCTGCACGTTATTTGTCTATTTTTATTAATATCTGCATGGAGACGACTGGGATAAGATTTCAGAAAAACAATGAAAAGACAATCATGGAACAGTCTGATCTCAGGATAACTCATGACTTGGATCGCGGCAAGCCTTTTGTTTTATTGGTCATAGACATGACTTTTCCAATTTCCATATTACTGTCGTTCCAATTGAAGTGTTCCTAAAATATTGCATCAATTCATTACCTAGAGTTTATCAATACATTTGCTCAAAAATTGCTCAACTTCCTGTTTACTAGCATACTTGTTCCCAATTGGTCAATCAGGCACTGAAATGAGACGGCATTGGTCGATTCACACACACAGGAAGTTGAGCAATCTTTGAGCAAATGTATTGATAAACTCTAGGTAATATGAATTGATGCAATATTTTAGGAACACTTCAATTGGAACGACAGTAAGGCTCACGAATCGAGAATACTATAATATACCATTGATGCAGGGCCGCACAGAGACATTCTGAAACTCTTTGGTGTCATGTGCTATTGTGCTTGTTTCGAAAACTGATTTCTGGATTAATCTAGGGTCTCAGGGATGGCAAATTCCTGCATTCTGAGAGATTATATACAGTAATATATATCCATATTTCACTTCATTTCTATTTGGGGACCCTCTTTAGTTGGGGCTCGGGGAAAATTGCCCCCCCCCCCTCCTCTGTGCGGCCCTACATCGATGGTTCTCCCCAAGCTTATGTTATGAATTCTTGGATTACGCATATTCTTATATGATTTCCAGATTTTTTCTTTCCACGTGGTTGTGTCGCTAATCAAAAGGAAGTTCAGCGAATATCTTAGGAATTGTAGAAAATACAGCCAGTACCGAATCAATCTCCTACCCAGAACCATAGAATGTGAATGCGCCATTTACTTTAGACTCGAAGTCTGTCTCTCAAAGGGGGTTTCATTGGGATCTAAAAGCCGCGCGAAAATGTTGGCGGGAGGCACGGTGTATTCATTCGTCAGGCAAAATTATGAAAGAAAATAATTTATTACTCGTGAAATATTGAGGATTTGAGCAATTTTCAATTTATAGAGGTTTTCTCTTTATTATATAAATCGAGACAGATGCACTTTACTTTAGCTGTTGGAAATCGTGTGAGTTTGAAATTTGATATGGTATAATATATTATTCAGCCAGAGAAATAACACTTGTTTTGAAGCTTAAATTTCAAATGGTTGCACACTAGGGCGCGAATGAACAATTAATAGAGCTCCTGATCGATAGAATAAGCCAAGTGAATGACAACCAAATGGCCATGATTATGTGGTTGTTGAGTGTATGGCTCTTCGCTTCACTATCTAACGGTAAGTACATATGGTATACTGCATGTGTAAGCTACTGTACAATCTATTTGCTTGTAATTATGCAGTTAACGGCACGCATGTATGGGCTAATGTATAGCCATGCGTCTGATGAGACACGTGTAGACATATATGATATGGTATATTATTTTAGTTTTAAAATTGTATACGACGATAAACAAGATCTTGTACTGTACATTTGACTTCACTTAGTTGAACCGGGATGTATATCCACCATAATTATGATTGCTTCATTTGCTTGTATATAACATATTATTCGCGAACGCAAATGCTATCTGCAATCATACTGCAATGAAGGACATTGATCTATATTAGTAATTTGTATTAATAAATTTTGTTATTTACAGTAAAGATGCTAGAAATTTAGATCATTGCTCTAAAATCTCTAAGCGTAGCTAACGTTAAACTGGATGTAAGTTAAACTTTCAAAGCCTCTCATATTCAGTACCTCTGCTCTTTTTTCTCGTCTTGTGCGTTATATAACAGAAAAATTTTAGTTCTGAATTTCACTCAAGCTTAAATAGTTAGGTAGAAATTGAGACCTGTCAAAAAACTTCCGCAAAATACATGTACACTTAAAACCACATGGTGAAATTCTATATTTGCACGGTTATTTATAGGTTATTGTTGATGGGTGAGGTAAAACACTGATGCAATGAAACCCTCTGATGAAACCCGTAATGGTATTATTTAGGCAGAATTATTTTATCTGAGGCGACCCAGCAAAGTGCATCACACTAATGAAATTTAGAAGTTATTTACTTGTTTATATTTTACAGCATTTTCAGACTCACCGCCAGTATGTGATCATGGATGGGTAGCATACAATAGGTCATGTTATAGACTATTTTATAATCATTATCTAATCTGGGAAGATGCAAAGAAGTCTTGTCGAGATACTGGGGGTCATTTGGTTAGAATTGATAGTGCTGATGAGAATTCGTTTCTGACAAATTCAACTCGACCGCACTACCAGGTGCAGTACCTGTTTATGAATGGTAACTTCATTTATAGGCATGTGTTTCTATTCTCGTGGGTTGCAAACTATTCGTTATAGTTAGTCTGCTTTGATCTAAACCAATTTCTACACTGTTAATTGAGGGTGTTAATTTAGCACCAAAAGTGGTGTCAAATAAAAAGGTACAGAATAAGTGCTATTTTAACCCCACTATGCAAGGTGCCAAATTATCACCCAGCGAGGTGCTAAAATAACACCGTTCTTGGTGTTAAAATAGCACTGATTTAGGAGTTGGTTTAACACCCGAATATTCTCATCAAAATACCACCTGATTTAGGTGCTATTTTAGCACTAGTGTGAAGAAATAATTCCTAACAAAGAGACAACACAATCTGAAAATATATGAACATCCTTTAATTGAATTTATAATAATATATTTGCTGATTCCAAAATTACTTTGCAGCTAAACATTAAAATGGTAATAAATTTAGGCAAATCTTGCCATGCTCATGCAATATTCTCACCAATTACATATCAAAACCAGGTACTTAGAATAGATCATGGTAAACACATATTTAGATCATTCCTTAAATAACTGTTCAATGGAATTTAACTTGATGAACATAATTGACATTCAGTTATACGAAGTGACATACACAGAAATAGTAAATACTTTGGCGATAATGTACTTATTACAGTATAAGTTACTCTTTTGAAAAGCACATCTATTATTTTACCCTGGGCAATGCCAATCAATCTAGTACTATGCTAGGAGCATGTCAGAAGAGTTATTCTATGTCACTCCAATGCTTAACCTATTAACAACTAACAATTTTCCTTAGAAGGTGAAGTTGTCTGGCATTAGACATAATATTAGTACATATAAGATGCACAATCAGGAATTTATACAAGCACTTTAGTAGTCTACTGTCGTTTTTTAGATGAAGAAAATGAATTATTTACAACCGTTTACCGGTAGCAGAAAAGTGCTTCTATAAATCCCTGATCATTATTGTGGCTTAATGGGTTACAAATTTGTTATTAGGTAAAGTCAACAGTTATAGAGTCTGATGATTACTACACTAATTTTCCCATAGTCTATAGACATGCCAAAAGACTGCAACTCCAAAGATCAGAATACCTCTATTCTTTTGCTCCAGTCAGTATGGCCAATATCAAACACACACAACTTGACGCAGGCCATCAACTCTTTGCGTTATCTTCCTCAGCGATACAAAGTTGCTCTATTACTTTAGTCGTGATGCCAAGGTGAACCATACATAAATATCAATATTTTTCCAGCTTCACAATAACATATATAATTAGGTTATCTATAAAATACATTGAAGGTAAGGTACATATTAAGTAAATACACAATTCAGATTAACTTAAAATATTTGCATCATTCTAATGAATGCAATTAAACAGGTGTCTGCTAATAATACATAATTATGATATTCTCAGGACGTAGCTGACTTAACTACCATTTGACGCGATCACAGTTGTATAAAATATAATCAATTCTCAGACAATAATAAATATTCTTGCAGTGAGTTCCATATCACAATACACCCCTAGCGACCCCACTAGAAGTGGGTAAGGTCCAGTGTTACTATAGAGCACACAGGTTATAATTAGAACAGAATTAGCTATTGCTTACAGTTAGCCTCCTGAGATTCCAAAACTCCCTTAGGCATGATGCACAGGTCTATGTAAATGCTTTCTTCGCCCTGCTCTCCTGGGCAGCACACTTTGGAGGAACAAGCAGGGTATAGATGAGTTAGGAAGAGTCCACAAAAATCATCGAGAGCAGTGGTCAGTAAAAGTCAGCTTTAGTACCACCAAATATATGGGTATGATATATTTTTGGTTTGTGCCAAAAAGCATGGAGGGAAAGTTATTATATATTATATAATACCTTTTGCAAAATTCAAAAATTTCATGTATCCAATCAGCTACATGCATTTACATTGACCTCAATGACCTGTAGGTTTTATTGAAGCATTTTAAATATACCTCCTTATTAAATAACAATTATAACATTATGGAAGTTGCACATTGTGCATATTTATGTTGCACATAAAATTGTCAAGACATTTTCTCAGGGTACTAATAGACTATACATTGATTCATTGAAACAATGCTCAACTTATGAAACAATCACAGAATATAAAAACATTCATAAGATCTACTCTAATGTCAGAGTTTGTATGGTATAGATTAATATAATTGTTAAGTAGGCCGTAGTTTATATTTATATTTATTTAAGTACTAGGGAACTTTTTTGTCGCATCAAAATTCAAATATTTTCTAACGGCGACACAACCACATATTAATGATGTAACCAGATGTCTCACTCAGCCAAAATCGTGTCCGAGATTTTTTATACGCATGCGCAAGTCGCCATTTTCCTAGTAAGTGTAATCCACGCACTGATATGTACCACTCTCCTCCGCAGAGCCTTTATACGTAAAAAATAAAGGGGCGCTAAGTATGACGGGAAGATGGAAGTTTCGTAAGGCTCTGCCTTATGTTTTAAAAATGGCGCCAAATTACCGTGAGAGATTGGCACTAGTTCTTGCTCGTGAATGATTCAACACGGCTGACACAAAAAGCATTTTGTCATGTCTAAATATTGGTTTAAAGACTAACACTAGCATTAAGAAAGTCAAAATATACAATGAAATCATACTATAACTTAAAGTATACAAGCCGTTTTTGAAGAAACCAGTTAGATTTATCAAGCATACATCGACATATATATTGATTTTTTTGTTATAAAATAGCTTCAAAATAACGTGAAATTCATTCTACTTACCTTCAAGACTTAAATTATCAAGTGGCAATTCCAAATCCTCAACTATAATGTCGTTTTCACCTCGCAATTCGGTCATCCCCGAGAACCGATCAATATCCCTGAGAACCGAACATTATATGGCAGAGGCACAGAATAGACATGAGCAGAAAGTCCACTCTCGTTCCGACCTTTGAAGTTTTTGTGCCAGCACATGTTACTTCCGGCGTCTGGGCCGCCATGTTGAAAGCAACCAACTCTGGTCCAAAACATTATAAACTAATATGGCGAAACTTGTATTTCATAAATTTAAATGAGTATATCGTCGTTATTTTATGGTGGATGTCATTGAAATTTTCAGGACGTACTAAAGAAAGGTAGATTATTCATTTTATTTTAATAAAAGCGTATTTAATGATGCTAAATTGTCATTTTAATACGCATTGCTATGTGCTGTTTTCGGACCCGAAAAGGCCGAAAGTCACCCGATGGATATATGTTATTTTTCTGAGTGTTGCTTGAATTGCAACTATTATTCGACTTAACTTGAACAAAAATACGTCATGTCTTGTTTTTAGATGGCAGTAGGTTGAACTTTTTAAATTTCAAGCGCATATTTATACTGTATCGTAGCGTTATACCAGTCGTACTACTAAACACAATAATCATATACCTGATCAGTGAAAGGGGCTTCTTTTCTTACTTAACAAACAAGTTTTTGAACTAAACTCAGTTAATTGCGCGAGTTGAATCCATTTTCACCAGAACTGGCTTATAATTTTTAACTTTGATTGCTGGATAACGGTAAGATATTTGTTCACATCTATCAAGCAATTGATGGAGCAGACTAACTTGCTAGAGGTTACAGTTCATGACCCAAAATTGCAACACACTAATCTCATGTACATTTACACAGTGTAGCACCATCTTAATGATTTCACCTGTTTTCATTTACCATCGGCATCATTAGGTTTACCATCTTAGAGATAAGAATATTGAAGGAGCTAGACTAAGCTCCAAAATATTACACATTCAAACTGTGTTGGCGGTGTAGCTCAGTCTGGAATGCATTGGTCTTGTAAACCAGAGGTTGTGGGTTGCATTCTCACTGTGGTCAAGTTGATTTTTCAGCTTGCCCGGTGTAGATTTACTCAGTGTAGCAACATCTTAGTAATTTCACCTGTGTATCATTACCATCAACATTAGATTTAACACGAGTCTTGTATCTTACAGTTCAGTTCTTCTGTACTCTGGTGTAAAAGATTTTAAACAATATAGCACAGCTGCACAATTTCCTTCTGACAATGTAAGGAAGGAGCTAAAAAGTTTCCTGAAGGCACTGGTGAATTGTGATGGCGTTGGGTTGTCACTGTTTCCTCCTTGCTGCCTTATGGTGCCAAAGAAATTCTCTATAGCGTCAGTGTTGAGATTGTTGGACTTTTTGGATTGTTGGACATTTTGTATTGTTGTACTGAATTTTTGTGGATGAAAGTTTTTAAAGATATAAAACCAGTTTTCCTCTAGCGATAGTTTCGCGCAAGGACTTTGCTCATTTTTTTGTGAGTTTTCAACTCGGTATTCTGGAACTAGTTGGACAAAGAAATAAAAAAGTCGTTTCGCGCAAAAAAATTGCTAATGGAAAATCGGCGTAGATATCAGCTAGTAAGAAGTATAGGTATGAAAAGAGTAAAATATTTATAAATACATTGATATCGATTCTCCAATAATTGAACGATTAAATCATTCGTTAGATTTATGTCATTACGCCTAGTTTCCCGTTGAGTACGACATTGGTTGTAGTCATTACGGATTGATAACGTAGGTCCAGTACTCAATAGAGGTTTGGAAGTTTCTAATTGATTCTGATTTTATGGAGAAATAATCGACAAGTCAATGCAGCATTTTGAAACAGTTAAAAAATCAACTGCCATATTTTAAGGCAAACAATAATATAGGTATGTTGCACAAATATAAATGAACTTGAATATAGAATAACTTTCAAACATATAATTCAGAGTCTGAAACAAGATTGAGATCTTGCATTCCAGTTTGAACCATACCAAACTAAAATCAAATTAAAATGTTTTTTTACATTTTTGGACTTGTACAACTTGTACACAGTAGAAAAAAGCTAGATGTCAAAGTTTCATTTACTTGGTTTCCTTTGTAAAAAAACACTTCAACTTGCATGCACCAAATTCAGATTTTGTTGCAAGTTGAAACCAGTTTTATTGCCTGATATATTACTCTGCCAACAAGTCTTAATAACTAAGGTGATAGCAACAATAATATACTTGGTGCTAAATGTAACATAAACTTTAGTAACAGAAAAAATTCTCATCTTCAGATTATTTTCCCCTTCATTGTAGAGTAAACTGTTAACACAATCTTAAAAACTAGAGTGTATATTAGAATCTTCTCACAGATTTATAATTAAAACTGTCATCAAAATAAATCAGGTCTTTCATTGTCTGTTTTGTAAATTAGGTCCCTTGATTGATCCAAGCATTGATCTTTAAAACTATTTTTCCAATATCAATGAACAGTCATAAGGGACTGGTCATTAATAATGGGAGGGGGGACGTGGGTGAGAATAGGGGGGTGGTCTCTATTATATATGTCTTGAAAATAAATGTCTTGCTGTTGGTGGCTGTCTCTAGAAAAAGAGTTTTCTCACCCACCGCCCCCCCCCCCCTCCCATTATTAATGACCGGTCCCTAAGGTCATAGGAGGCCTTGTGATACCAAATTCGTAAAGCCACAGCCAAAGGATTTTTCCAATAGGTTCAAGTCAAGATATTATCCCCAAAATTTATTTTTGAAGACGAAGTAGATAGCAATTTCTTTCATATCTCAGTATTCTTTTATATTAAACCATTGCAGGCCAATATGCCAAGTTAATATTTCATTGCTCTTGGTGTAGTTGGTGAGTACCGTCAATTCGTCAAAGCTTGATCACAAATTCACAGAAAGTTCTATGAACTAGTTTATTTCCTTCATTGCCCATGGCGTGTACGTCCTTAATCCTTTTATATACCGTGAAATATCACCAACTTATCACTCAAAACATATCGTACGGCGATTACTAAGCTCACAGAAGCTATATAACTTGTATGACAATGTATGACAATGGCCAAATTCCACGATTAAATTCGTTTCTCATCCTCATAGTGACAATTAAACCAAAGAACTGCCTTTTCTTTATAATATTTCAAAGTATCCTGAGTTTCGCTTGGATACATAAAAAGCTAGAGCACTTTTAGTGGCTCTATTTCGTATTCCGCCATACTAACTCCTATAAAATTTCCTCTGGTTTGGTTGCTTTCAACATGGCGGCCACACCGGAAGTCGGCTGACATTCTGGCACACCTTTTACCCCGGAGTGGCGCTTCTGCTCATGTCTATTCTGTGGCAGAGGCTTCTCCCAGCCTCGTACCCAGGCGCTTTAGCGTGCTAAGCGGTTGCGTGACGCGCGCGTTGAAACTGAAGTGCGCAGCCACGACGGACGGGTTTAGCGCCTGGCAGAAAACGTGTCGATTTCTCAGCTTTCTGTCGATTTCTCAGCTTTGAAGACTATCGTCCACTTTTGGGGATTTTTAGAGCATTTAGCATGCTTTTCTCGATGAATCATGGATGAGATCGATGATTCTCTTCAAAATATTACTTTTAAAGGTAAATTTGTATGAATTTTTTTCATTATATACATATTCGAATATGATTAATATCTAATAATTGGTGGGATATACTGAATAGCAACAGGCAAGTGCACTTTATAGCTGCATGAAGAGCATACCTGTGAGATGATATGCTCTGTATAATTTTGTATTGTTTAAATTTAAACAAGTTTATATAATAATATGTTGGGCTGATTTGCCATTTAATTTTGATTGGTAGAGAGCTTTATTTAGATGACAGATGCATGATCATTGGCATGCTCAGGGTTGATGACATTTGTTCCTGCTGTCCTGCATGGCCATATAAAACTCAGAGCATTATGCATCAGCCTCTGATGCATCAGTCAATTCTAGCATTGCCCATCCCCCCTGGGCATTTGCACTATTTTTTTCTCTAAGTGTACAATTCCCTGAGGCTGGGCAAAAAAGCACAACATTGCCCCACCCCGGGGCAAAGAAATAATGACAAATGCCTGGCCACGGGGCACACCAACACGTAGATTTTGTCAGAATATCATGAGCAAGTTTTGCTTCACAAGTTCTATTTGTTTGTGTGTATGACACAAATACTTTCATCCATATTCATGGCAGCTCACATGTTCCCTGCAGAAACCAAAATCATTTCCAGAAAGAGACAAATGTCCGGCACCGGGGAAATTTCTCAAGTACTACTGCCTGGCCCCTAGGCAAAGAAAGTTTGCAAATGTCCGGGGGTAGCCGGGCAATGCTAGAATTGACTGATGCATTAGTATCGACAGATACTGTTTTGTCTAATATGTCATTGATATCACAGACATTGAGTAATTTACTGTTTTTGTTCCTGCATCACATACCAAAGGAGGAAATCCAACCATCAGAGCATAAATCACCACTTTCCCACAAAAGTCATCAATGGTTGGGGTCATTAACTAGTGCATAATTTTGACATCTTTCCATATTTCCAGATAATCCAAGCAGTTAGCAATGTTCAGGAAGAAATTGTGTGAAGAAATTGAACATAGTGTGTTCGCTTAAAATGACTCATTTGTCAAACAGTCTGATTAAAATGAATTTACTTGATCTAATTACTGATGCAGGCAAGAATCTGTAAAAGACTATGTGTGACAGTCAGTTTTCCTGAATGTATTAAGAATGAAGTAATAATTAAGCTATTTGTCCTATCTGACAGAATAATTAAATAATGAATACACACACAAAAATGTATTGTTTATTGACTTTAAAATTAAAAATATAAATGTGTATCTTTTACATACTCTGATTCTATTTTATCAAGACAAATTTGGGAGAAAAATGTTACTGCTAAGTATGACCAATGGTCAACACTTTGTAGATGCAAATTTCACCATGCATACTTGTTCTGTATAATATATTACACTCTGTCTACATCAGACAATTTTACTAATTGAGAGAAGAGTGCTGGGCATCAATATGGTTTCCCTAATTCAGCTTCATGTGAGTGGCAAACACTGGGGGGTAAGGAGATGGTTGCAATGCCCTTTGAGTGTTTTGTATATGTAAGATACTGCTAAACTAAGTAACTAATAGAGTTGTAACAAGGTTTTTTCAACCATGATAACTTGATATCATCATCATTCATCAAGTATATTTGCAATAAATTTAAGCCAAACGAGACTGAAAAACATAACATTACTGCAATAGAAGCTAACTAGAAGGGTCAAAATATGCAAGTAGACCATATTTGCACCTACAATATTTTACAAAATGTCTGTCACTGCTTAAGTGGCTGTCTCACTAAGAACCATGCAGTGCGTTTTAGGTTGAAAATTAGATTTCCTTTATATTTTTACCATGAATTACCTTTACCCTAAAAGGTGTCAAACCAATATTAGAATTTTTGAATTTTAATTTTTTTTCGAGTTATGACGACTTTTTTTCCAGACGCTGGCGAGACTAAAATTCGACCCCGGACACAGCGGTCAATTACGTGTTAAATTGTGTATCATAACTCGAGAAGTTTCGCGTCAAATGCAAAACTTTTTTCACTGAATTGAGACATACTCTTCTTCTTCTAGAATTGTGAAAGAGTTTTAATGTACAGCTAATTTTAAGCCTAGTAGTCTCCATCCAACATAGTCTGCATTTTCCTTTGCTGAACAACTAATGATCAGGTACAAAATTGAAATTAAAAATTCTCAAAAGTGGCACCTACTTGGTGTCTAAAACACTTTTAGGGTTAAAGTAGAATATTTAAAGTTAAGTTATCTGCAATAAAACTTGTCGGCAAAAGGAATTTGAAGGTGTACAAAATTCATAAATAATGGCTATAAATAGCACTGTTGTTTACCTTCGTGATAACCGGAAACACGTTTAATGTTGCTCGGCGATTTTTATTAGCGACTAAATATTGTTCTAACATTTAGTTTGCAGCTAATCACCATTCTGCAAATATTCTGGAGGTTCAATTGATATTTTTCGGCAAAGTTTGATTTGTCCCAAAGGAGTATATTGGTATAAATTAGCAATAGAAATCGTGTTCTGCGTGTGACTCCATG
Organism: Trachythela sp. YZ-2020; assembly: GCA_016169945.1. Lineage (NCBI taxonomy): Eukaryota > Metazoa > Cnidaria > Anthozoa > Malacalcyonacea > Clavulariidae > Trachythela > Trachythela sp. YZ-2020. Next base: position 1,520,956 of record JADLSH010000385.1, read on the forward strand.
GCGTTATGGCACGTTTGGTATAAATCATAACTGTGGGTTAGCGAAAGGAACCTGCACACTCGTGGACAAAGAATTATGACATGTCCAGTACAACTGTCTGTCGACAAGCCCAAGTTAGTCCGGGGGGGGGGGGGGTTGAAAAGTGGTTATTCGCGCCTATCACTTCATTTGGCAACATGTACATTGCTCAATCATAGATGATATTATGTCTATAAGAGCTTGTTTTTTATCCTTTGATTTGAACTGAAGTTCAAAATGTGCACAAATTTCTTTCAGCATCGCTATTTTAAAAACAGATAGCCTCTCCTGATCGTACATGTCACATAAATCATATGCGTCGTAGTGTATAGGGTGGGAGACGTTGATCTCAGCGATGACGTTATCCACTAGCATTTCTCTTTCTGCATTCTGCTCAAAATCACTATCATCTGTGTCTTCTTCTCCTAATGTGTCAGCTTGAAGTTGCCCTTTCCTTCGCTGTTTGGCTAACCTTGAAAAAAATCCCTTTATCTGCTGCTTGTTTAGCCACTCTTCCCTCTTGAACAGCCTTTCTCCACTCTCATCTTTAGCAGCTCTTATATCCAGAGAAACTTGTGTTGGGTCTGCTTTGTGGCCTGTTCGTTCTCCGAAGTCGAATTTCGCAACCAGGTACTTTCTCACATTTTCAGGGAACCTTACAGATCCCGTTTTTGGTTGGCCTAAGGCCCAGCCCATCTCAAGAGCGCTTTCTTTGCTTTCTTCGATACCGCTCTGTGTTGATATTTGGACATTCTTGGTTGTGACTGTTTTAAAACAATTGGCCCATTCCCTTCTTAGAACATCGTAAACACTTTCATTATTTATGAAGCGACTATGTTGTCCTACGTCCATGTGTAGCTCTAAACATTCGAAGGACTTGAAAACATGGTTGCAACCAGGCTCAAGGCAATCGAATAGACCCTCAGTGTTAGCTGCTTCAACTGTATTTCCCTTCTTCAATTTTGTCTGTCTTACTGAATTAATGCCTGGGAAGGATTCTTTTACTAACATCTGTGTGTTGCCTTGATGACTGATGTAAAGCGATTTATTGGGCACTTTCTTTCCCTTCCCCACTCCAAACGCTCTCCATACCCTGATACCATCTTTCTCATACATAAAGTTATGATAACTGCTAATGTTTGATATCTTCTTTATTTTAAGCTGTTCCACTGATTCGTTAACTTCATTGACCGATGATGAGGCTCCCTTGACAGGATGAAAATTCAGTGCACTGTGCATGTCTGTGGCGTTAAGAATGTCATGTCCTTCGTTACAATACTTTCGAATAGATGATTTTAAGGGGCTGATAATTCGATCGCAGATGTCTTTACCTTGTTGAGGTTCTGAGAAGTCATAATTATTAACCGAAATACCAACCCGTTTTCCGATGTCTGCTATTGATGCTATAAGAAGGTTGTTGTGATAGCATCCAGCTTCATCTGATCTAAGGTAGGCTTTATTCACAAGCGGAAAATTGGATTTTATGGTCGAAAGAAGATTTTCGATAACTGAAGCTACAGCGAACCAATCTTGCGTGCAAGAATCGAATAAATGGGCATATGTAGTCACCACAACTGTGTCTGTCGATGACCCTTTGGAAATGACACTACTCACATGCCAACTAAGCCCACGCTTACCATACCAATCAGACTGTTTCTCTCGAAATCTTGTCTGCTCGAACTTCATAGCCCAATCAACGACAATAAGAACACTGGACTCATCAAGGTTATCCAAAACTTTCTGTTTTGCTCTCTCCTGATTAATCGAGCGAAGAATGTGAGATTTCCATTTCTGAATTTGGTTGTAGGCTTCCTCAAAGTCGTGGATGAGCTCTTCTTTGACGTCTTTTGTGCAAGAAAAATGCTGGGTTTCCTGGAGCTTTTCACGAAGTTCCTCTAAAGTAGACTTCAAATTCTCGCAGTTTTCACATGCCATTGTGTGTTGGTGAGAACATTTTACCTGAAACTCCTTGTCTGCAGGATCACTTAATGCAAACGCTCTACAATGATCTGCACATGGACTCTCACTCTCCTGGCAGTGTACTTTGTAGTCTGTTTTGAGATATTGCTTTGCCTTTTGCAATCTTTTAATTATTGACTGCGACCATTTCATATCTACACCGAAATGTACTAATCGTTCGCAAATCTCTTCCATTGTTATAAATGCTATGGACCCATCTGCCGCAGTATTGTCTAAACCCTGGAGAGACTTGCGCTGTGATGCTTCTCGTATTTCGAGAATCCGAAATAAGGTTGCTCTACTCAGTGGCTCGAACTCCTCTTCATTACAAAATTCTAAATACTGTGCAACCATTGTCGATCTTGTTACTGTGCGAACGACATTCGGCATTTCGATTGTCTCTCCATTTTCAAGTTTCAAATTTCTCGTGCCAAAAGCAACGTCTTGATGAAAATATGGACGATTTGCAAAGTCGATAAAGTGATCTACTTTAACCATGTTGAGCTTGACGCGATGATGTTTGGTTTTCTTCACCTCATGACCAGGCCCACAGGTTCTAGCATGAGCACGTGCCCTATCTATTTGCCATCGACTAAGCTTGCCATATGGTTCGTGCAGTTCTTGTAGTGCCATTTTAGGTAGTTCGTATGCGTATATGCTCAATATTTGTGTCTTCAGGTTTCTAGATGGTGCTTTCACGTACGCAGTAACTAAAGGTAAAAGGTGTTGATAAGAATTTACACGTGGTAAAGAGTCGAAAAGCTTCTCTCCATCGTTAGGTGCAATGATGCTGCAGATTATTTTACAGGCGTCAGTTGCCCTGTCTATGTACTCGTTCTTTTCCATGGAGGTGGCGGATTCCAGGTCGTTTAATTGATAGGATAGTTCAGGTGGCTTGTCCATTCCAGCAAGTTTCGACAAACTTTTCATTGCTAGATTGAACTTCGTCACAACCGAAGCGTCGGCCCCCTTGTCCTCTTCCACGTCACTGTCGCTAAAATACGTACTAGCACATCCAGGTGTCCATAGGGGAACTTGTTCAGACGCCTCTGAAGAGAAAGACGGACTGCCAAGAAGTCTCAGGTCTTGCATCTGATCTGCCAAAGAGGTTGCTGTTTGCCTAAATAAATAATCATATACTACTTATTGATAATTCAATTCCGATCTTGCAAGTACAAAAAGGAAAATAACACGGATTTATTTTATTTCATCAAACCTTTTCGCAAGACATACCTAGAATATTCCACACCAGCTGTTCGTTCATTTTTCTCTCGTTCTGAGTTCATCCAGACACTTTCCTTCTCCATTCTCTCTTTGTGTATTTGTCGGCATTGTCTGCATATTGCTATAAGTATATAATTTTTTACCAATTGTCTTTGATGTTTATTATATACGAGAACTAATGAAAATGAATATTTATTGTTTTATTTATCCCTATCCCGTATCAATAAAAGAACATCATGAATGAAGGCACAGGACGATAAAGAACATGAGACGGAAACTAAAACACTTTGTTCGGGAAAAGTTTACTAGCTTTTGCACATATTAAGATTGTCATCGACTCTATTTTCAAGAGCTTGGACTCTCAATAAACGCAAGTATATTATTACCCTTCAATGCCTTCATGAAGGACACATAAATTTAGACAAGTTAAATCCAGTTTCCCTCGGCGTCATTAAAATATTAATAAAAACGTTTGGAGAATTGAAACTAACACAATTACTTACGAGATCCTACTTGAATTAGTTTCCCATAAAGAGTGAATACTGCTTCTGATAATAACACATTGAAAACATCTCTCCCCGCACACTTACGAGCAGGGCCCGAATGGATGGGATACTGGCACGATCTTAATGGTCTCCAAAATCGTCCCAAATTATGACGGTGGGACGGACAAATGGACATCTTCTTAAACTGGTCTTCCGTAAGATGGAACATTCCCGCGCGAATAGCAATCAACTCGTTCTCTCTCAAGTTCGATTTAGAAAGATGGCAGCTTGATAGTTGACTTTTCATGTCTTCCTTGCAATCAAATAAGCAGCTAATCTCCTGCAAGCCACGACTTTCATCACAAGAAATACCACCAACGCCAACAAACGAACAACTTTTCTCCATAATTAAAAACTAGACTAGTAAGCTCCTGTCTCTGAACCGGCACTCCTTTCTTTTAATTTTCTGTCAAACAAAAGAGGCGTGGAAATAATAAAGGAAACACTGTCACTGAACAGTTTCAGTTGAACACTAGCTTCCGAGTAGGGAAATGCACGATTTGTACGAGAATATTAGTTAAGAAATAAGATTCCAATAATTATTTTTAACAATTTTGCATTGAAGAACAAAAACATCTTGTACGTTGCTTCTGCTATTGTTGTCTTTTTTTAAATGAGCTTTAATATAAAGAGAAATATAATAAAATACATACGCAAGCCCCCTACCTAAACTGCTCTAGACACCTGATGTCATACAGAATACAGTAACAAAATTACTAACCTCGAATTTCTCCGACAATGTCGAGATGGTGACGAACTCACGAACGTTTTATTACCCACTGAAAATGATTTGGTTTACAATAATATTTACAAAATTTGCGAGGTTAAATTGTTTGTTGAGGAACACACAATTAATTATCGAGTTAAGTTTAAAATAAATTTTACAGTAAAAATAGATAATGTTGCTTTTGTTGTGATAAAACGTGTATTCTATTTATGGCACCTGTACAGATTTAGCAATATTAATATAGCGTATATTTATATGATGGCATGTACACTAGTGGCGTGCAAATATTTAGTAATTAATCGGGTTCGATCAAGTGTAAAATTTCCCGAAGCTTAAAAAAATTTGCAGGATGCTGCTTGCCTTCAAGCATGTTAGAACAATATTCAAGTCGCTAATAAAAATCTCCGAGCAACATTGAACGTGTTCCGGTTATCACGAAGGTAAACAACAGTGCTATTTATAGCCATTATTTATGAATTTTGTACACCTTCAAATTCCTTTTGCCGACAAGTTTTATTGCAGATAACTTAACTTTAAATATTCTACTTTAACCCTAAAAGTGTTTTAGACACCAAGTAGGTGCCACTTTTGAGAATTTTTAATTTCAATTTTGTACCTGATCATTAGTTGTTCAGCAAAGGAAAATGCAGACTATGTTGGATGGAGACTACTAGGCTTAAAATTAGCTGTACATTAAAACTCTTTCAAAATTCTAGAAGAAGAAGAGTATGTCTCAATTCAGTGAAAAAAGTTTTGAATTTGACGCGAAACTTCTCGAGTTATGATACACAATTTAACACGTAATTGACCGCTGTGTCCGGGGTCGAATTTCAGTCTCGCCAGCGTCTCGAAAAAAAATTAAAATTCAAAAATTCTAATATTGGTTTGACACCTTTTAGGGTAAAAGTAATTCATGGTAAAAATATAAAGGAAATCTAATTTTCAACCTAAAACGCACTGCATGGTTCTTAGTGAGACAGCCACTTAAGTATGCTAAAAACCTCTCTGGCTTTCATACTAAATATTATGCAAATATAAACTTTTATAGTTGTACATGTAGAGTACATTGTATACAAATATACTCCATTCTTCCCTTGATAGGTTATAAAGTATTATCTATCCGATTTAATAGTAATATGCAGATGAAACAACATTAAAAGTTAATATATAAACGTTATATATTATAACCTTCAATATTACAATACAGTGTCTATATTTTACTCCTTTCCAGGCTGTAGATTGTAGTAAATACTCCACACGTTGCCTTGATATTATCATGGTTTTGAAAAATGTTTTATTGCCTTTATTCGCATAATATCTTTATGTTGACATTTTGATTACAAATTTTGACCGCCATCTTGAAAGCATTTTCTCCCAGGCGCTTCCCGCCGAATTTTCCGTTTCTCTCCACGCGTGTTGTCCCGCGCGCTCTTCACGTAACCGTGTAGCAAGCAAAGCGCCTGGGTACGAGGCTGGGCCAGTGAACTCTATATATACTGGAACGATAACTGTAGGTAAACATGCCCATACCAGTGAACTCAATTTGGTTACCTGGAACGATAACTGGCACTGAAAAGTGAAGCCAAAATAACAGTGCCTACGCCATCAAACGTGATTGATTTCACAACGGCCAAAGTTCAAAATAAGTTACGAAAATAGAAAAAAAACTTGAAAAGCTGTTAAAACCTGCACGATAACTTATTTTATCCCATATTTTTATGGCTTTCATAAACTTTTTGCACAAACTAGCTTATACGCCTTATACGACTGACAAAAAATATATATTTTCGCTGTTTGAACAAAAACACTGAGAAAACTAACTTACTTCAGTCACTCAGTGACAAAGATATGTTTTCCTCCTAGTTTTCCTTCTGTAATCTTTGTTAGCCAGTTACAAAGTAGAAACTACTTCGATTTGCAAAAAAACTGTTGTTTTTTTTCAAAAAAATAACACAAAAATAGAGTTTACGTACGGACCGCGCAGTAAATAAGTTGTGGGGGACTGAAACTGACGTACGGACCGCGTGAAATTGACTTTTGAGGGACTGAAACTGACGTACGGACCGCGTAAAAGGACTGGGATTTAGGCTTCACTTTTTTCCGCCTGAATGATTGAATGTTATCGTTCCAGATATTAGAAATTTATGGAGTTCACTGGCCCATACTTGCCTGAAGCCAAGATGGCGGCCAATAGAAGCTCGTTACTATGGTGATTGTAGGTATAAATGTGCGTGTTTTTTGCGTGGGCCTGTCACGAAGAGTCGGAGCACTGGAGCGAGTTAAAATTTGTTAAAAGTTTTTTTCCTGTTTTTGCACGAAAATACTCATTTTTAGTGATATATAACCTATATATAAGACAAAAATTAAATGAAAAGCTAACATTGATGAAACTTTAGTCCATATTACTCTTTGTTCTTTTCAAGTCCTGAAAAAACAAAAGTTTGCCGATGTTTTTTGGCGCGAACTTGTTTTTCACTCATCAAATAAGTTGAGATAACTTTGTTATTTATAACAAAATGTTTCGGCCAATTCTCAAATTTACTTATTCTGAAAGACGACTTTCTCTAGTTTCCCAGAGGCATAAAAAAGCTCGACTTAACAAACAGTACGCTGAAAAATTATATAACTTTCCGATAAAATGATGCAAATTTTTCGTACGGAAAGTCGGAATTTAGTGAATTTCCGCGCAGGGGCCTGGATCATACCTACAAGACGAAGCTTCAAAATTCGAGCCGCAGTTATCGTTCCAGTTTATATAGAGTTCACTGGGCTGGGCTTCTCCTTCTTTTTCCCCCTTCGCCTCCCCCCCCATGTCCTCTACTGTCCCTACTTTACCATTATTACCCTCCACCACGAAAAATGCCATTATTACTTCCGCTACGAAAACTATATATTTCCTTTGATTTTATTAAAAAAAAAATTTTAACTGAAAAAAACAAAGAAGCCTCTACGGAGGAGAGTGGATATGTACTAAGACTGGATAGTGCATCTATTGTTTAGAGTTGAAGCCGGAAGTGAGTCGTGTTGAGAGCGGCCGCCATGTTTGTCAGCCCCAGATGGCAGCAGATTTCTATATATTTCTATTGCGGAATTTGTAGTTTTCGTTTTAAAACGCTTGTTTCTCTTCTTGGACCTTAACAAACCTTGTATCAGGAAACGAATATGCATCACGAATGTCTCGAAAAGTAAATTTGAAGTTTTTTAACCCTGAATCGCAGAGAAAACGAATGGTTTGCGTCGTGTTAACGAGTGCCATGAGTGAAGATATGAAACAGACTCGTCAATGGAGGCCAACAGGAGAAGGATTATATGATATTTAAACGTTGGACCATTTAGTTAACAATATAATACAGACTCAGAGTACAAACGTCTAGCGACAAATCTGAATATTTACTTAAATGGTTACAACGGCGATCATGCCGACAAGTTGCTGTGGTAAGTTTTGAATATGGTTGTTATGGTTGCAAAATATAATTCTACTATAATAATTCTGTTAGTACTGTAAGTGTTGGAATGAGTTTATATTTGAATCATATAACAAATCCATTAATCTGTGGCTGTGCTGTTTATACATTGATGCCAGGAATTGTATCTTTTTATCAATTTGTTAGCAGTTTCATGCTTTTGTTGCATTTGGTGGTTGTATCTAAACTCATAAGCTCAGCTAGCGAACTGTCTGAAGAGCTCGATCAGATAACATTTATTGCTATTTGTTTCGGATTTTATGGGATAAATTTGCTGTGGTTTCCGTGCCATTGCAACAGCACTTGACAATTTCTTTACACAAGGTATCGTTTATTGTGGAGTCATACATGTAGTCATCTAGTTCTGTGAATATTTTAAGCATGAAACATTAAGAGCACCCAGAACAAATGTAACAATTGTATCAACAATGTCATTACAATGAGGAAGCTTTCCAGCAGTTGTTGCCAGCATTCTTTGAAAGCATTTTGTACTTTTTTTTACAAACATTAAGGATGCTCTGTGAAGCTCTATATAAATTGTCCTTTTCTTTTGTTGCAGGAATTGGGAAGACAGAATTAGGGTCAAGAACATCGCAGCACTCAGGGCAGGGGAGTTTCTTCTGGACTCTTCTAATTTGGAATTGTACTGATTAGGTTTCATTTTTCTACAGATACTGAAATATTACTGCTAAATGAAGCAAAAAAGAATCATAACTAATTGCATGTGTATAATTATCCTAGTTTAATGTTTTTACAATACAAATTGCATGCGTGTAATTATCCTAGTTTAATGTTTGTAAAGATCTTAAAACATTTATGCTAAATGAGCAAAAGAATCATAACTAATCCCATGTGTATAATTATCCTAGTTAAATGTTTTTACAAAATTTCTATTCTATTTATATATATTACTAATATTTATTGTAACCTTCACAGATGAAGAACTACTTTGTAGATATACTGTGAATAAAGTATTATTATTATTTGTTACTTTCAAATTTGAAAATTATTTTCAAATTTGTTACTTTCAAAACTGTCTTTTGAATATTAATACTGATCAAATTAAGATGCAAGACTTAATTGCTACAATTGATACTTATTTTTTTGGATATTAAAACTACTTGCTAATGATATGTTCTTGAAAATGTTGGTTTATTAATTATTCCTTTCAGTTTTATCTCCCAATTTTCTTCATTTTGAACAGTCAAATGCACAACACTCTGATCCAGTAGTGGCAGAAGATTGGTTTGATTGGGAAGACTAGCCAAATTCTAGGGGAGGGGGCTAGATATATTCTAGGGGAATTTTGAAATCTGGAGTCTGACCTGAAACCTTTCTGGTGAAAGTTTGACCTGAAACCAGGTCATTTTGTTAATCTTCTGGTGGGAAAATATAAGCAGATTAGGTCATAGCACCCAGCCCCAGGGATTGACATGTGGTGAAACATTCGTGTAACACTAACACATAAATACACCTCAAGGATTGAGATCCTCAGCATTGGGCTTGATTGATATAGAGTGTGGTTATAATGAAAATACACAAAGCAACAACATTTGAGTTGTTAAAGATCTTTAATGAAATAATTTAACAGAACAACGATAGTGTCAACAGCAATTTCTAGACTTGCATATTGACTCTTGATACTTGATGTACGACGCTTCAAAACATTCATGATCTTCACATTTGTATTGTCTTAAATACACCTGAAACACAACATATAAAAACTATTTTGAATATTTTAAATATGTACCGATATTTTCAAAGCAACTTTGGCCACAAAACATATGGTACACATTTCTTCTCGCATTACATTTCAGATGTCAATGACATGGCGTCATGGCTCCCTTTTAGTTTTATTCATAAGCAATGTGGTAAGCACAACCCAGCTAGCCAACATGAAAGGTTCAAAGAACCGAAATACTTTCAAACTAAAGGCTTGGCCATAAACAAATATGTCATGTCTAAAATTCAAATCACAGTAATGTATGAACTGCAAATCGGCCTCGCGCAAGCTTATTAAACCTATCTACTGGCTCAATTAGTGCTGCAGTACTCTAAGTCTCTAAGTAGTAACTGATTGTTTTATTATACAAAAAGAATTGAATTACATTGTAATCTGTAGAGTATAGTGATGTGTTCGGACGGTCAGTCGCCGAGCTCTGACATTTCGTCAAAATCGGCGATCAAAATATCAAATTATTTACTTACGATTTAGTTTCTTTCAATATTCAAATGTTCTTCATACTTCTATGATGATTGCTTGTTCTTGAAATACTAGATTTGACTTGATTTCTTCACATAATTCGCGAGTATAAAGCGAAAACCCGAAAATATGTCAATTTCCTAATAGAAAAGTATAGTATTCACTCCTCAAGTGGGGCTGACAAACATGGCCGCCGCTCTCAAAACACGACTCACTTCCGGCTTCAATTGCTATTAGGGCTCTGTATTACGATGCTCTCTCTATCCAGTCTTAGTACATATCAGTGAATCCACGCCATAAAACGAAGCATGGCGTGAGCATAGATATAGGAGACATAGATTGCTGACTCGTAATACGTCACTATATTGACAAATGCGCCAAAATTCAAACAAAATTTGACCGGTTGAGCAGCCATTTTGTATGATGGCGCCTCAAGTGACTCGATGAACGAAGCTTAGTGGGAGCATTTGCTAGATAATAACAGCATTAATTTCACATTACCGTGGAGTGTATTCAATATAGAAGTGTTGTGGACGGTTTTTCTTTGGAATAACAAACATTTGGCTGGTTTCAGTGACCTCACGGATTGACGTTTTGCAATATTTTTGCCCTTTGGAGCAATGATGTCTAATAGAAAGTTGAAAGAGTTATTCCTGGATTATTTCTAAACAAAATAAAGTGGATTCAGGGCGACAAACTTGTGTATTACGAGCTGGCGGCCTAAATATGTGATTTCGCCGAACTTAAATCAGCATGAATCGAAGGTAATTTGTATTATTTTCCCAGTCAAATTGATGTGTTTATACGTCCACAAGGGCAATAAACATATTAAAAGAAGTATCTTTTCGCGAACGTTGCTGAAAGCGACGTACGTTGACTAGGTCACTTGATGTTTTGACCGGTTCAGCCGCCATTTTGAATTCTTCATGTTGGCGCGTGCCGTGACCTCGAGTCAGCAATCTATGTCTGCTATATCTATCACTGATCTGAAAATATAGTACCTGGATCGAGCTTCTATACCTATGAAAATTGAAGCCAGTTTTGGATTTGGCGGCCATATTGGAGTGACCACCAATGGCCGTCGTAAGTCCAAGCTATTTGAAGGAAGTATTTTCAATTTGCGCTGTGTTGGGCGATGGAATTATTGAAATATAATTGGAAATATGTAAAGGAGTTTGTATATTGTTAAAAGTCACCGATTTGGTTTGATTTCGGGCGTTTCTCGGCGAAAAAATTGTTCGCGTGTGTATGTTGTTGTCAGCCATGAGTGAGCATATTCACGTGAAAATTTTGGAATAAATCGCCGTACTGGTCTCTCGGCGTAGAAATCAAAGAAATTACAAGAAAGGAGACAGTTTCACATGTGAAAGTAATACTGGGCAAATAGTGATGGTGAAAGATCGGCCTTAAAACGGGTTTTTGTGACGATTAAAGTCGACGAACTTTGCGTGTTGTATTGTAGCTACTATTAATAGTTGATTATTTTTGCCCGGCGAACATACGTTGTTCATAATTGTATCAAATACGACAGTATATTTAACAGGTCCAAGAAAATAGTTCATTGTTTGCTGAAGCAAAATAAATAAAAAGTACTTATGCTGTTATGCATTTTTCATTGTATTTACTAAATTATACTGGTCAGATTGACAGAATTTATCAGAATGTACCACTACAAATTTGTCTACTGTGTCTCAAGAGATTGGTTACAGGCCATCTATATAAAACATCATGCTGTGGCATTTAGTTTCCTTATGAATTAAGGAACAATTTATTTGCAACATGTATTTGAAGCTTGAATCTGTGCAGAGGAAGCAGGGGTGGTGCTAGTGGGGAATACATGCTCTGTTGGGAACCCCAGGCTCCATTGGGGAAATGCACCAATATATCAGGGATTGTCATATTCAGTTACTATGTTTGAGCTACAACCCATGTAATATGCATTAAGTCTTGGTTCAAAAATTGATCGACTCCCTTTCCAGAATCTGAAATTTAAATTATTTTTCAGTATCCATTCCAACTGGATTACCCATTCCCGACCCATCTCACTGTTACAAGTAACAATAACAACATAAGACACAACAGTCAACAACTAAATAAGTTGGTATTGTGATATACTAAGATGCATATAAACCTTAAGCAAACTTCTCAGTACATCTGTCTTGAATGTTGATCAATTAAGACATTCAATGTTATACCAATGTTTGAAGCTTTGTAGTATCCACTCAGGATACAAGTCATTCACAGTTTAGTATCCAACACCAAATTTTAGTATCTTGTAGATATTGGGATACTGCAAATTTCAGACCTTGCCTTAAAAGGATGGCCTGATATATTTAGCCCCTGTTCTTTCCTGTGCCAAGGAATTGACACCATAGTTGACAAGTAGATTAGGAACCTAATGGTATAAATCTAGTTTAAAGACATATTAAAAAGAAATTTAATAAAAACATTTGTCAATGAGAAATTTTACAATAGCATTGACCTGTTATCATGGTATGCTGATTTATTGCATGCAGTTTTTTGCAAAATTCTTCACAAGATACAGAATGTTTCAGACAGCTAAAATCTTTCACAGAAATTTAAAACATACTTTTACAAGAAATATACAGTATAAAAATTAAAATAGTTTATGACTTCACTACAAACATAATACTAAATTTGAAGCAACTCAGCACAGAAAGTATTAAGTATACTATTATAATATTTACAAGCACTATAAATTCTATATGTCCTATATGGCGACAGTGCATCACGGCCACTTACAGTTTATACGCGTAAAGTTTCTGTTAACACATTCGTTTTAGGCCTGAATCAGTGATTCCTCATTATTTATACGCGCAATATTACTCCCACAAGATGTCCTGTCTCGTTTGTTGATTTACTATTTATACTGCGGAAGGCAACATTATAGTAGCTACAACACGCAAAGTTCGTCGACTTTAATCGTCACAAGGCCGATCTTTCACCATCACTATTTGCCCAGTATTACTTTCACATGTGGAACTGTCTCCTTTCTTGTAATTTCTTTGATTACTACGCCGAGAGACCAGTACGGCGATTTATTCCAAAATTTTCACGTGAATATGCTCACTCATGGCTGACAACAACATACACACGCGAACAGAAACGCCCGAAACGCCAAGAAACGCCCAAATTTTTCGCCAAGAAACGCCCGAAATCAAACCAAATCGGTGACTTTTAACAATATACAAACTCCTTCACATATTTCCAATTAAACTTCAATAATTCCATAGCCCAACACAGCGCAAATTGAAAATACTTCCTTCAAATTGCTTGGACTTACGACGGCCATTGGTGGTCACTCCAATATGGCCGCCAAATCCAAAACTGGCTTCAATTTTCATAGGTATAGAAGCTCGATCCAGGTACTATATTTTCAGATCAGTGATATCTATGGGCGTGAGCAATGACGCCATATTGAGCCACTAACTGAGAAAAGTCACTGGATGTATGTGAAGACAAGAAAAAATATTTTGATGTTTTAATTTGAGAAAGAAATGGCAGTAAAGAATGCCTATAATGCATGAAATTTATCGAAATGAAAGACATTTGTGCTATGGTTGGCGATTTTGTTTTCTTAATATTTACTGGACAGCCAACGTGTATTCTTACAAACAATTTGTAAAAAGTATTAGCGAAAAGACAGGGCCACAGAGTGTGTGTGTTTGGTGCGGGGTAAAAGTTCGAACTTTTAAAGGCCAAATTAAAAAACAACAATCCTACGCAATATTTCATCTTTATATCATTCAGGTTGGTATATAGTCTTATCCAGATATACTTTCAAGTTAAATATCATCTTTATGTTGCCTAGGAAAGGACAGGCAGCCAAACATTTTCTATGAATCATGTTCGGTCATGCCTATTTTTATTATTTCAGTTAAATTATTTGCTGTTTAGTTTCAGCTACCTAAGAAAAAACATTATGAGAACAATATATACCAACCTCCATTTGAATTTCGAGTTGAAACATGTTTTTTCTTTTAAGATTTTATCACAGTTTTGCTCGCCGAAACTTCGAGGCTTCGTTTTTGGCAAATTTCTTACTAAAAACCAAATTTACTTTCCAAGATGTTGAGCAAAAAGAATACTTGAACAATAATTTTTCATTTCGACGAAAACTTTATGTACGTTTTTGGCACATTTTTTTGGCCAAACTTGCTGTTTTCAATTTACAAATTATGTGAATCAAAAACAAAGAAAGAGGGTGTTTCCTAGCAATAAGATGGCATTGCGTCAGCAATCGCCGCCATTTTGCCAGTAAGTGTCGCACACGTCATTTAGCGCGTGAAATTGAAATTCGTGATCCGCGAGGGGAAAATCGTGGACACGAAAATGTTAGGGGAAGATACCTAGTGAGACATCTGGTTCAATCCTTAATCTGTGACACAACGCACGCAACATAAACATTTATGAATACATCCGTAAATTTTTGCCTTTATAATTGCTTTATATTACATAAAAACATTGACATATCCTTACCTGAATATTATACCAGCATTCCTGAGCTATAACTCTTGAAATTCTTGTAGATTTCGAGAAGAAAAAGCAAATATATTGCTTGTATTTTCCAACGTAACATAATTTTTCAAATTAAAATTTGAAATGAAAGTGACGCTATCTCAGAAAACTTTGCGCGCGTAGTAAGGAAATTAGACACCAGTCCGTCTTTCCGCGCTTATGTCATTTCTATGAATTCTTTCAGGAGAGACAACTCCCAACCAACGAACACTGCTCGTATTTTGTACCATTTCAGATTTTTGTGTCATATTTTAGACTCTATGCTTTAGGAATATAACGTTCTCTGTAACGTTTCTCTTAAACGTAAGCAGGAAAGTAGATGATACACAACAAAATTAAACACCATAGAGGTTGTGTATATAATGTCTATAATCATGTAGTATCACAAGATATTATACATGGCGATATATCAAAACAATATTCCGTAGAAATATGTTACTTGGGCTTTCTTGCGATTTTTTGTGAAACTGTAATTTGTCTTAAGGAGGCTCCCTACAGTTTTAATTCTGTAGCACGCAAATGTGCTCTAAGGTCCATTATTTGCTCATTTTGCAAGGTATGGTCACGAGACTTAGCCATCAGATTGCCACAATATTGCGAATTACGAAGAACAAAAAATGTTTCTAAATATTTACGTTGCCATGGTAACAACGCGATTTAGAGATTGTCGTATTTTTATCTTCTTTCTTAATTTTTTGGATTTTCCTTCGGTAAAGCTTTTTTATTTTTTGCACACGAGCACCTAAAGTACAAAGTATTGAAATATGCGATTTTAAAAAAATTCCTCGGAACCGAATTTTTTTAAATCTCAAAAAACCCGTTTTTTGCAATAAGCCAAGTCTCGTGATCATACCTTGCAAAATGAGCAAATAATGGACCTTAGAGCACGTTTGCGTGCTACAGAATTAAAACTGTAGGGAGCCTCCTTAAACACCCATAATATATTTAACCCTAAAAATTGTGTTAATTTAGCACCTCTAGTGGGCTAGCTATGTTTAATACTTTTGACGGTGTCAAAATAGCACCCATTATTTAGGGCTATAAAGGGTGTAAATTTAGCACTTTCGCTGATGAAAGAGGTGCTATTTTAGCACCCAAAATTGACACCCAACTTAACGGTGCTAAATTAGCACCCAAATCGGTGCTAAAATAGCACTTTCTATTTAACACCACCTCCTGGTGTCAATTTAGCACCTGTACTATTTTAACACCCTCAAATTAACAGTGTACATACTAAAAAGAACACTTGTACAATTGCTACAAAGTAGTTCTGTCCCTGTCCCATTATGGAGATTTAGTTTCAGTTAGTTTTGTAATGTTAAAACTATTTGATAAATATACTCTTTCTCACTGTCGCTGCTTGTTTGTAACATGATCCTTATAGGCTGTGCGAAATATGACCTAATATCAAAAGGGTTAAGGTCACTTTTAATTTTACGATCGCTTAATATGATTCTCTTGATTAGTCCCGTAACAAACACAGTTGTGTGTGAACCTACTTCTTCTCTCCTTGCATGCCTATCATTATGTCCAGTGAGACTTAAGGTTTAGGTTTTGGATTGGGGGCAGGCTTACATGAGGTACAATCTTTAGGCAAACATGAGGTACTTGCCCATGACCACTGACAATTTCTCGTTTCTGACATACATCCACGTGGTGGTTTCTATATCTCGGTGGAAACACAGAAATATTTTCTATTACCGGCAAATATACGAAAATGTCATAAATAAATAGGAAGGAAGTACTTAAATAGGAAAAACAACTCGTTACTGATATTGTCTCCTTTCGGACTCCACCTTCCCTTATCCCAAACACACACGATCCTTCGACATGGAATAATTAAACTAAGTGCGGTGCGTGCGCGCAATAATGTGAAATTTCGATTTAATTGCTCCGCAAAGGAATAAATCAAATAAACTTTATTTCACCAGGGTAGTCACGTCATTTCAAAAGAACTGGTATCAATGTGAGCCCTGATAGCTTTGTTAGCTTTTCCATGCACAGCCAAATTTCATTGCGAAACGAAAACCAAACGGAATTCTTAAAATATAAATTTGAAATTAATGTATAAAGTGTCAGAGTTGGATCTTGGTCTGCAGTGACAAACAAATATGATTTGAATATCATGGAAGTTATAGTTGCGTTCCACAAGTACTATATACGATTTAGAGGCCTATGGTATAGGGACGTTATTTCTCCAGTTATTTCTTGCTCAGACTACGTAAATACTCCTTTGTCCAGCGTTTCCACATCGTATCTTTACACTTCTTGATGTACTTCGCTCTTTTTCTTAAGGATTTGTTCTCTTCAAGGTGCGGTTCCAAATTCTGGAAGCAAGTTGGACTGAGGACGTATTATACTTTCAGGTGTTATCACTGGCATTTGTACATCATCTTGTACGTAGGATAATGGTCGGTTATTCACGGCAATCTCGACATCTAACAAAACTTCCTTAATTTCAGTAAACGTCAAAAGACTTTTCCCAATGGACTTTCTGAGGGCTCCTTTTACTAGGCCGACCATACGCTCAAATTGTCCTCCCCACCAGCGGGCTTTGCTTAGGTTGAATTGCCATGGTATTCCCTGATGGGCGAGGAAGTCGTTCAACTTTTCACTTGATCTTACTTTCTTTAACCACGATGCAGCTCCAACAAATGTTCGACCATTGTCCGAATACACTTTTTCTGGTCTTCCACGTCTGGCTATTAAACTCTTGAAACTCAAAAGAAACTCTTTCATTTCCATGGACTTTGCCAAATTTAGGTGTAAGGCTCTCGTCAGACTACAGGCGTATAAGATAACATATGATTTTCCTTCTCGCTTTTGTTTAACTCGAATCTTGAGGGGCCCCGCGTAATCCACCCCAACTACTTGAAAGGGAGTGTTCACTTCTGTTCGATCCTTTGGTAGTAACCCAGGTGGTGGACTGGCTAAGGCTGTAGCTTGAAATCACTTACAATTCGGTCGACATTTCTTGATAGCTGTCGTAAGCGAGGGACCCAATGTTTTTCGCGAACCTTTGCCATTGTGAGTCCCACTCCACCGTGGAGTGTTTCTTTATGAGCTTGCTGTACGAATTTCTCAGTGTAGATCTCGGTATCTGGCAGGTAAATAGGGTAATGGCACAGAATTTCTTTTGTGCTTCGATCTCCTTTGTGATTAGTGGACCCCACTCTTTATCTTTGGATTTCATTCTCGCGTTGTAGATAAACCTCGCTATTCATGCACATGTCCGGAGCAATGTCCAGTAATTTCGCCTTTCGAGAAGTTTGCTAAACCCATCTGGTTCTTGTTCGGTAGCCAATTTGAACAATTCACGAACTTTCTCAGCCTCTACAAGATATTCTTTGGTCGCTTTTGTTGTGATATTTGCAGGCCAATCTTGGTTGGAAAGCCACTTATCAAACTCATTAATAATTCATGAACCAAAAACAAAGAGAATCATAAGCGTGGAAGATGGTTTGAAATCAGAGGAAGAAATTACATAAATTTAGTGAACCTTCGCGTCGGTTTTCACGCAAAATACACGTTCGTTTGAGAAGTAAGTTCAAACACTCGTAAGGAGGACTTCCTCCGATTTCTAAACACCTCGA
The DNA here is from genome assembly GCA_016169945.1 of Trachythela sp. YZ-2020. NCBI lineage: Eukaryota > Metazoa > Cnidaria > Anthozoa > Malacalcyonacea > Clavulariidae > Trachythela > Trachythela sp. YZ-2020. The sequence continues at coordinate 1,539,228 of JADLSH010000385.1, forward strand.
AATTCGTTAAAATATACTCGGCTTCGCCTCGTATATTCAACTCTTCTCGGTGTTTAGAGATCGGGGAAAGTCCTCCTACTCGTGTTTAAACTATTACTTCGGTCCGTTCCACCACAGCTTGTTGTTCTGTGTTACGGCGCCTCCACGACTGCCCAAATCCGCCGGATTCTCGTGTGTTGGGACGTATCTCCACTTTACTTTCTTCTGCTGAATTTTGTAGACTCGATTTTGCACGAATTGCTTGTAGTTTCCTTCGCCTCGAATCCAATGAAGGGCTACCGTACTATCCAGCCAACAGTAGGATTTTCTACGGGAAATCCTTCTAGTGCTTCTTTGACATTAGTTACAAGATTAGCTGCATATGGCCAGCGACTAACTCTTGTCGAGGTATTGTAAGCCCTTGTTTGGCCAGTCGTGCTTTGGCCGTCACGAGCCCTTGCGTTTGCCCAGATGGTTGAGACACTACGGCAAAGGTGGCTGCGGGGACACCGTTCCCGCTTGCATCGCCAAACGCATGAAGAGTGATGCTGGTGATTGGTTCTCGGTACCAACGATCTCACGGTCGTTATGCACTCTGGTAATTCCCTTTCCCATCGTTTCCATCTCTTAACGAGCTCAGTTGGTAGTGATTGATCGAATTAACATGCCTCTCGATACAACATTTTCCCAGTTAGTGACAATCTGCCAATCCTAATTCCTCGCTAGGTTTCTGATACTGTTTCGGTAGGCACGATGATGCAGGTCGTATCTATATTCTTGTTCCAAGTTAGCCCAAGAAGGCCACAGTTTCCATCATCCGGCTGTCTCAGTTGCTGTTTTGCAAGAGTCTGATCCGCGAGTTCTTCATATTGTTGGTTGGATTCCAATGTTGGCTCGTTGGAATGCCACTTGTGTAGTTGAAAGGCAGCATTCTCGAATATTTCAGTAGTTTTGACTTGTAGTTGCTTTGCTTCATCTGTTGTTGTTGCACCGGAGATCAAGTCATCCACGTAGAGGCTCTTTTTAATATCATGCACCGTGTCTGGACTCTGACTGCACCACTCTTCGAGATGTTGCTTGATCACTCCGCCTAAAAGAAATGGAGAAGGGGCGAGTCCGAACAATTCCCTGGTAAATCTGAAGTTTTCTACCTCTTTTAACCAATAAAATCTTAAAGCATTTCCGTCTTCTTTGCAAATCGAACTTGTAAGAAAGCTTTCTTGATATCTGCAGTGAGGGTTACTGGATTAAACCGTCCTCTCACGACTTACAAGCACACTCCAAAGTTGATTTTGTAGTGGCGGCCCAGGGTTTAGGCATTCATTGAGTGATGGGGCATTATTTTGTACTCGCGCCGAAGCATCATACACAATACACAGCTTTGTACTTTCCGCTTGCTCTCGTATCACTGGCTTATGTGGAATGTAGCATACTTTACTACCCACTGTGTCTGGGCCATGTTATATCACGCCTTGCTCTAGCTGCCCTTTGATGATTTCATCATAGTTGTTGATGTTTCCAGATCTCTCCAGTTTGCGTACTAGGGTGTTCTATCTACGCAAACTGGCATCCCTCTCAGTTGGCAGCGGCAGGTGGTTACCTTTCCACGGGAGACCAGTTATGTAACATCTATCTTTACTCCTCTGTAGTTGTTCCTTGAATTCTTCAAATACTTCACGTTGATCCCCAGCAGGTCGATCTGCAAGACTAAGAACATATAGTTTACATAGTTCCGCGTAATCAACTTGTACGGTTTGGGTGAGTAACATCGCTGATACGTCAAATTCCTGGCCGGGAGAGGTAATAGTCCATCCTAGCTTAGTTAATGTTGCCACCGGATTCCATTCTCCTCCAATACGTGGTGGTTCTGCTGTGCTTATTCTTGTGCATTAACTGATTCCCAAGATCAAGTGGACGGGTAAGAGGGTCTTCTCGTCTTTGTCATCCATGACTACTCCTTCTAGGTGTGGGTGTCGTAACTGTCGTTCCAACATGCTCTTGTACTCAGGATTCGTTAAGGTCATGCACATCTACAACAACTGCTGGATATATAACCCGTTGTTTGTTTCTTTGATTGGTTGTCAACAGACTTCCCTTTGGTGGTTGTTCGCAAATTGACGTATGGTGTTTTCCATCACAAGCTCGGAAAATGGTAGTCCTTCAATAGTTGATCTGGCGAATTTTGTCACGGCCGCTAAATCACTGTTATTGCCTATTTCGGCTTCAAATACATTCCAGAAACGAAGCCAATCGGTGGCCGCGCCATTAAATAGGGTAATTATTAACTTCTTTTTTTTTATTTAGCTTCGCCAACTTGGGAAGCTTTGATTTTGTTGTAGTTTTATCTTTCTTAATTTCTTCGACCTTGTGTTCAAATTGCAGTTTTTGTTAATATTGTTCTTTCTCAAAATGTGGTTGTTGTGCCTGTTCAGCTTCTTTCGCTTTGCTCGCTTCATCGACTTTTATATTATCCAAATATTGTTGTAGTTTCTCGACTTCCGCGTCGACATCCTCAACTTGTATTTCGATGTTTTTACTCCAATCTGTAATCGCTTCATTGTTGTCCCCGCGTTCGAAATTTTTCTCCACAATCTGTAGTTTTATGTCCTCGATGCTCGCCGTAATCTTTATCAGCGCTTCGCGCTGTCTTGCAATGGCGACGATATTTGATTTATTTACTATTTCTTGTGTTTTATCGAAAGTAAACTTTAATAGCTTCCATTTTCCCGTTAAATCTTTCTCTAATTTATCCATATTTCGATTTCGTCGTAGGTCCACTTTGTCGGAATGCACTATTTAAAGCGCCGTTCTTTACAACAATTTCATAAAAATATTAAAATAAAAAGATCTATTTTTCCCGTTTATCGCCCACTAGTCACTTAGGCCGTAAGATGAGCATCCAAAAGATGCTTAGAAAACGGATTCCGTTGCACCCTCGTGGAACTACATAATTTTCACATAAATAGATAAAAACTTACTTTATCAGAATCCGTTGCTCTCCAAGCGAAACAGGTGCACAATTGGGAAAAAAATCCCTCCAAAGTTTGCTATTTTCGCGCATCGAAATATTCGAACCGCCATTATTTTGGTCGCAAATACGCATGCGCATGTCAGTCAAGCTCCCACTGCGCACGCGCGCAAACACGCACATGCTTTGAAGTGGAAACACGCTTAGTTATGCAAAACAATCATGGCTGAAGATATTTATAAAACTCGAATATCCTCATGTTTTATGCATTTTTATGGCGTTACGGAGCAACTTTGCAAAGTTACAAGCCACAGGCTTAAGAAATTTCTTGAGTGTAGGTCTAAATGGGCCAAACTTAAATGTCAACAAGCTGAAATAGCTAAGAAATCGTACGAGAACATCGATGACTGTCTGTCAATTCATACATGGAGAAGAACCCTGACAGCATTAACTTAGAGCATGTACTCCCAGAGATATGTATTATTTGTGGAAGAGACGCCTCTTGGTTCTCACTAGATAAGGTATGGTCATTTTGATAGGTATAATACTAGCGCAATGTGCACAACATTCTCGGGTTTGGTTTTAAAATATCTTGAATTGTGATCAATTAAGTTTATGTAGGGTAAAGTAGTTTCTAATGCTACAAACATCCAACCTTGTTTTCAACAGATATTTAGTTTAATAATTTTGTTTCACACCAGGTAACTAAGAAGAGAAGAAGAACCCCACTCGTGTTGGCAGAAACAATTGATGCTGGTCTTCTACGTACAGCTGTCGAGAGAAAGAATGATGAATGGATACTCGTGCAAATCCGCGGAAAAGACTGTGTAGCACTGGAAGTCCGCTATCACAAAGTTTGCTACTGCAATGATACAACATTTCTTACCAGAGAGACGAAGAAGCAATCGGACACTGAAAGACATCTTATGATGTCTTCTGTAGGCTAAGAAAGTAATCGAGACGGAAGTCATCGGAAATAAGCAAATAAAGTATATGAAAGATTTGCTGGAGAAATTTGTTATCATTGCTAAGGACAACGAGAATGTGGATGCATCTATATATAGAGCTTTTAAACTCAAGCAACGACTGATGAAAAGTTATCCCCAACTTGTGTTCCGTGTACCGAAAATGAGAAATGTTAGTGAGATTGTATATGTGGAAAATTTGGATTCTTCTGAATTGGTTGAGGAATATATGTCAAATAAGTCTGAAAACAACGATGAAGACTTTGATGAAGAGAGCTGTACACCATTGATGATGATGATCTGAATTCCAACACAGAAACTGAGGCCAGTGAGGGAAATTCTAAATCGTTCCTTGTTATTCTAGATAGTGGCTAAATAACAACTTATGTCACAATATAATATATATGTAATATTTCAAATCCTAGGAGTTTATATAAATATCCCTTAAAGCTCGGGACAAACTGAGAAACATTGTTGCGCAAAGATATTTGTCATATTATTTGTCTTACCAATGTTTCGGTATGTCATATTGTCCTACCAGCGTCGGCAAACGGAGAGAGAGTGTTTCATCAAATATTTCTGAATTTGTAGGAAATATTTTTGCTTTCCGGGAAGCAAATTTTGTTTCTGCAATAAAAGCCAATGTTTCCAGATGTGGGAGACAGGGAAACATTTGAGCAAACATTGAAAATCACGAATATTTCCGTGACAATGTTTCTTACGTTTGGCCAAGGCTTTAGTTTAGCGAAATATTTAATTTGTTCCTTGATCGTGTGAATTGTATGTATATTTGTATATTCTCCATCCTGTTTGATACAGGTGGGTTTTTTCCCTCACACGAATTTGTATTGAATTAGGATGTTAATAAGTTTAATTAAACTTTAAAACTGTATTTTGAAACAAATAAACAATAGCCAATTAATTGAAGTGATTTAGCATATGGGCAAGCAAAATGTACAATGTGTTTTAAACAATATTTAACGTGTGTGTATTTATTCGTTAATATTACAAGGTTTGATCTCTATTCCGTGGTTTTATTTTGTTGTTTTTACGGGGGAGATCGGGGAAAACCCACAGGAAAAATCCATTTTTCCTGTCTGCGCGTGCGCAGTGCGAGTTTGGCTGACACGCGCATGCGTATTTGCTACCAAAACAATGGCGGTTCGAATATTTCGAAGCGCGAAAATAGCAAACTTTGGAGGGATTTTTTCCCCAATTGTGCACCTGTTTCGCTTGGGGAGCAACGGATTCTGATAAAGTAAGTTTTTATCTATTGATTCATGTGAAAATTACGTAGTTCCACGAGGGATGCAACGGAATTGCATCTTCTGGATGCTCATCCTACGGCCTACTATAACACTTTCCTGAGTTTTTGTCGAGGGTCGAGGGTCGAGAATCAGAGGTCGAGGGTCGAGCGTGGAAGGTCGAGATCGAGGGTCGAATGTCGAGGATCGAATGTCGAGGATCGAATGTCGAGGTCGAAAGTCGAGGTCGAGGGTCGAAAGTGGAGGGCGAAAAATTGATTTCATTGGTACTGTTGAATTTGAGTAGAATGCTGAATGGTGTAAAAACTTTTAAAAACTTTTCGACTTTTATGAAAATAGTTATGAAAATAGTTATGAAAATAGTTCAAAAATAGTTATGACCGCGGCCTTGTCAATTTAACAACAATTATAAAATCTAAATTTAGTATCATTAATTTAACTTACTAATCAATATTTCTTGTTAATATTTACGAAAAGAAGTTCTGTAAATTGACAAAAGTATAATTTTTAAAAGTTTTTACACCATTCAGCATTCTACTCAAATTCAACAGTACCAATGAAATCAATTTTTCGACCTCGACTTTCGACCCTCGACCTCGACATTCGACCATCGACATTCCACCCTCGACCCTCGACCTTCCACCCTCGACATCTGACCCTTGACCTCTGACCCTCGACCCTTGAGAAACACCCAAACTCCACTTCTCTTCCATTTTATAGGGGTAGGGATAAAACGCTGAAACTGGATCGCGGAAACAGAAACTGAAAGCGGAAACTGAATTAGGAATGAAACGCTGAATTGGGGATACAACGCTGAAATGGGGGATAAAACGCTGAAATGGGGGGGATAAAACGCTGAAATGGGGATAAAACGCTGAAATGGGGATAAAACGCTGAAATGAGGAAATTTAATCGAAATCGTTGTTTGCTAGATCCTTGCCAACACATGTAATTTGCCAATAAAGTCGAAAAAATAAGAAAGCAGTTCCCGGTAAATGACAACCACAAATTTTCGAAGAACGATAGTTTTGATATCTGATAGTTTATCTTTTATTAATAATAGTAATAGAACGAATAGGTGCAATTAATGATTAATCGGACTCCCTCAGAACCAATGAAATTGCAGTATTTGCCTCTTATTACAGAAGGTATATAATATAATTTACTTAACATATAATTCCCTCTATATAACTTCGAACTCAACTTTTTGTGCCGCTATTTATTCACACGACTAGATCGGCAAGTTATGGCCATTAGAATTGCATTAGATCATTAAATTTAGCTAGCTACATGTAATTGTTAATTTAACTGCAGGAAGAGAAAATTAATGTATCTATGCCACATACAGCAATATTTCAAGCATGTAATATAACTGCCGTTGTAATAGCATACCATCTTGACATTGCCATATGGCTGATATTTTGGTGTAAAACCGGTGTCACATGAATTTTTGTGAAATTCCTAGGAATTATCAGGCGATATTACGACGGGACAGTTTTCCTGGGACACCTGTCTAAATTGCGAAAAACGTTTTTCCTCTCATAGACCCATGCTTCTCTATGCCAGGAAACATAAAAATAGTGTAGCATAAAGATTGAGTTATATGAAGTGAAAATTATATAATGTTAACTAAAATACAAACTATATATTAGACGTTCTTCGAAAATTTGTGGTTGTCATTTTACTGGGAACTCCTTTCTAATTTATTCGGCTTTATTGGCAAATTACATGTGTTGGCAATCGTCTAGCAAACAACGATTTCGATTAAATTTGCCAAATTCAGCATTTTATCTCCATTTCAGCGTTTTTCCCCATTTCAGCGTTTTATCCCCAATTCAGCGTTTTATCCCCATTTCAGTTTCCGCTTTCAGTTTCCGTTTCCGCGATTCAGTTTCAGCGTTTTATCCCTACCCATTTTATAGACTATACTAGTATGATTCTACTAACTATCAATATTAAACTAGAAACAAACAACATAACAACAAATATAAAATTGTTTGAATATATTTATAGCACTTTTGGATAGGACTAAATGATATCGAAGTCGAAGGACATTATGTTTGGGAGTTTCTTTCTAAACATCAAGCAAACTTTGAATTCTGGCGTTCTCCTCGTGGATCGGGCAAAAGGGAACAAAATGACTGTGTCTTAATATTAGGCGACGTTTATGCAGCATCAGTAAAAGGATATTGGGATGAGGGCCGTTGCACTTCACAGAATGGCTACATTTGCGAAAAAGAAGAAGGTAATTACGTCCCAACGTTTGAATATACGGAGGAAAAATTACACATAAAATTGATTTATGTCCATGCAGACAAACAAAAAACGTCAATGTTTGTCAAAAGCATTTGACAAATGTTTGTCAAAAGCATTTGATAATCTGATCAACCAATCACATATATATATTAGCTTCTCACTGACTGACTGTCCAGCAAACACTGAAGTTGCAGGTGACAAAAGTTTAATCCGTGACTGTTCGTCCTTCGATGAAGGTAGAAGTGCGAAACGTCTGAAAGTTGTATATCTTTCTATTTTTCAAATTCGATGTCTATGTATGTAATATGGTCAAAGATATCGTTATACTATACAACTTTTCGATAATTCATGTAAGTGTAGCATCAGCAAATTTTGTGAAGTAGTTTGCGAAAGATCCACGGATGTTTTATTTTAAGATTATTTTTGCTTATTCATGCTTTATCCATTTAACTAGAACTATTTTAAAATGAAGTTTTCAAAAATTTAAGTTGTTTAAAAAATAAAATGCGAACGATGATACATTTTCTTCCCCATTTTCCGCAGGAAAGAATGCTTGTCCTGACGGCTGGATCCCCTATAACGATACATGTTACCAGTTCAATATGGGTCCTTCTCAAAAGATGACCTGGGAACAAGCTGAAGCAGCTTGTAAATCAGTTTCAGATTTTGCTTCTTTGGTTACAATTACGAGCCAGAATGAGCAAGACTTCATAACAAAGCGAATACAAAATTCTAGATCTCTTAATACAGACGTCTGGATAGGTCTTAGTGATCTCAAAAACGAAACCGTATTCAGATGGTCGTCCGAGAACAATGATTTGACCAACATAGATTACCAAGTTTGGGCGAATGGCAAACCATCTGAAAATAAGGAGAGCAATGATTGCGTGATGATATTGGGTGTGAGGCAAGATGGCGCATGGACTGTCCAAGATTGTACAATAAAACGAAACTTCATTTGCACGAGGCACCGAGGTAAGTATTTTTGGTAAAGTTGATAAGCTCATTAAACATTCAAAAAACATCAGTGCGATGGGCAAATACTATCGCTGGCATCACAAACAATTGACAAATTATAGTATTTCTCTATAGTTTACGTGTATAGATTGTGGGCAAAACAATTGTTAAATCGAAATTATGTCAGCTATGTGTGTGATTATGATTAGGGAGCTGTCAATTTATGGACTATTGAGGGGTGGCTGGGAAAAAATCCGGACAAAATGGGGTGGCTACCAAAAATGTAGAGTATAATCGTTTATAATGGTAAAATGAACTTCAATCTCAAACAGGGGGTTTACATTTGCTAAAAATAATTATGCAGGTAAATGTATAAAGCCCCGGTCAAACTCTCAGTCGCGTTTGACCACCAACTCTCATCGACTCTCCTGCACTCTCGTCAACTGTCATCAAGTTTGAGCTGCTTCAAATTTTGGTGAGAGTTTATGAGAGTTTTGCAAGTTTGACCGGTCATGAGAGTTGTATACTAGTGGTTTGCACTTTCTATAAGAATTAGCTTAACAATATAACACGTTATGACTGTGTCTATAACAAGAAAAGCTAAGATGGAAATTTAAACACTTTGTTTAGCAATATTTAAAAATTATTCTCAGGGCTCCATTCTGCGCGCCAAATTATTTCTGTCGCAACTCTCGTGCAACTCTCGTTCGCGTTTGACCGAGGCATGAGAGTTGATGAAACTCTCATGCAAACTCTCATTTGCCAACTCTCTAAGTTGTAAATTGTATTGGTTGGACAGGCCGGAGGGGACTATAAAAATAGACAATATCCTTCGGGGTGGACTATGAAAATAGACAATATTGTTTCGGGTAAGAGAAGGGCCGTGAAAAATGTATTGCCAGTTGTGAAATATCTCCCCCCTTAAGTAAAGCATTAATTTTCAGACATGCTGAGTTGTAATGTTCCTCTTGGTATGGAAGATGGAAATATATTGGAGACTCAAATTACCGCCAGCAGTTCGTTGTCAGTGACGAGTGGTCCAGAAAAAGTTCGATTGGGTCATAACAGTTCCTGGTGCCCAGCCAGAACAGACAAGGTAAAAGCCTAAGTTATTTTGTTATTTTCCAGCGAAAAGTAAATATGAAAGTCAGACATATATTCGCTTGCTATTTATGTTTAGGTAAGTGAATACAACACCGGAATAAACACATTCACGAAAGTCACTCAGTGTCTGCGTCAGTTTCTGGACACTCTAGTATTCGCAAAGTCCAGTTTATGAACAGTTTCCAGATTGTTCCAGTTTCTGGACAGCTCAAGTATCCGGACACTTCCAGTATCAAAAACGTCCAGTATCCGGACACGTCCAGTTTTGAACACGTTCAATATCCGGACAGGCCCAGTTTCCATACAGTTCCAGTCTCTGGGCTGTACTAGTATCAAGACACGTCCAATTACCAGGCAGTTTTAGTTTCCGGACAGTACCAATTTTGTAGGGACATAGAAAATTGTGCGTAATGGAGAACGGTTATTAAGCTATACGCGGGGTGGTGGATCTCAAGAAGTAGGGAGAATAATAGTAAACTCCGTATTTTATTTGCATTCCTTATTATTGTTATAGGTGGGTTTCACTAAGCATTATCATGCAGAAAATGGTGGTCAACCTGCAGTTATCAAAATGAGAAAATAATGATAATTATTTTCATTATACATAGTAGTCTTGTATTTGAAGGAAAATAAATAGAATTGAGAGATGTAGTTTAATTTTATCCTATAGGTGTCAACATTTCTGAAGTTGACCACCATCTGCATACTGCCCTGTAACACGTGGTGAAAACCATCAATAGCGTACAATATATATTTTCAGGAACAATATCTTCAAGTTGACCTGTTATCACTATACAATATCAGAGGCATTGTTACTGAAGGGAATGTCATCGACTATATTTTGAGAATTAGTAAAGATGGCAAACGATACAAAACACAGAGTGGCAGCTTTTATTCGAAGACATTGGTGTGTATTTTTAATCTTATTATAAAGATGCCCTTGTAGTGATATAGGTAATTTTCGACCCAGATTTTCTAGGTGGAGTGAGGTGGTGTAAGGTGGAGTAAGTTGGAGAGAGGTGGAGACATCTCATTGAATATTCAATCAAGGCGGTTTCTAAGGGTGAGAAATAGGCGAATGAAGGTTTCCTGTGCTGGAAAATGGGGTAAATGGGGGTGCAAAATGTGATCTCATTGAATATTCAAGTCATTATTATGTAAGGATGCTAATAAGCAGAGTATATAAATATATTTATATAAGTACAAAAAATCACAGATCTTATAAGAAATCTTATAAGAAAAAGTAAACATTCTTCGCCTTAGTCTAATATATCCGCTGTGAAAAGCAGTGAAAGATAATGCTTAAATACAAGAAGTTTTAACAGAAAACTTCTGAATTTAGAACATTTTCAATGCAAACGTTGTATTGCTATGACGTCTCTAACGAGAAAAACACGAAAGGTTTAAAGTCATTAAGGGTTAAGCCAATACGAATTTGCAATAATCAGTGTTAGGATCAACAAGGATAAAATAATTTTTTATTGTGCTTTGATAAAACTCCGGCATGAGCCCCGTTTTGCGTGCATGAACCATCACACATGAATTTAGCTTACCCACTTCTGCAATGCTTCTTTACTGACTAAATTTGGTCGTTGTTTTAGTAGAGGAATAGCAATTCTTGCAATCCTTTTGGAAATGTCTCCAAGGACATAACCCTCTCTGTTTTCGTGCTCCGTGAAATCCTACTATACATCACCATGTTGATTTCTTAAGCATGCTGTGTAAGTAATAGTTTTACGTCTGTAATAAGTACACCATTAATTTTGGCTCTACTAGATCGATCCTTCAAAATTTTTGGACGTTCATTTATTGCGTAATTGCGATAAGTTAATTGTTTTAGGTCTGGGACAAGCTTACGCTTCATATCGCAGCCGATTTAGCTTGGCTTCATAAAGTCATCTGATAGGATTAAACTTTGTTCAAATATATAGGCTCAAAAATTCATCACAATGATAATGTGGACAGTACCATCAGCATGCACGCAACACATTTGTGAAATCTCTTTCGCCCAGTCTACAATCGCTTATCATACAGTGGCACCCGGTACAATTTGGGAAAATTGTATGTCCATATATACATGTAGGGCATGTCCCAAATGGGACATGCATGAGAATAGTTTTTTACAACTGTTACAGATTCTATTCATATATTCAGACTGTGACGCTTCGGCAGTGCCTCGTACCTCTTTCGTGTCAACATATAGTGAGAACCCGTGCATTCACGATTAGGCTGTCATTTTGAATTGAATTTGAATTTATTAAATTTGTTATCAGCTATTACAGTGACAACAGGGAAAGAAACAGGGCATAGCCCCAATTGACATCAAACCCCTGATGGCTAAGAAACATGATAAAATATTAAATTAGTAAAGTATAATACAACAACAAGTTCAAAATTAGTTAAGTACGTCTTTCGTCAGGAAGAATATAAGAATCTAGTTTCATTGTATAATAATCTGAGATAGCTTTCTTAAAAATTACTAAATTGGTTGAACTTTTAATGGCTAGTGGTAGTGAGTTCCAAGTGGAAGCAACACGGTGAAAATAAGAGTATTTTAAGTAGTTTTGACTTGCTTTCTGTATCTTGTAATTAAGAGAGGAAAAATTACGGGTAGTTATACGATTTTGAGCGGAGCACGGTTGTAAGGAGGGATGGTCTAGAACTGTCAGGCCTAATCTATGTTTAAATAGGAGTATCATGTCTTTCGAATTTCTTCTATATTCCAAAGGTAACAGGGATAACTTGAGGAGGCGCTGTTTATAATTAAGATCGACAGGATAATTTAAAATAAATTTTGTGGCCCTGCGTTGCACGTTTTCCAATGTCATCTGGTGTTTGATGGTATATGGTGACCAAAGTTCGCTTGCATATTCCAAAGTCATAAATTTCCAAACTTGTAAGGCCTTTATAGATACGCTTGACCAGCCTGAAATTCCAGAGTCAAATACGTGAGCATAATAATTGAAGGGTTTTGTAGATGGAAAATTATTGAGTGTAAATTATATACATTTATTAGACCTAACCAGGAACAGCTGCGAGAAATGCAACTATAGGTCCCAGGCAGGAATCGAATCTGCGGCCTTGCGATTCCGGTGCAGTGCTCTAACCAACTGAGCTACAGAGTCCAGTTGTCGAGCTCTAACCACAAGTTCATGTATTTATACTAGGGTACTGCCATGTTAAGTTGTGGGTAAATATCTAGATTTTGATGGCATCTCACTCGATTGAATAATAATTGAAGGGTTTTGTAGATGGAAAATTATTGAGTGTAAATTATATACATTTATTAGAACTAACCAGGAACAGCTGCGAAAAATGCAACTATAGGTCCCTGGACTCTGTAGCTTAGTTGGTTAGAGCGCTTCACCGCAGGTTCGATTCCATCTACAAAACCTTTCAATTATTATTAGAGCTCGACAACTAGACTCTGTAGCTCTGTTGGTTAGAGCGCTGCGCCGAAATCGCAGGGCCGCAGGTTCGATTCCTGCCAGGGACCTATAGTTGCATTTCTCGCAGCTGCCTGTTCCTGGTTAGGTCTAATAAATGTATATAATTTACACTCAATAATTTTCCATCTACAAAACCCTTCAATTATTATTCAATCGAGTGAGATGCCAACAAAATCTGGATATATGTGAGCATGTTATATATAATTTTAAACCCTTATAAGATACTGAGAACGAGTATTGTAACTAAAAGGTTACAAGTAGATGGTTATACATAATAAGAAATTGCAAAAAGATGAATTTGCTGACAAATCATCAGCTGATGCTATTAAGTCTGCACCTGAAAATCCTATAGACATGTGGTTTTCGCTTTTCTTCAATGTCTGACTTCAAGAAAAAATAATAATGGATTCTTTTCCCCCTATCTTACAGACAACAAATCTGCTCGAACTGGATGAGATATACATAAAAGTTTTAGAAATGGTCTTTGCTTGACAGCTCTAGTTATCTCTGTTCGAGAGTTCGAGCCCAAATAATTACAGTCAGCGAAACAACACTTTGAGACCTTTTCCCGACTTAATGTAATTAGATTGAATCACTTAAGAGGCTGTGCCTGTAAGAACCGACTGTAATGATGTACTGTCATATACTTGTGTGACATAGTTTGCATTCAATGTAGCTACAGTCAGTATTAATATAACCATCCAAAAACGAGTCTCGTATGATAGTATATGAACATTACACCAACCAATGATTTTCGGTTTGAAAATTATCCCTATCTTCATATTTTTGTCATTTATTAGGGTATCTAAGCACATTATGAAATCGCACTAAGAATCAGGGCCTTTTTTAAGAAATCGTTAGTGGGGGGCCATAATCGAAAGGGGACGTAACAAGTAGGTGGTGTATTACCGTTGTGGGAAGCTTAATGGAGGTCTGGGGGTCCTCCCCCAGAAAATGTTTGTATTCTTGAGGCTCTGTGGCTTGATTTCCTGCATTTTCAGAGACAATTTTGATACATCCCATCTAAATGGAGCCAGGTTTTGTTGTGCGAATACCATAACTTTCTTCTAAACTCAGTTTCCCCCCCTTTTTTGCTTATATTTTGGACAAAAGGGACCTTCACTGGGGGGGCCAAAATAGCTTACTGGGGGGGCCAACATGGGAACTGGGGCAGCCTATCCGTTAAAAAAGGCCCTGCTAAGAATTGTTTAACTATTATACTAACTATTATAGCTCTTTGTTTTGTGGAAGTGACATTAATTTTGACGCTTTCGTCTATCACATAATTGCTTATATACTTCTTAAGTTCACCTTCTTAACGTTATGGATTTCGTAATTATAAACGATCGAGTTCGAAACGTTTTCTTTTTGTTTCGTCAAAGGATCGGGCTTAAATTCGTACTAGCGGCCATTTTTCGGGCCGACTAGATGATATATTGAAACCATCCTTTGACAGACCTTGCTTCTTATATCTGATCCGCTTTTGATTACTTTTCTATGATAGGCTCGTGAAACGAATAATATTTTGAGCTCGTCTTTCTCAAAAGTGGCACCACTTACTAATACACCCTCAATTGTTTTCTGAAGTCTCTATATGATCTCATGAAAAATATATATTTGAGGAATTAGGTGGAAAATGCAGTAATCGTGGCGCAAAATTAAATATTTTTCATAATTACCAGAAATGAGAATTACTTTTGAGAAATGTATTTTCGATTATAAACATATGCTACTTTAATTTTACAATTCAAAACATTATTTGGCGTTCCGATCCTGGAACGTATAATCGTTATAAAATGATCAAATTTCAAGCTTTTGTCAGGCGTGTAATATATATATTAAAGGGAGTGACATGCCTTCATACGGATTGTCATTTCCGGTAATTATAAAAAAATACAATTTTGCGCAACTTTCCCAAATGTATTTTTCATGAAATCATAGGGACTTGTTAGTACTTCAAAATACAATTGAGGGTGTATCAGTTAGTTGCGCCACTTTTAAGAAAAACGAGCTCAAAATATGCTTCTTTTCACGGTTGGGTCTATAATAAGAATATAGTCCAAAGCGGGCTCATGTAAACGAATAAAAAAGAAACCGTTTGTTTCTCTAAGAATGCCCGAAAAACCACGAATCCATACCCACAGCGTATCATGTGCTGCTATATGCATGGTCAATTATTAATATTGGATATCCCATTATTAAAAACACGTTGAAGGATGAGAACCTTAATAAATTGAACGAATTTTTACCAAATAAATCCTCCTCGGCTTATGAAACGAGGGGAAATTGTAAATATATGAACAATTATTGTAAAACATTATATTTATTATCGTAAATAATGTCCTATTTTTTATTGTATAATATAGATTACTCACTGATGTAATTTATTAATAACCTTTGCCGGAAAAGCCTTTGGTTACAAAGTAGCCTTCGTATTTTAATATGATAAAGACGATGCGCATGCCGGGAAATGAATTCAACAAAGCCAAATGAATATCCCGAGGATATTGAAAAATATGCATGTGTTATGATTTATGTATGTATGTATAGATTATAGTATTAGATCATCTTATGGCACAGTCTGGCAAAGAAGAACGCACGGCTGATATTTTCGCGAAGAGCAGGCATCGATCACATTTTATAAGAGCGAAGAGATAAAACTAGTCGTCCTAGCACCCATTATATCGTGCTGTTCAAGTCACCAAGACATAAATAGCATATTTTTATGCTTGCCAGACAAGTGAATCCTGCATGGTAAAGTGCAAGAGTTTATAACCGGTCATGAAGTGTCGTCCTTAATTTAAGGTTATTAATGTTAGATTTAAGACTAACAGCAGATAATTAACAACGACGTAAATGAAGTGCATGTGCTGCCTGCAGGCAAAGATAATGCCTTACACCCACTAGTGCTTGCTATAATTTTAATCTATTGATGACACCCAGGAAAAGAGAAGAGTATGACGTTCTGCGGGACAGCTCTATAATCAAATTCTCTGACATTTTGAACAAATATATGATCAAACGACCAGTTAAAATTTGTATTTTATCTCGACCATAATATCTCAGCATACGAAAAGTAAGCCCGATCGATTTCACTCAATTCACGCATTTTATCGACCCAAACTTCGTGGGTCTCGGTGGGACCTGCAAATGTTACTTCGAGTTTCTTTTATAACTTTTTATTCACATTCCATAATATTTTTTTATGTGACTTTCTACAAAGCGTTCAACGACAAGTAAAAAAGCGCTAGACTGTCGTGTGAGCCGTTTTTGGCATAACCGTTGACTAAGTCAGTCCCAGTCTCAATAATACTGTTTTTCTCACTGTTACAGTGTTACCTGCACCCTGCACAAGATTTTTACATCCCATATCCAAGGCCTGCGAGAGCCAGTCACGGGCCCAGGGCAGATTGGTGAATGCGGGCCCCCCTCACTCTCTCAGTCCAGTAGCGTAGCCAGAGTTTTGACTTTGGACTGGCAAAACAAACATAGATTCGGAATCGGAATGCGACCGCCAATGGTGCGAGAATGCTATGGGGGTTCGTGGGGCGTGCTCCCCCTGAGAAATTTTGAATTTCTAGCATTGGACCCTTTAACAGCATTTGACACATTCTGAGACTCATAGGCGTACGAGGCGGGGGGGGGGGGGGAGGGTTGGGGGGTCTTCCAAAAGGTTAATAGTGGTTTTAACCTTAATAACAAAACTAGTATAACTCGAAAAATATCTTAAATATTTTTGCGAAGTGCTAGCTCATGGAAGCTTGGTTTTTCTGTTTTAGAAATACGTCAGTATGTATTAATCATTTAAACGTATTCTTAAATTGTGCTTGGTGTTCAAACAATTTCATTTGTAATGCATTTGCATGGTATGGTATATTTTATAAGTACTTTATCCTTAGGTTAATATAAATTGTCATAATAGTTAATACTTGAAAAAACATTATTGGCATACCGATAAGGAGCTATTGTAATGGGACACGTGGGTATTTTTAACAATTATTGGATGAGGCGGAGCAGGATATCGATAATTATTCAGACCAAGGTCAACGTTATCTGCCGAAGCGAAGCTGAGGCGGATAACGTTGACTGAGGTCTGAATAATTATCGATATCCTGCGTAAGACGAATTCAATAATTGTTTTATTATTATTTATATAGATTTTATTACTGTTCATAAATATCAATACAGAAGAAATATGAGAATATTTCATGAGAAATATGAGAATATTTGCTTTTTTTGTGTTTGCCGAGTCTTTGTTTTCTACTATTTTCTCAATTTCTTCGTTTGAAAACGTTGCGAAACGAGCAATAGCCATTATAAATATTAAAACTTGAAGACAAAACAAACTTCAAAATTTCCCGCTTATTTGTAATTTTATGCGATATACCGCTGGAATATTCCGGGCGCCGTCCAATTATCTCTGCAAATTACTGTTTCCGCTGAAAAATAGCGCGGGCACCGGCAGATATCGATAAAAATTCGCAAGCTTTTAGCCAATGAGAAAACGATAACACATAACAATGAATAATGATCCCCGTAATTCGTAGTCACATGAATGTAATGCGCAGGAAGCGGATAGGAGTGGCGATATAATCTACAGCAGTATGTGCATCAGTTCATTCTGCTCTTCAACCTGGTAGCACAAGGTCAACTCTCTGGCTGAAGTCAATTTATAAGGTATTCATCTTTCTCTGATATTCTTTATCATGTCAAGTTGTGTCCCAAGTATTTTAATTCTCGGTCATTCTTTTGTCCTCTACCTAAACTATCATTAAGTAGTTTGAATTCTGGCCCAGATTTTAATGATGAAGAAATTGCTGAGCGGGAGTCTGAACCTGTGCGGCCGGATGAAAATCGTAAGTGTTTCGACATTAATTATAAACCGTTTGGTAAAGGTTTGGTGATGGCCTCACTAATTATTAATAGTCTTTTGGCGCATATTGATGAATTTCGAGTTTTTATGCACGAATCTGATATTGATGTTATTTCAATCAATGAACCAAAGCTTGATTCGTCAATTAATGATAACCAGGTTTATATACCCGGCTACGAAATAATAAGAAAAGATAGAGAAAAAAAATAGACGACATGGGGGTGGTGTTTGTATCTATGTAAGGTGCAATCTTAAGAGCGGTCGTCTGTAAAAATCGACCAAAGGTGTGCAATATAAAAATCGAAATTTTTGTTTCTTTGCCCAAATGTACGCCCAGATGAACTATTCATGAGAAAAATACTAAAATCTTAATCAAGTTTTTATTTTAGGAGAAAGGCGCGATTATCTGTTTTGACGACTGACCAGCTCATTTTAAGGCAATTTCACCGCACCTCACAAAAAATTCTTTAAAAAAATCAGTGTTAAAGTAATTCAATAACTACATTAATAATATCAAATAACAAACATTTCTTGATCGCTAGCAATAATTCCAATAATTTACAAAGTTTTAAACTTGAGTGATTTTTCACATATGAAAATATCGCTTAACTTCAATATGGAAAATCGCATATTGCTACATGCCTTGAGGCAACAAGGTTATAACAAGATTAAACAACAATGTTTCCTCTTTTAGAAACTGTAGTAAAATTTTTGGGCTACTGAAAATATAAAATTTTAAAGCCCTTGACATTTGTCCTATAGAGGTCAAAAATTTACGTCACAAGCGTAAACACATGTTGGCCGTTTAAAAAATTCACCCGAAATTATCTTATTCGTCATTTCATTTGAAATAAACAACGTATCTTATTTTCAAAGAAACAAGAAATGAACGAATCCAGGGGCCAAGAAAATTATTTTAATAGCGATAATGCAACTTTGCTTTTGGGTCACAGTAATTGGCCAAAAGCTGTTGTGATTCCCTGTCACAATTTGTAATGCTATAATTGAATTATTGTTATTTGTAATGTGACAAAGCTTATAAAATTAGACCGAAACGGGTTAGACCTAAACTTACAAGTAATCAAATGTTTATTAATAGCATTTAGCAAATGTATGTAATCAAATGTTTGTCAATAGATATTTATATTTAAACTCAAAACAATCCCGATCGCGGTGTTACACACAGAAAGCCAGGTGTCAGATGTCTTGTTGAAAAGACCCTTCACTAAACGTCTATGTTGCGATGTGAACATGGCGTCATGGCTTCGTGTAGCTTTTCCACACTGGTAAGCAGTTCTTGTGGAATAAGTCGTTATTATACCAAAAGCGAACAGAGCGTGATCCTTTCAAGCTGTACCAGAAACATCAAGGGACATTTGAAGAATTTGAATACGCACGATTCGGAGCTTCAAACCGAGTCAAAACTTATCCTTGCACGCGCAGGTGAGTTTTCGTTGTTAAAATTCTAATAAAAATTGTCAGGTGAAGTTGTTAGTGAGTACAGGTTGTGGGCAGTAACAAATTCGGATGCATTTTACCGGCCGATTATATATATCGTGCGTAAATGTGTTGAAAAAGTCCAACTACTTCCCTTTCCCTATAAAGGTTGCTATAGATACTGCTAGAAGTGAAGGTAAGTGTTATAATATTTGCTAAACGTTGTGTTCATGTTGGTTTTCAAATATCAAGTAGAGCTGTAGCAAGTAGTATATTTTGACCGGATCTAACGCTTCGTTGTTGAGATGGATATTTTGCGCAACTTTATTTTCGCGATTTCACAAAAGAATATTTTGTAGGGCCGATTTTCATGGGCCGAGTTTTCCCGGTTTGCCCAGGTGAGACAATTTACCCGATACCGCGGCTTCGTTTGCAGAAACAAAATGCGATTACTTGATTGAATGCTTGATATTGTCAAAGGTGGTAACGTATCGTTCGTGGTATAAACTATAAAGACGATCAGCATACATAAACGTTTGTCACCGTTCGTAAAAGAGATCGTCAACTTTCGCGTTCAAATTGAAATTGTGAAACTAAAGTGCAGCGAAATTTATAGGAATAAAGAATGTAAAGAGAAAGAACCCATAAAACTCTGTGAACTCCATGAAATTTTAGTACGTACTAGTAATCCACTACCTGTTCCCACTATCCGCGACCCTCGACTATCAGTTACTCTTTACTTATTCTCGTGGCATTTAGTTGAAACGCGCGCGATAATGTTGTCATTAAACGGCAATATGATAGCTCGCTGTGATTATAAATATTGGGCTTGATATTTGTGAACCCGGAGGCAATCTTGGGCCCACGTTAATTAATCCACGCGCGGCTTCACACCATTTAATAGTCTAGGTTCAATAGAAGCAAAAAAAAAAATAAGGTGTATTTCTCCCTAAGTAACCATCATCATCTTAGTAAAAAATTATGTTGATTTATTTGATCCATCACGATCTACTTTCTCAGGATATTCGATGTACAAGAAAGTCATCTCCAGATGTCGGTATGTCCTCGTCACAGAGATGAGTTTGGAATAAGGTGGCTTTGTAACAAGAAGAATTGTGTATGTCCACCAGAATGGGCACCCCACAAAGGCAGTAATAGGAGAGGTGACCGAGGAGTGACTCTTCAGCAGTCTCAACTTCTGTACAGTTTGACATCAATACTTGTTCCAGTTTCTTCGCGTGAGTACAAAAATATAACTGCTTGCATGTCTAGCTGTTCATTTTTACATAATTCACCTTTTTTACTCTAGCAATTTGCAAAAGATGTCGGCTTATGCTAGGAAAAATTTCATTCGATACATCTCCGGCTGGTATGTGTCATAAAGTTATCTGTGATGTGTCTTTTAGTTGTAGAGTCAGAATTCGACCCGTCATCCTTTTTCAGATGACTGTATCTTAAGGTGTTTATATGAGCCCTACATTAAGGCCCTCCTAGGCGAGATCCCGCTTGCTAATTGAATTCCCTACTAAAGATTGTTTGCGTTTACATGAGAGGAGCGCCAGTCCTACAAGGCGAGATCTCGCTATTGACAAGGCGAGATCTCGCCTACACACGTAAAAATCTCACATCTTGTTGACAAGTTGTTGGCTTAACAAGCTTGTAGCAAGCTTGTTGACAAGTTGTAACAAGCTTGTCATTTTATCAAGCTATAGCAAACTTGTGTCATCAAGCTTGCTACAACTTGTTGGTTTGCAGACTTGTAGCAAGTTGTTGGAACAACTTGAATCAAGCTTGTTGAAACAAGCCATATCATGCGTGTTAGAACAACTTGTTGACAAGTTGATGTGGTCGTGAAGTTGTAACAAGTCCGTTTCAACAAGCTTGTAGCAAGACTGTTTTAACAAGTATGTACCAAGAGTTGCGAACAACTTGTTACGGCATTGTTAACGGCAAGAGTTTTTATACAACAGCTGAACCAATTTGAACTTGGCAAAACCGTATTTTATTGGTGGTTGCTAAGCGTTGTTATGCAGAATGAAAGTTATGGCGAAAGCAAGAAAAGCTGACTTTCAAGACTTCAAGTTTCTGTGGTTTCAACGGCAAAATCATATGGTTTAAATTTTCTTTATTTTGAAGAGAAAAATGTCAAAAAATAGCTGGTAAGTGTTATATTTTATAGCTAAGTTAGTGCGCTTGAGTAGATTTTGTAAAATTATCGCCTAAACATTACAGTTTTTTGTTTTCTAACACCCAAATATTATGTACAGTGCAGTATTTATGCTTGTAATCTTTGTATGTTAATATGCTTTATTGCTTTGGCTTTGAATACAATATATTGCCTCCTGGTGGTACCTAACCGAATGAAACCGTTGATTTCTCGCATTTACCCAGGCCCTGACTTAATTCAGTAAACAATATTCATTATTTATAAAATTAGCTCAAACTTCTGTACTCAGCAGCCTAATTTAACTGCCCCTGTCAGAGATAAAACTCTGGACAGGCATTTTATATGCAATGATCACTGAATATTTTGTATTGAATTGCAAAATATATATTTTAGTAAACAAAATTCATATTAATTTGAAACCTTCTAGCATAAAACAGCTATCATATTTTTGCTGCTGGGTGTATTGAGTACTGATTGTCATGGTCTTTTGGTCTAATATTATTATTATTAAAAAGCAAATTTAATTGGGGTATGGGATCTGCCTTGCCCATAAATATCAACATATATTGTCATGGTCAAGGCATTTCAGACCATAAATCAATTGAAAGGCATGGCACATGCAGAACCTGGGGGCTGTATGACATATTAAATTTCCAAACAGTAGCCAAAAATAGGCATAACTTAAAAAGAGGGGGTCTAAACTCAAGAAGGGTTCTACTTGATTTTGACTGGAATACTTCTGCCATGAATAGTCTGGGAGCCAGGTGGGTCAGGTATAACAGGTTTATTATTACAATATACAGAATTTCGAGAAGAATAAGAAACATGATAGGTGGGGCCTATAAACAATAGAACAGGCAAATTGATGAATGACTACTAACTGGGTATAATTTTATATAGGTACAGTGGCTTTCTTAACATGGTATCTGGAGGGAAATTATGGCAGATCCACAAGAATATCAAATAAAGAAATTTGTGGTTCTTCATGGAAGGAGTGCAACCATCCTCAGAAAGGAAAATGTTTAGTAAATGAAGTGACCGAACTATTACAGACAGAAGATTGACACAGACAAGTAATTGAATTAAATATACAGGGATTGGCCAGTTTATTTTCATTAAATTAAATTTTTAACACCGATCTACTCTTTAAATACTATTCATATATACGTGTAGTACAACATATATCCTAATAATCCTATTATTATTCTCCACATAAACCATAATTTAGGGGTGTATAGGACATGGGCAGTCTTTTGATTCCAATAATTATATAATTATAATCATTGAACAGAAGCCCTGAATCTGAGATAAAAATAGACATACAACTACTATTTATTATATCAAAAGCATTTAAAGGTCTGAGTGTTTAAGTTTTGTTCTAAAACAAGCAACTTCAAGCTCTAGTTGCATGATTATCTCTTTGCACACCAGTCAATGTAAGCCTTGCCCACCCCAGGGCACAGATAGCATTTTTGAAGCTGGGGAAAGCTTATGTGCAGTCGGGGGGAGGTAGGGGATGTAAATTGACTGGTGCATAATATCTTTGTAACCAAATTCTTCCTACAGATTATTTCCATCTTGGATTTATACCTAAATCACAATTAAGAAAGGTTGCATTAATGTTTCCTAAAAATGCTGCTGTGGGTTTGTGTTGGAACTGCAATAAAGTCTGAAAAGTTCAAAATATGCCAATGTTCAGAGAAAAGGCCATTCTCATGCTACTGCACGACCGCCTGAGTGTTTTGAGTCTTTTTAGGTACAGTAGTTTCAAAAAACCCATGGCAGCTGATTCTTACAAAAGTATAAAACCCTTTATTATAAAATTTATTACAGTCAAATCCGGTGTTCTGTTACGAGCAACATTTGAAATATTGTCTCACACAATATTGATTTGGAGATTGCTCTGTGCAATTCGCAACCGACATGAACAAATTGCATATTGAAATTCTCAACCAATGTCCTGATTTGACTGTAATATTAAATACTGGTAACAATGACATATATATTGACATTGACATGCAACCCTTATTGTCCCTTGATTTGTATTAATGAAGGCAAAAGAGAGACAGTTTTGTAATTGTGCCACGAGAACATAATTTATTGTACATTATTTCATTGTTGAATGCCTGTATCACAAGGCCCTGACAAAGGTTGCACTGTCAGTTTGTCAACTCCTTCAAAACATGATATTGAAATAGAATACTCTGAAAAAACCCACTTTAATTGCATGCAAAATATGTAAATGATAGTTTTACCTTTGTATTTAAATCTGCAGTTTATGTATTTACTAATCTTTGTTCTCTTCTTTCAAAATAATATGAAATTTTAAGCAAAGTTTGTGTTGTCTGTTTTTTTTTATCGCTCCCCCCCCGGAAAACACGCGAACACACACGCGTGTTTTCTGGATAATATTCGCGGGCTTTTGCGTGGGTTTACGCGAGCCGCCATGTTTGTTACAAACTTGTTGAATCGAGCTTGTCACGGATTGGTTTCGACAAGCTTGCTACAGCTCCGTGTCAACAAACCTGTACCAAGTTGTTGACAAGCTTGCTACAACCTTGTTGGCAACAGCCTTGCTACGGCTCTGTCACAACAACCTTGCTGCAAGAACGGGAACAAGTTGTTACAAGGCTGTTTCAACATCATGAGACAAGCAGTGCGAACACATCCTGTTGACAAGATGTTGATGCAGACTTGCTACAAGTCTGCTGCAGGTTTGTTACAACTTGTGCGTTTTTACGTGTGTAGTAGGGCTGTAAATTTCCCATATAAATGCAACAGGGAGGGCTGGCTCTCCTGGTAGGGTTGAGTAAAAAACCCGTCGTATCGATTTCAAACTCAATTTTTTTAAGCTTTTTATAGTGTAGATATTTAGTTCTAGAACAATATTCAATTGTCTGTAAGTTTTTATTCCAAAATTAGCTTGGCAAACTACGATTTTGGACGTCATAACAAAAATAATGAGTTGAACGGAAGCCATTCAATGCTACTTGCGAAAGGAAGCCAGCCCTAGCAAGAGAACTGATTTTTCTCATGTAAACACGGGGTGAAAATCAGCCCTACTGCTAGGGCTAGCCTTTATGTAGGGCTCATGTAAACACCCCCTTACAAGATTTTATTGAATAGTTTAAAAATACCTTATAATCACCATAATTATCAGGTGTTCAAGACGAAATGAGCAAGGCTACCGAATCCGGGCCTTCTGTGGACAAAAGACAAGACCATTATTTGGAGGGACCTTGTAACCTCAGCGATTCCACTGTAGCTAGTCTGGTATCCTAAACGAGATTTCATATTTCTTGTTCTCCTTGTATACGTTTTTCTACTGTGTTATTCAGTATGTGCGTTGCGCAAAGCGATGCTTTCATCTTTGAAAGATATATATATTTTCTTAGGAAACTACCTCTGAAACGTCTATTTGCAAAATGATGGAAAGTTTGGCCATTTACTCGGACGAAAGGAGTGTATACTGTCCTGACTATGGCAGTTCTAGCTCGAGCGATGACCCAGTTTCGGGCAGTGGAAGTGTTGTGGATCTCAGTATTCGACGGAATGCACTTAACGAATTCCTTACGGCCTCTGGGGTCGATTGTGTACCAGTGTCTCGAAAGCCTTTTAGTCAGTTGACGAGACGTATGCAGAACACCCACGTCTCCAAAGCAAGTGAGTCTATCGTGGCTTTACTTGATGTAATTGCTCCTGGAGAGGGAGGAGCTCTATGGCAGGCGACCAAGAGGGCTAAGCTGGTTAGCATAATTGTGCCATCCCTAGATGAGATCGACAGTGCTGACAAAGTGTACCTGAAAGCCCTCGCAGAAACGTACCAACATGCAGTCGGGTGGGATACACGTCGGCAGGTCTTGTCTATAATGGCAGACCTAATTCCATTTCCTAAACTCCAAAAATATCTTCCACACATTACCCACCATAGAGTCAAAGCTGCACGTCACCACAAGCTGGAGTATGGTCGTGGAGCACCAGTACCAGATTCAAGGTCATCTAGGATGCGTGTCAGCCCCGTTCAGCTGGATCATTTCTTGACATTTGTCACAAGCCCTCATGTAGTGCAAGATCTCCCATTTGGGCAGCGCCACATTCGTCTATCCGATGGTAAAATCATTGAGACACCAAATGTCATACGGACAATGATAAAACAGCGCATCATTGCTCAGTACTCACAGTTTTGTGCTGAGACTGACTTCAATCCTTTTAGCCCCTCCACCATGCACCGTATCCTATCATCGTGCTCAGCTTCGGTGAGGAAGTCCTTACAGGGACTGGATTATATAGCTGCTGAGGGGACCACAGCTTTTGATGACTTTTTATCAATTACTTCAAAACTGCTCGATCACGATCTTGACCATCATGCTGTGCAACGACTTCAAAAAGCCTTGAAGGAGGGGAAACAATATCTGAAAACCGATTATAAGGTAAATTTGTGGCGTGACGTTTAAAGAGATAGTGATAAATCCTTCACTGAATTTTTTTCATTAACACTTCCATTCATCCATATATTCATCAATTTACTCATTCACCCACCATTTTTAGTTCGTTTTTATGCATTCATATATATTTATTCACTCATTCATTATTGTTTTCATTCATTAGTTCAACTGTTGATTCATCCATTTGATGATTCATTCATTCATTTATAAATCAATTAATTCAATAACCCACTAATTAGTTCGTAAACAAATAAGTTTGTAT
Source organism: Trachythela sp. YZ-2020 (assembly GCA_016169945.1). Classification (NCBI taxonomy): domain Eukaryota; kingdom Metazoa; phylum Cnidaria; class Anthozoa; order Malacalcyonacea; family Clavulariidae; genus Trachythela; species Trachythela sp. YZ-2020. Next base: position 1,565,355 of record JADLSH010000385.1, read on the forward strand.
ATTCTTTTGATTTATTAACCTATTCGTTTTTTCATTAATTTCTCCCTTCCTTTATTTATCTATCATTTTTTATATTTAAAATTTTAAAAACTCTTTTATAAAAGAAAAGAAAGTTATGAACACATTTATCATTTTTATTTTTATAGGTGCATGTGACACAGGCTTCCAATACTGCAGACCATTGTCTCTCATTTGCGTGGAGTGATTCTAAAGATAGAAGTCTTACTCAAAAATGTGATCACCCCCACAATCAGTGTTGTCAATCCTGCGAGAAGTTAAAAATCACTTTGTCGGAAGTGAAATCTTTGGTTAATGGAACAGGTATCGCAGAGGACAAGGACGACATGCTGTACTCCTATGAACAAGCTGCTCAGGCCCAACGCATGGAAATCACATGTACTAAGATCCGTACAACAAGACAAGGCACGAACGTAACGGATATTTTAAACCTATTAGATGATACTTCAGCATTAATAACGCAGGACTGGGCCATGAAGTAGCGTGAAGTACCGTTTTGCCCCAGAAGTACCGTGAAACTCAACAGGACTGGTTCGATAAACGCGGTATATCATGGCACGTCAGCGTAGCTGTGCGCAAAGTCCATGGTAAACTGCAACACCAAACCATGATTCACATTGTGAAGAATGCGTCCCAGGAAAGCGAAACAGTGATGTGGATAATGGAGCACACACTCGCGACAATCAAGAGAGAACACCCAGAATTTTCAACCGCCTACTTCCGTCAAGATAATGCTGGGTGTTATCACAGTGTTGCCTTACTGTCAGTTTGTCCTGATATAACACGTCAAACAGGAGTCCACATCAAAAGAGTGGATTTCAGCGACCCTCAAGGAGGTAAAGGGGCCTGTGATCGCAAAGCTGCCACCATCAAAGGCCACGTACGACGGTTTATTGACGAAGGTCACGATGTCCTTACAGCCGAGGACTTCAAAGAAGCCATCTTGTCATTTGGAGGGATGGATGGAGTCAGAGTAGCGCTCGTTGATCAAATCGTAAAAAAGGTTTCCGTGGAGGGAAAGTGGGAAGGCGTAAGTAGTCTAAACAATTTCTTCTACCCAAATGATGCACAAGGCGTTACTATTTGGAAGTCGTATGCTATTGGCGAAGGAAAAACATTACCATGGAGTAAACTGCCTGGTAAGTCTGATATAGAGGAAGTGTAATTGGATAACGGAGTTGCTTTTCTGTTAAGTGGAGCCCTATTGACCGGTTTCCAAAGGGAAAGTCAGAATGGCCATATTGAGCAAGTTATTTTGAAGAAATGTACTTGTGGGTTGGACAAATATACCTGTCAGTAATAATCGGGTAGCTGCATTAAGCGAGTGGCAATAGAACGGTATTCCACTGTATCTCAAATAACCGTTATTTTCTTGTCAACCCCCCCCCCCTCACCCTTTTCTATTCATAACTAAAATATATAGTCGGCCGCTTAATAGACCTTCGAAACCAAATAGAGGTCACACTGTATCCATCCTACCAAACCAAAATAAATTTATGATTCATGGCTTATCTTTTGTAATATATTTATTTCGTATTACCGGCACTAGAAAAATTTTTTACGTAGCTTTAAATTTTTATTTGTCTTACAGTTCCTTCAATTGTGTTGAAAATAGATAAACCCTCGGAGGATTTATGATGTCTTATTTTTTATTCTTTAGTTCATGTCGTTTTCACTGAAACGCCTGACGTCGCAACTGAAATAGAGTTTTCTCCGGGAGATTTTGTGGAAGTTAAGAGCTCCGTTAAAAATCAAGAAGAACACAACGCAAAAGAAGATAGTGGGGAAGATAAGAATGATGATACCAAAGACGACGATGAAGACAGAGAGGAATTCAACCTTCTCGTGAAAAACAACGCGTTGTTTTCATGTCCATCACAAGGCTGCGTTTGTACTTTCCAGAAGCACTCAAGTCTAGAATACCACATCCTTTACGGAAAGTGCAAGCTGCTAAAAGAGCGAAACTCTCTGTTGGACCAAGCTAAATTACTTTATGTACAAAAGTTATCAGAGGGTACCAGCACTCAGCCCATAATCTCTGGTACGTCAACCGACGTACAATCCGCAGAACCCTTACCTCAAGTGTGGGCGTTAAAGCAATCAAGGAAAAAAGCACGCTTTAATGACAATCAAAAAGAATATCTTGATGAAAGGTTTAAGATCGGTCAGGTAACTGGAATAAAAGCTGATCCATTGCAAGTCGCCAATGATCTACGCCATGCCAGAGCCGAGAATGGAGAGCGCCGATTCACCATAAACGAGTACTTGAGCCCACAACAGATACGGTCTTATTTTTCAAGGACTGCAAGAAAGAATAAGTCATTGGCAGAAGAGGAAGTAGTCGGAGACGAAGAATCTGTAGAAGAGGAGAGTGCTTATTGCTCAACACGACAAAATATCCTTGAAGAGTGTCAGCTTAAACACCCTATCATGTACGACACCTATAACATATGCCACCTCTATAGTAGCCAAAAGCTCGGAAGGCTCACTGTGAAGCTGCTGCGTCATATCTGTAGTTACTTTAATATGGACGGCGTAGAATCGCTTTCAGATCGTCGCAAGGCACCATACCTATCCTTTTTGGGCGATTTAGTTCAGTCTTGTTCATGCGGCTAAACAAAACTTGGGTGCCAGGTGACGGTTGTACGAATCCCGTTTATCTTATCCGGTGGGTGGGCTTGAAACAAAGAGAAAGACTACACATTCATCTGAGAACAAAACTAAAGCACTTGCAACAGGACTAATTCTTATTAACCGAGCGCGAGATCTGAAGAGGTCTTTTCTGTACAGACCAAGCCCGTAGGGCGACCATTGGTCACAAGTTTAGCTATAAAGTTCGTGTGTATAACTTCGAGAGTGCCTTATTGTAAAATGTCTGATGTAATTCTGATGCTATTCAACATCTGCATGTACAAAAAAAACTATTTTCTGTATTTTTAGCTAAGAGAAGCTCCTTAAAAGTTAATGATTACTTGTAATTTGTTAGTAGAACGGTTGAAAAACGGATATACGTTTAAGTGTAACTGTAGGTCCGTTGAATTAACGCTAAAAACAAATTTTCTTGGCCTGCATGTGATTTGTTCATTTGCTGTTTCTTTGAAAATAAGATAAGTTGTTTATTTCACGCTATTGATAAACATTTGATTACTTACATTTGCTAAATGCTATTAAAATTAATAAACATTTGATTCTAGTAAGTTTAGGTCTAACCCGTTTCGGTCTAATTTTAGGTCGGTTGCATTATCGCTATTAAAATAATTTTCTTGGCCTCTAGCATTAATATAACTGTGATTCGTTCATTTCTTGTTTCTGTGAAAATAGGATACGTTGTTTATTTCAAGTGAAATGACGAATAAGATAATTTCGGGTGAATTTTTTAAACGGCCAACATGTGTGTACGCTTGTGACGTAACGTCATTTTTGACCTCTATAGGACAAATGTCAAGGGCTTTAAAATTTTATATTTTCAGTAGCCCAAAAATTTTACTACAGTTTCTAAAAGAGGAAACATTGTTGTTTAATCTTGTTATAACCTTGTTGCCTCAAGGCATGTAGCAATATGCGATTTTCCATATTGAAGTTAAGCGATATTTTCATATGTGAAAAATCACTCAAGTTTAAAACTTTGTAAATTATTGGAATTATTGCTAGCGATCAAGAAATGTTTGTTATTTGATATTATTAATGTAGTTATTGAATTACTTTCACACTGAATTTTTTAAATAATTTTTTGTGAGGTACGGTGAAATGGCCTTAAAATGAGCTGGTCAGTCGTCAAAACAGATAATCGCGCCTTTCTCCTAAAATAAAAACTTGATTAAGTTTTTAGTATTTTTCTCATGAATAGTTCATCTGGGCGTACATTTGGGCGTACATTTTTTATATTGCACACCTTTGGTCGATTTTTACAGACGACCGCTCTTAACTACAAAATTTGAGCTCTGATGAATTAGAGTATTTAACTGTCGAAATTACTAAACCTCGGACTAGATCACTATTAATTAGTACCTGGTATAGGCCTCCAGAATCGCCAACGTACCACTTTGATTATTTTGAGAAAATAGTAGAGAAAATAGATACGACAAATTATGACTTTTTCCTGCTAGGCGACATAAACGTGGATCTTATGCCGGGTGTAACATCAGTCAATGCTACTAAATTGAATGATATATTCGAAATTTTTGGGGTAAAACAACTTATTGTAGATCCTACTAGAACTACACCATATTCTTCTACACTAAGTGATCTTTGTGTTACAGACGCCCCATCAAAGATCATAAATTTTGGGATAATAGAACCTTCTATAAGTGATCATGTATTAGTCTATATGACGCACAAGGTCCACTACAAACAAAGAGGCTCACGACTAGTTCAAATAAGAAATATGAAAAATTTTAATAGAGAAAATTATATAAGAGACTTAGAACAACAAGCATGGACATACGTGAATTTAAGCAATTATCCTAACGAAATGTGGGCAAAATGGAAGAACATGTTAATTAATTGCATTGACAAGCATGCACCACTCAGATAAAAAAGAGTTAAGTCCCCTTGGATCAGATAATAAATCCCCTTGGATCACTGCCAATTAAACAAAAAATGCGTAAGACTAGAGATTTCCTGAAAAAGAAAGCTAAACAGACTGGTGATCCATTAATTTGGCAACAATATAAATACTCACGAAATGGCATGAATAATGAATTAAAAAGCAAAAAGTCAATATTTTACCGAAAACCTCGAGGCTAATAAGAAAAATCCAAAATCAACCTGGAAACTTATTAACGAATTAAACTCTCGTAATGCTTCTAGTCACAAAATCATATCCAATATCAAAGTGGGTGAAGAAACTATAAATACACCCAAGGACATAGCTGAGACGTTTAATTTTCACTTTGCTAGTGTGGGTGAAAATTTATTAGCATCCGGTATACCACCATCTGCCGTAGAACGTATATGTTGTGCCAGCTGAAACCACATTCTCAATGAAATCCCCCACTGTAAATGCAGTTTACAAAAAACTAAAAGCAATTAATGAAAAGAAAGCAGCAGGTCTTGATAAAATACCTTGCAAACTTTCAAAAATTGCGGCTGAAATCGTTGCTCCATCACTAACCCAAATATTTGATAAGACTATAAGCACTAGCATCTTCCCTACAGATTGGAAGCTAGCGAGAGTTACTCCAATTTTTTAAGAAAGGTAAAAAAGACAATATGAACAACTATCGACCAATATCTGTTATTTCGGTAGTTGCAAAGATTTTTGAAAGGCTGACTTTTGAGCAGTTGTATGAGTATCTGAACAACAATCTGGTTTTCGTCTTTTCGACCATTGCACAGTACACTGACTGCCCTAATAGAAGCCACGGACAATTGGTCAATCAATATAGATAATGGTCTTCTTAACGGAGTAATTTTTATCGACCTTAAAAAGGCATTTGATACTATTGTTCACGCCATTCTCTTACGGAAGTTACAAATGTATGGTGTTGACCAAAACGGTATAAAATTCTTTGAATCATATCTAAGTAACCGCAGTCAAAGAAGTTGCGTCAATGGTGAGTTATCTGAAGCTGTTAAAATAACCTGTGGGGTACCACTCTATTGTTCTTAATGTATATTCATGATCTGCCTAATTGTCTCAACAGAGCCTCTCCAAGAATGTTTACTGACGACACTAATATAAGCATCGCAGCAAAATCCCTAACGGAGCTTGAACTAATAATTAATTCCGAATTGAAAAATCTTCATCAATGGCTACTAACTAATAGACTGAGTCTAAACGTCGCTAAAACGGAATTTATGATAATCGGGTCTCGTCAACGATTACTCGTACATAATAACGAACACATAAGCGTGGAAATTGACGGAAAGGCTATCAAGAGAGTTAACGAAAAGAAATCCTTAGGCCTACAAATCGACGAGCACTTTACATGGGCACGGCATGTCGAAAATATTTCCAAAAATATTGCATCAGCTATTGGAGCTCTTAAACGGGTGCGCCAATTTATAGATACAAACACTGCCCTGAAAATTTATGGAGCATTAATACAACCGTATTTTGATTATCGTAGTTCAGCTTGTGATGGTTTAAATATCACGTTAAATGATAAATTGCAAAAATTGCAAAATAGGGCAGCGAGGGTCATCACCAAATCTCGATATGATGCTAGTTCCAGCGACCTTTTTAGAAAGCTGGGCTGGGATAATCTTTCAACATGCCGGGAAAAGCATAAAGCTATATTGATGTTTAAAACAATTAACGAATTAATTCCGCATTATCTTCATGAATTGTTTGAATCCCGCAGCACAGGATACAATTTGAGAAACTCTGAAAATACTTTATTGGTGCCAAAACCGCGAACGATTTACGGTAAACGAAGTTTTAGTTATAACGGGGCGGTGCTGTGGAATGAGTTACCTCAAAATGTACGAGCAATATGCTCTCTTAGTCAATTCGAAAGAGAAATTGACAACCTATATTCCATATGATACGGACTCCCGCATGGCAATCTTGTAAATCAGTAACATGTTGTAGTTTTTAATATTTGTAAAAGTCTAAGTGTAAATTGTCTCTGTATCAGTAAATTGTTATTGTAAAATGTTATTTTTATACCATACTGTAGATTTTACCGTGTTTAAATAAAGTTTTTTGATTGATTGATTGTCCGTCGTTTGCGAGATGATTTAGATGCGCACTTTGATTCACGTGCTGCTTCTAATTTTCATCTCCCCCGAATCGGGCTATATTTCTTTGTTAGTAACGGGTGGCCGAACCGCCGAAAAGGTCCTTCAATATGGAGCTTGGAACTAACGATTTGTCGACCCACGCCCCTGAGGTTGTGGGGTCTAAAATCGTCGACCTTGTACATGTCTTAAGGCACACATACAACGTTCGAGTTGTTGGGTTGTGCCAGGTTATAAACCGCAATATCCCTTTTGCTGAAGGACCCGACCTTGGCTTTAATGCCAAGGCCGCTATTTTGCGGCAATATTTGTCCGTAGTCCTTGCGGGGGAAAATGGGATTTTTGCTTGGGACCATCGGGAATTTTTTCGAACTGATCGTGCATTGCTATCATCCGATGGCGTGCATTGTAATGCCCAAGGACAGCACTGTTTGTATCGGAGTTACCGTGGGGCTATCTTGAAAGCTCTCAACCTTTTGTAACCCGTGAACTCCGTTTTGTACTGTTGTTTCTGTTCAGTTTTGCGCCGTTTTTATTGACAACGCCCTAATTTTATGAGGGCGTCTATTGTCGCACTCTTTCTTCGGTGCCACCCCGAGGCATAAATAATGAACGGTCCTTTAAAATATGCCGTGTAGAGCGATTACACAAATATATCAAATAACGATTTATAAATGAAATAACGTTTAAACTAGACTCTAGCAAACTTCTTTTACAGTAAAAGGAAATCGTTTATCTTCATCCCACCAGAAAAACTAACTAATATTTAATGTACTTTTGATGCATTTATAATATCAGAAAGTCTAATAAACTGCTCGCTCCTTCCCTTCGGCTGTTCGACATACTTTAATATTTCCGTTTGCTTTCCCCCGTTCTCGAAATATTGACCACTTGAAACGTCTCTAACAATGTAATTAAATTAACTCCTCAACCCAATCAACGGACATGTTAGTTCAGCCTTTTCCAGGGCCTTCTTCAGCCCTCGCCTCTCTCAACGAAAGGCCCTCGGGACGAATTTGGCACGGCCCTTTTGGAAATTAATATTCACAGATGAACGATCCATTGTCGTACCCACGACCCGTCTTACGTGCGGTCAACTGAGCGTGACGAGGGGCTCTGGAGAAAATAATATGAGAAACGATTCTAATTTACCATAACGATTTACTGTATTTTTAGAATGCGTGCTATTTAAAGAACCTATCGCATGGAGTTACAGTTACATGCTATGGGTTTGTATTGCACCTGGTGTAGTTTAGAATTACGGCAATAACGACACAAAAACCTTTCCAAATCTATAAATAAATACAGTGTTTGTAAAATGAGACTATATTTTTACAATTGCTAAGTTTATATTTTAGTAAATGGGCGAATGATTATTTATTTTTTATCCACAATGCGTATTTTTAGGCAAACTTTGTTGATAAAGTTCCTTTAACATCTTGCTTTAACATCTGCGGGGTTCCCAACAACAACAATTTCGTTCTATCCGGATTTTCGAGATATTGGAACACCATGCTTCAATCCTCCTGAGATCTTCAGTCAGCTGATTTGCAGCAACTTCAATTCTTTCCGGTTCTGGAATTCTCTAGAGCCCCTTCAGAGTCCCTCGTCCAGGGCCTTTTTTAACTAATGTACTGGAGGGGCCAAAGCCCCCCCCCAGCCCCCATGTTGCCCCAGTAAGCTATTCCCAGTGAAGGTCCCTTTTTTCCAAAGTATAAGCAAAAAAGGGGAAAAACTGAGTTTAGAGGAAAGTTATGGTATTCTCACAACTAAACCTGGCTCCGTTTAGATGGGATATATCAAAAATTTTCTCTGAAAATGCAGGAAATCAAGCCAAAGAGACTCAAGAATACAAACATTTTCTGGAGGAGGACCCCAGACCCCCCTTCACCTTCCCACACCTGTAATACACCACCTACTTGTTACGTCCCCTTTCGATGATGCTCCCCCCCACTAACGATTTCTTAAAAAAGGCCCTGCCATCGTCGTGCTGTGTTGACCGCGCGTAAGAAGAGCTTTGGGTACGAGAATGATGAACGACCTTGACTTTCATATTATGTGAAACTGAAATTTCATATGTAAAAATTCTGGATTTCACATACGAAATTAGGAGATTTTCACACATGCGGCAATGTTCCAATTCCACACAAAATTTCACATATGAAATTTTATGTGAAATTTCAATAAGGGATGCCTACCTCGTACCCAGGGCTTCTGCGCTTGTGGCTGAAGTTGTTAAGGGTGCTTGGTAATTTACTATCCAGTTCGGCATTCATTAAGCTGTATATTTGTGTTAATTTGTAGATTCCTGATGCCAATGGCATGGTTTCTTTATACTCTGTAACAGCAAGATTTGTCCAAATATATCCTAAACGTTGGAAAGGCTATCCATGTTTGAGTTTGGAATTTATAAGTTGTCTAGCTCCAGGTAACTTCCCACATATTTTAACCAGTCACAAACTTGTACACTAAAGTCCCGTAAATAAAAGAACCAATGGAATAAAATCACCTTCCTCGAATGTGGGCAATTTTAGCTAAATTTTCTCCAAACCAAAATGCAAAATTATTCACAATAGAGAATTTCAGGGCTTGGGAATTAACAATATATATTTAAATCTTGTGCCGGCGTAACCCATAGGCTATTTAAGTAAATTTAAAGAAGGTTCAAGTTGGGAATTAACAACGAAATTTGGTGTTTGAAACATTTTACGAAACAGGATGTTTGCAGACTGAACTGGCCATGCTGAACGTTTCACAAATAAGCAACCATCATTTGCATTGGGCAAATGGTCGAAAATTCGAAGGAAAATTCCCAGAGGTGAAAATATGTGATTTCGACCACTCTTTCTTCATCGAATCGTATTGAGCCAGTATTGATCGTAGTGATACAAAAATGCGTCATTTGACAGATAAAAGCCTGGCTTTTATTTATGTGAAAAAGGTAAATCTATAAACTATACATATTATGCGCGAGAGAGCATGCCAAAGTTGGGTTACCCTTTTAATATATTCTAGCTGTACTTTTGTTTACGTCGAATGCCTATACAGACCATTTGCAGAATTATTGCAGCGTAGCATTATTAGTACACGCGTAACATCGACTTCTTGAATTTTATTCAGTCTTATACGCAAGTTCTGTATGCAAATGGTCTATATGTTCTAGCATATACATATAATCAATATTATTCCAAAAACGGAATCAATTTGGGTTTATCTGATTATTTTAAGGTCAGACATGTTTTCGCTCGCTACTCTGGTTTACTATAGTTATAAGTAAATGAATGCAAAGCTTTTCGGCACGAGAACAGTTTGGCATATTTCTGTAATATATAAAGCAAAGAGTTATTTTGCCATTGTGTAATATAGAATGACGGAGAACGTCATAAGGTGGTAAGAAAATCAGATATCTTCCTCGCTTAATGCTTCTTGGCCACTTGTCTGTTCTTACACGTCATTTGTGTATTTATATAACTAAACAGACAATATATTTCTTATGTATACATATGCTCCTTGTAGTTCCTGCTTCAACAGAATGTGCTGGAAGGAACTGGGAAAAAGGACCCGGGAATCTTTGCTATCAAATCAACATGAACCAAATGACATGGGAAGGTATACAATATTCTAATATATTATACCTCAACTTCAAATTGTCCAATCAGAAAGCTCAGTTTGTGCCACGTGAGCATGAAATTAATCGCGATATCACGCCTTACGTCATCACTTAGCGAGCCTGCGTTCCTTTTGACAATGTTCCACCCAATGTTCCCCGGGGAACATGGGGTGGAACATTATTCGCGTAGACCACGCGAGACAACACGCACGACTCAATGTGTGAAAATGGCGGGAAAACAATATGGCGTTCGTAATTTGTTTGTAATTTCGTAAAAGATTTATTCATTTAAATGACGATTTTCAAGAGGTATGTTACCTTCAATGATCCAAAGGATACAAGCTCAAATATATTAAAGGGAAAACGTGAGAAACTCAGGTAAAAATAAGAAATTAAACATTGTATTCGCTTAGTTATTCAGCAAATTTATTCTCAACTTAGTGGGTTCTTTAACTTTCGGTATAATATATCATTTATAGACCCTCCGCTCGGGGGATTCGGCAAAATATTACCCTCAGTGATGATATTTCCCTCGGGGCAAAGCCCCTCGGGAAATATCATCACTTCGGGTAATATTTCGCCGAATTCCCCTCGCTCCGGGTCTATAAATGATAAATATTCCCTTATCATCGCGAGCTTACAATACTCAATAGCTCATCGCGGTTGCATCTCCAGGTGCGCGAGTAAACGATCAAACAAGCATCAACTTTGCACCAACCTTGTATTAATCTTCTTTCTTAGAGGCTCGTTCTGTATGTTTGGATCAAGGTTCTGATCTACTGAGCATCACAAATTCGGTAGAAAAAATAGCACTAGTCGACCGACTAAAAAGAATATGGAAGTCGTATATTAACGGTTTCTGGATTTCTCTAAATGACAGAGATTATCGGGAATACTTTTACTGGAGCAACAGCGACGCCAACAGTTTATTCAGCTGGGGATCCGGATCTCCACATAGTGATAGCTACAAACCAAGTAAGTTGAAATATTTTAGACTATCTGAAAAACGATTTGGTATAGCTACCTGAAAGTAATAAAGAAAGCTTCGGGATTTCGAGGCTTCGGATAGATTGACGAAATCATTCGTCCTTCGGACTAGTGCAATTTAGATGTCTTCGAAAATCTCACTCGTGCATGTTTTTTTTGCACTTGAAACCATGCTATTACATATACAAAATGCACATTTTAATCACACTCTAGAATGAGACAAATCAGATATGGAGAATACTCATCCAGTTTTTGGATGTTGATTTTTAGTAGAAATTCATTCTGACTATTCTTTCTGCAGATATTGATAATATAAATATCCATCGATGAATTTGAGACTTAAAAAAGAAAGCTTGAAAGAATTCACAATGAAATTTCTAGCCTCTCGATTTTGGACAGCCTAAGGTTGGAACGTCTGCTAAATCATCCCTTCTGCCCACTCCGGGCATTTGACTATGAAGATTTGAACGTCGAAGCACTGCAGCTATGATACGCAAGTATTGCAGCTATATGATATGCAACTGATTTAATCATGTCCCGCGTTGCATAGTGTTTATTTTGTATATGTTTATGAGATTTTATTGATTTCTATTTTAGATTATTTTGCCTGTGTTATAATTGACCATAAGGGAAACTGGAAGGATACCTACTGTAATAACCGGTTTCCTTTTATTTGTATGAAACGCAGTAAGTAGCAATTACTTAAAATATTAATTTCAATTATCTATTTAACAATTAGATTATGAGCTCAAGATTTCTATGAGGTGATAGTTGATGAGGGCGAAGCACGAATGAACTATCATCTCATAGAAATCGAGAGCGAATAATCTAATTGTTTTAGTAGAAACCAGCAAGAAAACAGTATTTCAAAACGTTTTTCAGAATTTATTGAAATAAATTCGTTAAAAATCGCGCCGAGGAGATCCCTGTTTCGCTACTCGCTATCTATCGACAATTAGATAGCGAGTAGCGTAGCCAATCAAATTACAGCATTTGCAATAGTATACTAGTATGATTCTACTAATATATGATATACCAGTGAAGTGACTGAGTACTGACTGGTAACTTGTCGAATACCGACTGTGCACTTGCTTATACTATATATTAACAAGTGCGTTTTCCTTGGTGAAAAAAAATCTATCCGCCAAGGGAACTGAATGTCAACGAATGAACTATAATCAAGTCTCAGTAGTACTATACAGGCCCATCAACAGGAATTTTGTGGTGCAATTACCAGGGTGCAAAAGGGTGAGCAATGGATAAATGAGGGGTCACAGAGCTGGGTAATAGATAAATGGGGATGCGCAAAACCAACGAACTGAGGAACAGAGCATTTTGCTGACTTGTACACTTTATCCTTAATAGGGAACTCAAATGGCGTACACAGATGTATATATGTATGTGCGTGTATTTTGTATGTATATATCTAAACTTTATTCAACGACCCCCCTTTCCATACTTTCCATATTTCTTACAAAATTGCAAACAAATATATTAGTTATAGTCGATTTCAGCTCACTTTTCAACGCGCCGTGCGGAAGTTAGTTTCCAAGTTGCGAATTACGTTTCCAATATATTGTATTATAAGAATAGGTAATAGAACCTCCACTGGCGTTAAATAATTGGTATGTTATGTCCTTTATGTAATTGTGTATGCATGTATGTACCATATTATATAATGAATGGTGTAAATGGCTTTTAAACAATCATGAGGGTCTGAAAACTAGACCGTGCTGTAGAAAGTCCAAAAGACATATGAATAGCCTGCACTGTATATCATACAGCCTTAATATAGCAGGTCTTATTGTATTTTAAGAATAGGTAATAGAACCTCCACTGGCGTTAAATAATTGGTATGTTATGTTGTATTATAAGAATAGGTAATAGAACCTCCACTGGCGTTAAATAATTGGTATGTTATGTCCTTTATGTGATTGTTTATGCATGTATGTATGTACCATATCATATAATGAATGGTGTTAATGGCTTTTAAACAATCATGAGGGTCTGAAAAATAGACCGTGCTGTAGAAAGTCCAAAAGGCATGTGAATAGCCTGCACTGTATATCATACAGCCTTAAAATAACAGGTCTTATATCTTGTATGTGTGGTTTGTTTGGTTAATATATACTTTTTTCACAGGGCCAGAAATATTGACCATATTGTATTATAAGAATAGGTAATAGAACCTCCACTGGCGTTAAATAATTGGTATGTTATGTCCTTTATGTGATTGTGTATGCATGTATGTATGTACCATATTATATAATGAATGGTGTAAATGGCTTTTAAACAATCATGAGGGTCTGAAAACTAGACCGTGCTGTAGAAAGTCCAAAAGGCATGTGAATAGCCTGCACTGTATATCATACAGCCTTAAAATAACAGGTCTTATATCTTGTATGTGTGGTTTGTTTGGTTAATATATACTTTTTTCACAGGGCCAGAAATATTTACCATGCTGTGAAATACACAAACTAGATCAGATTCACTAGTAATATAGATCTAGTTCAACCTACTTTGGATTTAGTGGTGTATTATTTCTGTACGTATATGATACAGATGGTGATTAATTAGGTTTGTGTTGTTCACAGGGTCTGAGAAATAGACCGTGCCGTGAAGTATAAGTAAAGTTTATAGACTAGGCAGCGTATACTCGTTTCATGAACTATAATGTAAATTATTTATACATATGTATTAAAAACAGAAAACATATAGGAGTGAAATATGCGATATATAACTGATTGGAAAAACAAAATTATATATATAAAAACAATAAAACAGAATATATATGTACTAGAGAGAGAGAGAGAGTGGAAGATGCTGTGATGGCATTGAGCTATTTCATACATCTCACAGAGTCTTGAGTCGACCATGCTTGTGAGATATGTTAGCTGATGGTGGGTAGATTAGAAAAGGGAAATAGTCGTGTGGTATTGTGTTTTAACGCTTTGGCCCTCGACGCGTTTCGATCGTTTGATCTTCATCAGGAGGGACTTTAGGGTTGGGAGTTGATGTTTTGGTATTGTTAAAAAAGCGAGAAGATAAGGAACAATAAAACAAAGAAGGGTGTGGTTGAAAAGTACATGATTTTATGGAACAGAATAATGCGGAAACATAATGCAAAAATAAAATAAAATATACTAAAATAAACTGAAATAGAATATGATAAGAAAAACTTACTGAATGATTCGTTGCGTGGTAAACCGCATCTGCCAGCCATTGCTGTTGTATTATGTTGTATATGTAACTTGCTTTATCACGAGTGTGCGTTTGCGAGAATGAATATTGGTTTTTATGTGGTCTTGTTTTTTATTATCTTGTTCTGAAGGACTGACGTAGTATGTAGACTAGATAGCGTGTATGTTCGTCAGGTGGTAATTGGATAAGCTAAGTATGTCAGTTTATGGTGTGGATGATGGCCGTAGGCCAAGTGATAAAGTCCGTAGGAATGTTGTGGGATGTTCATTAGTGATGTGTTGAGTTAAAACACGTCTTAGTCAGCTTCAGTGATTTTGGTGTTCGTGTTTGTCTCTTTGTGGTGTCATAGTAATTGTATGCTGGGTTCCTTCCCAGTCTTATTAAGTTTGCTGCTTAATTAACAGCATGTATTTAATATTTCTATTACGTTTGTAAGCGACCATCGGCATGTCCGGCCATAGTATTTTTAACTATAAGGTGCCAATGTTTTTTCAAGATTTGGCCGATATGAGTTGTGTTAGTATTGAAGGCAATGTGAAATGTCGGTCGTGTTGATGTTTTGTTAAGGTTTTCTTTGTGAAGTAGTTGTTTTTGTGTGTACTCCGCGACCTTTGTAAACTCGTTGTCAATGGAATTTTTGTTGTAACCTCTGGTCATTAGAATGATTTTGAGTTTTTGTAGTTGATTTTGTAAATTTGTATCCTCTGTTATTAGCCGTCTGTAGCGTAGTGCTTGGCTGTAGATTATGCTTTGTTTGCATGTGTTAGGGTGAAAGCAAGTGTTATGTAAAGGTCGGATTCAAGTTTGTTTAGCTCATTAATATAAATTCTTGTGTCCAGAAAGTGTACAGTCCTGGTGGAGTGTTCGTCTAGGTTGAACTAGATCTATATTACTAGTGAATCTGATCTAGTTTGTGTATTTCACAGCATGGTCAATATTTCTGGCCCTGTGAAAAAAGTATATATTAACCAAACAAACCACACATACAAGATATAAGACCTGTTATTTTAAGGCTGTATGATATACAGTGCAGGCTATTCACATGCCTTTTGGACTTTCTACAGCACGGTCTAGTTTTCAGACCCTCATGATTGTTTAAAAGCCATTTACACCATTCATTATATAATATGGTATATACATACATGCATACACAATCACATAAAGGACATAACATACCAATTATTTAACGCCAGTGGAGGTTCTATTACCTATTCTTATAATACAATATGGTCAATATTTCTGGCCCTGTGAAAAAAGTATATATTAACCAAACAAACCACACATACAAGATATAAGACCTGTTATTTTAAGGCTGTATGATATACAGTGCAGGCTATTCACATGCCTTTTGGACTTTCTACAGCACGGTCTAGTTTTCAGACCCTCATGATTGTTTAAAAGCCATTAACACCATTCATTATATGATATGGTACATACATACATGCATAAACAATCACATAAAGGACATGATAACATACCAATTATTTAACGCCAGTGGAGGTTCTATTACCTATTCTTATAATACAACATAACATACCAATTATTTAACGCCAGTGGAGGTTCTATTACCTATTCTTAAAATACAATAAGACCTGCTATATTAAGGCTGTATGATATACAGTGCAGGCTATTCATATGTCTTTTGGACTTTCTACAGCACGGTCTAGTTTTCAGACCCTCATGATTGTTTAAAAGCCATTTACACCATTCATTATATAATATGGTACATACATGCATACACAATTACATAAAGGACATAACATACCAATTATTTAACGCCAGTGGAGGTTCTATTACCTATTCTTATAATACAAGGCGATAAACCCCTATATGGACATGCAGTCCTTAAGTATATGGTATATGTGTGACTTATATCGAGTCTATGGACCTGACGTTGACATTTTGGAAACTTCAACCCCACAAATACACAGAACGTGTATTCCCCATAGACGAAAAGATCCTCTCCCCATTTTTTAAATTAAGAATTGTTATGTATTTAGCCTTATTGTTGCAGTGGCTGATTTGAGCATTACCATCACTCATATTACAGCTGGAATGTCAGGGAAGCTAGGAAAAACCTACGATACAGGAAACCTGGATGGGACCAAGTTCTCGATTGGAGTGTTGATAACACGACAAACAGAGCTGACTATCAAGGGATACGTCTTTTTATATATTTGTTTATTTGAGTATTCTATAAATATTTTTTTCATGTTTTGATTGTTCACTCGATAAAAACCAAAATTACAGTATGATGTTTTATGCATGCAGGCATAGACATTGGAAAACAGCTTGAGCCTTGGCTTTAGATATTTGATTTCATGCAAACCAAGCAAGTATAATGCGGATCGTGCATAAAATGTGCCAAACAAATTTTGTAGACATATAGACCATAATTATGTGTATTCAAACTAGAACTATATCTATATCTGATACAATATATTATAGCAATGCATGCAGATTCAAGCAACATCAGATCATACAGAATGTGATTCAATCTTATGTTATAACCACAAACAACTTATTTGTATTGGCATGCTTTCAAAGGATGAACTATTGTGATCAATTGGTTTTTTAATGACTGACTAAAATTGAATTGGCGTAACACAATATAATGCCTTGATGGTATTGGTGTATACTCCATTTAATTTAAATTATGTGCTATGTCCCTAGCCAAATAAGGTCGAAACTGAATACAAATCAAATCAATGCCAATTTCCCACTGCAGGAAAAAATAAAAATAAATTAATTAATTAATTAAAATAGATATAGTTAAAACCTGAACGCAATCAGTGAAACAGGTCGAGACTTGCGCCAAGGAATGCAAATTTTGGAGTGATATATAGTAGATGAATCACAATAATTATAGACATATATATACTGTCAAACTATATCTATCTATAACTTTGAGCTTAAGATTAGCTCCATTTCAGTGAAAACGAATAATATATTAACAGAATTATATATCATTCAAGAGTAGTGCAACGTAAGTGCATGTATAGTATACGTAAGTGTCTTGAATGCTAATATAGCATAGCAAATCAAAATATACTTTCCCTAGCTTATCTGTTGTCTTTTGTCGGGGTATGTTTTAGTTTTCGATATATACTGATATATGGACTATGTCTATGGTATACATCTTAAAAAATAGATTGAAATTTGAACTAAGTAACTAACTTTATCATCATTATAATTCATGCAACAAGATAGGTGCAGCCAATTTAGCGATCATGGATTGATGATATTCGTTTCTATAATCATAAGATTATAGGGTGTATATACTGTAGTGTGTGATCCAGCTGCCGAGCTTTTTCTGGCCTCAAAACAATGCATATGATCGAACTTTGGACTCAAATACGTCAATCAAATATATTACCATGCGCATATATTACCATGCGCATATATTGCCATGCGCATAAACAAAACGAGACATACTTAGACATATACAGTCAACTCTCGTTATAGCGGACATGAATTTTATGTTGGTTTAAAACGAAATATAACGCAATCAATTGAATTCGCCTGTATACTTACAATACCCAAGCTACGCGATGACAAATCCCCCCTTAACTAAACATGTTGTATCAATCAGTGGTATAATTCAGCATGCGATTCTTTGTTAATCCCAGGGCCGTTGCGAAGTGATACCACTGATCTAATAATAGACTGGATATAGCTTCTATACCTATGAAAAATGATCAAGCCAAAATCAATCGGCGCAAATCTACTTCCGGTTAGAATCGCCGCTTTTGAAACAGAAACTTATCTGATATCTTGCTTAACATACTAGCTTCAACGCGTTGTCTCGTTAACTTAAATTTATATTGTCTATAAATTTGCTTTGATTTGTATATATTGAATCACAAACACTCGGTAAATCAAAACTATTTGTTTCGTTGTGTTGATTTTACAGTACAATGCCAATGATGTACTGTATTCGTTTTATATTATATATTTTGCTATAAGCATCAATTTAATTTATTTTACAGTTTGTATTGCTATTAGCGTCAAACAATTGTTTACAATGACAATGTCAATGGGAAAAGCCATTCTATAATAAATGAAAAGCAAGTCAACTGCAACATATCTTTTCATGTAAAGAAGTGGCTCAAACACGCGACTAAAGATTAGTATTTATAGTGTAATTTTAGTAAATTGCAAAAACCAAATGGCAAAAATTCAATCGAAACATTGCGCCACGCCCATGGCTTGTTTTTGTAATATTTTTCATGTGTAATCCCACGTTGACGTTCTATTAATTATGTCTCGTTTTACATAATATGTTAATAAAACGCAAACGTAGCCTTGTCAAATACTGTTATATAATTAAAATATTGCGAACTTTTTCAGATATATGCTTGTGCCCTTGTACCAATGCTGTTTCAATTTGCTGATAAGTTGTGCGTGTGTACAATTATCACTGATTATAATATAGTAATAAATATGGTACAAATGTTTCATAAATAACCAGAGAATTTAAAGAACTGTCGTGAAAAACCGGCTGTTATCATATCCAATGCATCAGTAACACATAGCTCCGTGTATTTCTAGGTGTAGATAGGATATCGTCGGAGAATGGTTTTCATAAAATGGAAACATTGTTAACATGTATTGTAACAGGGATGGTAGGGTGGCTGATATATCAAACGCGCACGTCTCTCTTGTAAAATATCGCGTAAATTTGGTTCAACATCGTTGCCGTGATGAAACCCACAATTATCCATTACAATCACATAATCTAGCTTCTTCGAAAACGTTTAATAAAATTCTAAGCCTTTTGAAGCACCCCTTAGAATGTTGAAATGGGATATTCCATTGACGTTGTGGAGTAAGTTCACTGTAAAGATAGCATTGGAAGCCATAGCGTTGGACTTCGAATGCAGGCTTGCCAACTGCACTATGCCCTCGGAACCGATTTCCACTTATAACACTTACAGATGACTCGTCAAAAAAATGTAGTTGGTTGTAACAATTGTCGATATTTCCGCCATATAATCTTCCAATTTTTCCATCACGTCAGCCCGTTCTGTCTCCCGAGGTATTACACTAATTATTTGTATTAATAGCCAAGGTCATCGTTTTATTCGTTTAAAATTCTACTAATGGATGATCTGCTTGGCACGTTCTCTGGAAGGCACACTTGATCTTTTTATAGCTGTTGTTTAATTTATTTACCATTCGTCGTAGGTTTATTAGTTTTCAAATATCCCGTATGCGATTACATCGTCGGTAAGGGAGGTTCTAACACCAGCGCGATTTGGCGTTCGAGGTTGAATCGAATCACTGGTCAACCAGAGATCTACAATGTTGGAAACACTTTTGTACGGTAGAGCTAGTTGCCGAGATATCTCGACAATTCCTTCATTGTTCAACCATTTCTCAATAATTACACGTCTAACCTTACGGGTAACGCTTTCCCTTGAGTACTAAACGCATTCACACTATGTCTCATAGCGAAGTTCAAAACCCGAAATCCCGAATCGAATTTCGGAAGTTGATTGCGAAGTTCGGAAGTTGGTTGCAAAGTTCACTCCCAACTTCCGAACTTCGGAACGTAATTTGCAAGTTCGCATCGAACTTGGGAACCGCGCATTGAAAAGTGAGCTGAAATCGACTCTAAATCCTCTGTAAAACGGACACCGCTCTAATACGGATATTTTGATTTGTCACTTCGGTGTCCGTTAGTATTAGAGAGGTTCGACTGTTTTTAGCTTTATGAAGTATCTGATTTTAGATCAATCCACACTCCCAAAAGACATTGCAAAAACTGGGCCAACTGGAGGTAGGCAACTATATAACTTTTCCGATCTTTCGACGAATGTACAGTTTGTAGCAATTGTGGCTATTTACTGGCTAATCATAGCCCAAGAATCGCAACAGCAGTATCAGTTAAGTGCCTTCTTGGTAGCACTGGATACTACAAAATGAAACATATACCATAAAACCTCCAAAACATCTTGCATCTCAACAAGCACGAGTTATGCGTTCAGAAAAAAAGCCTGCATATAAATAGAGGTGTTTTGTTTTTGTGGCTGATGCAATTAGTTCTATATTGCTTTTCTACGCTGTTTGTTGCATTTTCTCAGTTTTCTTAAACTGTAAACTGGTTATGGTACTGTATTTATCATATAAATCTCATAAAGACCGTTTTCCGGTCGCTTTGCCCGCGAGAGGCGAGCGACATAAACAAGTGACGTGCCTAATTAATCGTGTTTGCACAATGTAGTTCAACTTTCATGACGTGCACGCGAGAATTAAAGCGCACTACAAACTGTCAAGTTGGACAGCTACAGCGCTGGTTCAAAAATATTAGCTCGTTCCGCGCCGGCAAAGCGACCGCAATGGAAAACAGCAAAATTATATGGACGATATACAGTTGATATTACTCCATGAACGTTTTTAGTGTGGATGAGCAGTGCAAAATACTACTGGCCTCTATCTGCTATTGACAACAACATGATACTTGGTACAAGTCTTGGCAAAGTAAATGGTAAAGTAACACTAACATCAGGAGTGAGTGAGAAACCAAACTCTGCGTTACAATTCTCAGGTGAAGGATCATATATCGACCTTGGAAAATTTGGAAAAGAATGTTTCATATCTTCTGGTTACTGCTGGGATGGTTTTACTTTATCATTTATGGCTTCGTTTGACCAAGATGCAGCCAGTTGGTCAAAACGAGTAAACATTTTAGACTCGGTAACAAATGAAACGAACTTCCTTGGACTTGGTGTTTACATCGAAAATCAACATCTCTGGTTTGTTGTTTCCAAAACATCAAAATATGCGAAGACGAAAGTTGCCATCACCGGCGATAAAACATGGCGTCATTATGTGATGAGATGGAACGGATCTGATATTTTTATTTCCGTGAATGGTCAACCAATATTTACAAAAAGGTAACTTTTACTTATTACACCTGTATTTGTATACTTGAAAAGCTATTAGGCACTTCGTCAAAATAAAGTTGTCTCGTATTAAACTTATAGAGTATTCTAATAGAAGATTACATACTTTTTTAGCATACAAGGAAGTGGCAAGAGAAAACCTGCAGAACAAATAAGGAACTTTGTAATAGGAATTTCTACAAAATCTGGAATAACGTCTGGTAAAGTGAATTTGGCCATGGTTGCCTTTTGGGAAAAGATGATATCAAATGATGACATCACCTTAATTTATAAAACAGGTATAGTGTAAAATCTGCACTAGAAACACATGCGTACCGCAACCCCTTGCCCTTTCTAACAAAACAGCTAAGTTCCCAAACATTGTTTCAACATGAAGTATTTTTGATTAGCCAACCGCTGTCCAAACGCCGGTTCGGCGTGGTAACACTATCATATATATTTTTAATATTTGTACAAAATCGCAAAAACAATGAAAAGTTTTATGCTTTTAACTATAGAAATATCAATCGCAAAAATATGTGATGTAGATATGTTATTATTATTATTATTCATAATAATAATAATTTATTCAAACAAAACCATGTGAAACGGAGATAAGGAGGTTATCCCTACCTAAGTTATCTCCCAAATTAACACATAGTGAAAATAGATATAGATATTACTAATCGATCAAGTCTTTTTTTTAAAGACCATGTAAAGTCCATTCAGCGCATGTGCTATGGGGGGGGGGGGGAGATGGGGGGATGCGGTCCCGCGATGTAAACGATGCCCAAATTTCGCGTTCTTTCGACTAAAATTCGATCGACATCTTCTAAATCAGAAACTCGAATCTGTATTTATTTAAAGCATAGCGAACCAGAGCACATCATAATTTTTTAAATATAGCGTGTTTAAAATGTAAACAAATGGACGTTGCCGGTTTGTTTACATCGGGACTTTACATCACCTTTAATCTTCCTTTGAAAGCCTTTAAACTTTCTGCTTCCATAAACATTTATCGTCATCATGAGGCGTTTGTGCTAGGGGTACGGAATCAAAGGCTTTTGACAAGTCCAAAAAGATAACGTCAGTTGTTTATCCTTTGTTTCTTTCATTCGCCCAATTGTTAAATAAATGAAGCAGCTGCATGTGAAAGGCAGGATTTGGTCAGCAGTAAAACTATTTCTGGATATCCAAAATTCAACAATATTCTTACGAACTATTTCTCACATATCTTGCTAACGATCGACGTGAGTGACACTGGCCGATAGTACTTTCGATAATCCTTCGGGGCTCTTTTGTGCAAAGACTCTTTTGTCAACCAGCTTCCACTGATCTGGCACAATACCAGCGATAATAATATAAGCACGGCAAAATTAAAGCGCATGTGTTTGAGTAATCTGTACACATGGCAGCGTTCGAGAGCATTTCTTTAATGGTCTATTCTAAAACTACACCCGAATGACAGACGAGTAACAGACGAGTACAGACGACTACAGACGACTACAGGCGAGTAACAGACGACTACAGACCAGTAACAGACGAGTAACAGACGACTACAGACGAGTGACAGACGACTACAGACGAGTAACAGACGAGTCTAGACGACTACAGACGAGTCTAGACGACTACAGACGAGTAAATTTTCGAAATACGAGTGACATTCAGGTACATACAAGTTCATACGACCATAGCGGCCCAAAAATTCGGGTTTTTAATCTTTTCTGAAAGCTTTTCTTCGATATATTCACTTGATAAAGTTTGAAAACACGCGCGCGTGAAAATATTTCCTTTCATGCTCGCGTGACGCTCGCGCGCGCGCACACAAGTCTACTCGGTCTAATATATTGACAAGGTTGGCAAGTTTTTTCAACTCAAACTCATCTACAACTTTTACAAATGCAAAATATTCCACAAATTACAAACAGAAACTCTACAAAACTACATCACTTTAAACACTATGATTTTACTACATTTCCACAAAGTTTTAACTCCAAATGTAATTTCTAAGCATGTTAAAACAGCGAATATATTTCGGGTTTTTGACAAAAGTTTGTCAAAACTATGCTGGACCCATCTACCCTATGCGTACGTTTATACAGTTTTTAAATTTTGAAGAAGGCGCTGATTGGCTACTCTACATAACCTTTTCTGCAAATTACACAATTTGGACTTTTGGTCTGAGCTTGGCACTGTTCTTATGATTGCCCTAGCTCATAGCAAAATATAAGCTTTGATCCTCGGCTATTTTTTACATAATTCCTTACTTGTATTGTATATACAAGTACGTTGACTATTTTAAAAATATAAACTATAAAGTGATACAAAGTGTTGCCAAAAAGACAAATATAGATATAGTTTCCAAAGTTAACTATAAAGTCGTATTTCAGTTTAGTTTGGTATAAAAAGTAAACCTTGTCAATTATCCATGATTTAGATAGATAGATAGATAGATAAATTTATTTAAGAAAACACCTTGCAGTTTACAATGACTGAATTGCGTGTTATTTTACATCCGTTGATTAATTTAAGTTCTATAATTATATAGAGCAATAATTTACAAGAATTACTATTTTAATTCATATAAGGTTAATAGAAATATTAAACTATGATTTTACTATATACTAATACAATAATATATATATATAAATTTAAGTTAAAAATGTATCAAAAGATTAACATCTAAGAAAATTCTTTGATGCAGGCCGGAATAAAAGTTTTTAAAAATCTATCTGTTTTTGTCATTGGGAGTTGAAACTCGGGAGTTTTCCTGAGATCATAGTTCGCAGAGTGACGGTCTGGCAGAAGGGATGATAATTTATGATGTGGATCGTTGATGAGTTGTTTGAAAAGTTTGTGCAGGCGTTGTATCGACGTTCGCTGAGGGGAATAAGGTTGCACTTTTGCAAACGGACAGAATACGGCATGCCTGGGAAAATTATTGATGTGACTCTTCTTTGGACTTGCTCAATGGCGTCACTAAGATAGTCAGGCAAGGCAAAATGGAAGACTTCACAACTGTACTCCAGTACAGGCCTTACACAAGTACAGTAAAAATTAATTATTTATTTGGCGGGCACTTTTGCACGTTTAAGTTGTATGATGAAATATTTTCGTTTGTTAACTTTCTTGATCATTTCCGCAACATGTTTGGTCCATTTCAAATCGTTACTGATTGTCAGTCCCAAAACTTTGGCATGTTCAACTAATTCAAGAATTCCAGAACTTAGGACAACACTGGGGAAAGGGCTTCTAACTCTCGTAAACTGAAACAGCAGTTCTTTACATTTTGGAATTTGAAGTTGGAGTTTATTCTGCACAGTCCAGTCTTCTAATTGATTTACACCTGTTTGGATAGTACTGTGACAGTCTTTTGGTATTACTTCAGCAGCGGTAGTGTCGTCAATGTATTTCCACATTTGGAAATCAGTTAGATTCAAATCGTTTATCATGAGAATAAAGAGCCAAGGACCTAATTTTGTCCCTTGAGGAACTCCGGAAGGAACTTTTCCCCATTCGGAGAAACAATCCCTGGCGAGTTTAACTCGTTGTTCCCTTGAAGTTAAAAAGTCGATAATCCAATTGATAATAGGTAGTGGAATTGAAAGCTTCCGGATTTTGTTAACCAAAATGTTATGATCAATCAGGTCGAAGGCTTTTCGGTAATCAAACAAGAGGACACGCACGGATGCGCCAGTTCCGTCAGTCGCTTGGGCGCATGTGTGAATAATGCTGATGAGGGCTAGGGTTGCTGATGATTTAGGGATTCCGCCAAATTGATCCTGGTTGACTACCTCCAAAACTGCGCGAGAGACGTATTTTTCGATTACGATGTCTTCAGCTAACTTTGATAAGGCTGGAGTTAGTGAAATAGGTCGAAGATTCTTGTTTATATCACGGATTGGTTTATTTTTCGGGATGGGTATGATATTAGCTTGTTTCCAAACGCTTGGCAGTTTTTGTTCTAAGTAAGAAGAGTTGAGAATGATAAAGATAGGATTTGATAGAATTTCTGCAAATTCTTTCAGGATCCAATTAGGAATGCCATCTGGGCCTGGTGCTTTAGAACGGTTAAGTAAATTGAGCTTATGATTAATTAACTCAGGTGTGGTTAATGCATTGATTGGAAGGTCTTCAGTCAGTGAAGCAGTTCCCGTGATCGTGTCGCTAAGGGCGCAGAAGTCTTGCATAGGCTCGAGGAAGGTGTTGTTGATTAGATTAGCTAAATCTAGTGGTGACAAATGATCTGTGTTTTCTAATTGGAGCTGGGAAGAGAAATCTGTAGGATTAGAAACTGGGGTCATGCCACAGAGGCGTTTCACCTCACGCCACCACTATTTAGGTTTAAACTGTTTCAAATGTTCTACTTTGGAGATGTAAAACTTAGCACGACAGGATTTTCTCACCTTATTTACTTTGTTCCGATATAACTTGAAAGCGATAGAGTTTCCAGAGGAAAAGGCGCGTTGTCGTTGTTTAATCAAGCGTTTTGAGATCTTCAGTAATCCATGGTGGATCGTTACGATGGAAGGCGACTGCTTTTTCAGGCATGATGTAGTTTAAACCTGTAATGATGATTCCGGTGAATAGGTCATTTTTTTCACTACAACTAGTGAGCTGGTCAAAGAGGTGCCAGTCGATTTGGCTTAGGTATTTGCCAAGCATTTGTTTTCGAGAAAGTCGAGTGTCTCTTTTATAGATTACTTTCTTGGTAGTAGAATTGAGATCTCTTTGCTTTGGGTATAATGTTATGACACAGTGGTCAGAAAGGCCAAATGGTGGGTGGGATCAGGGGCGGATCTAGGATTTTTCGTAGGGGGATCGCCAAGCGAAGATTAAACAAACTGGGGGTTACAAAATATTGATTATTGTGTAAGTAAAATATTAACCCAGCTTTCTAGTATCTGTAATCTATAGCATTGAATAACAAAATATAGTTGCTTCTGGAGTTTTATTCATAGCAGAAACATGTGCCATGAATAAGTATTCACAATGGCAACATGATCCATTTTACTTGTTGTATACATGTTGTAGAGATCGCATTACACAAAGCCATGCCAGATTGTCATGTGCTTGTAGTTTATACTAGGTATAAATAATACAGTATTATTAAGTATCTGATTAATGTATAAAGTCCACATTCCACAAGAGGCATAAACAAAGTATAAACAAGCTGAAACTGCCTGTATTAAGCTGCAGTATTTATGTAAATTGACTGAAATATTATGTAAATTTCGTCTCTTATTAGTTATTATTATACGCGTACCCGTCGATTTTATAGCATGTGCGTATAGACCATGGTACAGACGCACAATCCACTACAGTCTACAACAGCTATAATGCTATAATTATCTAGTTTTGTTTTCTCTCGAACGTACTTCGGGATGTAAGATTCCGCACCAAAATTTCGTGCGAGGAAGAAGCTTGTGTTGTTCACAGCGCTCAATATGTCTTCAATAGAACGCTTCGGTACACCGTCTATTCGCTTCTTTAGATCAGCTTCAATATCTTTAAAATATTGTCGATCGTCTTTCTCTAAAGCAGCCTTTACGGTTTCGTAAATACTAACAGACATGGCTAGTATTAATAGTTCAGAGTTCAAGTACTGTAGCGATCAGAAAGGGCCAGAAACGTCATAGACCTTTCCGTGCACGGTATGATCGATCAAAAAAATCCAGCCAATGGGAATTCAGGATTTTTTTGAATTAGCCAATCGGATAGCCTGTATTCGAGCCCCTGAGCTTTAGCGATCAGAACTCCCCACAGATCGCGCAAAAATCGAGATAGCCAATCAGATGGCTGGAATCTGACCCAGAGCGTGCAAAACTCATGCGTAAGACCGCTTTTCTGCGCGTTCATGTTCGAAGGCCTTGCTACTGGATGATATTTTAGACCTGGACTGTTAAACTTTCAATACAATACACTGCGCGAAGTTTGATAACTGGACTGCTGTTTTAATTTAACAATTTTCTGGCCAATTTTACCTTAGTCGTGTGATCGCTCTGATCACCCCTAGATCCGCCCCTGGGTGGGATGTGGCGGAGTTAGATTCGTACAAAGAGTGCAGGTTTGTAAAGACGAGGTCCAGCGTATTCGTGCCACGCGTAGGCAGATGCACTAATTGCTTGAATTGAAACTGGCGAGACAAATTCTTGATATTTACGTGGTTAAAATCTCCAGCAATGATAATACCACATCCGGGGAAGAGACTCTCGATGTCAGTTAAAGATTTTGATAAATATTCCAACATTTGCACTTGGGGGATGGTAAACTGTTGCAGCTACTATACATGGGATTCCTCTTGGGAGCCTGAAAGGTCTTAATTGCATCCAGAGAACTTCAAGGTTAGGACTTTCAAATTGTTGAAGTTGTTTAACCTTAATACACTCCTTAGAGAAAAAGCAAACACCTCCATGTTGGGCTGAGCTCCGGTCTCGTCTTTTAATATTATAACCCGGCAATTCGACATGATTGTTTCCGATAGATTCTTTGAGCCACGTTTCTGTGATGAAAACGAGGTCTGGATTATGTTTGGAAACGAACAAACGGACTTCGTCGATTTTGGGGGCTAAGGACATGGCGTTTGATAAAAGAAGGCTAGGCGCAAACTCTTTGCTATCGTTAGCAGGTGAGCCTTGGCTCGCAGCTGAGTTCGTAACTTTAAAAGGGATATTTATTAGATTACTTCTGGTAGTGGAGAAATGTTTGGTTGTTGGATTTTTACGGAGTTTTCTTTGAGATACAATTGTTGGAATGTTCATTCTCGTGGTGTGATCGGTGGACTTCATTAGGCTTTCCGTTATGATATCGTCATTTCGCTCACCATATCCGTATACTTCCAACGGCGAGATCTCCGACGAGTTTTCCGCCTTCCAAAATTTTCACGAATATTCGAGTTGTTATTTGTTTGGTTATTCGGTCTATCAATCAAAGGCAAGCATTTCAACCACTCCGGTGGTGTCGGTCGCGAGGCAGTATCTCTAGTTTCTCCGTTGACAATTTTGTGAGTGATTTTCTGACTGGCGGAAGGGTGATCTTTGTTCTGCTTATTATTTACGGAATCGGGGCATAATTTATCGCATAAACCTTTGTTGTTGATGACGCTTTTGTTATTTGTTTCGTTATTCGGTATATTAATCAAAGGCAAGCATTTCAGCCACCCCGGTGGTGACGGTCGCGGGACAGTATCTCTAGTTTCTCCGTGGACAGTTTTGTGAGTGATTTTCTGACTGGCGGAACTGGGTGACCATTATTCTGCTTATTATTTACGGAATCGGGGCTTAATTTATCGCTTAAACCTTTGTTGTTGGTGACGCTTTTGGAGTTATTTAATAATTTTTTTTTGTCCGACTTCATGTAAATGTGTTTGTTTCGCCTCAGCAGTAGTCTCGCTGTTTTGTTTTGTCACCGGGTGCAAAGTTTCACTGATTTGGGCCCAATTGACAGGCGAGTCAGCTGGGCCATTAACCTGTTGCTTACTTGTTAGTTGTAGTAGGGGATTTTCAGGTTCGTGACCTTTTGTTGTTTTAGCCAATTTAGGTACGCATCGCTGATTTGAATGATCATAAACATGTTTTTGATCAGCTTTATGTAAATTTACTTTCAATTTTTCCAAATCTGAATGCAGAGTATTTACTTTATCAGAAAGAGCGTTATTTTGCTCTGTTAATAGCTCTATATTTGCTTTATCGTGTTGTACGACTTTCTGCTGTTCCTCTCTGATATCAGCCATTTCGGCACGAATTTGATCTATCGCTTGACCGTTACCACGTACCCCACTTGTAATTTTGCGTTTCATTATTACTATGTCTAATTTTGTTCCTTCAATATCGGTTGAAAGCTCGTAATACGAACTGGGTATGCACACTTTGACTTTATTGTGAGTAGGACTTTCATTTACCGGGTTTATGTCCGTTTGTGTACTAATCTCACACACCGATTTCTTTAAGATTATGTCTTGACTATTAATATGAGCAAGATTTCTAATCACCGGGTTTATGTCCGTTTGAATACCAAACCCAGACACCGTTTTCGTTAAGTTTAAGTCTTGACTATTGATGTAATTAACTGTACGGGAGACATCACCGTAAAGTCTATTCATAAGGCTTGACATATTTTCAACGCTCAGCTTAACTTCGGCTAATTCGTCGGATAAACGGTCATAACACTTTGACTCTGTGACGAGATCGTCGCTTTTATCCATCAAATTCGTTGTTGCCTTATTCTTGAATAAGTCCACTATTAATTCCTTCAGTTTATTTCCCAATTCCCCTTGAAATAAGAGTGTTCCCTTGTTAGCATACCAAGTAATGCTTATCCGATTACTTCGAAACAATTTCGCACTCTCACCAGGCGAGCTCCATTTGCCTTCATCGCCGAACAAATCGACTACAAGACTCTTTAGTTTCTCTAAGCCGCCGGTCCATTTTACTTTATTGTCGTTGTTATATTCTATGAAGCCTTCGTGCTTTAATAGAATGTGGGAGAAGGTAACTTGAAGCTGATTAATTTGATTTTCATCGGAGCTACACAAAGGAGCTATTGAAATGGGGCGATTTAGCCAATGTAGTCGCGCGAAAAGTGAACCAAACATAGTCACATAGTACACAGAGTGTGTATAGTGTATAGTCACAGAGTACGGTATAGTTACACATGCAGGCAGGCGCGCCTGTCATAACCTGGCTTAAACAGAAAGTAAGCCGCTCAGCGAAATATAAGGAAAATCCTTTTCGGAAATATCAATTCCGAAACAGACCACCCTCCTGCCTTCGTCGACCAACCAAAGATTGGTTAGACCACTTACATCTTGTACATCAAATATCCATGGACTGTTCCCCCAACACTCAAACGCAAAGTCAAAAGAACTTTCAGAACGGCCAATACCTGTCCGAGTTAAAAACCGGCTTGCGAAAACCAAGTGCTTTTCTCCCCCTCTGCGTAGCTATATAAGCCACAACAGTGCTAGTAATATTATATACATCACTCCTAAAATTTCACCCAAAACCACTACTAAACAATTAGCTCGCCCCAAGTCTTCCACTGAATTCGCTCCTAGTCTCCTCTTATCAAACGTTATGTCTCTGGCTCCCAAAGTCGACGAGGTCCGTGTTCTTGCCTCGCAACGTTATTTCGACTTTCTTTTTATTACGGAAACATGGCTGAGGGACGTTATCGGTGACAACCAAATAGCACTCGAAAACTTTAATCTGATAAGGCGTGACCGTTTATTTGGATTACATGGAGGGGTTTGTATATACATCAGAGAAGACATAAAATGCATACGCTTGGATGAGCTCGAAAATCCAAACTTTGAGGTACTTTGGGTTCACACTAGACCAAACAGACTACCAAGAGGTGTGACATGCGTCATTCTTGCTTGTGTTTATCATCCCCCATCTTCAAACGACCACGAAATTCTCGAGTATCTTTTCGAATCCTTAACGAAGGTCGAGGGTCTGCATCCTGGTTGTGCCATTATTATCGCGGGTGATTTCAATAAGCTGGATATCAAGATTTTGAAGCGCAATTTTCAACTAAAGCAACTGGTGCGCAGTCCAACACGTGGATCGAACATATTGGACTTAGTACTTACAAATCTGCATAAATTTTATGATCCCACATCAGTTGAAATTCTCCCCCCCTTCGGGCTGTCAGATCACAACACAATTACTATCTGCCCAAAACAGCGAGCGCAAAATCTTCCCAGTCGACGAACTGTCCTAAAAAGAGACACTCGACCGTCTCGTAAAATGGAACTTGGCCGTTATTTTAGTGAAATAGATTGGAGTTCGTTCGAGGATTTGGTCACTTGTGATGAAAAATGTGAATTATTTTCTGACATTATCTTCACCGGAGTCAACTTTATTATGCCGGAGCGAAAAGTTAAATTCCACACTAACGATGCACCATGGGTTACTGAGGATTTTAAACGATTGATAATGTTGCGCCAACGCGCGTTTTCATCTGGAAACGTACAGTTGTTTAAATTTTATCGCAATAAAGTGAATAGAGAGAGGAAACTGTTACGAGCAAAAATTTTTGCTACGAAGGTCAGTAACTTAAAAAAGTCAAAACCTAAGTCTTGGTGGTCTGACATCAAACATATCAGCGGAATGAAAACCTGCAACAACGATCTTCAATCGCAACTTCAAATAGAAAATATTGACCACTTATCGTTGAAAGAACTTGCCAATTTAATTAACAACACGTTTCTGGAACCTATGAGCACATACCACCCCTTACGAGACGAAGATCTATCCAACTTACTTCAAGACATTCCTGTCGACCCCCCAACTGTAGTTAAAACGATAACTTCTCCGGCATCAGTGTTAACCAAGCTGAAGAATCTGAACGCGTCCAAAGCACCAGGACCAGATGGTATACCCAACTGGATTTTAAAAACTTATGGCGAGATTCTAGCATCCCCGATATCCATCTTGTTGAATACATCTTACCAGGAAGAAAAACTTCCTATTGTCTGGAAAAGAGCAAACATCACTCCTATCCCCAAAGATAAACCTGTGCGTGAAATTAATAAACATCTTAGGCCAATTTCGCTTACTTCAGTAGTATCTAAATTGGCTGAGGATGTTATAGTTGAGAAATACGTCGCCCCAGCTGTTTTATCTATAGCTGATCCAGCACAATTTGGAGGCATTCCGCGCTCATCGGCAACTTACGCGCTTATCTCGATGGTGCACAAGTGGTCGGAGGCTACTGATGGATCTGGAAATGTTGTCAGAACTGTATTATTTGATTACCGTAAAGCTTTCGATCTTGTTGACCACCTCATTTTGGCCAGAAAAGTTATCCAACTATCTGTTCCATCTTTTGTAAAGAAGTGGATTTTAGACTTTTTATCAAACAGATTCCAACGGGTAAAACTGTCGAATGACTGTTTTTCGGAGTGGGGCAGTGTACCCTCTGGTGTCCCTCAAGGGACCAAACTTGGCCCCTGGCTCTTCATTCTTATGATTAATGATCTAAGAACTCCAGAGAGCGATTGTTGGAAATACATCGACGATACCACAATTTCTGAAGTTGTAAGCAAAGGCAACACAAGCACAATACAAAACTCCGTCGACGTCGTACAAAATTGGTCTATCACGAACAAGCTACAACTCCATGACTCCAAATGTAAAGAACTAAGGTTTTGTTTTACAAGATCTGGTCATGCTTCACTACATGAGAATGTCGCAGTCTGCGGTAACCAACTTGAAGTTGTCACCCACGCTAAGATTCTTGGCCTGACTATTAGCAGTGACTTGAAATGGAATAAACATATTCTCAACACTATCAAGAAGGCGAACAAGCGGTTCTACTTGATTGTCCAACTTAAACGTGCAAAGGTTCCAACTGCAGATATTCTTAACTTTTATTGTGCCTGCATTAGGCAAATTTTGGAATATTGTTGCCAAGTGTACCACTATGGATTACCATGCTATCTTTCTAACGCCATTGAACGGGTGCAAAAACGTGTTATGTCTATCATATACCCAAATTCAAGTTATGACGACAGCCTTGCTCTTAGTGGCATTTCTAAACTTAGTAGTAGACGTGAAGAAGCATGTATAAAACTTTTTAATGAAATAGTTAACATTCCTGATCACAAGTTGGCGTATCTCTTGCCCCCTAAACAGGAAACAAAGTATGATTTGAGGCAATCTCTTGTATTTAAGGACTATACTGTGAACACAAATAGATTTTTAAACTCTTTTTTTCCTTCGTCGATTAAAACTTTTAATATAGCTAACTGTAAATAGATTTAAATTGAGTTGATAAAGTCGTGTAAATATTCTCCAATAATTGTATTTTAATCTATACGTTATGTATTTTGCACGCAATTCAGCTCTGTAGCTGCAAAGTGTAATATTTTAATAAACTATTCTATTCTAGTTTAGAATATCTATCCCCCCCCTGTTCTTTGGCAGAAAACGTAGCCAATCAGCGCCTTCTTCAAAATTTAAGAAACTGTGACGTATGCATAGGGTAGGTGGGTCCAGTTGTCAAAAACCCGAAATATATTCGCTGTTTTAACATGCTTAGAAATTACATTTGAAGTTAAAACTTTGTAGAAATGTAGTAAAATCACTAGTGTTTAAAGTGGTGTAGTTTTTGTAGAGTTTTTGTTTGTAATTTGTGGAAAATTTTGCATTTGTAAAAGTTGTAGATGAGTTTGAGTTGAAAAAACTTGCCAACCTTGTCAATATATTAGACCGAATAGACTTGTGTGCACGCGCGCGAGCGTCACGCGAGCATGAAAGGAAAGATTTTCACGCGAGCGTGTTTTCAAGCTTTATCAAGTGAATATACCAAAGAAAAGCTTTCAGAAAAGATTAAAAACCCGAATTTTTGGGCCGCCTATGGTCGTATGAACTTGTATGTACCTGAATGTCAGTCGTATTTCGAAAATTTACTCGTCTGTAGTCGTCTAGACTCGTCTGTAGCTCGTCTGTTACTCGTCTGTAGTCTTCTGTTACTTGTCTGTAGTCGTCTGTTACTCGTCTGTAGTCGTCTGTCACTCGTCTGTACTCGTCTGTACTCGTCTGTACTCGTCTGTTACTCGTCTGTCATTCGGGTGTAGTTTTAGAATAGATCTTTCTTTAATATCGTGGGGTGTATCTGATCGATCGATCGTGACTAAAACACCACACGAGTAACACGAGTGACATACGAGTTACATACGAGTACATACGGGTACATACGAGTAACACACGAGTACATACGACTAACATACGAGTACATACGAGTACATACGACTAACATACGAGTACATACGACTTACATAAGGTAATAAACTCGTTTTAAAGAATGAGTTGAGTTATATTATTAAAAACTCCTTATCAACAGGCCAATCAAAAGCCCGACACGGGAAACTGTCCAAAGTCCTATCTTCGGTTCAGTGCATGGACCAAAATTTTTAATACAAGCGATTAATCGCTTTTCAAAACTATAAATTAAGTCTTTTTTTGAAAATTTACACAAGTTCCTTAAATTTCGCATTTTTTGAGCATTTCGATTTTTTTCAACATCGAATTTTCAGTGCATGTCCTTTATTTTAATAGTGCAATTTCAATTCTTACCTGTTGATAAAGAATTGAGCTATCGTACAAGATCATGGCATCTTTAGTATCGCAATATAAGTCAGTTTATTCCAAACTCTCATTAGTTGCTGGGGGTACAGCAGCAACTATAGGATTCGGCAAGCATTTTTTCTTCCACGTCGTTGGACACAAAATGCACCTACGTCAATATTTTGACGTCATGAAAATTATCCATCAATAACCCAAATTTTCTGAAACTTTAGTCCCACTTTAGTCTTAAATATCCAAACGTTTATCTCTAAATATCCCATATACGCACCAGACTTCACCACGGTACTATATTTTCAGATCAGTGCATGTACCATGCATGAAGATAAACAATGTGCGAATTTCTGTAATTTTAGAATTCATATCTTTAAATTTTCGGCTTTTCAAAGCTCGTGCTACTATAATGCTTTATACACCTAAAAGAGTGTGAAAATGCGCACAACATAGTCGAATTTCGACCCAATCGTGTGTCTGGATTTTGTGCAAATTGCTTCTGAATATAGAACTCTAAAGTCTAATTAACAAAAGCGGCAGCGTATTAAAGCGGCGGTGTAATTCTTAGTCTAACAATATATAACATGCACAATTCTAGTTTGAATATATCTCTAAATTGTCGGCTTTTCTAGGTCTGTACTACCGTTACAAAGAGCGTAACATTTTGCACAACATGGTCGAATTTCGATGCAATGGTATGATTGATTTTGAATATATAACTCTACAAAAATAAAAGCGGCGGTGTAATTCTATACTCTAACAATTTGACTGCGAATAAGTTAAGTTAAACTAACAAGTACGTAAATTACTCAGAACTATATTTAAAAAGATCCAGCAACTTAACGCTCAACAGAGCGTCTTGTTGTAATAAAAGAACGTCGCCATATAGCTAACGAGACTGCCGAACATTGCCTACATGGCATGAAAATGACCAAACATTCAAGTACTTTTGATATAGACTGAGAGTTTCTACTGTATTTAATATTTCTTGTAATGTAAGACATTCATATTTTTATATATTACCGTTGATTTTAAATGTTATTTTTGCGTCGTTTTCATAGCAAAGTAGTATGTCGACAGTAAAATTCGATGGCAAAAAATCGGTAGGAGTGAGGGCAGAGAAATTGATATTTTTCGCAAAGACGTAAAAATTAGCTTCGACCAATCAAGTTTGTCGACCAAGAATCGAATACGATATTTTTTGTCAATAATGCAATATACAAACACTGGAACGAGTTTACTACCGTATGTAAGTCGTATGTACTCGTATATAAGTCGTATGTACTCGTATGTAAGTCGTATGTACTCGTATGTTAGTCGTATGTACTCGTATGTTAGTCGTATGTACTCGTATGTACTCGTATGTACTCGTATGTAACTCGTATGTCACTCGTGTTACTCGTGTGGCGTTTTAGTCACGATCGTATTTGATCAGGACCCAGTTATCTACTTTGCATTAACTTTGCGTCAACAAACTAGACACTTCTTCTGGAAAGCACTGCAATGACGTGAGTTCTTTATCGTTGACAACTCTCTTAAACGAAAGTTTTGTAGCTTGTCGTCCGTAAATACTGAAGCAAAATAACCATTCATCGATTGTGCAATATCCAAATTATTGGTAATACTTTTATTCGCATTAACCTTTAATAGAGAAATTAAATCATTAGTTCCCTTGCGTTTTGCGGCAGCATAATATACATGCAGAGTGTATCAAAAAAAGGTAATCTAACTTTAGCATGTAATCGTTCGTTTTTTATTTAGTTAATATATATACTTTTTTCATAGAAATACAGATAAATCTTTTAGCTGTCGAATGATACTTTCTTGTAACATTGCGATCAAAAATGGCTGCATTTTTCCACCATCGGGAGTTGAACGCAAAACTATAATAATTGTCTGAGTAGTATAGGGAAGAGGGGTTTTGCGGCGGGCGGTGCGGGCGGTGCACATAGCACCGCCCATGACGTCATCATTTCTTAAGTATTTTAATTTATTCAAACTCACGTTAATTTATTTCAGCTTACTACAGTGCTAATGGCTTTTCTTGGTATTTTTGAACCGCTGCCGTTTGTTTATCTACAGTTTTTAGTTTATTTCTGGCTACTTTAAAAGTTTCGCATGAGGCTGTACGGAATGTTTGTTGTCAGTAGAGAGAAATAAATAACAGCAGAGAGTTTTGTGTTTTGATTTTATTTAAATTACACACAACAATTTAGATGTTTCTCTTAATACGTTTTGGCTTTATTGTTCGTTAGCCATGGTTTCTTTAACAAAGGCTCGGACCGTAGACTCGTCTTCGTGCAGATTCACCCACTTCATTGCGTGTTTTTCGCCATTTTCATTTGTACCCGGCCCACCCATGTAAAAAATGACAACTAAAGACAGGTAATTGAAAACCATTTTATTAAATGACTCGAAGTTACATGCTGTGTTTATATTGGTATATTTTTACATGCTAATATTGTATGAATTGATGACTTCAGTCCTATATTCGCCCTATTAAAAACCGAGTTTAACTTCTAATCATCATCATCATTATTCTCTTCATCGTTTTCTCCAGTAAAAGCGTAACCCTTTAAAAGCCTTCTTATAAGAAACTTTCTCTTATCAACAGCTGCTTCCAAAGCTTCTTCTGGATCAAAGTCATCGTTTTCGACAAGTGTTTCTTTTGTCTGCATTATTTTCTTATGTACTGGATCTTTCTTTAGTTGTTTCATCCACGTCAGGTTATCCATGTAGACATCGGCCAATTCCTTTTGCAAAAGGGGTAGAATTTTGGCAAAGGCTTTCTGTTTCGCTTCACTTTCCTCATGACCCCCCATGAGAAGTGTTTGTAAGATGTCTTCGTACTGTGCCCGAACCTTGGATGCTGCGTCGTCGATCAATGTAGCCCAGCGATCGATTTCCTCTTCGGAACTGTCTTCATCACACTCTCCAGTCGTGATGCTACTCTCATCTTCGGTATGGCTTTCATCTTCGGTATGGCTTTCCATAGGACTTTCCTCATGTTCACTGGTGTCGTCGTCATGCCCTACAAGACTATAGCTTCCGTAGTACTGACTGTTCATTTTAGTGCTATATTTTTAGTAATTCTTTGCTATATACACGACTATTTATACACAAAACAAATCCTAACGACGGTGGGGGAGATTTAATGATCTTTAAAGCATGCCCACAAACCTATTGTGAGAGCTCCACAGAAGCTTTACAGAAGCTCCACTGAAGCTCCACAGAAGCTCCACAGAAGCTTTAGAGAATTTCCAGACAACTGCTACAAAATCCCACCAAACCCTTCCTCAAAGCAGCGATATATATAGAACCGTGTTTCTATGTAAACTTGAATAATTTGCCACAGCAGTCATGCAGAAACGATTTCGCCGGACCTGTCCGCTTTGCGGTCGGCCTAATTTGAAGAATATCAGTACACATCTTTTGCAAGTTCACGGCTTATCTTCCGAGGAGAGAGCCCTTCTTAAGCAAGCCCGGGTGTCGTCATGGCAGCCCTACATCGACAAATCTCCGCATCATTATATGAACATCGACAAGTCTTCTCGTCCGCCTACAGCAGACGAAAGGCGATCTCCTCGAGTTACACAGCCAGCAAAGAAACCAAAAGCTACAACCTCATCTTTAAGCACCAAACCCTATCCGGATTTCAACCTCCGCCATAAACTCTCACTTTTGGTTGTGGGTCCGAGTCAAAGTGGAAAAACATATTTTGTCCAACAAATTTTGGAACACAATCGTATCGTGTACGAAGAGCAAAAAAGTATTCGCATTTTTTGGTACTACAACCAGTGGCAAGAATGTTATGACGTCTTGAAAAAGTCTCTCGGAAAAAGCATCCGGTTTGAGAGAAGTGTGCCCGAACTGTCTGAGAACATGAGCGAGATTGATATGCGGTACAACAACATCATCATCCTGGACGATTTGATGGCTGAAGCGACAGACAGTCCTGTGGTATCTCGATTGTTTACCCAAGGCCGCCATCGAAACGCGAGCGTTATCTTATTGCTGCAAAACATGTTTCCAAAGGGGAAATATAATACGGATATCAGCCGAAATGCCCAATATCTGGCTCTCTTCCGAAGTCCAAGCGATAGGAAACAAATTGGTATTGTTGGACAACGCATGTTTGATAAGAACAGAATCCACTTTATGAACGCTTATTACAAAGAGACGGAAAAGCCGTTTGGATACTTATTGGTGGATAACAAGCCTGACACACCAACCGATAAGCAAGTTCTTGGAGACCTATTTGGCGACTGCCATGTTTATCTCTTCGCCACACAAACTAAAGTGAACAGTACTAGTGTCGAGCACACACCGGTCGAAACCAAGCCTGGAAGAAAACAACCTAAACATCATCGGTATATTACCTGGTCGGATGCAACTATCCCCGAGTGGCAAAACTACACCGACAGAGCCGATACTGTTCGTGTCATTCCCGAAGGATATGCTATCATAGAGATGTATAAGTCATCGCGCAATAGTTTTGATCCGAGCCATCCGGGTGTCTACATCAACGACGAACATTATTGGCCTGTCAAAATAAGACACCAAGCTACAGGTCGTATGAAGTGGGTAAATCTGCACGAAGACGAGCCTACGGTCCGAGCTTTTGTTAAAGAAACCATGGCTAACGAACAATAAAGCCAAAACTTATTAAGAGAAACATCTAAATTGTTGTGTGTAATTTAAATAAAATCAAAACACAAAACTCTTTGCTGTTATTTATTTCTCTCTACTGACAACAAACATTCCGTACTGCCTCATGCGAAACTTTTAAAGTAGCCAGAAATAAACTAAAAACTGTAGATAAACAAACGGCAGCGGTTCAAAAATACCAAGAAAAGCCATTAGTACTGTAGTAAGCTGAAATAAATTGATCTCAGAATGAAATGAACATAACCCTCTACATTTTTACAAATTGTGTTAATGCACATGCGTATGATGTCATTACGTACGTCCCACAAGCAATGAATCAAACTTAAGTGAATATATACCGAGCGCTACAACATTCCTGTAATCCTGTTAAACTAAAAAACTGTAGTTAAACCAACGGCAGCGGTTCAAAAATGTTAAGAAAAGCCATTAGCACTGTCATAAACTAAAATAAATTAACGTGAGTTTGAATAAATTAAAATACTTAAGAAATGATGACGTCATGGGCGAATCCCTCTTCCCTATGACCCTATACTACTTGTCTGCCTATTGAAATTATCGTTATTTTGAATTCTTATTTAAGAGTATTAATAAGATGGCGTAACGCATGGGCTATTTATCAAGTTTTGGTAAAATCGCGAGTTTACAACGAAATTTGGTGGTTAGAACATTTTTACGAAACAGGAAATTTGCAGACTGAACTGGCATTGCTGAACGTTTCACAAATAGGCAACCATCATTTGGGCAAATGGTTGAAAATTTGAAGGACGTTTAATTCCCAAAGGTGGAAAAATGTGGTTTTGATCCTTCTTTCTTCATCGGATCGTATTGGGCCGTTATTGATCGCAGTGATAGATATTATTGACTTTATTGACTTGATTAAAAACGGTACTATTTCATCTGATTAATTATTTACAATGATGTTAATTAAAAAAAAAAAAGAAAGAAAGAAAAAGGTGATCTTCCAATAGGCCGTGTGCATGCACTACAAATATATTATATAAAATATCAATGGTCTACAAAAAATTAGGTGACTGAAAATGAATTTCCAGTATTAGTATATTCGCTTTATTTTGGTTTTAAAGCTAGAGATGCTTTTCGATGATTTTATTGCAGTGGAAAGGTTATTCCAAGCCTCAGCCCCCCTGTAGGCAAAAGCCTTTTTCATATTATTTGTTTTTGGCTTAGGTAATGCGAAATTAAATTCGCTATTTCTCGTATTATGATCATGTATTGAGTTCGTGTTGGTGAAAATTTCAGTTAAATCATTTGGTAGCATTTTTTTTTTGACTTTGTACATTAGAGTCGCTAATTGATGCTCTCTTCTGGTTTGTAAGTTAGAAACTCCTACGTTTTCCAAAATGTCAACAGATCGAATCTCGTAGTTTTCACGTGTTATTATTCGAAATGCTCGGTTTTGGAGCTTCTGTAATTTGTCTGATAAACCTTTTCCTAGACAACCCCATACTTGCGAGCAGTAATCAAAGTGAGGTTGAATAATTGATTGATATATTGTAATTAGTGTTCTATAATCCACTATTTCTCGAACCCGTCTTAGGATGCTGAGGCCTGCATTGACCTTTTTAGTAACTTGGTTCACTTGGGCATTCCATGACAAAGTTTCGTCCATCTTTACGCCAAGTGATTTAGTTATTTTAACTCGGTCTATTTTCCTACCTCCAATATGTATGTGGGGTTTATGTCTATTTGGTTGAATCTTCTATTACTACCTACTATCATGTATTCCGTTTTAGAATGGTTTAAAGTAAGTTGGTTAGCTGACATCCAAGTTGATACATTTTCCAAGTCATGGTTAAGATTTTCTACAATTATATTAATATTTTCACTAGATGTATCAATTTGGGTGTCATCGGCAAACATACTAGCACTAGTTCGCTCTAAGCATTGAGGCAGATCATTGATGTATATTAGAAATAGAAGCGGCCCTAGAGCAGAGCCTTGCGGAATACCTGTTTTTACACGTAGTGGTCCAGATAAATGGCCCCCTACTTGGCAATGTTGCGTTCGGTCTGTCAAATAAGATCTGAGCCAACATAGTGCCGTTCCTGTTATGCCGTAAATATCCAACTTTTTAAGTAGGATATCATGATTGACAGTATCGAAGGCCTTTTTTAAGTCTAAGAATACTGCGCCGTTTAATTTACCAATATCAATGTTTTGATACCATCTATTAGTGATGTCTAGCAATGCAGTAACCGTAGAATGGCACGGTCTGAATCCGTGCTGAGATTTTGTTAATAAATTTGAGTACATCAAATAATCATAGATCTGGTTGTGTACCAGCTTCTCCATAATTCTTGCTACAATCGAAATAACGGATATTGGCCTATAATTAGACGTACAATGTTTGGAAATATACCGGTGCGAATTGATTGATTAAAAATTAATGAGAGTGAAGAAGCAATAACGGGGGCGGCAATTTTTAAGAATTTAGCTGAAATTTTGTCAATACCTGATGCTTTAGAAGCACTTAAGTTTTGAAGCAGTCTTAGAGTTTCCAATTCCGATATCTCTTTAAAACAAAATAATGGGTTACTTGGGCGCTCAAACGCTGTGAAGTAGCTTTCTGGAGTTGTATTTGTGTAAGGTATATCGTTAGATAATTGTTCTCCCAAGTCCGTAAAATACTGATTGAATGTATTTGGAATGTCAGTGGGGTTTATTATCTCACCTTCATCATTTCTTAACTCTAGTATCTTGCTATCCTTGTAGGATTTATTAATCAATTCATTAATTATCTTCCAAGTTTTTTTAAGATTCCCCGAGTTACTTTGTAATTCATCTTGATAGTCAGCTGACGAACGGTATCCTTAATTAATCTATTATAATGGTTTTTTGCCCATTTGTAAGCACTCCAGTCAGCATCTAATCCAGATGATACTGCTTTTCGCTTTAAATATGCATTATGCCTTTTTTTAACAATTAGGTCCTTAGTCAACCATGGCACGCGTTTGCCAGACACCCTACATTTTTTTAGGGGTGCATGTTTATTTATAATATCAAGAAATGCATTTTTCCAGATTTTCCATGACCTGTTGGGGTCCAAATAGTCTAAGTTAAGGTTTGAGAGGGATTCTAATTCAAGGAGGAAATTTGTTCTATTAAAATGCTTAAGTTCACGGTATTCAACAATTCGAGGTGCCTCTTTAGTTGTATGAATTTTGCGTATACCATATATTAAGTAATGATCACTAATAGTAATGATTTTTACCCCACTAGAAATAATACATTCTCGTTTGTTTGTATAAAAGTGATCAATTAAAGACGCATTGTCTTTTGTAACTCTGGTGGGGTATTTTATTAATTGCTCATATTGAAATAATTTAGTAATAAAATCCATCTCTGAGACAATGGGTGCAGGGTTTATACTTAGAATATCAGAATTAACGTCTCTTAGTTCGACATAAAATTTGACTCTTAGTTACTTTTATATTTTAGTTAAAGTCGCGATCTTCGCCACAAATATTAATTTGTGCAGTTATCGAACATCCGCAGAGAATATTGTGTTGGAGTTTTCCAGCGACTTAGCAACAGCGGTTTTACTTTTAAAAGCTGGGTTTGTCTGAGTTTGGCTTTAACTGTGAGATAATAAACATTTATTATTGGTGTGCATGCTACCTGGCGTAAACTCATAAAGACTGCTCTACAGTGTATGGATATATATCAATGAAAAGATTTGCTACAAACACTAATACAATGTACAAAGAGGTCATACTGTGTTTCCTATATTTATTTGGTCTGTTCAGGCACCGTAGTGCTACAAATACAAAGGTAGCTTGTACGTTGAACCATGGGCAGCTCTGTTTATGCGAATGCGATGGAAATTGCTATGAGATAATGGTATTTTGTTCAAAGGATTGAAGCAAAATAAACAATAATGAATAACACCGTGCATGCATTTATTACTCGAAGGTGCTGCTCCCTCGTAAGTTCAACTTCAAGTATACATTAAATTTATTGAGTGTATACCTTATCAATGACAATGAAAAGTACGTTAGTCCTTATATTTTCTGATATCCAAATTTAATAATTAAAGTATCAAATATATATATCTACAAATATCAGTGTTATTTATAGAAAGTAAAAAATCATAGCGCACGCAATGCAGTCTGGAAACTTTGCACTACCTTGGCCTTGGGATCTGAGTTTTGATACACCTTGTATAGGACTTGTTGTCGAGGTTTCCATTGATTGCGCATACAAAAATTGTGATATAGGCTACAATGAAGGTTTTGCACGGTTATTTACAAATCCACTACGTCCGCTAGTACATATTACCACAACAAAGTTCACAATATCAGTTGTCATATTACCACAACAAAGTTCACAATATCAAAGATGGTGATATATCTAAATGGTGGAAAGAAGTCAAAAAACTTGGATGTGGTTCTGGCCAAACAGAATGGTGTGAACAGTTATTGGGCGAGTCTGCTGATACAATAAATGAACTGGCGGAGAAAATTAACAACTTTTTTGTTAGCATATCAGCTGAATTCCAATCTCTTGAGGCTGATTTGAATAACCAAACTGAATGTACGCCTGACATGCTTGTTGACTCGTATAAAGCGTATCATGCCTTAAAGGAAGTTAAACCCCACAAATCGGTTGGTCCCGATGAAATCCCCAATAGGATACTTCGTGACTTTGCTTTTGAATTATCTCCAGTGATATCTGACATCTATAACAGTACCATGAAGGAGGGTCGGATACCAGAATTATTAAAGTCATCAATTGTTTCCCCAATACCCAAATGTATGCCACCGAAGACGATTGAAGATGACCTTCGCCCAATATCACTGACGTCACAGATAGCCAAAATAATGGAAAGCTTCACCTTGGAATCCTTATTAAGGGACATTGGTGGCCA
Organism: Trachythela sp. YZ-2020; assembly: GCA_016169945.1. NCBI lineage: Eukaryota > Metazoa > Cnidaria > Anthozoa > Malacalcyonacea > Clavulariidae > Trachythela > Trachythela sp. YZ-2020. Next base: position 1,609,380 of record JADLSH010000385.1, read on the forward strand.
GATTGACCCATACCAGTTCGCGATGAAAGGCCGGTCCACAACACAAGCATTAGTCTTTTTGCTACACAACGTTTTGATGACTCTTGACAGAGGCGGTTGCTCAATTCGGGCATTCTTTGCGGACTTTAGTAAGGGGTTTGACTTAGTTGACCATAACGTTTTAATTGCGGAGCTAGAAAGGTTGGATGTACGTCCTCCTTTAGTAAGATGGATTCGAGCCTTCCTGACGGAAAGGAAACAATGCGTCCGCATTCGCGACAAGGTATCGTCATTTAAGTACCTGAATGGAGGTATACCCCAAGGTACTAAGTTAGGCCCCATCCTATTTGCTGTACTGGTGAATAGTTTACTCCGTGAGTGGAATCTTAGAAGTAAATTTGTGGATGATCTGACAACTATTGAAGTTATCCCAAGATGTTCGCCGAGCATTACCCCTATGTTGGTCAATGATATCGGTGAATATGCTAGTACAAGAGGTATGCGATTGAATCCAAAAAAATGTAAGGAAATGGTTATTGACTTTCTCCAATATAGACTGCCAATTCGAGATTCATTACAAATTGGTGGAAATACAATAGAAAGAGTAACGTCATACAAGTTACTTGGCGTATATTTAAGTAACGATCTCACATGGAACTTACACTGTGACTATATTATTAAGAAAGCTAACAAGAGACTTTACATTCTGCGTATATTACGGAAAGTAAGGATTGGGCGCCAAGAATTAATAACAGTATACTGCAGCTTAATCAGACCAATTCTTGAATATGCTGCCCCTGTTTGGTCTGCAATCCCGGAATATTTAAAAACTAAACTGGAAAAAGTCCAAAAGCAAGCCCTAAAAATAATTGACCCTGGTTCACCATATGAAGAGTCGCTGTGCAGAGTTGGTCTACAAACATTGACAAAAAGACGAGAAGATATTTGTAGGAAATTTGCTAGAGACAACAAATTATCTGGTCCCCTTAAAGAACTTTTTAACAATAACAGTGCTGGTATTAATCATGAATATAACTTAGGCATACACGCGAACCGAATTGTGTAAACTTTGTAAATACTGATAGATTTTTAAATTTTATAACCTGTAAATATTGATATAACATCTTAATGTAATGTTAACATTATAGCACTTTTACTTAGCTATACTCTATGTAATAACTTGTAATTCAGCGTTTGCTGCAATAAGTTTTTAAATAAACCTTCATTAAATGTGTTATGGTGAACGGTTTGTCAAAAATTGCGATCTCAGAAATAATCTATAGAGATGACAACAAGCTAAATGCAAGAATCAAGAAGGTGAATTCACTCTTGGCCAAGGTTTGTAAAACTAACAATTGGTCTCTTATTTCCCACGCTAACATTGATACCTCTTGCCTCAATGCATCGGGACTACACCTAAATATTAAAGGCACTTAAGCTCTTGCAAAGAATTATATTGACTTCCTAAGAAAGTGACTAGATATACCGAGCGTAAATATTCTAGATTACCTTTATCATAGTTGTACCTCGTCTGACATCCAAAATACGAATCACAACAATAAGCAAACAAATACACCAACCACTAGCACTATCAATATTTCTATACATCAAGATTCTCTATTTCCTAAAACTAGAGGCTTTAAAATAGCAAGTCTAAATATAGCTAGCCTACCTAAACACATAGACGAACTTAGAATTATAATGAGAAAAAAAGACATTGATGTCCTTGCAATCAATGAAACCAGAATGGATGGCACGATACCAATTGGTTTAATAGCTATAAATGGCTATGAGTGGGTTTCCAAGGATAGGAATAGATCTGGGGGTGGTATCGGCTTTTTCATTAGAAATACAATCAATTATCGCCTTAGATCTGATATTAATGATGTTGATATTGAAATTTTAACAATCGAAATAATAAAAAACAAGGTTAAACCATTTCTGATTACTACCTGGTATAGGCCTCCAAATGACCCCATAGATACGCTATATAAATTTGAACACTGCCTAAAATTAATCGATCTCGAAGATAAAGAAAGTATTATCTTGGGAGACGTTAATTCTGATATTCTAAGTATAAACCCTGCACCCATTGTCTCAGAGATGGATTTTATTACTAAATTATTTCAATATGAGCAATTAATAAAAGACCCCACCAGAGTTACAAAAGACAATGCGTCTTTAATTGATCACTTTTATACAAACAAACGAGAATGTATTATTTCTAGTGGGGTAAAAATCATTACTATTAGTGATCATTACTTAATATATGGTATACGCAAAATTCATACAACTAAAGAGGCACCCCGAATTTTTGAATACCGTGAACTTAAGCATTTTAATAGAACAAATTTCCTCCTTGAATTAGAATCCCTCTCAAACCTTAACTTAGACTATTTGGACCCCAACAGGTAATGGAAAATCTGGAAAAATGCATTTCTTGATATTATAAATAAACATGCACCCCTAAAAAAACGTAGGGTGTCTGGCAAACGCGTGCCATGGTTGACTAAGGACCTAATTGTTAAAAAAAGGCATAATGCATATTTAAAGCAAAAAGCAGTATCATCTGGATTAGATGCTGACTGGAGTGCTTACAAATGGGCAAAAAACCATTATAATAGATTAATTAAGGATACCGTTCGTCAGCACTATCAAGATGAATTACAAAGTAACTCGGGAATCTTAAAAACTTGGAAGATAATTAATGAATTGATTAATAAATCCTACAAGGATAGCAAGATACTAGAGTTAAGAAATGATGAAGGTGAGATAATAAACCCCACTGACATTCCAAATACATTCAATCAGTATTTTACGGACTTGGGAGAACAATTATCTAACGATATACCTTACACAAATACAACTCCAGAAAGCTACTTCACAGCGTTTGAGCGCCCAAGTAACCCATTATTTTGTTTTAAAGAGATATCGGAATTGGAAACTCTAAGACTGCTTCAAAACTTAAGTGCTTCTAAAGCATCAGGTATTGACAAAATTTCAGCTAAATTCTTAAAAATTGCCGCACCCGTTATTGCTTCTTCACTCTCATTAATTTTTAATCAATCAATTCGCACCGGTATATTTCCGTGTGACTGGAAAATCGCAAGAGTAACACCAATATACAAATCTGGGGCCAAACATTGTACGTCTAATTATAGGCCAATATCCGTTATTTCGATTGTAGCAAGAATTATGGAGAAGCTGGTACACAACCAGATCTATGATTATTTGATGTACTCAAATTTATTAACAAAATCTCAGCACGGATTCAGACCGTGCCATTCTACGGTTACTGCATTGCTAGACATCACTAATAGATGGTATCAAAACATTGATATTGGTAAATTAAACGGCGCAGTATTCTTAGACTTAAAAAAGGCCTTCGATACTGTCAATCATGATATCCTACTTAAAAAGTTGGATATTTACGGCATAACAGGAACGGCACTATGTTGGCTCAGATCTTACTTGACAGACCGAACGCAATATTGCCAAGTAGGGGGCCATTTATCTGGACCACTACGTGTAAAAACAGGTATTCCGCAAGCTCTGCTCTAGGGCCGCTTCTATTTCTAATATACATCAATGATCTGCCTCAATACTTAGAGCGAACTAGTGCTAGTATGTTTGCCGATGACACCCAAATTGATACATCTAGTGAAAATATTAATATAATTGTAGAAAATCTTAACCATGACTTGGAAAATGTATCAACTTGGATGTCAGCTAACCAACTTACTTTAAACCATTCTAAAACGGAATACATGATAGTAGGTAGTAATAGAAGATTCAACCAAATAGACATAAAACCCCACATACATATTGGAGGTAGGAAAATAGACCGAGTTAAAGTAACTAAATCACTTGGCGTAAAGATGGACGAAACTTTGTCATGGAATGCCCAAGTGAACCAAGTTACTAAAAAGGTCAATGCAGGCCTCAGCATCCTAAGACGGGTTCGAGAAATAGTGGATTATAGAACACTAATTACAATATATCAATCAATTATTCAACCTCACTTTGATTACTGCTCGCAAGTATGGGGTTGTCTAGGAAAAGGTTTATCAGACAAATTACAGAAGCTCCAAAACCGAGCATTTCGAATAATAACACGTGAAAACTACGAGATTCGATCTGTTGACATTTTGGAAAACGTAGGAGTTTCTAACTTACAAACCAGAAGAGAGCATCAATTAGCGACTCTAATGTACAAAGTCAAAAAAAAATGCTACCAAATGATTTAACTGAAATTTTCACCAACACGAATTCAATACATGATCATAATACGAGAAATAGCGAATTTAATTTCGCATTACCTAAGCCAAAAACAAATAATATGAAAAAGGCTTTTGCCTACAGGGGGGCTGAGGCTTGGAATAACCTTTCCACTGCAATAAAATCATCGAAAAGCATCTCTAGCTTTAAAACCAAAATAAATTGAATATACTAATACTGGAAATTCATTTTCAGTCACCTAATCTTTTGTAGACCATTGATATTTTATATAATATATTTGTAGTGCATGCACACGGCCTATTGGAAGATCACCTTTTTCTTTCTTTTTTTTTTTTTTTATTTAACATCATTGTAAATAATTAATCTGATGAAATAGTACCGTTTTTAATAAAGTCAATAAAGTGTTTTATTATATAGCAAGTGTACTGTCAAAGTCCCAGTAATTCACTTGGTATTCCTTCTTTATCTCTTAATAATAGATTATTATCTTCTTCTGAACGACTTGCAAACCGACCGGTAGACGCGAACAGCTCGCGCCTCACTCCGGTTTTATTATTGACCGGTCAATAATTGTTTCATTGTGGACCGGTTGCAAGCGTGCAGTGAACATGACGTTTTGTGGACCAGCACGTGATACGGTTTTGTCCAATCGGCAAACATGAAAATTGAACTTTGACACTTCCTATGTATAGGATAATGCCCGAGCTCGAGGTATTATTAAAAATAATGACCGAGCGCGTAGCACGAGGTCATTATTTTTATTAAAACCGAGAGCGAGGGTATTATCCGACTTAATGCACATTGTGGTTGTTTTTGAACAAAGAAAAGTATGCAGCGAGTTACAACTCCATTGTTGTGGAAAATTAAGATTCACACGTTGCTTGTTTAATTAAATCTACAATATACAAAATTTATGAATGTATTTGCATTTTTGGGCCGAATGTTTTTCAACAGCTATCTTGTTATTATTTGATTGATATTTGTGGAGTGAGGATGTCTAGTTCGAGAAGGCTAGATTTCAGTTTTCTGAAAAATGTTTAGTGTTTCGGTGGAATGCAACTTTCTGTTCCCACTTTGGGATTCAGTAAAGCCGTTTTCCCCTTTGTCATATGCTCAATAAATTTATTTAAGACCACGCGTTCACAGATCTTACGTGCAGACAACAACAACGATACTGGCCGATTATTGTTAAGAATCTCATGATTTCCTTCCTTTAGAAGTGGGATTATCTCTGCTTTCTTCCAAGCTGTAGCAATTTTCTTCTTACATTGATCGAAGAAAATTTTACAACAATATCGAACACGATGTTTTTGAAAATCGTAATTTTTGTTCTTGAGTAGTATTATAAATAAAGATTTCAAATAATCGAAAATAGCAAATAGTACATTGAAATTGTAACCAAATTCTTCAGAAAATTTTACACCATAGAAGATCAACTGACCTATTGGAGCTGACCAATTGAACTCATGCATGACATCTGCAGGAAGGCTTCTTATAGAGTTGAGATGACGTTCTCTTTTTACAAATTTCTATAGAATTTGGGAGTTGTCCATTTGGTTGGCACGAGTATGGTATGTCATGTTACCAGTTTAACACGGACAAGAAAGATTTCAATTCGGCCAGCACACGATGTCAGCGTTTGGGTGGAGAACTTCTTTATATCGATTCAAATGTTGAACAAGGGTTTATCACTAATCAAGTCCAATATGATTCGTGGATTGGTAAGTTTTCCATCATATGACAGTAATCGTGCTCGGATTCAAATTTTTAGTTGTGTTGTTTTCAGGGCCTGTGATAATGATTGAGATAACTGATATGACTAAAAGTATGTATCCGAAAACCTATTCTATTCTGCTACACATCCGTGTATTGTTTAATATTTGTATCTAAATAATGATTGACAAGTTTTCTGTTCTCGTTACTTGTATTTCGCTGAACCTTGGACGTGTTGATTTTTGGCTACGTTTTCTCATCACCATAACAAAACAGCAGAACTGAAGCATTGTTGACCACTTAAAAACTGCTACTACAGTATTTTTCATCGAAAGACACATTTGGAAACAAATAGATCGATAGGGATGAAAGCATCTAAACAAGCAAAAACGTAATCAAAACTAAAGTAAAAAAATACGCGATACATCGGAATAATTTTTGGCGTGAATGACAGTCGTAAACATTACAAATTTTGCCATTGTAAACCCTATCCATAGCGAACAGCTAAGAAAGATGATTTGTGTTTTAATCCGAATGACACGAAAAAATCACTTGTTCAAAACAACAAATATACCAGTTTTACAAAATTCATACAATTCATACAAAATAATCAGAAAACACTCGTGAAGAGTTATGAAACGTTTTCTTTCACATACCTTCCCAAAAATACAAAGTAATAAAGAAATAAGCTGAAAGCGAGAAATCAAAATAAATTTGCTTCGAAACAGTGGCGTAGCCAGGGGGGGGGGAAATAACGTTGTCTGGAATAACGATAATCACGTTTTTCGTGATCATGGTTTTCCTTCAGAACTGGTCTCAGAATGTGTCCAACGCTTTTCTAGAGACGCCATAGAAATTCAAAATTTATCCAGTGGAGCATGCCCCCGGATCCCCTTAGCATTCTCGCGCCATTGGCGGTCGTGTTCTGAATCTATCTTTGTTCCGCCCCCCTCCTCAAGTCAACACCCTGACTACGCCCGTGCTTTGAAAAACACAAACAAAGAAGTCACAGAACCCAACTGAATATACACGCAAGGTGCAAGATGTCATTTTTAACGTCGTGAATTAAGTCGCATTGTCTTTGCTAAAGATTTCTATTACTTATGATTCAAGGTGTATGTTTTACTGGGGTTATAACAATAACAATAACAGACACTAGACTGGAGTGTCGAAACGTTGGGTCATGAATGCAGTTTGACTAGGCTTTGCATTCATTTTCTTAAAACCAGAGTAGAGAAGCGAAAAGATGCATGTTGCCGTGTTAACGAATAAACTTCAAATCTCTTACATTGACGTCATTGTTAAGGAAAACAAACAAAACTACCATTGCTAGAACATGCTATAATGTAAGATCGAACCAGGAACTTTTATTACAACCACCAAGTGAAAAAACACTAATTACATTAGGTGATCGCGCATTTGCCTCTGCAGCACCTACCCTGTGGAACTCTCTACCATCACAAATTCGAGAGGCACGTACGATTGACAATTTTAAAAAACAATTAAAAACATACCTTTTTAGGAACGCCTATTTGTAAATATTTTTAACTCTTAACCTAGGATAATTCTTAATGTTGTACATATACCTTAGTCTAAATTATGTTATATCGATTTGTAATTATGCGCATGTGAACATATATCAATGGAACATGCGCTTTATAAATGTAAAATTATTATTAATTATTATTATCGGGACCAGAGATTTGTGTCCTGTTCAAGAGAGATGCTGACGATGCCCATTAACAGGATTTGACTGTACTGCACTTTTGGACTTTTAGGAGTCATTAGAGTTACCGGAGAACAAGTTCTACAACAAACTAATGCGGACCCTATCAAGTACTCGAATTGGTATAAAAGTGATGGCGCATACGTAGATTTTGGACCATGTACATTGATAGATGCTGGGGGAGAATGGCTAATGGATTATTATTGTAGCGATTATTTACAATATGTATGTGAAAAACGAAAAGGTAGATAAAACTGTTCCCTTTTTTACATGTATATTGACGCTTAACTGCAGGAGGCATGTCTGTCGGCTGCCCGGGGATGTTTTGTTACAATATGGTAACATACTCAGGATTGAGATAACCCAACACTACGGTTGCGACTCGTTTACGGTTGAGAACTTGAGATTCAATTCAAATATGGTTGGTATAAATTTGAGGTTAATTTGAGGTTGGGTTGAGACTTGATGAGATTAGATTGAGGTTTTTTAGCCGTAATTTGAGATGAACTGGTTAAGTTGAGATTTGGTTGCGGTTCGTCGTATTACTAAAAATCACGAGATAAACTGCACATTTTCTATCTGATTATCTCCGTGTGTGACCAACAGATAATAAGAAGGTGTACATGAACTACCGCTTCAGCGACGTTTAAATCTGCTTCCAAAAGAAAGATTGCTCATTCTCAGCTGCTCTAACTTTGAATAAAATATAATACTGTAGCCAGTTGAATTTTATGGAAACAATTTGCTCAGTATCATTCATGATGGTAAAACGACGACGCCAAATCATTCGCCCAAATATTTCCAGTTTCTCATTTGTAAAGCACGCATAATTATTTTTCTGCATGAGATGCAGTCAGTGAATGAAATAGAGAGAGCAGGAGCGTGTCGGCAAAGTTAATTGCTGCAGTTAACTGTATGCAACCGTATCATATGTCCGCACGGACAAAGTGCTTGAGACGAATCTGGTTAACAACAGCGCCTATTCCCTGTAAACTCCTGTTGAAAAAACATTGGATTGGGGAAAGGAATTATTGTCAACAAATCGCCAGAAACTAACCGACAAAGGTTGTCTTGATATGTAACCAGAGAATGTTAGTAAGTGGAAGGCATTAGTAAGTGCGGTTAAACCTTAGTTTGTGGTGAGCTATTCAGCACAGTACCGTGCGACATGTTTTCGAAGGGTGCAGTAAATGTCATACGTGTAGCAAGGCCATAGATTTAGGAAATGTATTAACACAACATGTTGAATGGTTTACAAATCGGATCTGGTGACGTTGTTATTATTAATATGGTGTTCAGGATGGCCAAGGTGGTTGAGACATTTTCAAAGCTTTGTTCAGCCATGTTTTGAACTCCCGATGTTAGTATATATATACCCTGTTCATTGTGTCGTAGGGACATGGAAGATCTGAAGCGTGGGGATCCACTGTAGATAGTATTCTACAATAAACCGTTTTGCTCGTAATTAAGGAGATAAGAAAAATTGAGTTTCGTTATTTCGTGCGAAAGTTCTCCGTCCGGAAGTAAGCCACTAACGTTTTTGTTTTAGTATAGTTATGACCACGAAGACGTTCTACATGGATTTGAAGATAATGACATCTGTCATTAATGCTTAACCTTGTATAATGAAATTAAGACTTGGACATTATTTTATTTTGTAGAGCTCAAAGTAAAGGCAGGAAATATTTCAAGTAAGTACAGTATGTTCATGATATTGAAAATTTGGGTAAAAAGTCAACGAGAAAACTTGATGGTGCTTGCCTAATTCATGCGACGTGTTTGACATTGACTACATACCCAACAAATTAGTTTTTTGCTGGTGGGTTTGTAACATTTAGTGCGATAATTTCACAAGAAAACAAGTTATTTACCTCATTTGACATATACACCACACCTTGCAACGTCGAGGTCAATGACTTTTACGTGACCTTGATCAGAAGAGAGGATGCGAGTAGTACGTGTAGAATTAATTGTGCAAAATATTACTGTATTTCTTCCTTTAGGCATTAGGAAATACGCTTTCGGTTGTTCTTTGACTGATATGAGACTAGGATGTCCTTCTGGACTTGTTATTAATGTTACCACAGCGTTTTGGGGAGTACGAGATAGACATCGTTGCTCTAGACAAAGTATTAAAGATTGTGGTTTAAAGGAAATTACAACCACAACATCTTCCTTGAAGAAATATTGTGATCATAGTAGAACGTGTAATCTACGTCCTCACGGACGACAACCATATTTAACTAATCTTTGCCCTGGAATTACAAAGTACTTGGAGGTCAACTATTCTTGTGTAAAGCGTAAGTGCCGATATTTATTTAGTGTTTTGCATTTTGTTTGGTTCTTTTTATTTTCTTGATTTATTGTTTTTGTGTTTGTTTTTACTTCTTTTGCCTTTCTTAATTGTTTTTGTTGTTGGTTTACTTAACTAATTCGTTCCACTGCTCTAGGCTTCGATCTTTGATCATTCAGCTATATAACAGCATGCTAAATGTTGTCAGTAATTTTTATTGACATATCTGATGTTTAAATTTTCAACGTCTTTATGGCGGAATTTCTTTTCTGATTGATTTCTTTCACCCGAGTGTAAAGCTGAATTAATACTTTAGCAACTGTGTCTTTATATGCTGGTCGCCATTACATGCCCCCAGCAGATACTGCCGTTAAAACAACATTTATGTAATTACTAACAATCTTTGTTTACCTACTAAGAACGCGATATAGAAAAATGTAAACCAGGATGGAATATCTTCGACGGCACCTGTTATCGATTGTTTAACATGCCCACAACATGGAATGCTGCCAGAGTGAAATGTCAACATTCTGGTGCTGAACTGCTCAGTATTATGTCAAAGTGAGTACAGCTAATTATATACTCAAGAATGATACCTATATGGAAATTAAGTAGAATTTGAAAAATAATTGGTATAAATTAAAGGAGTATACAGAAGAGGGGTTCTGGAGCGGGTGGAGCGGGTGGAGCACTTTGCTCCACCGTTGACTTTCTCAGATGGAGATTTTATGTTAATTATATGTGTTTTATTATAAACCCACGATGTGTAGATAACATACAGTATCATAGTTCCCTGGAAAAGAAGTGTTTTCCAGATACGTAAATTATATGTTTGCCAAGCGAATGTATATATAAGCATAACTTTTAAAGGTATAAAGGCTTTTATTCTATAACCAATATAGCGAATGCGGTAATTAACCATTGGTATTGCCAACAATAATACATTTAACATTAGACTACGTAAAAGCACCGAGACATATATACGACAAATTTGAAACAAAAGCTAACACACACAATTCTACAGTATGCGTTGCTATGTGTTGTTAGGTGAAAGATACTGCACGATATCATAAGATATTGCATAATATCCTAACATACTCCATGATATCCTAAAGATAAGGAAGATAAACATAAGGAAGATAAAGATAGGGAGGATAGAGATAAGGAAGATAGAGATACGGAAGATAAAGAAGATAGAGGTAAGGAAGATAAAGATAAGGAAGATAAAGTACGTAAGATAAAGATAAGGAAGATAAAGATAAGGAAGATAAAAATAAAGAAGATAAAGATAAGGAAGATAAAGATAGGGAAGATAAAGATAAGGAAGATAAAGATAAAGATAAGGAAGATAGAGATGAGGAAGATAGAGATAAGGAAGATAAAGATAAGGAAGATAAAGATAAGGAAGATAAAAGTAAGGAAGATAGAGTCGAAAATTTTGTTCCTTTACGCAAATTAACCTACATTGTGTATGCAAATAGTGAAATAAAACACATGGACGCAGCGCTTTTTACCTTTTTTCATAATATACAGCTGTCCAAAATCTCACAGTTAGTGTGAAACTGTTGTCAATAAGAATTTTCATATATTGAAATATTTCAGTAATTGCTTTCTCTTGTATGACTCATAATATACAATAAGGGCGATGAAATATTAAATCTTTCTACAAGTGTGACTTCGCTTGGCTTCCAATTCAAACTGACTTAATAATTACTTAATTAGCGTGGCTTCAGTGTGGCTTCGCGTGGCTTCCCTTATTAAATCCCTATAGAAAAAGTGTGGCTTCAAAGGCAATTGGTAAAATAAAATTACATTATAAATTTCAAACCAGTTATATCAAGTATTTGATACTGCAAGTGTGGCTTCGCGTGGCTTCCAATTCAAACTAACTTAATATTAGCGTGGTTTCAGTGTGGCTTCAGTGTGGCTTTAGTGTGGCTTCGCGTGGTTTCCCTTACTAAATCCCTATAGAAAAAGTGTGGTTTCAAAGGCAATTGGTAAAATAAAATCACATTAGACATTTTAAACCAAACCCAACATCAAGTTGGATTGAAAGTGTGGCTTCAGTGTGGCTTCCAAGTGTGGCTTCAGTGTGGCTTCAGTGTGGCTTCAGTGTGGCTTCAGTGTGGCTTCAGTGTGGCTTCAGTGTGGCTTCAGTGTGGCTTCCAGTGTGGCTTCAGTGTGGCTTCAGTGTGGCTTCAGTGTGGCTTCAGTGTGGCTTCAGTGTGGCTTCAGTGTGGCTTCAGTGTGGCTTCAGTGTGGCTTCAGTGTGGCTTCAGTGTGGCTTCAGTGTGGCTTCAGTGTGGCTTCAGTGTGGCTTCAGTGTGGCTTCAGTGTGGCTTCAGTGTGGCTTCAGTGTGGCTTCAGTGTGGCTTCAGTGTGGCTTCAGTGTGGCTTCAGTGTGGCTTCAGTGTGGCTTCAGTGTGGCTTCAGTGTGGCTTCAGTGTGGCTTCAGTGTGGCTTCAGTGACTTCAGTGTGGCTTCAGTGTGGCTTCAGTGTGGCTTCAGTGTGGCTTCAGTGTGGCTTCAGTGTGTGGCTTCAGTGTGGCTTCAGTGTGGCTTCAGTGTGGCTTCAGTGTGGCTTCAGTGTGGCTTCAGTGTGGCTTCAGTGTGGCTTCAGTGTGGCTTCAGTGTGGCTTCAGTGTGGCTTCAGTGTGGCTTCAGTGTGGCTTCAGTGTGGCTTCAGTGTGGCTTCAGTGTGGCTTCAGTGTGGCTTCAGTGTGGCTTCAGTGTGGCTTCAGTGTGGCTTCAGTGTGGCTTCAGTGTGGCTTCAGTGTGGCTTCAGTGTGGCTTCAGTGTGGCTTCAGTGTGGCTTCAGTGTGGCTTCAGTGTGGCTTCAGTGTGGCTTCAGTGTGGCTTCAGTGTGGCTTCAGTGTGGCTTCAGTGTGGCTTCAGTGTGGCTTCAGTGTGGCTTCAGTGTGGCTTCAGTGTGGCTTCAGTGTGGCTTCAGTGTGGCTTCAGTGTGGCTTCAGTGTGGCTTCAGTGTGGCTTCAGTGTGGCTTCAGTGTGGCTTCAGTGTGGCTTCAGTGTGGCTTCAGTGTGGCTTCAGTGTGGCTTCAGTGTGGCTTCAGTGTGGCTTCAGTGTGGCTTCAGTGTGGCTTCAGTGTGGCTTCAGTGTGGCTTCAGTGTGGCTTCAGTGTGGCTTCAGTGTGGCTTCAGTGTGGCTTCAGTGTGGCTTCAGTGTGGCTTCAGTGTGGCTTCAGTGTGGCTTCAGTGTGGCTTCAGTGTGGCTTCAGTGTGACTTCAGTGTGGCTTCAAAAGCAGTTGGTAAAATAAAATCACATTTGACATTTCAAGCCACTTACAGCAAGTAATTGATGTGGAAAGTGTGGCTTGGCTTGCGAAACAAACTGACTAATTTCATTTTACCAACTCTTCTGTTGTAAACCAATGTCAATGTGTTTTCCAAATGTGATTTTATTTTACCAACTGCCTTTGAAGCCACACTTTTTCTATAGGGATTTAGCCGTAAGGGAAGCCACGCGAAGCCACACTGAAGCCACACTGAAGCCACGCTAGTTATTAAAGCAGTTTGAATTGGAAGCCACATGAAGCCACACTTTCCGCATCAAATACTTGATGTAAATTGCAAACACATGCATGTGCAAATTGTTTGCTTCTCGTTGTTCGAAGGCATGTCTGTGTCCTGCCAACGTGTTGACTGGAAAAGTGTCGTCGGCGCATTTGATAAACCTCGAAGGCTTCACCTTGAAAGCGATAAAGAAGGGCTCTTTTATTGTCCAGCTCCTTACTGCGAACATAACGGTTTCACGAGTCAACGAGGCTGTCGAAAGCACGTTAAAATAAAGCATCCATGATATATGTATTTTGATGCAAAGCCTATATCAATTTGCAACGACAATCAAACAAAATTTGATGTGAAAGAGCTCTCCTCGACGGGAAGCAAACCAACGCTGAACGCTGCCGTGTTGTGCTACAAATTCCCAACTAGGACGATCATTTTCTGTTTTGTTACAAAGCAATTGAATAAACAAGCGAAGCAAGCTGAAATCTCGGTTACTCGAGCATTTAAATTCATAAAGTATTGTTGTGAGCAATCGGGCGAAGACGAACAATCCTTCTTGTCGACAGTCGAACTTGTCGATTATTTTCTGTTCTTTTAGGTTTCTAACTTTCTCGATCATCTCGAAAGTAATTGGCAAATGGGTCAACCTGGCCGTCTCGACTACGTAAACGGTATAGCAGATCTCTTAGATTTTGTCGATTTCGCTCACCTTCCGGGCCTGTACTTCAAAACTTAAACCGAGCGAGGCAATGTTTGGCAAAGCAGATGCGTTCGCACTGGACGAAAGACTTAGACATCGACACCCTCGAATCCAGAAGAAATTGGGCTACGCTTGCTGAACTTCAGACGGTAATTCCCTTTCATTTAGAACGCTACAATGGAATTCTCGAAGAATGCATGCAAGAAAAAAATATTTTCTCACTCCAAGCGACTTGACTTTTGCTACTAGATTTGTCGCCGTTTTCATGTTCGTTAAGGTTAAAGGATGCCGACCGATGACCTACCAACATTTGTCAGTAACCATGTTTGAAAACGCAAAAACCAACGATGGAATGGTTGATCAGAGCATTTTTAAGACGGCGCAAATGTACGGTTTTAATTCGCTCTACTTCGAAGAGATTAGCTTGGGAATCGTAGATGACTACGTTAGATTCGTGAGACCATTACTCAATCCACAATGTGAATACTTGCTCCTAAATCGAAACGGCACACCGTTTCAGAAGCTCACCGACCTACTCAGCGTGCTCGTGTTTCAAGCAATAGGCAAGTACATTCACCCACAAGATTTGTATCCGAAGACCATAAACACAGCTCAAACGTGGCCAGAGTTCACTATCAGAAGCTGCGATCTCGTGATGTCGCTTTAAAGGAACGATCCTGCATGGAAAAACTGCGCGACGACAATGGAAGAGCGATGGATATGTGCGTACAGAAACTGAGACAACAAGATTCGAGTGTTATTGAAGTCAAAGACATGGAGGCATACATTGACACTGCGTCAACTCTTACGAGCGAGGCGCCGATTTATGGAAACGACAAAAAGCAAGGGGCCAGTTAGGTTTACACAAGAGGAAGACAATTATCTGAGAAAAGAAATGAACAAGTTTGGTATGCGCTGGACTGCAATTTAAACAAGGATGCAGAATACCGAGAACATTACGAATGCGAGCAACAACACTTAAATTAATTTAGAATAGAACTGCAGTGATATAATTTATATTCTACACTATGTGAATGAACTTTTACTATTATCAAAAAAAGATTTTCTAAGTATAAAATATGTCAAAGAAATACTTTTAAAGTCGAAAAAAATGCCTTTTCCTTTAATTGCATTAATTAACACTAACCACAGAATGTCTTAAAACATACTTTGAGAATAGAAGGGACCAGGAGTCGAACGATGCTGCTCCAAGTCGTAGGCGGAGGCTTTGACCACTATGCTGGCAGCAATTTCGCTGAAAACCGGCGCGAAAATACTGTTTATACAAATCTAACTTTAACTCATAGTACAAAGCCCGGGCCTGTTGTTCGAAGCCCGTTTAGCTTAAACGATGGATAAGTCAAAATTAACTAACAGATTCACACATTTTATAAATGACTGAACTTAAATCTCATGCACTAAATATATAGTTGCAAACATAATTGTTCTACTCAAGTTGAAATATTTTAGTTTGGTTACTTGATGAATGTACAAACTTGATCAATATTTTCGACTTATCCACCGTTTAAGCTAAATGGGCTTCGAACAACCGGCCCCAGGTCAATAATATACACTAAACATTTTACAATATATGTATTTGCACGAGAATGCATTAATACAGGAATATACTCGGTCATTTCATAGTATCATGTTGTTAACTTGTGAAAACATAGCTGTATTTAGCGATTAAAGTTATGCAAATATGCATTAAATGATATAAACATACACACATGTCTTCATTAAACTGAAATATTTCCTGTTTGAACCGAAACGATTGTTTCTATTTTGCAACATCGAATGAAACAAGGAGTTTTCCCTTTTAATTAAGAGAACAATTCGTTCTCCGATTCTATCCGACACCAGTGCGGAACAAACCGATCCTAATACAAAAATAGATCTTATTGTCTAGGGAACCAATTGTTCATATTCAAGCGTTCCTTAATTTAAAGGAACAAATAACAGCAGTTCCTTAATATAAAGCGAACAATTTGTTCTCATTCAACCGTTCCTTAATATATAGGGAACCAATGTTCCTATTTAAGCGTTCCTTAATATAAAGGAACAAATAACAGCAGTTCCTTAATATAAAGCGAACAATTTGTTCTCATTCAACCGTTCCTTAATATGAGGGGAAAAATTACTGCAGTTCCTTGACGTAATCGGGACATAAAGTTCTATTACTCAAGTACCTAATAAGCAAAACAACCAACTGCTTATGTTAAGGGTTGCCACAAAATTGCTTCGTTTTTCACACACCGTTGCCTTTGTGGGTTGCTTAATGGTGCAAAACACACCAACTTACAGACACAACAAGACAAAAGAAAACACAATTAAGAACAGAATATAAGGAAATGCACAAAGATAACGAAGATAAAGATAAAGTAGATAAAGATAAGGAAGATAACGATAAGGAAGATAGAGATAAGGAAGATAAAGATAAGGAAGATAAAGATAAGGAAGATAAAGATAAGAAGATAAAAATAAGGAAGATAGAAATAAGGAAGATAAAGATAAGGAAGATAATGATAAGGAAGATAACCCGCTCCAGAACCCCTCTTCTATATACTACTAATTTAGGCCTTTTAGGTTACGAAACACGTTGAGTGCGCTATTTACAAAATATGAAATTGCGGCCTTTTTAACTATATATTTTTTAATTTTACTGCTTTTTGTTCGCATCAAAGACGGGTTAGAAAATCTATTTTATGAGGACTCCTCAGCGTAAATTTAAGCGAAATCTATTCGTTAATTTGCGATAAATTTGCTTTCGAGTTGACACAGGGATGAAGCAAATTTGGCAAAAAGCTGGCTCCGAAAACTACTTTGTTGCACGTTTTGAAGTTAATAAAGTGATCGGTAAGGGCACAGTAGACAATTTACCCCTTCAAATGAAGCTCTGTAAATAAGGAATCTAGATTTATTGTTTCTATGTATTTCTGACTGCTTGATTTCCGCGTACAGGCAGTTCAAAATCCCAATTTTGTCACTTGTTCCAGAGGCATGGCTTCACTTTGATATTGTTTGTGGCGAAAACAAACCCAGTTTACTAACAACTTTTTCGTTATTTTGCAACAGTATCGGGTATTGTTTGCAAAATACTGTTGCTTTGCTGTTGACTTTTTCTTGGCCATATGGGGGGGGGGTGTAAGTAAGGGGGTGTGCTTATCATCCTTACTTGCACCTGAGAGCTAAGCTGAATTGCGATGGACACAGCTCAACGTGACCAAGTCGAAGGCATTCTAGGCGCGCATATGGCAGCCACCTTTTGCTCGCCATCGCGGAGCACAGCTACGGTGGAAGGGCCAGTTAGGGGTTAAACCCAACCCACCCTGTCAACATTCCCTGTGGGAGGAAACCGGAGTACCCGGAGAAAACCCACGACTTTCGGCAGAGCGTTGACTAACTCTTTTCACATAGCTATCATACGTCGTCCCCAACGGGACTCGAACCCACGATATCAGAGGTGAAAGGCGCGTGCTCTGACGATTGCGCCACCGAAGCCCATGGTGAAATCTTGGTTGCATGTAGCCACATGTGTTTATAAAATAGTTCCAAAAATTAATGTTTTGGTTGCTGTCTGTATGCAAATAGTTGTAATTTTAAGCAGCCCTTTCATGAAAGTAACTGACAATCTACATATGATATGCAAAGCCCTTTGTCAGCAGACTACTCCAGACATTGAAATGACAATAAGTTTTGTTCCAGAGATTTCAGAAGTTTGTTAGTAAACTAAAATGCGGAGTTTTGAAAATGCGGAGTGTTCTCATTTTCTCTAAAAATCTCTTTTCAACTACTATTACTCAGTTTCTCTTTACACAAAGTACCAATGGCACATTGAAAGTTCTAACCAGTTATAAAATACGGTGTTCAGTTATACACTTCGCGGGACACTACATTTTTATGCAAACCGTGCACCCAGTCTGGGAATAACTTTGAGAGTGCAAAACAAAACGCGAGAGCCTAATTATAGGTAATTTAAACATGCTTAGTAAGTGACTGGTGCAAATGGAAATACCAGAGCGTTAGTGAAGCCTTTATAAAGCTATCTGTAATTCTCAATAATAATCAATATTTCTAATATGCAGCATGTTAAATATTTGTTTTACAGGCTACGATGTAGTTTTCCCCAATCGTAAGCAGTCACGAACTAGAAATACATGCATGCAGCTGAATTTGCAGCTGAAATCCCCTCGCCCATTTGAACCAAACAATTTACTCCCCAAAAGTTATTGTAACATGAAGTACTGAGTCGACCACTGTAACCATGGTAACACGCAACACTGTATTTTTCTTTTATTTTACTGTAATTTGTACAAAATATTGATCTTTGTATTTTAGTTTTAACTATAAAATTATCAATTGCCCAACTATATAAAGTGTGTATGCTATTATGTACTCTTTTAGCATTGATAGTAATGAAACATTCAACCTTAGACGTTCACAAAACGTTTCGAAATTTTCATAAAACTTCAACTGCTTTTCGAGCAGTATTTTTATACTTGAAGTTTTTGAGATTTACTAGGTTTTTTTATTTTTCTATAACGTATTTGAATCAATACTAAAATACTTTTAAGATCAATCAATGTGATATTGACAACACAGATATTAACATCTACGCATTTTCAAATTCCTAAACTATACTGTATGCTATAAATCGGCAAAGCAAGTTTGCAAATTAATACCGTTTGTTGATTTGTCCTCTAAATAATTTATCTTGTTTTGGATACTTTTTGATTTGTATTTATTATGTCCTGACTCCTGAGTATTATAAAATGAGTGCAAAAGTATTTTTGAAAAATGTTTGCAAAATGACAGTCTTCTGAGTCTTCTCTCGTCTGAACTCGCGCATGCGCATAACTTAAAAAACCGTCCATGACAAAAAAAATGGCGGACAACTTTGCATTCCGCTATGTTTTCACATACCCGGGTGTAAATATCCGAGCGGAATTAGTACCCTCGCACGGCGCTTCGCGCCGGCTCGGGGATTACAATTTGCTGAGCAGATGTTCTATATAGTGTGCGCCAGGTTCGGGAATGTGGTGGTTTATACAAAAGGTTATGCTAATTTGGCCACCGTGCACATTATTGCAATTACGCTTAGATTTTTTGCCTAATATATAGGATTTCAATTCTTAACTTGTAATAACTAAACTAAAACTGAGAAGGGCTCCGGGATTCCCGCACTCCGCATATTCATGCAAACCGTTTACGACCTGTACTGCTGCTGTCAACATATGGCCGTATTTCGCGCAAAAAATTATTTTAACCGAGATTTATCTCGAAGAGTATTCATTTTATCCACATTTAGTTTTCACTATATAGAATATCTCCTCTTGTATAATGCAGTCATGCAAAAATACAAAAATGATTATTTTCGACCGTTTTCAACATGTCTCGTAACCTTGAACGTTTTTCACTGAATGTGAGATTAATAGAACATCATGTCTTTCAAACTTTTGGTACGATGACAGTCACTTGTTAGTGAAAGCAGTATTTCAATTGGTAAGAATGTTTAACTTTCCTGTAGTAAAGGTTCGTTAGAGAACGTTGAAGTGTAGTATAGTGTATTGCAATTAATGACAAGCAGATACTCTCGTTTTTGAAATACAAGGTTTCAAATGTTCGTTGAAACTTTGTATATTTAGACACTTAAAAAGTGTTATATACTTATATTAATGAATTTGCACAATACAATTGAAAGTTTAAAAGAATGATAGATATGTACAGCCATGCCAGAAAAGAAACCCGTTTCCCTTTTATTAGGTTGGAGCAATCGTTTGCAACAAGTCTCATGGAACGAGCATGGTATTCAAATGTCTGGATTGGATTGAATGACTTAAAAACAAAAGGTGTTTATGAATGGTCAGATGGTTCTTCAGTTTCCTGGACCAACTGGTATGTTGGACAGCCTGATGAGAGACGAACAGATAAGAGTTGTGTGTACATGAGTCTGAGGCGAGGTAAACGTGGGTGGATGTACTGGAGGGATCAGAATTGCACCAATAAATATGCCTTCATGTGTAGTTACCTCGTTGGTAAGTTAGGTGGTATCTTCAATTTTATGAAGTAAGGTGGATATAGCATAAAAATTCGGAAAATTGGTATTGCATCAAACACATCAACTTACGAAAATCATAGTAATAAATTATTGGTAAGAATTTGTATATTTATCTTTTTCAGTTCCAAAGCAAACACCAAAACCTAGAGCTGGTAGGTTGTAATATTTTTCATTTTAATGCGGACATTTCAACAACTAGCTTCGCATCAAATACAAAATTTCACGATTGTAACACACCAAACAAAAATGCATTCAATGCAAAATCCTCTCCTATTTATTGTTCTAGCTACATGAATTACCATTACAGCAGCAACCTGGGAACGAATAAAATGATAAAGAGTTTTCGAGCATTTCAACGCAGAGACTTCATTTTCAAAACTTTCCGCTTTGAAGACCGTTTTCATCAAGAACAAATCCCATAATGAAACAAAAGCGGACATTGAGACATATGATACCCGCCCCGGCGCTGCACTTATCACTGTAATGTGCGTATGTATTATGTTGTAGTTAAATTCGGCGAATGTTACAGTAATAAACACTATCAATGGAAAAGTAAGGACAACTTGGCTCATTGCTATTTACACGAATATTCTGGGTAAGTTTATGTATTTTATGATTGTAATATTTTACTGCATTTTATAAAACCAGGTGACATGAAATGTTTCACAACAAGCTACTCTCTATCTTAAAGAGTTGCAGTACTATGGCTTGATTAAAGATTATTTAAAAATAAATTTTGGGAACAAGAACTACTCAAGACGACTTTAGAGTGAAAATTAAAGTATTTTTAGAGTGTATTCTGGTGTATATAATTAGTTTAAGCCAGATGCTCGTTTAAAAAACACACTTTTATTCGAGAAGTGTGCAGCAATACCTATCGGTGGAAACTGTTCAGAGCATATGTTGGTGAATTATCCCAAACAACTCAAAACAATGGTCTTTCTGATCACTTACCTGTGTTTGGTTTACGATTATATAATAAGCTAAGCATAATCAGAAGCATAAAAGACCGATAATCATTATCGTAAAATGAAAAATTTTGATAAGCAGAAATTTCCCGCCTCACGTGCTTGCGACATGCATTGTCCCTGGCGTCAAAAGCGTGCTATGAGTGATGACCAAGCTGCTATAGCCTCGGATGTCAAAAAGTATTATTAAAAAGCTGAAAACCTGGGATACTTTGCTGAAAAAGGCAAGATGTTCAAATAGTGAAGCCGATTGGGTTAGGTTTAAATTTGCCAGTCGATCAAGACGGCAAAAAAGAAGCTTTTTCGAAGATTGCAAAACTAGTCCGAAACGCATTTGGAAAACAATAAAATCTTTAACCGGCGACAATAATAAGTCATTTACAAATTACATAAATGAGAGTGCTTCAAAGTTCTGCTGCAAAGTTTAACGAACATTTCACCGGATTGCAAATCGACTTAAGCCCTGTCTGCCGAGAGTAAAATTCGACATTTCCACGCTTAAGAATTATATTATATCTAAAAATATGACCCGGACATTACCTTTTTTATTCTACTGTTAACTACGGAGTTTGTCGCTGAAAGCTAATGAGTAATTAAAGCAACTGGTATTGATAAAATCAGTTCTAGGTTACTTAGATAGCTGCACCTGTTATTGCACCAACTATATTATCAAGATGATAAACATTTCGATTCAATATGCTGTATTTCCTGACCGCTGGAAAATTGCCAGAGTTACTCCGATAAATCTGATGTCAACAACTATCGTTCAATACTTGTTCTCCCAGTATAATTTCCAAAATTCTCGAAAGGCATGTCCTTGATACCTTTTATGCCTACCTTAGTGATAATAATTTCTTGTACTCTCGTCAGTCCGGTTTCAGAAAATACCATAGAACAGAGACAGCACTGGCCAAGATTGTGGACGATTTACTATTAAATTTGGATAATAACAAAATTAATGGTTTGGTTCTGATTGATTACTGTAACGCTTTTCACATGGTTGAGCACAATATTTTGTTGATAAAAAATGCAAGTGCGTGGAGTATCTCGATCCGCTCTTACATGGTTCCAAGAGTTTATAACTCGTAAACATGTCAATTAATTATTTGTGTCGACCAATCAAATTCAACGTTTAAAAATTGAACGGTGTTTATTAGTCACGAAAGCCGGGTTTTGCGGGCAGGCCCTCACTCCCCGTTTTTCTTCTCCACTCCAAACAGGGGCAGCCACGCAGGCCAGCAATAATACAATGCAGTCTTTAAACTTGCACTATCCTTGAGATCTCTGAGTTTAGTTTTTGGTGTAATAAATTTTACGATATATGCATGAACATTTGTAGTGCTGCGTGGTTGGATGCCATCAGATTTTGCAAGAACAGAGGAGGGAATCTTGCCAGTATACAAAGCAAAGAAGAGAATGAGTTTTTAAGAAATCTCACAACAGAGATTGTATGGATTGGTCTGCAAAGCAAAGGAGTATTTCGGGGTAGGAACTACTGTAAGCTTTGTTATAACTGGGTGTGAATGATATTGTTGCTAACTTGATTAGTTAATTTGTTTTACAAATTTTGTATAGTCATTCAACTATAGTCATTAACTTTACTTGGTTTTCCACATAATATAAATACTTAACACTAACAAATATATAGAGGAGATTTAACGGTGGCGCGGAAATATTACTTCTATTTTCGAGCGGTGAAAACTATATTTTACGAACGAGTGCGCTCGTTCGCGAGTGAGTAAAATATTGTTTTTAACACAAGAAAATAAAAGTAATATTTCCAAAGCCACCGTTAAATGTTATTTTTATTATATAGATAAACATTGACAAACTGTCGAGAAGTTGCCATATTGTGATACAAAATAGAAAAGACAAAATGGCGGGAATTAGCGTGGGTCCCGCGAGAAAACACACGCGTTAAATATTTTTTCATATTTCACTAGTGAAATATGGAAAATATCAGTGGCGTATTTTCCAGTATTTCACTCATATCCATATAATAAAAGAGAATATTTGGCTGCGTGTCCACAACAGCAAAACTAATTACAGCGGTCTCTAGTGTTCATGAAATTTAATTATATGCAGCAGCTAATAGCGTCGAGTGTGAGCGCGGCATTTTGGGCAAATTGTTTCCATGTCCTTAGGTCTTCTCCTTCGAACAGTGTATCTAGTGCTGTTAGATATGATATTTGTTTTCCAAAAGGTAAAAATAACTAGTGCTCTAGCAATGTTACTATATAGTTAGAAAATTTTTCTGATGCATGACTTTAATTACTGAACTTGGTTATATATAAACTGAAATTATGATTTTATAAATACAGTTTAGTACATTAGAGCAAGAATTACGTTGCTTTTCAAAACATATCATATGTGTTTTCCCCGTGTTTTGCCTATTTTCCGCGTTTTGTCTTTTTATCGCGTTTTTTCCTTTCTTCCATCTTTTATCTATTTTTCCGCGTTTTATCCCTCTTTCCGTGTTTTATCCCTTTTTCCGCGTTTTATCTCTTTTTCCATGTTTTATAATTTTTTCTGTTTCCGCAATTACGGATCCGTGTTTTTTCTCAATCGGTCAGACCACAAATCTGTCTCTGTAATGATGGAAAATTCTGGTTATTCTTTTGATTTGATCCAAATTTCTGGTCAGACCTGTCGAAAGCCAAAACGTCTTGTGTTCCATTTAACAATTTAATTGATCTGACCGGTCTGATCGTGTTAATGGAAATTGCCCTTTGTTTCTGAATAGGTCATGTATGGTCAGATGGTCAACCAGTTCGATATACTAACTGGGCTGTTGGTCAACCTGACAGTTATAATGGTCTTGAAGCTTGCGTAGCAATGGATCCTGATACTGGGCGCTGGAATGATGCAAATTGTTATTTTGGCAAAGTTTTCTTTTGTAAAAAGCCGAAATGTAAGTTTTTCCTGTGTTTGTATGATGCTTTTCATTTTACTGAATCTAGATCGAATTGTTCTTCATCGAAAAAAGAAGAAGTTAAATGAACCGTAAAGCAAATTCATTGAAATCAATTTTGGGTATAACCGTAATTTTTAATAACATTCAGTTGGAACGAATTCTTATATATTTAATACACATCAGTTGGGAATAATTGTAAACAAACTTATAATTAAGTATCTGAAAAATATCCTTTTGGCTTTTATCTGCTTGTTGTCAAGGAATTAGGAAAATCTCAGTGTTAAAAGCATGGATTGGCCTGAATTTCAGACGGCTACTGTTCAGGTGTATTCAGGCTAGGCGTGGATGAGCCATGGGTATCCTGCCCAGTATAATTATACATCTATATGCGCATGTCAGTGACCATAATGCTGACTCCAAATTCCATTTTTGGATTAAATGTTTATATCTATAAGTTATTGACAGTGCATGTGATGGAGTTTATTACATAGATATAAAGTTTCTTAAAGAGCTGAAGAAATAAGTTATTATTTACATTTTTAGATTCGCGGTTTGTTGATCCAAACCGGCCTCCAAAACCCTATCCTACTCCAGGTAGGACTTTTATATATAACTTAAATCACACTAACGAGATACAAGAGGTTAGTCCTTCATCTTTTAGTATTTAATTTTTGTTCTACAATCTGAAGCATGCGTTTTAAAATGCATGAGTGTATAACGTAACCAATATGTGAAAACAACCAGTGACTGGATGGAAAGGAAGACTGGAAAGGATGGAAAGGACCATCATAACGATGAAAAGAACACGTGGAACATTCCAATCGCTGTCACTGGATCATGACTAAATGGCGCCATTGTTATGCTAAGTGTTATTGTATTGGGCACAGAAGGATTGAGATTCCAAGTTTAACAACTTAATTAAATGGAAGAAACAAAGCATGATTTTCAAAATTTTCGAAGGAATTTTATCCACAAATAAGGAAGAATTGTACTGCTAAGTAATAATGTTATTATTTCATTCCACTGTTTCCGTAAAATGCGGTCATTGAAGGTGATTCAAATCAGTATACATAGTTACTTCATATGGAACAGGCCGAAATTGTTATAATCGAGAGATGCTTTGGGGAATGCAACGCACATGCTATAATTAGTGCAGTTCCTTAATTAGATTCTTAATATTTTTATTTCCTTGCGCATTCTATTTTGACTGGAACAGAGACCCCGTAGTAATAAATTATCTGGAAGCTCGCCTTTAAAAAGGTTCAAATTTGGGTGAAATGTCCCAAATTTGAAACAAGCTTAAGTTTAGTTTCAGTTGAATGTGTTTTCTCAGATTGTAGAAGCCATATTATGGTAACTTTACCGTAGTGGAGATACGAGGAAACAAACAATTATACCACTTAACTATATTATACTAACTTATACTACTACTACGTAACAATTATACCATGAGCTCGAGTCGTATATGAGCTGATAGCCGACGAGGTGCGTAGAGTCGGCTATAAGTCATATACGACTGGAGCGAATGGTATAATTGTTTTATAATATAGTCTTATAGACATTAACTGCAGCAATAATATACCGTCTTCTCTGTTGTAATATTTTTACAGTTTGTTTACCCACAAACCTTGTCGCGACTTAAGTTTAAGTTTAATTAAATTCGTCGCAAAACATTACAATTACATAAATAAATTATATTATATACATAAATACAAAAATATAATTATGGCTGCGTCAGGGGAAAAAACAGGAGAATTCCCAATTGACATTTACCCCTTAAATGTTTTTGTTATGTTTTTTCATAACTTAAACTTAAAGTGAAATAATCGGTTTTAGTACAGTATTGCTTGATATAAATTTTTTGATATATTTTATATAATTTTTGTGTAGCAAAGTCGGTGCTTACTGACTGCTCTTTCCCTATTAATTCTGTAGAAAATTTCTGTATATTAAGTGTATTTCCTACCTTGTCAATGATTTTTGTAGTCTTCTCTGGCTGTTTTGTCGCCTTCAAAGCGAAATTTCGCTCTTTTCTGGTTAGCAAAACTCTTGTAGTTTTTGTGCTGGCCATATTGTTTTCGCTACTCACTGCATGTATATAAGCTGATATACATAGAGTAATTCAGCCAATCAGATTGCAGAATAAGGTCATATACGTTGGGTGACTATATTATAACATATTATATATTCTACCTTTTGAATAACCATGCAAGCCGGAGTGATGCAGACTGTAATGCTCCGGCAATTATTTATTTTGTAATTCTCTCAAAATAGATCTCACGAGCTAATGGAAAAATTTGCTTGTATTTTTAGGCTCTCCATTATGTAAGAAAGGTTGGACATTATACCAGGGAATGTGTTACATTGTTGGAAACGAAACAACTTCAGATGTCTGGACATGGCATGATGCTGAGAAAAGGTGTCAAATATTCAACGGTCATCTCGCCAGTATACACAGTGATGATGAAGAGAAATTTATTGTGTCCCTCGTGATGTGAGTGTATAATTGTTCTAATTTTATCGTAGAAATCTTCCGTTAATGTGTTTACCATCTAAAAATACATAGTTTTTTATGGTTAAAAGTTATAAATAAAGTTATATTGATTTGAGTAATTATGCAGAAAATTTGATCTGGTTAGTAAATTGATTGGAGTTGTTTTAACACTGAAATATACTGTTCTGAAACATGGCATAATTGTAGCAAAAGATGTGGAACTTTCGCCATTTTCAAATGAACGGCTCTGCAAAATATAGCCCAAGATTTCCAAACGTAATAAAATAACTATATCCAATCGTAATTCCCATTACAATCTGAATCTGCGAGCAACAGACATTTTATAACTTCGAAAAGTCCAAACAACAACATATGGACTAAGATCACGGCGTTACAGGAACTGGCTACCGGAGCCTCTGAGAGAAACGAACGACTTTAAATTAAAACATTTCTTAGCTTGATGCGACATTTGGACTTGCAGTAGATAATATGTGAATTATGGCTTAATTATTAATAGCATAGGGTAGATTTCAGTGATTTCAAATAACTTAGTAGTGTTTTATATTAATAGTATATATATAATATAATAATATAATGACGAGTGGTCTTGATATTAACTTGAGGTCAAAGAGGTAAAGACTCTGTGAGTTGTCTGACACCTGTAAGGCATGCAGAGACAAACCTTATGAACGTTGTCTCATGGAACGTGAGCAAACTTTGATTGATAGTTATCAATTAATTTCCTAATGTCAACACGCGCATTTATATAGAACTGTGAATGAAAATCTATCCAAGCCCCAGACAACAATAATGTAGTTAGTTTCTGCAGGTACATGTAGAAGTATCTTCCTTGAAGGATATGGTCGAATCTCGCTGTGGTTTACTTTAAGAAGGATCACAATTACTTTTGAAAGAGAGTATGGAATTGACATTCTACTATAGAGACCATCACTTTTTTTAATGGCGTAAACATGCAGGTTTGCAGCTTGTATATTGTGATATTGGCACATGTATTTCTACTTAATGTTAACATGTTCTTTTGTTAGGCGTAGTCACAGTAAATACACTGCATACTGGATTGGTTTGAATGATATTCGCTCTGAAAGTTCCTATCATTGGTCCGATGGTTCTGGATTTGACTACGCTAACTGGGCCAAGAGTGAACCAAATGATGATCAAAGACAAGAAGATTGTGTGGCTTCTTCTACCAGCCGTTCTGCAAGATGGAAAGATTTGCCTTGCCAATTGAAAAGTTCATATATTTGCAAAACGTATAACGGTAGGGCCACGTAAGGGACTGGTTATAATGTATCTACAACTTAGTAGCGGAAGGTTAACCTACCGATTTAATAAATTTACCTGGAGTATCATGTCCGCGAAACTGGTATATATAAAGGTCCTTTCGTCATGCGGAAATTCGCTGACCAAAATATCTTCCGATCCAGAGTTAAAGACATATTATGACCAGAGTTAAAGACATATTGCCGTTCAAATAACATAGCATTCTAAATTGTTTCTAATTTTATAGAATCATACAAACCTCCAGCCACACGAAAACCATCACGGCCACCAACTGGTGAGTAAAGATCATAATCTACTGCAGTGCTGTAGAACTAAATTCATAACTAGGGGACTCTCTAGACGAGCATGTTACCAAGAGTGAAAACATTCAGGGATGGATGACGTCATAAGTAACCCCCAATCCCATGATCGCATCTTTATACGATATTGATGCCTGAAATAGTCAGATAGTAATGATTGGAGAATGAAACTATGGAAAAATTATATATTTTCAAGTATTCTTGGAAAAAAGAAGGGGGGCTCAAAAGTTGTATTTTACTTTAGCACTTCAAGTGAAATAGATAAGGTAAATTGTGATGTCTTTATCCAATGTGCAACATAAAGTGATTAAACGAGTGTATGGTATGGTGGATGGCATGTTGGCGTAATGAAAGCTGGAAAAGTATTTCCGAATCTCAAGATCATGAAAATCCCAAATTTTATAGTGTTTTCCTTAATTCCTTTGCAAGGTTAAACAGCCCTATAGGCATTATTTATTTTAGCTGCCATTAATTGTTCATGGCAAAACTGTCTGAAAAACGAAAAATCATTAATACAGTCATATATATCGACAGAGCTGAAACCGAAGAAAACACGTTAGCCTATAAACCGAATTTCAACTCATGTCTTTAGATGGTTACTGCGTCTCAGGTTGGATTGCACATGGTAGTTATTGTTATCAGTTTCATACTGATCCCAGTGAGTACAAGTCGTGGATGACCGCAAGAGACGCTTGTCGTCAAGGCCGATATTCAAATGAACTCGGGGACTTAGCCAGCATTCTCGACGTGTGAGTATACATGTTAATTCTGTTGCTGCGAAGAAAAAAACGATCTATTATACTTGTCTTAAATTTGTAAATTGTAACATAGATATTTGTAATCACAAACTTGTAAATTTGAGCTGAAAAGCCTTACGAGGAGCTTCAAATGAAATTATGTATGTATGTATGTGTGTATGTATGTGTGTATGTATGTATGTATGTATGTATGTATGTATATTTGGAAGAAAGTGAACAATGCAATTTGTTTTCGTTTTAAAAATGAAACACTTATATTATTCTTGTTTCTCTGCGTCGATTAGGTTTGAAAATGCATTTATCATAACTCATCTCAATGGAGCAAAGCAACCGCTTTGGATTGGGTTGAACAATAGACATCCATCAGGGGAGTACATTTGGGTAGATGGCAAACCGTCCAAATACTTTAATTGGAACGTACGACGTGCACCAAAATCAGGTTATTACAAATGTGTTGAAATGACTCACAGTCATTGGGTAGCTGGTGAATGGGATGCAGTTAATTGTACGAGGTTTAATGGTTATATTTGCAAAACAGGTTAGAACGAAACACATTTTCGCTCTCTTAAGACTCTGGTCCCCACGTAATTGTTCGGGTGCTGCATTCAATTAGTTTGCCCAGAGTAGCTAGTGAAACTGTACAGGTTGCTGTTAATTAAGTAAGTTTATTAGAAGTTTAACTACAGTTTCAAGTGAGGGGAAAAAATTGCATTATCAAAACAAATGTCCAAATTTCCACGTTTTTTTTACGAAATTACTTCCGGTCGACGTATGTGAGAAAATAATAGGCATACATAAAGTATTTGGCTGCGTTAGATTCCGAACGAACGAAATTAAAACTTGATTTGACTTTTTTATCTCGAGTTTTTGAGACCAAAGACGGTCCACGTAAAGTAATCTGCGAAGAAATTAAAGCTACGTGCCCTTCCATCTCAAATTTCCAATTCGTATAAACGGTTTATAGCAAGGATTGTTTAGTGCGCGATATTCCTCAGTTTTGTCTTTTGATTCAGTTTTTATCTTTGAGCAAAAATAATACAGTCGAACATAGCTTGAACGGCCACCCGCTGGACGTTGATGGACATTGCACATGCCATGGGCATTGAAATTTTTTTTCAACTTTCAAAGAAGGCCGCCTGAAAAGCTGTGAAAATACGGATGTGGACCCCACTAAACTATGAAAAATTATAGTTATTATTAACTATAATCGGGATTATACCAATCATTTGGTAAAAATAGATTAGAAAATGTTGAAAAATCACTATCCAGCATCAGAACTGAAAGACTGTAACGATTCAATTAATGCTTGTTCTTGAGTTTTAAACGTCTATCAAGATTTCTGTCAATTCCAAACTACCATGAATAAGGCAATTAGAAACTACAAGTTTTTAGTACCATTTCTCACTTGATTGTTTTCGCTTATTTGTAGCTGCTTCAAACAAACCACCGAAGAAAACGCCAACAGGCAAACACAAAGGTAAATTTGGTGCATTTACTTGCCAAATATGATCATGAAAATAATCAGAGAAAGTGATATTTGTGGTGTTGCCACCGCAATACATATTTGTTAATATATTTCTTATATTCTAGAGCCCAGCAGATGCCCGAAAGGCTATAAGGCTATGAAAGATTCTTGTTACAAGTTTGTCAACAGTTATAAAACGTTTGATGACGCTAGAAAAACCTGCCAAAGTCAAACTGCGGATTTGATGGCCGTCGATACGCATATTAAACAAGGTATTATTACTATAGAAGTTACTATACCGCAAGGAAAATGCTGCCGAAGCCCGGCATAAATGCCATAAAGGAAAGACAATTGGCATGAACATTATTGAACATTATTGCAAGGAAAATGCTGCCGAAGCCCGGCATAAATGCCATAAAGGAAAGACAATTGGCATGAATGTTAAAAGCATGACTATTACAAGTATGTACAACAAATATGTTCATTTTGGTGTAGAATGCGACAGTGTTACCATTCAAGTACTGTTTGTGTTCGTCTCAGTATCACGTTCAAATTACTGATCTTTCAAATTTACCACAGATAGTGGTTTTCGTTTAATGTTGTTTTTGACCGATCGATCAGCGAGTAATTTTGGGCTGCTAAAAAGCCGATAAATGCACATTATTTCCCCCTAGATTGAACACCGCCTTTATGTATATCAAAAATTATTATGTATTTTTCTGAAAATACATTATATCCGTATATAATGTTTGTAAATTTTTGAGCACATGGAAGGAAACACGCGTGTGCATGCATATCGAGCGGAAACTATATACATATTCAAGTCCATCCAGGAGCAGTTCAATTTTCATGTGTGAACGAACATGTGAAACTCTAATTTCATATTTGAAAAACCTGAAATTTCATATTTAAAAAGCCTATTTCATCATATCACATCGTATTATGTTTTTAGCCATTCTCGTCTACTTATTGGAAAGATATATTGGTAATGTATGGATTGGGTTCGCTCACGAACCATATTCCGTGTTCAAGTTTGTCGATCATAGAACAACCGCGTACACATATTGGGGACCTGGTCAACCAAACCGTCAACTTAGTCAACGCTCTTGTGCTCAAGCAAATGTCACTGGCTCTGATCTCGGTATTTGGGATGATGTGGACTGTAGCAAGACTAATCCATTTGTTTGTGAAATTTATAAAGGTGTGTTATTTATAATTGATTAAATATTAATTCATTATATATATTTATAGTTCTATTTTAATGTTCGTAAATTTTACGAAGATCGAAGCCAAAAGCTTGGGAAATTAGTCTGCCTTGACTATTCGCCAGTTGTACCGTGAACTTTGTTGTTTGTGCCGTGAACTTTTGTTGTTTGTGCCGTGAACTTTGTTGTTTTGCCGGGAACTTTGTTGTTTGTGCCGTGAACTTTGTTTTTGCCGTGATACCTGTGGGCCACCGTAGACGTAGTACATATATGCATGCCCGTGACATAAACTTTAACCATCATTTCAGTAGATACGATTAGAATGTGATTAATATATTTTAGGAGAACCAAAAGTCACAATCCCATGTAAGTATATGCTGAATTCAGGATAAAGCAGCATAAAGGTAAAAATTCTCAGGCGTGATATCAAGAAAAAATAATTACTATGTTGTGATTTAGAAAACATACGAAATACAATAGAATAAACGCTGTTTGACTGGTATTTCACTGTGTCTCACAGTGAAGTCAATCTTTCTCTGAACGTTTATATTATATCTTATATACTGCACGAAGAAATAGTAGTTAGCTATATGTCATCTATGATTATTGTGTCAGTTGTAAGAAAGATAATTCTACAGTATCATAGTATCATAGTATCACGGTTACAGCTCAGCAACTGGCCTCTGTAGCTCAGTTGGTTAGAGCACTGCACCGGAATCGCAGGGCCGTGGGTTCAATTCCTGCCAGAGGACCTAGTGATGCATTTTTCGCAACCGTTCCTGGTTAGGTCTTAAATTGTGTATATATCTACTCACTTGGATTATCCACCAAACCCAGTATTCTATATAGTCTAGGACCTGTATATGAGTTTGTATGCATTTCATTTAGGACAGATTATCTCAACTGTTTTAGGGTAAAATGACCATGGCGGTCAACATGGCATATGTGCCAAAACCCGAATCCGGTGCGAAAGTCCTGAAAATGACCACGCCCAGAAACTACACTGCCGACATAGCTCCATCTCCTGAACCATCAAAGCTACAGACTTTCTGAAGTGCTTATAGTGTTTAGAATGGTTGCTTTTAGGGTGCTCACTGGAGGGTGATATTTGTCTAGGTATCATATTTTACAAGAAAATGACTATGCACCATCCCAGGTCAACTGCTAATTATGCATCAAATTACTCATTCACCTGGCAAAGTCTATGTTTTCTTATTTCCTAAAATTTTTTGCCATAGGATCAAAAACTATACTTATTCCAATATAATAATAATAGATTTCATCAGGGTTGATATTGTTAAGTTGAGATACAATACAGCTTATTTCACTTACCCCACGCCAAAACACGATTTCAGCCATATTTTGCCGTTTTATTCGCTTTTTATCACCGAGGCTCACACATATTATCCACAAATTATACTTGAACATAATGATAGTTGACTAAAGAATAATTCAACCAAGTTTCGTCAGGTTTTGAAGCAGTGCAGTGTATTTTATCTTCGAATTCATAGAAGTGATGTTTTGCCCAATTATCGCGCCAGTGCAATGTCTCGCCGCTTCTCTGCCGATTTATCACACTTTTTCGTCGTCAAATGTAGTTAGATAACAGTATCCAGAAATACTTGATTGTAGAAAAGTTCCAATCGAAAAATTGATAACCTAACTGCCAATCCGTGGCAATAAATGGCCCTATGTGTTTCATAAACATGAATAAAAAATATAATGCCCAAAGTAATTTGAAAGTCACGCGCAATCTTCACGAAAACACCGCGTGGGCTTGATGACAGGGGGGTGGAATTTTTTCACGAATACGTTTGTGACCAATTTGTGACCACTGTCGGAGTTGCCGTGTTAACGAACAAATGTATTCGTGAAAATATTCCACCCCCCTGTCATCAAGCCCACGCGGTGTTTTCGTGAAGATTGCGCGTGACTTTCAAATTACTTTGGGCATTATATTTGTTATTCATGTTTATGAAACACATAGGGCCATTTATTGCCACGGATTGGCAGTTAGGTTATCAATTTTTCGATTGGAACTTTTCTACAATCAAGTATTTCTGGATACTGTTATC
The DNA here is from genome assembly GCA_016169945.1 of Trachythela sp. YZ-2020. Lineage (NCBI taxonomy): Eukaryota > Metazoa > Cnidaria > Anthozoa > Malacalcyonacea > Clavulariidae > Trachythela > Trachythela sp. YZ-2020. The sequence continues at coordinate 1,643,094 of JADLSH010000385.1, forward strand.
TAACTACATTTGACGACGAAAAAGTGTGATAAATCGGGCAGAGAAGCGGCGAGACATTGCACTGGCGCGATAATTGGGCAAAACATCACTTCTATGAATTCGAAGATAAAATACACTGCACTGCTTCAAAACCTGACGAAACTTGGTTGAATTATTCTTTAGTCAACTATCATTATGTTCAAGTATAATTTGTGGATAATATGTGTGAGCCTCGGTGATAAAAAGCGAATAAAACGGCAAAATATGGCTGAAATCGTGTTTTGGCGTGGGGTAAGTGAAATAAACTGTATTGTATCTCAACTTAACAATATCAACCCTGATGAAATCTATTATTATTATATTGGAATAAGTATAGTTTTCAATCCTATGGCAAAATTTTTTAGGAAATAAGAAAACATAGACTTTGCCAGGTGAATGAGTAATTTGATGCATAATTAGCAGTTGACCTGGGATGGTGCATAGTCATTTTCTTGTAAAATATGATACCTAGACAAATATCACCCTCCAGTGAGCACCCTAAAAGCAACCATTCTAAACACTATAAGCACTTGAGAAAGTCTGTAGCTTTGATGGTTCACGAGTTGGAGCTATGTCGGCAGTGCCGTTTCTGGGCGTGGTCATTTTCAGGACTTTCGCACCGGATTCGGGTTTTGGCACATATGCCATGTTGACCGCCATGGTCATTTTACCCTAAAACAGTTGAGATAATCTGTCCTAAATGAAATGCATACAACCTCATATACAGGTCCTAGACTAATATCATGAAACTACAGGTGAACTTTCTGTTGAAACGTTTAGCTTAGTTTGATACTTCAAATTACAATCTTTGCCCAAATTACCGATTTATGTTAAAAATATGTCCCAAAGAAGCGACTTTTAGAAAAGGTTTACAGTTGAAAACGCTAGATAGACTTATCGATGCCGATAAAATTGCCATGCTTAATTGAACATTAAAGTTTTGCAATCTATATATAAGCTTTACGTTATGTATATGAATAAACATTCAATATTGCTGCTTTATTAAATGACGTATAACACTAGCTATCGCACAAAGGATTGCCGTTACGTGTATATTCCCGTCTTTTCTGATATCATCCATTCATAACTATTCATCACTTCAAATATAAACCAATGTATCTAATTGACATCATAATGTACACTATAACCTTGAAATAGGGTGCGGTGTACAATAATGTTATTATGTTTGTGCAATCTTATTTACAACATTTTTCGTTTAGTGGATGCACATTGTCGAAATGGCTGGCTAAAGCATGATAAATACTGTTACAAGCACATTGACGATGGAGAAACGTGGATACAGGCAAAGTTTAACTGTGCACGTCTGGGTGCAAATTTAGTGAGTATCCACGACACGAGAGAAGAAGACTTTTTGATGTATTTTTATCGCGGAAGAAACTTCACGTTCGTTTGGACAGGTTGGTGGTAGTCTAATCAAGTTGTAGTAAATAGTGCAGCTGGACCTACCGCTGTAACAATTTAATAATGATTTTTAGCCTGCCCAGTTTTCCGTCAGTACCAAAAGCCGTAAGCAGAGATCCAATTTCCTCAACTCCGCTGACAATTCGAATTTTTGGTCAGGTCTATTTACCCAGCAGTCTAGTGTTCGGACAGTCCAGTTTCCTGACATTTCGAGTTTCGGAATAGGTTCAGTATGCTTCCGCATGCGGTCCAGTTCTCGGGACAGTCTAGTTTCCGGACAGTTCTAGTTTCCGGACAGTTCTAGTTTCCGGATAGGTCCGATTTCCAAATATTACCAGATTCGAGTTTTCGGATAGTAGGTGTATTAAGACAATACCAGTTTCCGGACGGTACCAGTTTCCAGAAAGTTCAATGTAATTTCACCGCCTTTTGTAATGTTCCATAATCTATATAGGTTAAAGAACCCCAACCTAACGTCAGCAGCGTGCTTGTTGTATTACTGGATTAGACATCAATGCAAATGCTTTTAGAGAATAATCTTCCCTTCTTGGTTTTTGGAAATAAGAGAATGTATAAAGAATCGGTTTTTGGATCCTATTTATAAATTATGTTCCGTCTCGCGAAACAGTATGGACCCGTGGATTATTTAGTATGCATAATTAAACGTTGGAAATTTTATTATATGAAGTATTCCAGATGTGAATTGTATATTCTGTTATGAGACGAACATGGCCACATGATGTGTTTTTGATTTAACTTATTTTAGTTGGAGAGACGTTTTATTGTGAAGGCAGTTGTAAATTGTCTTCATGCTATTTCTTTTATATAATGATTCCACAAGTTGTGACTGACTCAGGACGTCGACATCATGTTTTAAAGTCCAGTGATGGTCGATCTGTCATAGCCTTTCAAAGAATCGAAGGTTTAAATAACTTTAAGACGGCAGAGGCCACAGCTGGGAACCTCTTGGGACTTAGGTTACTAAATAGGAACTGTTAAATATTTTTTTAAATTTTAGCGTGACATATTCATGAGATATGTGCCTAGCTCTCCCGTTTAGGATGTGTTTGGCTGTGTGATTTTGACCCTGAGTTAGTTTTGTAAAATTTCTAAACAATTGAAATATAGCATTGCTGGGCGATACCGAGTACTCGGTATTCGATACCACGCACACCGGTATCGGTATCGATTACTGACCTGGTGTCGCTGGAAATCGTTCGATACTTGTACCTGTTTCAGTTTACAACACTAAAAATATGTCTGCTGCAAACAACTAGCCCCAAAGCAATGAGAAACAGCTTTATCTTGTTAAAATTCCTTATTATTTATGCTTTAGAGTTAGTAACGTTGAAGTTTCAGCATTAAATATGATAACTGGGAAATATGCTTGTTGGGGACTATTTAGTTTCACAATGTGAAAAGTATTGGAAGCGACCGATACCTACCAGTGTTAATAGTACTCACTTCCGGTATCGAAAAGGAATCTTTTTACGATTTTTGGTATCGAAATAGGTACCGGTATCGGCCGATACCAATTTTCAAATACTCGGTATCGGTATCGAAATAAAAATCCTGGTATCGCCCAGCACTAAAATAGAGGAGGACTTCATGTTGGATCTTGTTTTGGTGTTTGAACTTTAAGGAAATATAATTTTTTCTGTTAGAATTGATTTTGACAAGACAGTTAGTAGTTACTGTCAGGCGATCCTTGAAATTTTACGCATTTACAACTGCTAACCAGCAAATAGACATTGTTGACATGATACGCACACATGCACGCAATTATTCCGAATAAATACTCAAAAAAGGGACGCAAAATTTCAATTTTACGAAGCTTTCGGCATCGAATGCTGACGCCATAGCCCTGTACAAATCCTGAGTCAGTCACAACTTTAGAAATTGAACCATTATATAAAAGAAATAGAATATATAATTCACATCTGGAATACTTAATGTAATACAATTTCCAGTGTTTAATTATACATACTAAATACATGTATGGAATCCACGTGTCCGTACTGTTTCACGAAACGGAACATAGTTTACATATAGGATCCAAAAAACTGATTCTTTATACATTCTCTTATTTCCAAAAACCAAATTAGATATTAATGCACGTGATTTTAGAGAAGAAACTTCTCTTACCCTTTTATTGCATCACCTTCGCATAGCGGTCCTGTTTGTGTATATTATATTTGCCTCTACCACTCACGATTTGTAGATTGAACCTTTAACAATGTTAATAAATTAACGTTATTTCTTTTTGTTTAAGGTCTTAATGATCGAGAATTCGAACGACGTTACACGTGGAGCGACAAAAGTCCCCTGATCTATATTAATTGGAACACCGATATAAATAAAAATTACAAAGGAAATGAAAACTGCATGAAAATGCATACAAAAACTGGCCATTGGGAAATTGCGCCATGTGATACCAATTTACGGTACATGTGCAAACGGAAATTAGGTAAGGCTTTATTAGAGAGATCGCTCTACAAACCTGCATTATATATCTCACAGTACACCTGAACAAACATATACGACCTGCATTATGTCCAAGAACATGTGAGCAGCATTCATATCTCAAAGTTAATATTGCAGGACTATATTAGGACTTTGTTCAACGCCCATATTGCTTTTGGTAAAAACAATTATGACAGATAAATGAAGTAGTTGACTCCATCGTTGACCTTTTGTTTTTCTTTTTTCAGAATGTTCCTCAGTGATACCTCTAGATTCCTCAATGGTAACAGTCACTGATGCTTATAATGCTACCTGTATGGGTGGAGATAAAACTATTCTAACTGATGAAAAAGACTACGATACTGTTTGGTGTACTAATGATACATCTGGAACAGCAAAAATCATGGTAGGTGATGTTCTTAATTTTTAACGTGTCACATATTTTATTTCAATTATGCGTATAACAAATTCAATTAGAACAAATATTAAATAACAATTGGGTTTTATATCGTTCTGTTATCGTTATAGATTGATCTTGGTAGGTTAGTTCGTGTTACCGGAATTTCTTTTCAAGGAAGAGATTCCTATGATAGATTGCTTAATTTCCACAAGTTATTTTACGTCAAATCGTTTCGTATTGATTACAAAATAAATGGACACTGGCGACTATACTATACTGATGGTGATCATACTGTAAGTAACAAGTATATAAGTAATATTTCGACGGCGGGCTGTTAAATGTCGTCCTCGGGCGGCTCCCAAGCCGTAATTAGTATGACCTCAACCGAGTACCCTTCTAATGGGTCGATTCGTTAATAACAATCTTTAACATCTCTATATGTTGCAGACGATACAAGGAAACCAACACGGTGTAGACCTTAATACTAAGGCTTTCAAACATCCTATCATATTAGATGGACTATCTATTACTCCAGTCACTTGGTTTGGAGAGCTCATTTTTATGAAGATACGACTTCATGGTTGTCCTTACGGTGAGAAAAAAGTCGTATTATAATATATCATACTCAATTGTCATACTATTTGATAACTTCCTCGGCCCACCCGCGGAGTGCGTAGGACGTAAACCCTGCCGAGGATACTAATTCCGCTCGGCCATGTGCGAAGTCTAAAGTCCAGCAATGATAGCGGGAGCATGGCCATATTTCATAACCTCCCACTGATCTAAAAAATATGGCAGATTATCAAGAGTGGAATGAGCGAGAGTTTGTTGGAAAGAGCAGTGAAGCGAATTTTTTAGCTTTAATTTAATTTGATAAATGATAAGAAGAGATATATGACAGGAAATAGTGAAACATATAGGGCATAGTTGGTTTAATTCTTTATGTATTTGTTGCATTATAAATTGTCGCTTACACACTGTTATACTCATTTTATCTTATACATTATACGTGTAATATAGTACGACTCGTTTTTCAATCTTGATGCTTATCTTCTAGAGAATTTTGATCCCCATGCCTTATGTGTATTGTACATTTGACACCATCGAAAACACTTCTTGATTTTCTTTAATTTTTAGTGCCAAGTTTCACTTTGCAACAATTTCTTTGCAACTATTGTGATAACAGGGGGAAAATTCACATAAGTGACTCAGATATAAATAGATAGATGGATGTAGTCTACAGGGTGTATCAAAAAAACTGCAAATACCATAATTTGTATGCACGAGATCATACATTAGAATTTCAATGGCTGTGCAAATAATTACGCTTCTGGGATTTGAAAATACGTTTCCCAGGGGTATCAAAACAAGCACACAAAGTGAATTTTAATTCACTTTGTGTGCTTATTTTGATAGTACTGCACGTGGAAACGTATTTTCAAATCCCAGAAGCGTAATTATTTGCACAGCCATTGAAATTCTAATGTATGATCTCGTGCATACAAATTATGGTATTTGCAGTTTTTTTGATACACCCTGTATAGTGTAAACAATCCGGGGGAAGCTTATGAACTTATGCGCATATGTTTATGAAGCTTATGCGCATATGAAGCTTATGAAGCTTATTAGTCAGGGAGGTGGAGGGCCAAATATATGTGCACACTTACCTCATCGAGGGGCAAATTTCTTTTATGATAGAATTGTAGCTGTGAACATGATGATCACGTTTTCGGATGTTGTTTTTGTTAAATTTTCTTGAGGAAGGTAATCAACACCGTTTTCTGACAGCTTCGAGCACTTGCGAACGGCAGCCATGTTGTTTATATATTTTCGCGCGAAGAAATGAGCCCACTGTATTTCGGACAGCGGAGCAGTAAAAACTTCAAGTATGCAAATTAAACGCATTCTTTCCTTAATTTGCATCAATTGCATGTGTAGTGAAAAAGATATCAAATTTCAAAATCTTTTTTTGTAAAAGCTTATGAATTTTCGAAATTATGTCAAAAAGAATTAAAAAATCTCAACCTTTGGATGTTAAACTAAATAGTTTCAGAGACCGACTTCAATCGCTAAATTATTTACAATTCCCAACATGAGTTATTTCAATTGCAGTTACTTGAATATGTCCAGATAATGTTTGCCGAATATCCTGTTTCGGTCTTTGTTGTAAACCGTTCTTATAGAATGTCAGTTTCAATTTGGTAGTCTTAGGGTTGCACTGTAGGAGTGTATTTGCCTTGTCTTCAACTATTGCAAGGATTTTTTGTCTTGAAAAATGAAATGTTTGTTCAGAACGTACGAAATGGCGTCTCCGAGGTCATAGATTTCAAAATTTCCTGGGGGAGGATTCCCCCAGACCCCCTTGCAATTGGGTGCCCTACTGCATCAGTCGTCCTATTCTACTGGATCTGCCCCTGTGTACATGAGTTCAGTAAAAATATGAAACGTAATTTACGCAAGTGAATATTATGTTCATTGAATTGTGCGGCTACTCAAGTCATTGCATGCAGCAGCACGCATATTTATCGACTTTTCGGATTATAATTCGGTCAGGTTAAAAGTCGGTCTGGATTCATGGGTCGGTCTCATTTCGAGACTTCACCCTCCAGCCAAAATTTATATGTACGCCCCTGATTGCATCCTTCAATGTAAGCATGACAAAGACGAAAATATTACAAAATTTTGTAAAACGTCACGGGATGTAATTTATAAAGCAGCACAGCTACGAAATGACGATACGTTGATAGCTACAGTAAATCCTCCACACCCTGCAGGATATGGCTGGCTTGACGTCAATGGTCTATTGGGAATAAAATGGATGAGCCAAAAACCAGCACCAGATTCTTTGTTGGAGTTTCTAGCATGCGGATGCAAAAAGTCAGGTTGTCGAAATAACATGTGCGTTTGCATTTTTTGGAATGGTCTCAATCAACTGCACGGACTTGTGTGATTGTAATGCATGTACGAATACTTCACCGGATGAAGATGCTGTAAGCAGACGAGAACAGCTTGATGATGACGCAGACAATTAGATACTCCCTCGAATGCATTAATTCAACAGAAGATGATAAACTCCAAAGCACAATTACTACTTTCAGCTGAAATTAAACATTTTACGCTTTATATTCCATGTTGTTGTCTAAATATGACCATTAACAGGACATTCCTCTCGTTTCCTGGTGCGCCTGCTGTCTAAACATGACCATTAACAGGACATTTCTCTCGTTTCCTGGTGCGTTGCTGTCTAAAGATGATCATTAACAGGACATTCCTCTCGTTTCCTGGTGCGTTGCTGTCTACAGATGATCATTAACAGGACATTTCTCTCGTTTTATGGTGCGTTGCTGTCTAAAGATGACCATTAACAGGACATTTCTCTCGTTTCCTGGTGCGTTGCTGTCTAAAGATGACCATTACCAGAACATTCCTCCCGTTTCCTGGTGCGTTGCTGTATAAAGATGACCATTAACAGGACAATCTTCTCGTTTTATGGTGCATTGCTGTATAAAGATGACCATTAACAGGACATTCCTCTCGTTTCCTGGTGCGTTGCTGTATAAAGATGACCATTAAGAGGACATTCCTCTCGTTTCCTGGTGCGCTGCTGTCTAAAGATGACCATTAAGAGGACATTCCTCTCGTTTCCTGGTGCGCTGCTGTATAAAGATGACCATTAAGAGGATATTCCTCTCGTTTTCTGGTGCGCTGCTGTCTAAAGATGACCATTAATAGGATATTCCTCTCGTTTTCTGGTGCGCTGCTGTCTAAAGATGACCATTAACAGGACATTCCTCTCGTTTCCTGGTGAGCTGCTGTCTAAAGATGACCATTAACAGGACATTCCTCTCGTTTCCTGGTGCGCTGCTGTCTAAAGATGATCATTAACAGGACATTCCTCCCGTTTTCTGGTGAGCTGCTGTCTAAAGATGACCATTAAGAGGACATTCCTCTCGTTTCCTGGTGCGCTGCTGTCTAAAGATGACCATTAAGAGGACATTCCTCTCGTTTCCTGGTGAGCTGCTGTCTAAAGATGACCATTAAGAGGACATTCCTCTCGTTTCCTGGTGCGCTGCTGTCTAAAGATGATCATTAACAGGACATTCCTCCCGTTTTCTGGTGCGCTGCTGTTTCCTATCGTTTGCTAGCCTACCGTCTGTTGAAGAAAAAAGATGAACATTCACCCTGTTTTCTCCTGCGGTGCTGATGTATAAGAATCTGTGAGGGAGGTCCATGGTAAATTAAGATTCTCTGTTTTTTGCAGATATTTTAATTTACTGTGTATATCTTTTGCAAAAAGCATGTGAATTGTTCAGAATTTGGTAAGTATACTAGCTATGGGTATAACAATAACTGGACAAGGTCAGGAAAGGTAAGTGCGTTTCTAATATTTAACGGAAATTTTGGGCCTATTAATTTCTTGAATAATTAAAAACACAAAGGATGGAAATAGCAAGGTATTCTGGAAAAAACCTATCTAATCTGTTCCGATTTTCAGCGCGCGTAATCCGCTTTATGCTTGTTCTTTCATTTAAATTAAGTTCTCAGTACATGGAGTACCCAGAAAATTATTGCTGCGAAGGTCAAAATATTGCGGGCGCATTTCACTTTCGCCGCCATTTTCTACAAATGTCAACATGTGCCGAGTGAGCGAGAAAAAACGTGTTTATTTAAGCTCTCAAGAAAAATGAACAAAAACAACATTTGAATTCGTGATAAGGGACCATTTAGCTACAATATTATCAACAAAAGAATTTTCCCCTCGACAAGGTAGGTAAAATTCCCTCTACCTCCCTGACTATATGCGCATATGAACATATCTGCATGCTAACATGCGCAATATAAATTTAATTATGTTAAATTCAAGGGCTTATTACTTTTCTAATAATATACATGAAAATATTTCTCAATTCTGATTGGCTGAGAGCAGTGCAGTTTTGAGGAAATACAGTGCAGAAAAAAGGAAATATAGTGCAAATTTTTAAATTTTTTTTAATTTGCACAAAAATCATTTTTGACTAGAAAAAACCTCTTCCTGTTACATTTTTTTTTCATGTTATTTGCATAAAGTATTCCGATTGGAAAGATTCTCTTTGTGTTAAATTTTTTCATGTATATTATTAATAAGTAATAGCATGATTTCTCATGCAATTTGAAAAAACATGCACTCGTGAGTTTTTCAAAGACCTCAAATAGCACTCGTCCTTCGGACTCGTGCAATTTTGATAGTCTTTGAAAAACTCACTCGTGCATGTTTTTTCCAAATTGCACTCGAAACCATGCTATTACCTATACAAACATTGACACATTGTTAATTTTAGCTACAGTTGCGCGTTTTATATTGTTTTTCTGTCTGTTAAATGAAACCTTTGGAAAAGGTTTGGTAAATTACCAGCCCTATGGTATGAACTTTGCACTATCCTTGGGATCTCTGAGTTTTTATATTGATCTAGTCTTTATTCTGTTCTCAAGTATGCCAAAGTCAGCTATTGTCCGCCTATCCTAACAAAATGAAAGAAGATTTGGTGACAGCGTCATCGGCCAAGTATCCAACGAGTGAACCGAGAGAAGTTGTAATGGAAGGGCGTTCTTGGTGTACTAAGGTAACCAATGATGTATCAGAATTCAGAAGCGTCCGTTGACCTTATATAGGAGGTTTCCGGCCGCCTTTGAGACCTCGGGAAAATATTTTTCCAGTACGGACCACCCTTCCGGTAAATCGTATGATATATTTTTCTCGTTTAGATAAACGACAAAAACCAATGGCTTCAATTTAATTTTGATAAAGAGACTCTCATTTCAAAAATAACTACAGCTGGAAACAAGATAGACAGTTTTGTTAAGACGTATAGCATACAGTTCAGTGCTGATGACAATACTTGGACTAATTATAAACAACATGGAATAACAAGGGTATATGTACATAAGGTTACCATATTTTAACGCCATATTATATGGTTTCATATAAGAACCCTACGTTATTCAAATGATGGTTAGATATTAAAAAGAATTTGCAAGGAAGTTCGACGCCTTTCTTGCAAGAATACGAATACAGTCAACTCTTTCAGGTTGGCGTAGGTTTTTACGAAAAATGCGAATTTTGGACTGGTTCTGTCGTCAAATAAACGCTACGAAAAGCTAATTTTAACAACGAACGTACATGTATATCTAGTGTAATTGATGACGTAATTTAAGAGCTACTCAAGTGAAAATTATTCTCAAATATTAGAAATAGGAAATAACTCAGATGATTAACCAAGAAGTTCAGTAACAGTCGACAATCGGTTTTTAATGAGGCATCCGACCCTAAAGACGTCTAACGACGAGAAGGGCCCAGTAACTAATTTTGCTTTATATAGACCCTGCCAATTTTCTTGGTGGCCCTGATTAAAGATGATGATGCAGTGGTCATATAATCATTACTTCGGTTTTTGTCATATCGAACCTTGGTTGTGAAAAAATATTTTAAATCTACCCATTTTAGATTTTCCAAGGCAATCACGGTCCTCATCATGGCATGACGCACACCATAATCAATCCGATCGAAGCTTTGCATTTTCGAATTATCCCAATTACGTGGCACAAGAATATATGTATGAGGATTTCATTACTTGGATGTAAAACAAGTAAGTTGGTCCAAGATTGACGCTCATGCGAGAACGGTTGGCAGTCAACCGCTTTGCATCAATCTTAAATGAACCTCCATACAAGTATGCTTGGGTTAATCCAATACTGCACCAAATTCACAAGGGAATTGAAAAATTATATTAACATTGAAGTACCGCAAATGCTGTGTAAATTTTGCCGAACCTGCATACATAATTACTTCCGAGGTTTTTGAACAACATATTTATATAAAATGCTTATGCTTTAGTTCCAAGTACAGGTTGCGACCAACCTTTATTAGCAGCATCAATGGGCAATTCCAAGTTTCAATATACCTCCTCGGATAAAGACTCAAATCCTGAACAAGCTATTTTAAACACTGATAAAGCTTGGTGCACAGGAAAATCTCCACTTACCAGTCAGTATTTAGAGGTAGGTGTAGCAAAATTGATCACAACTTGTAATGTTGAAGTAAACAAGTATATTTACTTTTCGCTCATGTTAATTATTTTCTGATTCTGTTGGTATACAGTAGTCGCATGATTTCCAGTGCATGCAATTTAGAAAAATGTACAACAGCGCAAAGAAATGGCACTGAAGAATAAGGAAAATTTGTACAAAATGCCCCAAGTAATTCCCCAACCACGCCTGCGATTTTTCATTAATATACTATAATAATCGAACCGCGTAATTTCCTATTCAAATTGCTGTTCATTTTTTTAACTACTGTACACTGTTAATTGTTTCCCGTTCAATTATATTTGTCGCTTTTGCCATGAAAGATCGACCTTGCGAGGAATTATCGAATTATCAAGATCGCCACACAGCCAAATCCACTGAGCTACCAAAACGACGGTGAGATCTCTACATTTACTTTGAAGTATAGAACTGATGTGTCTTGGGTTGATTATGCTTTCCAAGGAAAAGCAAAGGTATAAGAACTTGTTTGTTTTTGTTAATAAAAATTAGAAGGTATTACCGTATTACTATTAGTCCTATTGAACGAGATGCCGAGAAAAATCTTGATATTTACCCATACCTAATACGGGCATCACTCCCATCATATATACCGAAATTGCGGTTAATGCTTAGCAACTGGACTCTGTAGCTCAGTTGGTTAGAGCGCTACACCGGAATCGCAAGGCCGCAACTGCTCCTGGCTAGGTCTAAAAATGTATATAAATTTTCGTTTGAGAACACCTTCTACTATTAGTCCTATCAAACGAAATGCCGAGAAAAAATCTTGGTATACTAGGTAGTAATTTTCTATGAACTGCACAAATAGCACACTGGCGCTGTTTCAAGAAAAATGGTGTCTTTCAAAAACATTTAGTAATTTACTGTCATTTCGTCTCACATTGACAGACTGTTATCGTAACACAATGTATAATCAACGGAATTTAGGTAATGAAAGTCAGCCTTCAGGGTTAGAATTGGGTTATACTATAGGTAATAGGTTTACGTACGGTTTACTGCTAAGTATATATAAAAACCATTTTCTTTTTTGAAAAAGGATAACACCATGCATGTTTGTCATTAAACAAAGAATTTTATTATTCTGCAATAATAATAAAAATACCAAATGTTCGTTTTATAAAGCTTTTTACTTTAATTATGTCTACCCCTTTTGTGATCTATTTTCATATGAAATTAAATATTAATTGTTGTAGGAAATGATTGCTGTAAACGAAACAAGCAGCTCAAGGACAATGGTGCATGCTCTCACAGACTATTACCGTAGCAAGAATGGCTTATTAACAAAAGGAATAAGAATCTATCCAAAAGATTTCATTGGAACTATGGTATGCATGAGGGTCGAACTCTATGGGTGTCTAGCAGGTACGAATGACGACTTAATAAGACGCGAACACACTCATATAAATGGTCAAATTCTAGTAAGTCGCGACTTAAATAAGAACAGATGTTCAGGTTGTTCCACAATAAGTCGTGACTTATTAGAATTTGACCATTTATACGTGTGTGTTCGCGTCTTATATATATAAGACGCGTCTTGTGTAAGTCGCGACTTATTTTCTCCCGTCTAAATGGCCCTATTATGTCCAGAACGTATGTTTATTGGTAATTTTGAACCAAGCTTGACACCGCCTAGCTAGAGAATAATTTCGTCACCAAAAAAGGCCTCAAAACGCCAATATCAAGGGTTTTTTTCTTGATGCATATGTACAAATTTTCTTGATATGATTAGGTCCGAAAATTACCAAGAAAGTTCTTGTCTCTGTAGGCTATAGACTAGAGAAGTAAATTTACAACGAGAATGATTATTGCACATTTGGGAGAAGAGAAGATAGCTTACGATTGGTTGCAAAAGTAAATAACATTATGTTCAGTTCGTAATCTGACAGAATAGATTATTTATTATTATATTACTACCGTGCATGCAAACGAGCGCAACTAGCCTTCACTAAAATTGCGAACTTTAACAATCAAAGAATTATAGTGTTATGATTAAGTTAGGGTTTGGTTCGAACTTTAACATATCAAAGAAATTATGATTAAGTTAGGGTTTGGTTCGGTAAGAAAGGATTTCTATGATTTGGCATGCCCTATTTCGATGTTATATTCGATCCCTGTAAAATGGAAGAAGTGTTTTTGCAAATTTCCTTTTATAGTATATGTAACCCTTGTATTACTGTTCTAGATTATTAAATTATCAAAAATATATAGTATTGTAGAGCATAATATTGTAATTGTATTCCTAAATTTATTTTAAGGCGTTGAAATAGTCCCAACAACTCAATCAACAAATGGTATAGGTATGCTTTGTAACTGTCATTAAGTATAGGTAATGTCTGACCTAAAGCCATATAGTCCATATAATTATAGACCTGAAATGGAAACATTTCCCAAAACAAATGGAATATATCCCACAAATAGTTCCAAAGTATATTAATTAATATTTAGTTTACTTCAGCACCAAATAAATATAAAGGCATGCAGTAGGGCGACATCGGAATATAAATTTTTGGAACTAATTATTTTATTTTCTCAATTGACCTATTATATTTTGTTTAGATGGTACCATTGAAGTTGACGATAAACCCGAAGGTACAGTAAATGAGTTGTTGAATCTGTGTTTTTCTTTTGTGTTTTGTATTATCGAACAATCCGTAACTGATCAATTTATACTGCGAAACCTGGCTAAAAGATAACCCCTAATCCCCTATTGATAGAATATGTCTCTATACCAGGATATATTACCGAGTTTCGAAACCGCGAGACTCTTAAGGTGGCTCCCTAGGGTTTTATTTCGGGCGGTTACGTTCTTCCTATATGTGGCGGGAACCTTAGATATCACGTGTGACTCGCGGGACTTCAAAATATAAACAAATATAGCGTTTCTTTTCCGAAAAACTCTTTTCAAACAAATGCGGCGCATAAAAAAGAAGCATAAAAATAATTCTAAAATCCACAACGATATCTGGAAGTGACATCGGAGAAAACAATAGTGTAAATTTGCTTTTGCAAGCGGCATAATTGGCCGTTTTTGACAGCCGTACACGAGGGTCGTATCGCGAACGTATTTGTAGTATTTCCAGCTCTGTTGACCAGTATACTTCTGACAATAAAGATAATTCAAATGATGAAGAAAATTCTTTCTCTATGCGTGAAACGGGCAGGATCGAAACTCGTACAACAAACTGCGATAAAAAACAGAATTTCAACGGCGGACGTCGATAAAGTGATTGAACCGATGATGAATGGCTTAGCTATTAAAAGCTGTAACAAGTCATAAGCAGTAAATACCCAACATTTTCTTCGATCTTACATGCAATAATCCACACTTAGTTGGCCATAAACAGACACAGTAGATCAAATATTATATAAATCCTTTAAAACTTGGAATTTGAAAAACAATAAATAATTATGCTTTGAAAGACTCGCGTGTTTTCGTTGTTCTCAACGAAATGCATGCGTGTGTAAATGTACGAGTGCCTCGATTTCAAACACGATACCAATGTATAAGAGACATTAAGTATCTGGATGAACAATAATTTATTGAAGATTTTTCTTCTTTGCCGCTATCTGTCGTCACTTATTCTGATGTCCCTAATGACCAAGTGGCACGTTAAACCATCTATTTACTGAGTGTCTAGAAAGACACGCCCCTTTACGAAGAACAAGAGTAACGCGACCCCCGGCACCATGGATGAGAACACCATTGATTCAAGATCGCAGACTGAGAGAAACATACTGCGGGGTGAGACACACAAACCCAACTCTGATATGTCTTCATGGATCGCTTTTCGTTTGGTAAAAAAATAAGTTAAAATATGCCATACGCTCTGCTCGGAAATCTCTCTTCGAAAGAGCACTCTCATCTAATAAGCCGCGCCAAGTCGACTGGCAAGTAATGAACAGAATACCGAAACCCACCCTAGGCCCCTTCTTTTGGATCCTGATGAACTAAACACACATTTTGCAAGTACCACAGAGAGAACACTTGGATCTTCGGCTGTGGTATTGGATGATCTTACATGTCTCATCAATAATCTACCAGAAGTAAACTATTCTAAGGTTAGTTCTTTCACTTAAAAAACTGCGGTTACACATGGGGAAGTCCTCAAATGCATAAAATCTCTACGCTCAGTCAATAACAATAACACTGATTCCTAAAGTCAACATCCCAGTTTCGAGCGACAAATTTCGTCTTATTTCAATACTTCCCGTTCTTTCAAAAGTTTTCGAAATATTAGTGGCTGCTCAAATGTCAGAATTCGCCGAGAAACCGTCTCTCTTGCATTATCGTGTATCTAGTTTTCGCAAAAGACACTCTGCAACCACTGCCCTAGGTATAAGAGATGATATATTCGACAAGCAATGAAAAAAAGGGAAGTCAGTAAGCAACTATCCTGAGATTTTACAAGCTAAGCTTCTCAAAAACCTTTCTAAAATGGCTATACTGAGTTATCTATCGGACCGGGGACAATTTGTGCAGACAAATCGTCGTCCTAAATGTCTTCCGAATTTGGAATTCTACAAGGCTCCACATTGGGACAACGAATTTTTAACCTCTACGTAGGTGACTTAAGCGGCATCATACCATCTATACAACCAAATGCACCCAGTACGCGGACAATACATCCTTGTACCGCCACTGTCCCGCAAAAGATCTGTCTTCTGGTGAAACGCAGACGAATAAAACTCTTAGTGAGCTCAGCAATTGGAGTAATTTATAAAGCTAGCTTCTTTTTACCACTACTGTCTCTGCGTACACTGTATTACTCAATGATTTATCCTTACATTCAATATTGTACCATTTGTTGGGGAACAACTTATTCAACTAATCTTCACCGTATTACAGTACTTCAGAAACGTGTTATTAGAATCTTAAATAAAAGTAAATTTGACGCACGCACTACTGCGGCACTAGCCCTATATTTAAAAAACTTGGCGTATTGAAATTGGATGATATTTGTTTGCTTCAACTTGGTCAATTTATGTTTAGTCATAAACATGATCTTTTACCAGAGAGATTTGGAAATATGTTTTCCAAACGTAATCAATTTCATACGTTCAACACAAGAAATTCTTTGAATTACCATGTGCCTTTGTGAAAGCTTACCTTTTCCTAAATTATTAGAATATTGTTTCCAATATATTTTGTAAAATTAAAATAATATGTGAAATTAGATCAACTATGTTTGAAATATAATGCTCCATCTAATTAAGGGAGCCTAAATTTATAAAAGCCTCATGGTTTCTATTTAGGCTCCTTTGTTACCAATTCTGATATATTTAAAATAGTTTATAATTTCGTTTTGTGTTTGCAAATTTGTAAAGTGTTGGTACTAAACCAAATTAATAAAGTGAAATTAATAAGGTGACCTAGAACGATCTAAACGAGAACTTGAAATGGGATGATCATATGTGCCAACCATCTCATCCTCCTGTTACGTGACTTTAGCTTGTCTAATAAAGATCAGGAATTTCACACATTGCAAATTGAGAAAATATCTTCTGGAAAGCCTAATTTTGTCTCGTCTTGACTTTAATGGCATAGTCTTCTATCCACTGACTGACGGCCTTTGGAAACGACTACAGCGCATACAGTTCTCCGCGGTTAGGTTTGTGACTGGAAGATAATTATGTTATGAGTGTTGTCTATCCTTAAATTATGTTGGCTTCCCATGCGTGGACGTGGAGACTGACATCTACTAAAAACTACCCATAAAGCATTCTATATACGGTAACAACTGGCCACAGTCACAACAATTACAAAGAGTCCAATCACTCACGCACCCTGCGCTCCAGTAGCACCGTTAGACTTGTCATTCCGCCCGCACGTGATACTTTTCAAGATCGTGCGACCACCCTATTTAACTCACTACCATGCAGCTGACATAAAGTCATGCGAGAACGAGCCTATTATTATTATTATTATTATTAAACTAGAACTTGATAGGGTATCCTTTTCAATGAGGAAATTTTGAAGCCAGAATATCTATAATATAGAATAATTTCTATAGCTGTCAAATTCTTTAAAAATTGGATTGTTAGGTGTTTAAATTAGTAATCTATTCAGCAATGCTCGCCTCATCTGTTCAGTTGAATTAAGGTATTGGGCTGAAAATATTGGTCTGAACCGATGTGGCGAGGTTGCATGAAGCTGTCGGCGCACGAACCGTACGAATTTCCGGGCGGGTGTTTTCTCTTTCGGCCCTTCTGTGTGTCGGCCGACGGAATTCACACTAAATGGTGCAATTCTCGCTAGGTGTGGTCCTTTAAATACCATGTATATACCATGTGATACATAATCTACATATATATGACCTAATTATGCCTTAATTCCATTTACATATGATTACGAGCCTTTCGAATAGTGGCTAGAGATCGTGGGTGAACATCTAACAGCACGAGAGGAATAGGCGCTACAGTGGATAAGAGAAAAGTATCCATCTTTCCACATTTTCCTACATTGTACGGGAGTATTTAATGGCCAATATTACAAACGCCTTCGACCACGCCAAAATTGTTTGGAATAACCGATCGTCTCAGCCATTTGTTTATTTTACTTGAGATACTTTATTCGATCGCTTGTATACTGGGGCAAACGCTTTTGATTAGTAAAGTGCGATTTGTCACTACCGCACCGACCAAGCCTCGCTTATGCCATATATGATGCCTGTTTCTGAAATGACAGGATTTAAGGTTTGGGGTGAGGTTTGGGATGAGGTATGGGATGAGGTATGGAATGAGGTATGGGATGAGGTATGGGATGAGGTATGGGATGAGGTATGGGATGAGGTATGGGATGAGGTATGGGAATAAGGAGTAGGAAGAATTGGAAGAAAGGGAAGGATAGAATAGGTGGGTAGGGCGGAGTGAGCAACTGAGAAGAAGGTGGTTGACCAATATTTTCAGCCCAATACCTTAATTCAACTGAACAGATGAGGCGAGCATTGCTGAATAGATTACTGTTCATGATGATTATACATTTCGCTTGCGCGAAAAGAAGCAGAATCTCGAAATAACAAAGTGGCTAGATTACTCAACTCATCCCTTTGAAGCATTTCATTCAGCTGTTCCCGACTCGGGCTGGCGGCCATCCCTCCACCAACGGAAGCAGAACTCCCCAGGCCATTGATTCAATGAGTCCCGCGTTCGGATTGTTTAGCTGCTTCCACTACGTTGGCATGAAAATCAGAATCATACTCCCGTGCCCACATTGGACACTTGTCCCGGGCCTATGTGTGGGGAGAACAACCAAACCACCGTCAGTAGAGGGGCGACCGTCCTGACCCAGTAAATCAACCGGGGAAAGTTTTGTGAAGGAGCTTTCTTTTTCAGGACTGTCACTCTCCACGAGGTGATTTTACCGCACCGTAATTACAATGAATATGGAAATCGAGAAGAAACTAAACCTGCTCTGCGGCTAAACTTCATGCCATATTAATGGACGCTCATGCACTGCTGTAAGTGACATTTTACGAATACGACGATATCAATCGCTAATCGTGGCGAGCGGACAACAACACGAAGGGGAAGAAGGCTCAGGCATGCCTCACCACCATAATTTGATAGTCTATATGTTGGTTACTAACTCCGTATGACTGAACCGTAACCAAACAACTCTTAATGAAGTTTTACTGTTTTATTATCACACGTCAGTTTATAGACCATCAATATCACACTAGGAAATATAAAACTGTGGTAATGTGATGTTGTATACTATCAATATCTCAATTCACTCAAGCCCAAGGAACACTTAACGACCCGTAATGTTGTGTTCATTATTCATAGACAATTATCTTACAACAATACAAGTTTTAGAATCAATTATCAGCTAGGTCATCAAGCCCGGTCATATACAAGTTCCAATCTTATGGAATTGAGTACAGTGTAACAGGTGAAAGCACCGTACTAACACCATATTTTCAGAGAGCTCTGTTAATCTCTTGCGACACAATCATTATCCATTGTGGTAGCAGTCCAATACATCCACTCCAATATATTTGGCGGGGCACTAGCTACATAATTTATATATGTCGCCTGCTCTGGTAGCTATAGGAGTAAGGTCTCGCATTTCACGCCATCCTGTATTCATTTGCAGGGCACTGTCATTTCAGACATCTATACAGTCAACATGTAAATCCAACTGAACAGCTCAGGTCTTCCGCGACCTAGCCTTCACGGGGAAGCGTCCCGTATCATCATAACTTTTCCTGACGGGGCACGGACTACAACAACTTTATCACTAATTATTTGCAGCACTTCAAACCTCCCGTATCATCATATCTATTCACGGGGCACTGACTACAACAACTTTTATCACGAATCACTTGTAGCAGTTCAAGCCTCCCGTATCATCATATCTAAGCACAGGGCACTGACTACAACAACTTTTGTCACGGATCATTTGTAGCAGTTCAAGTCTCCCGTATCATCATAACTATGCACGGGGCACTGACTACAACAACTTCTTCACCAATCACTTGTAGCAGTTTAAGCCTCCCGTATCATCATATCTATTCACGGGGCACTGACTACAAAATTTTATCGCCAATCAATTGTAGCAGTTCAAGCCTCCCGTATCATCATGACTATTTACGGGGCACTGACTACAACAACTTTTATCACCAATCACTTGTATAGCAGTTCAATCCTCCCGTATCCTCATATCTAAGCACGGGGCACTGACTACAACAACTTTTGTCACGGATCATTTGTAGCAGTTCAAGCCTCCCGTATCATCATAACTATATATGCACGGGGTACTGACTACAACAACTTCTTCACCAATCACTTGTAGCAGTTCAAACCTCCCGTATCATCATCATATCTATTCACGGGGCACTGACTACAAAATTTTATCGCCAATCAATTGTAGCAGTTCAAGCCTCCCGTATCATCATGACTATTTACGGGGCACTGACTACAACAACTTTTATCACCAATCACTTGTAGCAGTTCAAGCCTCCCGTATCATCATATCTATTCACGGGGCACTGACTACAGCAACTTTTATCACGAATCACTTGTATAGCAGTTCAAGCCTCCCGTATCATCATAACTATTAGGGACCTTTAGCATTGCGTTTTCCGCGAACCGCAAACCTCAAGAAATCACGTGACCAGTCCTTGGCGTCGCGTTTGACGTATTTTTTTGGCGTTTTCGACGGCAGGAAGAAGGTTCTCAGGTAAGTCATTTACCTCAGCTTTTGTTTGCCTGAATATTGTTTTATCTCACGTATACCTATCATTGGTGTACAGAAGAAAGTGTGTTCTTTCACTTATATGTAATTTGCTCTTGTAAACATTGCTCTTTGGTTTAAAATTATCGCAAACATTGACCAACACTCAGCATGAATGAAATTCAATTTAAGTAAAAGCGTTGCAAATAAAAACAAAATGAGACAAATATGAACAATACCTTCTTGCAGTCGCCATGTTTATTGCCTAGAATTCCGCTCTTTACGTATACGTACGGTTTTAAAAAAACCGCCATGCTAAATGTCGAAAGCTATAGACGGAAAACGTCTGACGTCAAACTGCAGTTTGAGGTTTGCGGTGCCGTGGAAGTGACGAGATGCTAAAGGTCTCTAATCACGAGACACTGACTACAACAAAAAATTTTGCAAGTCAAATAGGCATTTACACCATGCCTCATTTCAATACCAGACATGGATGATTAACAAACATCTATAAACATTCAATTGTGCCAAACAACTCAAGTCATTCGTCGCATAATACCGGAGCGCTGTTATCAATCATATATTTGTCTGCATGTATATAACAATTGCATGATCACTCATAACAGTAGCATATCAGCCTGCATTCCTACCCACGGGATCTTGAGACAATCTATGCAACATGTAATTAAGCCTTTAATACAACATAAAATGACAAACTCCCGCCGTTTCGTCAAGTAAACTTGATTAGATTATAGTCAAATTAGAATTAGAGTAATCAAAGATTGATGTGAAACCACGTTCCTTACATTCAATAGCTGTATACTTTACAAGCAATCACTGTCTTGTCGGTCACCATGAAGGCGACGAGGTTGAACAATGTGCGAATTACAAAGCGGTACTAATGGAACCTCAGGGTTTCAAATTGTACAGGGTTCTCCCCTGCGTAGCCCCGCTGATATTTTACACAAAGTCAAAGAACTACAATTATGAAAGCGACATATCTTTTAAAACCTTTCCTAACCACCTAATCAGACGTGCATACGGAGATAGCCACGTACTAAACTTATAGTACGTTGTGCATAGCAAGATTAGATTAAACGAAGTAAACCCGTATAGACTATAGTGTAAAAACATTCACGAAATAACAATACCTAAAGCTATACAACAGTAGAAATATTTTATACCCCGTCGTGTGGCTGCATTTGCGACTCTGCTTCGCCGTTTTGGTGTAGTACGTGATCATCCTTATGTTCTGACTGTTCGCCACCTGGTGGCGGTGACGCTGCTGGTGTTGGTTGAATAAGATGTAGTCGCTTCTCGTCTGCCATAACTCTGGAAATTCGTACGGTTCGGATCTTTGTTTTCTCTTTCGGCCCTTCTGGTGTCGGCCGACGGAATTCACACTAAATGGTGCAATTATCGCTAGGTGTGGTCCACAGTATAGGGACGACCAGTAGGGCCACTCATTTGAAATTTTGTGTGGCCGCTCATTACCCATTGGCAGCCAGTCAATTGCTTTTTCTGGCCAATAAGCAAGCTCGACTAACTTTCCTGGCCAGTAAACTGCATATTTTTGCATAAAAAGCCGGCTACATGTTGCATCGCCGAGTGGCCCTACTGGTCGTCTTTATACTGTGGTGTGGTCCTTTAAATACCATGTATATACCATTTGATACATAATCTACATATATATGACCTAATTATGCCTTAGTTTTAGTAGGCAAGCAAGTGTCTATTTCTACATAACCTGGGAGATATTGGTTATCACACCTCTTCTAATGAGTTTTAGAACTTCTTAAACATGCACTATATATAATGAGGTTTGAGGCGGTCATATTGGTGTGACCTCATTAGTTGTTCACTTGTAAATTTAAGAAGAAAGAAAGGCCATTATAAAATAACATCTTTACTACGCGATCTGTGATTGGTCAATACCCGTGCAGGATGAGGCAATCATGCGCTTCGCAGGGTTTTTAAAATGTTGGGTAATGCTGTTGTTTCTTTGTCGTTATTTTATAAAATAATTACCGAATGGTTTTCCGTGCAGGATTGTGTGATCCTAACACTTGGGATGTTGCTCGACTTTCTGAAAGCTAAAAAATACTCGCCTATCGGCTCGTATTTTTTTACGCTTTCAGAAAGTCTTGCAACATCCCGCGTGTTAGGATCACGCAATCCTGCACGGAAAACCATTCAGTAATCCTTTATTGATGACTAAACGTGTCCTTTCGCACTAATAATCAGAAACTGTAAGAACCTCTTCTAACATGTCCGCAATACCACCGTAGATTTTTGGTGGTCACACTATTGCGGTGGCTGCTATTGGCTTTATTTATGCATAGCAGATGAACTATCCAGTCCTATAGTTTTCAGATCAACGTATCCATTATATTTCATTATAACCGGAAGTATATAACATGTCATTGACAACTGTTGCATGTATATATAGCACGCTTGATTCGAATAAAAATTTAAATTTCACTATGTCATGTACGAGTCGTATTAAAAATCAAATTTAACGTGACACAAAATATTTCTTATTGAAAGTATAAGTTTCTTTATTTTCAGATAACTCCGATGGCTTATCAAGTGGTGCTGTTGCTGGTCTTGTTGTTGCAATTGTCTTGCTTCTTTTTCTAGTTATTGGCGTTTCTGTATTTTTCCTCCATAAAAAGCGGGCAAGTTCCAAACGGGTGGAATACCCAATTTCATATTCCAAAGCAATGCTAACTGAGGAGGATGAAATTTGAGATATATATTATAAAGACATTTAACCAGTAGTGGAGTCCTAGAACGTTAACAAAGGGGGTGACAACATAATAAACGTGAACAATTCCATTTTTTATTTTGGTTTATTTTGTATTTTGCTTTTTCACTATCTTTTTTGTAGACTACAATTTAATACTGTACAATCTTCAAAAATTGACTAACTATTCTATTTCAAGTCAATATATTTATTTGGTACTTTTAGCCACTATTACTGCTAGTAGTAAGAAAAATAATCGAAAAATGCCCTGAGTATAAACTATTCCAGATTATTCGTTCTCATGCAAAGCTAAAAATTCGATTCAAAGGCAAAGCGAACTTTGTGTGTGCCAATTAGCAAGTCAGAGTATGCTAAGAAATATATAGATATAGTCACATTTGACGCTATATATATATATATATATATATATATATATAGTCAAATCTGCAGACATGCATGTTTCGCCGTTCAACGGCTCGTCAGTGCAGCTTGTAACGCAGTCTTGATGCGAGTGACTTCGTATTTATACACCATACTCTTGCCCTCACCAAGCGCATGTGGTACAATACTTAGACACATGCGCATCCAGACATGCGTGAAGTGTCTTGGGCCAGAGTGCTCAAACGATCACAAGGGAAGTGAGCTTTTGCATTATAGCTTATTAGCCACCAATTAACCTCACAGAGTGCTCAACAACACTCGTATTTATACACCATACTCTTGCTCTGACCAAGCGCATGTGGTACAATACTCAGACACATGCGCATCCAGACATGCGTGAAGTGTCTTGGGGCCAGAGTGCTAAACCTACATATACATACGTGTAGGTTTAGGTCTACGAAACGCAAAAAGTGCTCGACAACATATAGTTAGAGCAAATTATAGATTTTCGCTTACCTCAAAACTTGTCTGCAACAGGCTGTTTCATCTGTAAAAGAATCATCAGGCAGTTTACAAGTATCGAAAGAAATGACCGCTTATATGCTTCCTGCCGGAGCGTGGGAGTGTATGTGGGATACAATGTGTGCATGCATGGCTTTGTTTGCGTTGTTTACGCGAAATTTATTACGATGACGACACCGTGAAATTATTTCAGCTCTTTTGTTGAGTAAACAATTCTTGTTTTTTTCTTTCAAAATACAAAATTTTTCTTCTAAACATAAATTGCATCGTTTTGATCCTCCCGTGTACGAAATAGAATGTTTTAAAATTTGCCAATTAATACTGAAATCCTTATTGCTTTCTTTCAATGTCCAAATATATTTCGAAAGTTCCGTGTCATTTGCATGCTTTTTATGCTGAAAAGATTTAGTGTGGTTGGCCAATCGCTCTTTGAATGTGGTTGCAGTCATGCCAATGTAATTTTTTATCGTGTTTGTGTTGCTTACTGTGACTGTTGCTTTGTATACTATGTCCCTAGTCATCCATTGTTTTTGAAGCGGGCAAATGGTGTTTTCTCCACAACTGCAATTGGTAGTGTCCCTATCCTGTGGCTTGTTATTCCTAGATATGCGTGCATTGTGCTTAGTGATTACTGACTTGACATTGTTCATGCAGCTGTAACTTACTTTAACTGTATTTCTGTTAAAAATTTTATGGAGCTTGTGGTGCGGTGGAAAATGTTTGTCAATTAGACTAAGGAAATTACGTCCTATGTTTGTGCTAACACTCTTGCTAAATGGTGGGTTGAACCAAATGATATTGCGTTGCCTATTCCTGCGTTGTTGTTGCGGTGTGTGCTGAGTGTAGCTGTTCTGTATTCTTCCTCCATAAAAAGCGGGCAAGTTCCAAACGGGTGGAATACCCAATTTCAAACACGAAGCATTTATATCTTTAAAAGATGACAAAGAAAATTTCGAAAACAATCCAAAATGCCGATTAATTAATCCCGCTAAAAGCCAATCCGGAAAAATAAGCAAAGTTATTTTGGACAAAATTAAATCAATGGAGGAATACAAAACAAGTTATTCAGTGGTTTGGCAATATAAAAGATAAGGACAGACACAGTTTTATTTCGTTTGACATTGTCGATTTCTACCCATCTATTTCTGAAAAACTATTGGACCAAGCTTTATCTTGGGCTTCAAATTTGGCTACTATACCTGAAAACGATATTTCAATAATAAAACACGCTAGAAAATCTCTCCTTTTCAATACCGGAATTTCATGGATAAAAAAAGATAGCAAGAGTTGGTTTGACGTTACCATGGGCAGTTTCGACGGCGCGGAAATTTCTGAGTTAGTGGGCCTTTTCATTTTAAACCACCTGAGTAAGAAATTTGGCAAAGAAAGCATCGGCCTATATAGAGATGACGGCTTGGCTATTATAAAAAGTATATCAGCACGTTTAGCAGACAAAACAAGAAAAGACCTCCACAAAATTTTCGAGCAGTTTGACCTAAAAATTACCGCCGAATTAAATTTACGCATAGTAAAATTTTTAGATGTAACTTTCGACCTTAACAATGGAAAACATAGGCCCTATAGGAAGCCCAATGACGATCCACTATACATAAATATGCACTCTAATCACCCACCGAGCATCACAAGGCAACTACCTGCATCGACTCAAAGAACGAACTCGGAACGACTCAGGAACACTAACACAGCATGAGCCAATTACGTTAGTGACCTGAACTAATATTTAAATATATAGAGTACAAACATGAAACAAGATTGCAAAATAGTACCGATCCCATACCGAGTGGAGAGCGCATTGCAGAACGATTAGTAGAAACGACCAGGTAATAGATTGATTACTGCTGCATGGATAATTTTAAAAGTACTATTTCTCAACACAACCACCAAATCCTTTCTAAACCACCGATAACCACCGTTGAGAACAAATGCAACTGTAGGATCAAGAGCGAGTGCCCTCTCCGAGGTCATTGTTTGGAAAGCAGCCTGGTTTATCAAGCCTAAATCGTAGCAACCGACAATGGGGAGACTAAACAGCACGTCGGGTTGACGGGAAACACCTTTAAAGAACGCTACAGAAATCACAAGAAATCTTTAACTGACGCAACCTATTCAAACGAAACGAAACTTTCTAGCTATGTCTGGAAACTAAAGCAGAACGATCGACCTTTCAGTATAAGTTGGTAAATTTTGAAACGTGCAGCAGCCTACTCGAGTGGTGGAAAGGAATATGGTCTGATCTGTGCACTCAAGAGAAGCTGTGCATTTTGAAAGCCAACAAGAACACATTGCTTAACACCAGAAAAGATTAAGGTAGGTAGGATTTTTCTCATTGAGTCAGGTAAAGACTTTTCAATGAGTCAGGTAAAGAGTTCCACATCATAGGTCCGGATACAGAAAAACTATCATGATAACTTTCAGTTCTAACTTTTGGAATTTGAATATTATTTGACGATCTGAGATCATAAACAGTTGAACCAATATCTTTTTTAGACATTTTAGTTAAGTATTGTGGAGCAAGACCATTTACAATTTTATGCATCATAATTGCTTTCTGACATTTTCTATTATGATCAAGGGTTGACCAGTTTAAGTCAGAAAACATATCACAAGTGTGAATAGTATATGGAGCACTTGTGATGATACGGGCTGCTCGGTTTTGGAGTTTCTGAAGCTTGGAGGTCAGCAAGGGTTTTATCGATACTATCCCACACAACAGAACAATAGGTGAAGTGTGGCTCAATGATAGAATAGTAAATACTTTTCAATAGTTGCTGGTTAAGGAATGGCTTTGCTTTTCTCATAATACTCAAGTTACTTTTAACTTTCTTTATGACATTTTCAATGTGATATTTAAAAGTCAAATTATCATCAATTGTTAGCTAGTCCTAAGCATTTCAAAACATAAACCCGTTTTAGGGCTATTCCATTAATAGAAACATTTAAGATTTCAGTTTGACTGGCTATCCTTTGCCAAGAGCCAATCAACGTGTATTCAGTTTTGATAACGTTTAAAGTAAGTTTGTTAGCACAGAGCCACTCAGTCAAACATTCTATATCTGTGTCTAACATAGTTTTAATTTCAGTGATACTAGAACCCGATGCAGTTAAGTTAGTGTCATCTGCATACATTCTAGTTGAACTATGTTTGACACAATTGGGTAAATCATTAATGTAAATTAAGAACAGAAGAGGCCCTAGAATAGTTCCTTGTGGCACTCCGCAGGTAAGTTGTTCTGGTTCTGATAGTACACCATTAACTGTGCACATTTGTACCAAGATAAGACTTAAAAAACTCAATTGCAGAATGATCTAAGCCAAGGTATTGTAATTCCTTTATAATTTAATTTAAATTTAATTTAATTTAATTTAAATAATAATGCCTCCTTGGGCATCTCAAATAAAAATTACAATAGTTTTCTTTTCAATCGTAAAAGTATATAAAAATTTAAGATATTCCATCTTATTAAGAATCTATTGTATATTTGATTATAAGCGCCTAAAAATTTCCTGTGACAATTCCCAAAAACCGCTTATGTTTCCCTTATTTATTTCATCCTGCTTATAGCGCTCCAACTTCACTTTAAAATCGTTTACTGTTCCCGCCTCTTTAACTTCAATGGGTAACATGTTCCAATATCTAATAACTCTACTTCTAAAAATATCCATGTTTTTATTAGACGAAAAGTTTGATGTATGCAGTAAATTTCTTTCGGATCTGGAACTCCGAAACATATTATAGCCATAATCTACGAATCCACGCTTAATTTAATATGTCTCAATTAAACCGCCCCGACCCCTACGCTCTAATAATGTTGTTAATCCCAGTTTTTGCAGTCTCAGATTTTGGTATGTTAATACCTCCAACCCCGTGATTCGTTTGGTGAACCGCCTCTGGCACTTTTCTAACTTCATAATCTGACACAATTCCCTCTCCGTAATGTGGGTGACCACACCTGTACACAATATTCTAAGTGAGGTTGAATCAACGATTTATATATTGGAAGCAAAACAGACTTTGAACGTGAGACTGTATTTCGAAGAACCCACGCGAATTAACGCGATTGTACGATTTGCTGTTCCTACTGCTTTTTCTATTTGTGCATCCCATCCACCGTTGTGAGACATTGTCACACCAAGGTCAGATTCCTGCTCAACAGACTCTAAAGTATTGCCGTTTAGAAAATATGTATACTTCACATTCACTTTACCCATGTGCATGACGTAACATTTATCGGCATTAAACTTCATTGACCACTTGTTCTCCCAAACAGTGAGCTTATTTAGATCATTTTGGATTTCGTCAGGTTTGCTCGCATTCCCTATGAGCTTCACATCGTCGGCAAATAACTTTGTAGGCGTTTGCACAGAATCTGGAAGGTCGTTTATAAAGAGCAGAAACAATAATGGCCCCAACACAGATCCCTGGGGAACTCCTGAAGTAACTTTTCCACGATGAAATACTTTTTCCCACACGAACAGCCATCCATCTATATCTGATATGAAATCTTCAATAATTTTTAACGTATTTCCGGTTTTTCCACATGTCCCCAATTTAACAAGAAGTCTGTTGTGAGGTACAGTGTCAAACGCTTTTTTTAAATCCAAATAAATCAAATCTACTTGATCTCCTCCTTCCAAAATCTCAGATACTTCGTCCAATGTTTCCAACAAGTTGGATAAACAAGATCGTCCTTTCACAAAACCATGTTGACTAAGGGTCACATGCTTGGCAACATGACTAAGCATATGTCTATGCAAAAGTTTCTCATATAGCTTACATAATATACATGTCAATGATACTGGTCGGTAATTTGCTGCATCCAACAATGATTCCTTCTTGTGTAGTGAAAAAGAAAATGATTGCATATTTCCATGCCAATGGTATTTTCTGAAGCTTCGCACACCGCGACCGAAAAATTTCAGCCACAGCATTAATAAATTGTGGGCTTTCACCCAGCAATCTGAGTATTTTAGGGGGAATTTCGTCTGGGCCAGCAGCTTTATGAATATTCAAGTCTGATATCAACCGTTTAACATCTTCATCCTTAATCTCCACGTCACTAATTGGAACTACTTCCGGAAGAGTGAAGTAGCAGTCCATTGTGAGCGGCCCATAGGGTTCATCTTGAAAAACAGACAAAAAGTATTCAACAAAAACCTGCGCAGTTTCAGAAGGACAGTTCGTTTTTTACCATTATCAGGATTTATTATGGAGCCTACCGATTTGTTTACCTTCCTTTTTGATCTAAGATACGAGTAGAACTTCTTCGGATTATGCTTGATGTCGTGAGCAAGTTTTTCTTCATAATTTATTTTAATATCATACTCTTTTCTCTCAAATGAACGTTTTGCACCCGATGCTTTCCTTAAATTATCATTATTTGGTGTACATTCGAAAATTTTCCAAGCTCTATCTTTTGCTCTCCTAAATTTTCTCAATGAGCTACACTCCCAGGCGATTTTCTTAATTGGTACACCTTCAACTGTAACTTTTTGACTAATCGTCGGGACGCTACAGCTAATAATCCCAATAACTTTGCTATAAAATTCAGCCCACATACTTTCAATGTTCTCATTAGAACTAGAAAAAGACCACCTTGTACTATCCCGCATACGTTTCACTGATTCTGTATCACATTTTGACCAGTTCATTTTCTCTTGCGCCATATAACTAGCATTATAAAAAAATCTGAGATCCACTTTGATGGTGACATGATCACTGCGTCCCATTGGAGAAAGCAGCTCAATATCTTCTACAAGATCTACTGTAGGTTCGATGTTAGAACCTGATCCAGAGTAGATTATTCTTGCAACATTCCATCCACAATTCTACGAAGTGTAATCTGGTCTGTGGTATGCCAAACAAGTCATTTTTGAATAATCATATCCACAAATCTAATTTGATTTACCATTCTTTTGTTCCTAGTACCATCAGGGGCCAAAACACGACCGGAATGCCAATTAACATCCGGTAAATTTAGATCTCCCACAATAATTAACTCAGAGTTATCATCCATCTTCATGCATGCAATTTCGTTCAACAACAATGTATTTTCATCGTCCGTTAGAGACGGTGAACGATACATACAAATGATATGGAGCAAACCAGTTGAGGTCTCTAAAGTCACTCCCATGCAATCCTTTGCCTTAAAATTATTTAACAGCGAAGCTTTCAACTTCACATGAGTATAAATAACTGATCCACCTCCATATACATTTATGTCTGCCCTAAACACTTGGTAGTTAGTTATGTTTATCTCGTCATTACTGATTTGTTCACCTAAATGAGTTTCAGTAACACAAAAAATATCAACATTGGATTGCGTGGTCAATAAGGATTGCGTGGTCCACTGTGTCAATGGCCTTTTTAAAGTCTAAGAATAATACCCGTTCATAAGTTTTCTATCAATATTGAAACACCATTCATTGGTTAAATCCAGCATAGCTGTTGGGTTGATTAAATTGTTATTAGTAAAATAATTTTCTAATTGTTCATTAGAAAATGCGTGCAACTGCTGACATGAAAAGTTTTGAAAAGAAATGAAAAGTTTTTCAAAAATGCGTGCAACTGCTGACATGACTGAAATCGGTCTGTAATTGTTTCTATCACAGCTTTGAAAATTGGAGTAACATTTTCCAGTTTTCCAGTCACTTGGAACGATCTTAGTTTCAAGTGACAAATTGAACATGGTACTCAACGATTCATAAATATATGGAGCACATAATTTTAAAATTTTGTTTGAAATTCTGTCAATTCCAACAGCTTTCGCAACGTTGCTGGTTTCCAGCATCTTTAGGACATGAGTTGGTAAGATTTTTGAAATGTTTTACCCTGTGTTACTGGTGGAATTTGAGATGCCAATTTAGGGCCAATATCTGTAAAATGAGTATTAAACTGAAGAGTTGGCAATATCTTTGGCATCAGTAATAGACTCAGATGAGTTAAGTCTTATTTTAGATATTTCAGAAATTTTGGTCTTTTTCCCATTAGACTATTTAAAACTTTCCATGTTCCTTTAGGATTGCCTTTGTTGATAGATAGATAGATAGATAGATAGCTAGATAAATTTTATTTAAACACGGTAGTTCTATCAAAATTAAAAATTACAAAGTATTCTTAGTTCTGGTCTACCTAGAAGCCGTGTCATAGATAACTGAACATATATTTACAAGGTTTTTTTGGGGGTTTTTTTTATCGATAAGTATGTATTATTTACATTATGTACAAAGAGTATAGTTAATTATTGATGTTGTCAATGCAAAAATTATGGTTCCGAATGTCTTTCTTAAATTTTGAAAGACTTTTCTCATTTTTCAATGAGTCTGGTAAAGAATTCCACATCATTGGTCCGAATACGGAAAAACTATCATGATAGCTTTTAGTTCTAACTTTTGGTATTTGGACATTATTTGATGATCTGAGATCATACACAGTTGAACCCATCTCTTTTTCAGAGATTTTAGTTAGGTATTGTGGAGCATGGCCATTAATAATTTTATGCATCATAATTGTTTTCTGACATTTCCTATTATGGTCAAGAGTTGACCATTTTAAATCAGAAAACAATCACAAGTGTGAATTGTAGAATAAGGAGCACTTGTGATGATACGGGCCGCTCGGTTTTGTAGTTTCTGCAGCTTGTCAGCAAGCGTTTTATCAATACTATCCCACACAACAGAACAATAGGTGAAATGTGGTTCAATAATAGAATAATAAATATTTTTTAGTAGCGGTTGGTTAAGAAAAGGCTTTGCTTTTCTCATAATACTTAAATTACTTTTAACTTTCTTTATGACATTTTCAATATGATTTTTGAATGTTAAATTATCATCAATTGTTAGACCTAAGCATTTAAAAGCATGAGCCTGTTTTAGGTCTATGTTATTAATAGTAAAACTTAAGTTTTCATTTTGACTGGCTATCCTTTGCCGGGAGCCAATCAACATGTACTGAGTTTTAATAACATTTAAAGTACGTTTGTTAGCACAAAGCCATTCCACCAAACATTCAATATCTTTGTCCAACATAGATTTAATTTCAGGGATACTAGAACCAGATGCAGTTAAATTTGTATCATCTGCATACATTCTAGTTGAACTATATTTTACACAATTTGGTAAATCGTTAATATAAATTAAGAAAAGAAGAGGCCCAAGAATAGTTCCATACGTAAGTTGTTCTGGTTCTGACAGTACACCATTAACCGTGCACATTTTCACACGGTCACCAAGATAAGACTTAAACCATTCAATTGCTGACTGATTTAAGCCAAGATATTGCAATTTCTTTATAAGGATCGTATGATCCACTGTATCAAAGGCCTTTTTAAGGTCTAAGAATAGTACCCCGTTCATGAGTTTTCTATCAATGTTGAAACACCACTCATTGGTTAAATCCAGCATGGCTGTTGTGGTGGAAAACAAAGATCGAAAACCAGATTGCCTGGGGTTGAACAGATTGTTATTATTTAAATATGGAAGAGGCGAAACCAGGATTCATGATTAAAGTTTCAGACGTTCTCTGGTTTAAAATATTTATTATTTACGAGCTTTCGGCTGCCAGTCTGCAGTCTTCAACGGGTTGATTAAAATGAATAATAACAAATAACAGTGGTTTACAATTACACAAAACAAATAAACTGACAAAAGACACAGTGACAGTTCCGCCTACGTGAAAAGATGAATAATTATTTACATTGATGTAGTATATATAGATATAGTTTTAAATGTTTTTAAGTAAGAACCTATATTGTTCTGGTAAGTGTTTTGCATTATTGTCTGCGTTTTTCGTACTTGCAGTATGCCAAGATTCCAAAGTTGATCTGTGTCGATAACTGGCTGTGTCTATAATTTTCCCGTTAGGAAAATCAATTCGGTGATCATTTGCCCACGCATGATTGGAAATGTTAGATCCGTTTTTGCAGTTTTTCACATTCCGTTCGTGTTCTTTTCTTCGTGTTTTAAACGCTCTTCCTGTCTCGCCAATATAGCTCCACGTGCAATCAGTGCAATTTATCTGGTAAATCACATTTGTCTGATCTTCTGACGATGGTCTATCTTTAATGGAGGGGAACATTTGTTCAAGTGTGCGGAGAGGTTTTGTGGTAGTTCGGATGTCATAGGGTTTCAGGAGTCGTTTCAGTGGTTCAGTTAGGCCTTTAATATAAGGAAGGACGGCATAGTTGTAGTTGCTCTTCGGTTCCACAACATCAAAAAACATGTGTACAAGCTCTTCAGGTGGTGGCACTCTGTTCTGCCGCATAACACGGTTACTTTCCACTTGTTGAAGGAATTTCTTGTGGTATCCATTTGATATTAAGGTGTTGGTTACATGTTTGTGTTCTTGTTGTTTCCCTTCGTTTGTACTCGGTAATGTTGCTGCTCTATGTAAAAGAGTTTGTGCCGTGCTAACTTTGTGTTGTTTGTCATGATGTGAGTTGTAGTCTAAGTATCTGTCAGTGTGTGTAGGTTTACGGTATACATTAATAGAAAGAGATCCGTTATCACGTGTAATTAACGCGTCTAAAAATGAAAGTTTTCCGTTAAGTTCATGTTCAATTGTAAAATTAATATGTGGGTCGATAGAATTAAGTAAATTAAAAAAGTTAGTCAGCGCATGTTTTTTGATGATGGCAAAGACATCATCTACATAACGAAACCATCTCTTAGGTGGTACAGTTGATTGGCTATGCGCAGAGTCCTCAATTTCCTCCATACAGAGGTTAGCCACAATAGGGCTGACGGGACTACCCATAGCACAACCATGGATTTGTTTGTAAGTCTTCTTATTAAAAAATAACTACTAGAAATACATGCATGCAGAATCCCCTCGCCCATTTGAACCAAATAATTCACTCCCCAAAAGTTATTTTAACATGAAGTACTGAGTCGACGAATGTAACCATGGTAACACGCAACATTGTATATTTTTTATATTTTAATTTGTACAAATATTATTTTGTTTTTAACTATAAAATTATCAATTGCCCAACTATATAAAGTGGGTATACTATTATGTACTCTTTTAGGTTTGATTTACTGTAACATTCAACCTTAGACGTTCACAAAACGTTTCGAAATTTTCAAAAAACTTCAACTGCTTTTCGAGGAGTATTTTTATACTTCGCACTTGCTTTTGCAATGAAGTTTTTGAGATTTAATTGTTTTTTTAGTTTTCTATAACATATTTGAATCAATACTAAAATACTCTTAAAGATCAGTCAATGTTGTATTGACCACACAGAATGATCTACACATTTTCAAATTCACAAACTATACTGCATGCTATGTTAAAAAATCGGCAAAGCAAGCATGCAAAATAGACACTTGCCTGTTTAAAACGCTCCTTTTTCGGTCTTTCGCCTGTTTTTCCTCTTGTTAATTTGTCCTCTAAATAATTTTCATTTATTTTTTGCTGGAGACTTAACATTTAAACTTACTTACATAGAGACTTACTTATAAAATGAGTGCAAAACTTTTTTGAAAAAAGTTTGCAAAATGGAAGTTTCCTCTCGGCTTGAACTTGCGCATGCGCATAACTTACGAAAAGGTCGAGTCCATGACAAAAAAAAATGGCTGACGACTTTGCATTCCACAATGTTTTCACATACCCGGGTGTAAATCTCCGAGCGGAATTAGTACCCTCGCACGGCGCTTCGCGCCGGCTCGGGGATTAGTCAGCGTATAACGTAAAAGTCTGATAATGTCGTCAATTGATAATTTAGTTCTGTGTTGTAGCGTTTCGTCTTTATTGAGTTTGTTGCGTATGTGTTCACATGCTCTGTCAACAGGAATAGCCGTAAAAAGTGATACAACGTCAAATGACACCATAATTTCGTCATCGTCAATGTGAGTTTCAGTTAGTTTTTTGGCAAATTCAGTAGAGTTGTTAACAGAATAACCATTATCGTTTTGAAGAGGGGAAAGAAGGTTTGCAAGAAATTTAGAAGTGTTATAAAGAGCTGTGTTCCTACAAGTAACGATAGGACGGAGCGGATTGTTGGGTTTGTGGTGTTTGACAGATCCTCGTATGGCAGGTGGTATTGCGTCAGTAGAGTGCAGTTTCCTGTATGTGTTTTGGTCTAGTTTTTGTTCGTTTTTCAGTTTAAATAGTTGTGCGTTTAACTCACGTTCGATTCTTTTATACGGAGGTTTAGATACTTCCTCGTAAGTTTGTCGATCATCGATCTAGTAATTGATTCATTTTTTTCTCATAGTCGCTTGTGTCCATCACAACAAAACAGTTCCCTTTGTCAGCTTTCATCACCAAGCGAGACTTATCTTTCCGTAGTTCATGTAATGCTTTCCGTTCGTTGGCTGATGTGTTTTTGTGGTTTGGTAGTTGAGACCGTCGAAGGAGGCTTGAGACCGTCGATAGAGCAGCAACATTACCGAGTACAAACGAAGGGAAACAACAAGAACACAAACATGTAACTAACACCTTAATATCAAATGGATACCCCAAGAAATTCCTTCAACAAGTGGAAAGTAACCGTGTTATGCGGCAGAACAGAGTGCCACCACCTGAAGAGCTTGTACACATGTTTTGATGGCAGGAAGCAGGGGCACAGGGGCAAGAGGGCAGGGGCAGAGGCGCAGTGGGGCGCAGGTACCAGGAAGCAGGGGTTAGGCAGTTAGGGGCGCAGGGGCGCAGGGGCGGCGCAGGGGGCGCAGGGGGGGCAGGGGGCAGGCGCAGGGGCGCAGGGGCAGGGGCGCAGGGGCGCAGGGGGCGCAGGGGGGCGCAGGGGGGCGCAGGGGGGCGCAGGGGGGCGCAGGGGGGCGCAGGGGGGCGCAGGGGGGCGCACATCATTAAAAATTCAAACATCATTAGCATATGGTACATTAACATACAGGGGGGAGCAGCGTCATTAACAGGGGGGAGCACGTCATTAAAAATTCATTAACATAAACATCATTAATTATGTATTGACGTCATGATGATATGCAAGGCAAGTTTGGGCGAAACAGTCATTAAGCTGAACTCAGCATTTTCGTCACAAAAGAGTTAATCCTAACGCTTTTTATCACAATAGCTATAGCGTCCTTATATATTTTACTAAGCGTCGTTTGAGCATCATTTACAAGCAATACGATGGAGTGTCTACATGGAAAACCTGCGTCCTATTCGACTACAAACCATGGTACATTTTGGTTCTGTGGACAAAAACCTAGCTGTGAGTTCTTTTGTCGAGATGAAGATTGTTATATGTTCACGAAAGCCGTAGAAGATTTTAGAAAGAGTGGTCCTCAACATCCTGTGTGCCCTACACATCAAAAACTAGCAAAGTTACGTACAGTTAAAGACAAGATGAAACAAAACTATGGACGACCGTACTTTGTATGTTCTGAACGAGAGAATCCCTGCAAATTTTGGCAATGGGGGGATGTATTCGAAGAGCCAAGACCTATATGCCAACATGGAATGGTATGCTGTGAACGAAAAGTCAAGAAAGATGGACCAAATCAAAACCGTCTATTTTACTGCTGCCCCAAAGAAGACGCTTGTGGTTTCTTCGAATGGAAGAAGCACGAACCTCGTGTGATCAATACTGGCATCGAACTTTTCAGTAATCCACTACAATACCGGTACAAGATTGAAGAGACAGGAGAGATATTTAATAGTACTAAATCTAACACTAAAGAGGCATACGCGGAATATACATTTCTTAAATCTGTTAATGCTTTAACAAGTGAACTTGATGAAATAGACATCTTTTAGCTGTATTTATATATGTGACAATAAATATGTTTTAAAAACACTGTGTTGTGTGCTTTTTCGTTGCTATATGCGTCGCTAAGTCATTATAAAGCGATCCACGAATTTACATATTATTGAGATGTAAATAACATGTATATCTCACTTGCCTATTAACCTTTGTGGTGAAACGGTGAAATGGAGAACATAGATATAATTTATGACGAGTTAAGACGAAATGAGATTGATATTGATAAACAAACCTATCGTTTCATATAAATAAAGTTCTGAACCAAGGTTTAATTGGCATAGCTAAGGTCTTATAGAGCAATACAAATATATGTTTGCCAAGCAATTGTATAAACATAGTTCTTACAGGGATTTAAACCTTACAAAGTTTCAGGCGTTTTAGATGTGGCAGAGTGGGAAAAGCAGTGATTTTTAAGCGAGATTTACAAGCATATACAAACATTGTATATAAACATTTAGCGTTTGTTAGGTAATTACGGGCAATTAAGATTTTCTAGCTTAAAAATTTGAATAAATTTAGAATATCTTTATTATAGGACGGAGAAATATTGTATAATGTACATACAACACACACAGAATTAATTTTTGAAACACATTTATTGATAATAATTTCTCTTACAGCGTATAATTTATGACGAGTTAAGACGAAATGAGAAAAGAGTCTTACAAATACATGTTTGAAGCGAATATATAAACATAACTCTAAGTCAAAGCTTTCATTTTATTACCAATAATACATTTAACATTACACTATATAAAATCCGCGAGACATATATACGAGAAATTTAAAAGAGAAAGCTAACATAATTCTATGCGTTGCCATGTCTTGTTAGGTGAAAGCAATTAAATCTAGTTTTGCATAGTACATTTTGTACTTTAAATCATTAAACCGGTGATTAACACAGCCAAACAGTCATCTCCCCAGACATGCCTGAGCGAACACAAACCAGATAACTTTAAGCAAACGGGTTTTACTTTTGTAAGATACTGTATGATGTCCAAAGATAGTGTATGATATCTTAAGATACTGTATGATATCCTAAAATGATATCCTAAGATACTGTATGATATCCTAAGATACTGTATGATATCTTAAGATACTGTATGATATCCTAAAATGATATCCTAAGATATGGCATGATCCCTTTCTCTAACCTTAACCCCAACCCTAACTCTGATACTTACGCTAAAAATAGAAATTTTCAAAACCACATATCAGTTGTCTTTGCATGCGCGGGGAGCGCCCCGAAAAGCCGGGTTCCAGGGTCGATAAAAGTCCCGCCGGGACATATTGACTTATGTCCTGGCGGGACTTTTTGTGTCCCGAGAGTCCCGAGGGAAAATTGTCTTGCAAAAAGTTCGGGAGCTAGCGTTATGAGAAGAAAGTAAAAACAGAGAATTATATTTTGGAAAACAGATTTATTTCGATTTAGAACTTACAAGTAAAGGTAATATACTTCTAAGAGTATACAGTTTATAGGTAGTTTATTTAAGCGTGTACAAGACTTATTAAGAGTCATTGTCACTCTTTTCGTGTGCATCAGGATAATGTTGGTCTTTGAAAATTCTTTTCAAAAGAAATTTTCTTTTATCAATAGCAGCCTCTAATGCTTCTTCAGGGTCAAAGTTATCATCGCTCACAAATGCATCCCTTGTTTCCATAATCTTTTTGTGTATTGGATCTCTCTTAAGGTCTCTTATCCATAGTAGACGTTCCAGATAAATATTTTGCAAGTCTTCACGAAGCTTTGGTAGGATAAGTAAGTACGCCTTACTATTAGCTTCTTCTCCGGCAAGACCATCTGCAGTGAAAGTTCTGCGTAGCCTCTTCGAATTCTGCTAAATTTCGTTTTGATACTTCTTCTTCTTTTTAAGATGGATCGCTTATCCTTACCATCTACTTCGCTGTCAGTATTATCTAAACTAGCCAAATCACTCTCTGGCGTAGCATCGGTTTCACTTCATTGTCTGTATTATCTGAATTATTAAAATCGCTTTCTGACGTTTCATCATCAGACTCTACGTACTTCTTTTTCTACCCATCTCTACACTGTGATCTGAGTCAGATTCTGCTGCTGAGTTGTGATCTCGCAGAGTATATAGTATTCCTTTCGCGTCTTCTTATGTTAAATCAACGATTAAGCGATAGCTATAACTCCCACCTTCATCGAAGCTAACCAGTGAATGTTTCATTTTAAGAACAACATAACATTTTATAATTATGCTTATACATAATTCATAATGGCCCGAACGAACAGGCCCGATTTTACCCGATCAGGCACTATACGGCCCGATTATGCACTATCAGGCCCGATGGCCCGATGCTTGGTCGGGCATAGCGTGGCAAGCCCAATTCTCCAACCAACATTTTGTGCCTTGTCTACCCTTTTGGCCCGACAGATCTCTTTCTTTTAGAGAGATGGTTAGGGTTAGAGAGAGGGTTAGGGTTAGGGAGAGGGTTAGAGAGAGAGAGAGAGGGGTAGGGTTAGAGAATTTTTTTTTTCTTCTTGACTAATGACTAATGACTTATGACTTATGACTATGACTATAGTCATAGACTATGGTCCATGACTATGGACTATAGTCATATATGACTAAAGTCATTAGTCATTAGTCATAAGTCATTAGTCATTAGTCAAGAAGAAAAAAAAAATTCTCTATCCCTACCCCTCTCTCTCTCTCTCTCTAACCCTCTCCCTAACCCTAACCCTCTCTCTAACCCTAACCATCTCTCTAAAAGAAAGAGATCTGTCGGGCCAAAAGGGTAGACAAGGCACAAAATGTTGGTTGGAGAATTGGGCTTGCCCACGCAAGGTATGCCCGACCAAGCATCGGGCCATCGGGCCTGATAGTGCATAATCGGGCCGTATAGTGCCTGATCGGGTAAAATCGGGCCTGTTCGTTCGGGCCATTATGAATTATGTATAAGCATAATTATAAAATGTTATGTTGTTCTTAAAATGAAACATTCACTGGCTTCGATGAAGGTGGGAGTTATAGCTATCGCTTAATCGTTGATTTAACATAAGAAGACGCGAAAGGAATACTATATACTCTGCGAGATCACAACTCAGCAGCAGAATCTGACTCAGATCACAGTGTAGAGATGGGTAGAAAAAGAAAGTACGTAGAGTCTGATGATGAAACGTCAGAAAGCGATTTTAATAATTCAGATAATACAGACAATGAAGTGGAAACCGATGCTACGCCAGAGAGTGATTTGGCTAGTTTAGATAATACTGACAGCGAAGTAGATGGTGAATATGAAAGCGATCCATGGGCACCTTTAAAAGAGGAAGTATCAAAACGAAATTTAGCAGAATTCGAAGAGCTAACGCAGAACTTCACTGCAGATGGTCTTGCTGAAGAAGAAGCTAATAGTAAGGCGTACTTACTTATCCTACCAAAGCTTCGTGAAGACTTGCAAAATATTTATCTGGAACGTCTACTATGGATAAGAGACCTTAAGAGAGATCCAATACACAAAAAGATTATGGAAACAAGGGATGCATTTGTGAGCGATGATAACTTTGACCCTGAAGAAGCATTAGAGGCTGCTATTGATAAAAGAAAATTTCTTTTGAAAAGAATTTTCAAAGACCAACATTATCCTGATGCACACGAAAAGAGTGACAATGACTCTTAATAAGTCTTGTACACGCTTAAATAAACTACCTATAAACTGTATACTCTTAGAAGTATATTACCTTTACTTGTAAGTTCTAAATCGAAATAAATCTGTTTTCCAAAATATAATTCTCTGTTTTTACTTTCTTCTCATAACGCTAGCTCCCGAACTTTTTGCAAGACAATTTTCCCTCGGGACTCCCGGGACACAAAAAGTCCCGCCAGGACATAAGTCAATATGTCCCGGCGGGACTTTTATCGACCCTGGAACCCGGCTTTTCGGGGCGCTCCCCGCGCATGCAAAGACAACTGATATGTGGTTTTGAAAATTTCTATTTTTAGCGTAAGTATCAGAGTTAGGGTTGGGGTTAAGGTTAGGTTAGAGAAAGGGATCATGCCATATCTTAGGATATCATTTTAGGATATCATACAGTATCTTAAGATATCATACAGTATCTTAGGATATCATACAGTATCTTAGGATATCATTTTAGGATATCATACAGTATCTTAAGATATCATACACTATCTTTGGACATCATACAGTATCTTACAAAAGTAAAACCCGTTTGCTTAAAGTTATCTGGTTTGTGTTCGCTCAGGCATGTCTGGGGAGATGACTGTTTGGCTGTGTTAATCACCGGTTTAATGATTTAAAGTACAAAATGTACTATGCAAAACTAGATTTAATTGCTTTCACCTAACAAGACATGGCAACGCATAGAATTATGTTAGCTTTCTCTTTTAAATTTCTCGTATATATGTCTCGCGGATTTTATATAGTGTAATGTTAAATGTATTA
This sequence comes from Trachythela sp. YZ-2020, assembly GCA_016169945.1. Classification (NCBI taxonomy): domain Eukaryota; kingdom Metazoa; phylum Cnidaria; class Anthozoa; order Malacalcyonacea; family Clavulariidae; genus Trachythela; species Trachythela sp. YZ-2020. Next base: position 1,684,472 of record JADLSH010000385.1, read on the forward strand.
TTGGTAATAAAATGAAAGCTTTGACTTAGAGTTATGTTTATATATTCGCTTCGCAAACATGTATTTGTAAGACACTTTTCTCATTTCGTCTTAACTCGTCATAAATTATACGCTGTAAGAGAAATTATTATCAATAAATGTGTTTCAAAAATTAATTCTGTGTGTGTTGTATGTACATTGTACAATATTTCCCCGTCCTATAATAAAAATATTCTAAATTTATTCAAATTTTTAAGCTAGAAAATCTTAATTGCCCGTAATTACCTAACAAACGCTAAATGTTTATATACAATGTTTGTATATGCTTGTAAATCTCGCTTAAAAATCACTGCTTTTCCCACTCTGCCACATCTAAAACGCCTGAAACTTTGTAAGGTTTAAATCCCTGTAAGAACTATGTTTATACAATTGCTTGGCAAACATATATTTGTATTGCTCTATAAGACCTTAGCTATGCCAATTAAACCTTGGTTCAGAACTTTATTTATATGAAACGATAGGGTTTGTTTATCAATATCAATCTCATTTCGTCTTAACTCGTCATAAATTATATCTATGTTCTCCATTTCACCGTTTCACCACAAAGGTTAATAGGCAAGTGAGATATACATGTTATTTACATCTCAATAATATGTAAATTCGTGGATCGCTTTATAATGACTTAGCGACGCATATAGCAACGAAAAAGCACACAACACAGTGTTTTTTAAAACATATTTATTGTCACATATATAAATACAGCTAAAAGATGTCTATTTCATCAAGTTCACTTGTTAAAGCATTAACAGATTTAAGAAATGTATATTCCGCGTATGCCTCTTTAGTGTTAGATTTAGTACTATTAAATATCTCTCCTGTCTCTTCAATCTTGTACCGGTATTGTAGTGGATTACTGAAAAGTTCGATGCCAGTATTGATCACACGAGGTTCGTGCTTCTTCCATTCGAAGAAACCACAAGCGTCTTCTTTGGGGCAGCAGTAAAATAGACGGTTTTGATTTGGTCCATCTTTCTTGACTTTTCGTTCACAGCATACCATTCCATGTTGGCATATAGGTCTTGGCTCTTCGAATACATCCCCCCCATTGCCAAAATTTGCAGGGATTCTCTCGTTCAGAACATACAAAGTACGGTCGTCCATAGTTTTGTTTCATCTTGTCTTTAACTGTACGTAACTTTGCTAGTTTTTTATGTGTAGGGCACACAGGATGTTGAGGACCACTCTTTCTAAAATCTTCTACGGCTTTCGTGAACATATAACAATCTTCATCTCGACAAAAGAACTCACAGCTAGGTTTTTGTCCACAGAACCAAAATGTACCATGGTTTGTAGTCGAATAGGACGCAGGTTTTCCATGTAGACACTCCATCGTATTGCTTGTAAATGATGCTCAAACGACGCTTAGTAAAATATATAAGGACGCTACAGCTATTGTGATAAAAAGCGTTAGGATTAACTCTTTTGTGACGGAAATGCTGAGTTCAGCTTAATGACTGTTTCGCCCAAACTTGCCTTGCATATCATCATGACGTCAATACATAATTAATGATGTTTATGTTAATGAATTTTTAATGACGTGCTCCCCCCTGTTAATGACGCTGCTCCCCCCTGTATGTTAATGTACCATATGCTAATGATGTTTGAATTTTTAATGATGTGCGCCCCCCTGCGCCCCCCTAAAAATCCGGGTCGAACGGTACCTACACTACTACTAAGGCCTAACTGAACCACTGAAACGACTCCTGAAACCCTATGACATCCGAACTACCACAAAACCTCTCCGCACACTTGAACAAATGTTCCCCTCCATTAAAGACAGACCATCGTCAGAAGATCAGACAAATGTGATTTACCAGATAAATTGCACTGATTGCACGTGGAGCTATATTGGCGAGACAGGAAGAGCGTTTAAAACACGAAGAAAAGAACACGAACGGAATGTGAAAAACTGCAAAAACGGATCTAACATTTCCAATCATGCGTGGGCAAATGATCACCGAATTGATTTTCCTAACGGGAAAATTATAGAATCTTTGGAATCTTGGCATACTGCAAGTACGAAAAACGCAGACAATAATGCAAAACACTTACCAGAACAATATAGGTTCTTACTTAAAAACATTTAAAACTATATCTATATATACTACATCAATGTAAATAATTATTCATCTTTTCACGTAGGCGGAACTGTCACTGTGTCTTTTGTCAGTTTATTTGTTTTGTGTAATTGTAAACCACTGTTATTTGTTTTTATTCATTTTAATCAACCCGTTGAAGACTGCAGACTGGCAGCCGAAAGCTCGTAAATAATAAGTATTTTAAACCAGAGAACGTCTGAAACTTTAAGATTGTTATTAGTAACATAGTTTTCTAATTGTTCATTAACAAGCTTTTCGAAAATGCGAGCGATCGCTGAGATGACAGAAATCGGTCTGTAGTTGTTTCTGTCACAGCGATCTCCCACTTTGAAAATTGGAGTAACCTTGGCAATTTTCCAGTCACTTGGAACAGTATTAGTTTCAAGTGACAAATTGAACAAGGCACTCAACGATTCATAAATATATGGTGCACATAATTTTAAAATTTTGTTTGAAATTTTATCAATTCCTACAGCTTTTGCAACATTGCTGGTTTCCAGCATCTTAAGGACACAAGTTGGTAGGATTTTTGTGAAGCTAAAGGTAGATTCAACTTTAGTTAGATATTTTTCAAATGTTTTACCCTGGGTTGGAGGTGGAATTTGAGATGCCAATTTTGGACCAATCTCTGTAAAATGAGTATTAAAAGAATTTGCAATATCTTTGGCATCAGTAATAGATTCAGATGAGTTAAGCTTTACTTTTGTTATTTCTGAACTTTTCCTCTTTTTTCCCATTAGACTATTTAAAACTTTCCATGTTCCTTTAGGATTACCCTTATTGCTTTCAATCTCTTTTTGGTAGAAAGATTTTTTTGTCTTTTTTACCAACTGATTGACTGCATTTCTCTTTTCTTTAAAAAGCAGCCAATCAGCTGGTGAATTAGACTTAGTTGCTTTTTTCTTTAATAAATCCCTGGCATACATCTCTTTTTTGAGGTGTTGGTTGACCCAGGGGGAAGGTGCATTGCGAACCCTTCTGACTCGACATGGTGCATGCCGATCCAAAACAGTTCGCAATGTTGTCTTCCAATCTTCCCATACATGATTAATTTCATCAGAATCTTTTGGCATTGGCCAATTTATATTTTGAATATCTTGAATAAATTTTTGTTCATTGAAATTTTTGAAATTTCTGGTCTCAATGAATCTTGGGGGACCTCTGTGGTGATCAATTTTGCGGACAGCAAAAATTAAATTATGATCACTTATTGAGGTGGTCAAGACTCCGTGATGAGTTAAATAGTCCTTATTGTTTGTGATTATATGGTCAATCAATGTTTTTGTGTTTTCAGTTACACGAGTTGGTTCATTTATCAATTGAGAAAGTTGATGAATATCTAGTAAGTCGATTAATTTTGAAGTATGTGATGGAATGGCAGGTGCCATTAAATCACAGTTTAAATCACCAAGGATATAGTATTCTCTATATTTAGAGTCTGCTTTCTTCAAAGTACATTCAAATTTGTCAAAGAGTTCATCAGAACTCTTTGGCGGCCTGGACCATGTTGTTAAAAGAAAGGGAGTAGAATTTTTTTTTTTATTTCAATTGAAATCATTTCCAAGTGACTGAATCAAATTCACCTAGTTTTGTCTCATTGATGGCTAAAACATCAAAAAGACCATCTTTCATATGAACTTGAAGTTCATCTATATGTTTTGACAGACTGTTAATATTTAAACAGACCATTTTAAATCCTCGAATTTTTGTAAGGTTTGTTTTGGAAAATTGTCCCGAATCAATGGGGGTTTTTTGATGTGGTAAATTTTTTGCATTGAAATCATTATATCAATAATTAATGTGATTACGTAGGTTAGCAGCAAGGGTATGTATACCCTTGGGGTTGAGATGTAATCCACCTGCATTTAAACAGTTCAGGTGTATATTGTTATTCTTGATCAAGTCAAAATTGTTCTCATCGCAAAGGCCCTGAAATAGGTTATTAACCTGTGTAATTTTCTCATTCAGTGGCTTATCACTCCTTTCAATGACTGAAGAAATGGTAATACTCACAGTTGGGTGTTCCTTCTTGATATTTTGGATTAACCTTGACATTTTTCCTTTGATATTCTTTGGGCTATCTTTCTGGTAGCCTGCGAGGCAGACGGTCTGACGGTCCTGCGGCGAAACACTAAAAAACGGGCAAGGCTGAGGACGGGAAAGACCAGAGGGGAAAGACCATAGAGATTATAAAAGAATAGAGGGGGCATCCGAGGATAAATTTAGGGAAAAATTGAAGCTTCCTAATGGGGGCCCCTTGTAAGTCCCGTATGCAAATCCCGTATGTGAAATCGCGCGCCCATTGGCTACATTTGAAATCTCCATAGCAACGCTCCTTAGCAACAAAAAAATTCATTTTTTGAAAAAGTTTACGGCCCGTCTAAATTAAGCAAAATGTTAAAAAAACTCGCCCAAATTCAGCGAAAAACTATTCCTATGTGAGCAAAATTGTCTTTAATTTGATGTTTAAAGATGTGGGAGTTGGTGTGAAGCAATGAAACTGCTTAGTGGAACTGGCATTTAACTTAAAAGGCGGGTGTTTTTACTCTGCAGTCTGGGTGTTTCTCACTTGGTTGGTCAACTTTAAATAGACAAAAAAGGGAAACAAATCAATTATATCAGTTTTTAGCAGGTTTATTTTCAATATGTATTAAATATTGACACATATTTAAAATTTTAAGACACAGGAGTATTTTTTACTGAATTTTTGGGAGTTTTTCCCCCCAGATTTTTCCCGTCCAAAAAACATTTTTTTGTTGCTAAGGCAGTGTTGCTAAGGAGATTTCAAATGTAGCCAATGGGCGCTCGATTTAACATACGGGACTTACATCCGGGACTCTCAAAGGGGCCCCCATTAGGAAGCTTCAATTTTTCCTTTTTGTTGACTAACATTTGTCAATTGGATGCCCCCTCTATTCTTTTATAATCTCTATGGGAAAGACCGTCTGCAAGGTTTGGCAGTGTATTTGACCAACCGCCCCCTTTCAAGAAGTAACTAACAATAGACTAAAATCACAGCTAAAAATAGATGTCATTACTTATGTAAACAAACAGCGCAAGCGATACAACGCTGTGGATTCTTTTCAAGATAAAACCTAAACCTATACTGTAGAAACAAGTGCCGTTGGAGCTCTCATTAACGTTTCAGAATTAACAGTTGGCGTCTCGTTCTTAAAATATTTTAATTTACAAACTTTTGTCTCTGTGCTATTGTTATTGCGTGTTAGATATATTACATTAATTAATAGCACATTTCCGATTGATTGACAGCGGTAAAAATAGTACAGCCAATCATCAATTCCCGTCCACTGGTGGACGGGAATTTGTCAAATACACTGCCAAACCTTGCAGACGGTCTTTCCCGTCCTCAGCCTTGCCCGTTTTTTAGTGTTTCGCCGCAGGACCGTCTGCCTCGCAGGCTATCTTTCTGGAGGTTGTTCGTACCAGCATGGATGATGATATGGTCTGGTTTCCTCTTTAGTATCGGTTTCACATAATCTTCTAAGTCTTCAATGGTTGCACCAGGGAAGGAATGAGATGTGACCTTGGAGGTTTTTGATAATTTTCGGCCATTAATCAGTTTCGTCATAGAATCACCAACCAGGGCAATATGTTTTTTGTCACTTTGCTGGTTGTGAAATCTGTTCTGATTGTTGCCATTTATCGATTTTGATAATCCAGTGGAGTGTCGTCTGTTTTCAATGTTTTGTTCGTTTGGGTTTTCGACATTTGAATTGTCCTTTGGTGCCTTCTTGCCTTTGACTTTGACCCATGAGTTATTGTTTGGGGTATTTTCGGTTTTCGAAGAATTGTCTTGTCTCAGTAGTTTGATGACAGTTAGTAGGCTATCACGTTCTTCCTCGAGATCAGAGACTCTTGATTTTAACCGGTCACAAGAAGTACAACCCTGCTCTGGATGATTCTCACATTGGCGCTTATTTTCAAGTGCTGTTAATTTCTGCCAAAGTTCGCTGATTTGCCGAGAATTGTTTTCACATCCTGAGCATAGTTGAGTACTTGAATTTTGGGACTTGTCAGGACTTAACTTAATTTGATTACCTTTGATTCAATTTCATTTAATATGATTCGTGTTGATTGACGATTATGACGTAGAATATTTTGTGCCTTTGGACACTTGGACACATGTAAGCCAATAGTGGACTAAATAAACTGAAACTGTGATTCTGTGAAAGTGTATCGTGAGATTTAAGCCGTAGAGACCCACTCTTCAGGTGTTATGATTAATATATTTTGTAATTTGTTTCAAGTAATTTGTTTTATAATCTATCGAATCATTATTAATGTAATCTAATCAAACCCAATCACTTTTAGAATGTATCTCTAATAAATATATTACGAAACTCTATACGGTGTTGAGCGTGGTTTTAATACCCCTCGGAAACACCACACTCCTCTCCCTCAACATGGCTAGATACTGATACACTACATTTATCACGTACATTGCGTATTCTGTTACAAAATTATTTCAGGTCTTTCGTCCCTCTTTTGGGATATATTTATAAACCTTGTTTTCGTAGGAAAAATATAAGACGAAAGTAATAATTGAACAATATGGAATGTTACGTCTATTTATATATCAGCAGAAAGATTCCCTTAAATCGCTAGTCGCTTCTCTGCTAATCTCTTCTTATCTTTCTATTTTTTCTTCCTATTTGGCTATTTTCAGTCATTGTTAATTAGTTACATAATTGGTTACAAAAATAGAAATGTTAATTGCTCGTCTGAAGATAATCTAATTATATGCATCATATGGCGATGTAAATTGGCTTTAAATTGGCTGTTTCAAATTTACCAAAATTGTGATAATTAATTAACAATGACTGAAAATAGCCATCTTTGTTGGAAATAGGAAGAAATAGTAGAGAAGCGGCTGACGAGTTGAAGGAATCTTTTTACTGATATAAAAATTGACGTACAAACATTCCGTATTGTTTAATAATAACTTTCGTCTTATATTTTTCCTAAGAAAACAAGGATTTATAAATAAAGGACGAAAGACCTGAAATAATTTTGAACCAGAACACGCACTGTACCTGATAAATGTAGAAGGTCCGATTTACCGAAAGTTTTTGAAAAAATAGAGGGGGGGTGTAGCACCCACTGCATCTCCAGCTCGGCACGCCACTGATCACATGAAACTATAAACAAATGGAAATCATTTTACAAAATATATTAACATGGAATACTGTGAAAAAGACATGAATAGGACTGAAACATACGGAACTCTGTATGAGATGAGGTGAGATGTAGAATATCTGTCAATGTCTGCTGATTGTAGGCAAGGGCAGATAAGAGTTAAATGTAAGAAAATGCCTTAAGGCTGAATGGTGCCAAGGTGGAAAATTAGACGCATTTCTTGTCCTTTACTGAAATGAAACAGAGAGCTCGAATTTTTATATCTGAAGGACTATAATTGCCACTGTTGAAATGTCTGGCAACCGATTGTTTAGCATTGTTGTCAGCGACAGCATAATGCTCACCAAATCTTGTTCTTAAACATCTTCCAGTTTCCCCGATGTGGAGGAGGCACACAGAAGGCACACAGAAGGGGCGAGGAGGCACACAGAAGAGGCGAGGAGGCACATAGAAAACAGTACGGAGGCACTAGGAAACAGTGCTTCATGGTATACTTAGATTAAGGTGCCAAAATAACTGTAAAGAAATCTATATAAATAATTACAGGTTTTACACTGGCCTACATCACAAGAAAAGTGGCGTGCGGAACCGGAGGTGTGGGGGGTGTTACACCCCCCAAGTTTTAAAAATACTTTCGGTAAATTGATAAACCTAGAATTTGAAATTAACTTAGTCGGTAAATTTTAAAATTTTAAACAACCAAAATGTGCGACGGACTAGTAACATTTGCACATTTGCGTGTCCGCTGATGCTTAGCTGTTTTTTCCCTGCGTCGTCGATAAAATTTTTGAAATGGGCACGCTCCCCACTCCCCCCTTCACCCAGTGGAAACGTCCTCGGTACGCCACTGCATGTGATCACCTTCGTATACACTATAAATGCACATGTTTACCCCGTCCCACGCTACTAACGTCCAGACAAAGGTCCTTCGCTGGAAACGTCAAAGTTCTTGTTGAATTTTTCAGGTAATTTGGATTTAATTAGCCCTAAAGACCCCCATGAGTATTTGATCGAAGTTTAGTTACAAGTCCATCTATAATTTCCTTTGCACACATGATGCACAGGCTAACCAGTATATACAGAAATCATTATATATAATGAGCAATTTTCAACGTATTTTTAGCTTATGTGGTGCAAACAATACTTTGGCTTTTTGTGTAATCATGCTGTTCATGCAAACACCGGCTTGAGATGTGTAACCTTTGTATGATATATTAAAATGCCTGAGTGTGATCACACAGAAAGTCAAATCTTCCATTTCTTGCATCCGACTTTTATAAGCTAAACTGCAGTTAATATCTGTCGTCGCCATACTTAAAGCTGATTTTCATTCATTGCAAAATGTCGCGCGATCGACCTTTTGCGATCGTTTTCTTTTGAATTATGAGCCCTCGACCGGATCCGTTCCAGTCGAGGGCTCATAATTCAACAGAAAACGATCGCAAAAGGTCGATCGCGCGACATTTCGCACTGAATGGAAATCAGCCATTACCCGTGTGAATGGTTAGGTGCAGACGTGGGCAGCGGATAGTCTAGGGATTTGAGTTACTTGGAATCAGGTCCGAATCACGTGAATATGTCCAGTCAGGAGCTGACCATCGAGCCTTTGTGCACTCTCAGTCACGAAGGACAAACGTAAACCTTTATTATGACCAATAAGCTTTGTGGTTGTATTGCGCACCCCCCAACGTGCGAGCCACAGGGAGCCCTCTAATGCGTAGGCCCGTCTACAGCTCACCCCTCATATTAATTGTAAGATAATCCAATCCTTATTCATTAATTTAATGTAAATATTGTTGTGCATTATGCAAGATTTACTCAGTTTACCAAATTTACTTCACGTTGTGGTTGTGTGCGAGCAGCGAGCTCAGCAAACTCACGACCAAACAGAGAGTTGGAGCACTCAAGATAAATGGAAAAACCAAAATCGTGGCTTGGGTTATGCCTATTCGCATCCTGTCTTGGTGGTAAGTTGACTTGGATGATCTTTTTCAAATTTTTATTTGTATAAACATCATAGAATGCACGCACAGGCAGGACGCAAATTCGTGCGCAGCCGGAGTCAAGAAATGGCAAAAACGTAGCCTCCTCCGCAGGCATCTCTTTTGATATTATTAACACTGAGTTAGGTATTGAGTTACCTGTCAGGATGAGGAAGAAATTGTATCAAATATTCAAATTTCACTTCACGTTGTGGACTTGTGGTTGTGTGCGAGCAGCGAGCTCAGCAAATTCACGACCAAACAGAGCACTGGAGCACTCAAGATAAATGGCGAAACCAAAATCATTGCTTGGGTTATGCCTATTCGCATCCTGTCTTGGTGGTAAGTTGACTTGGATGATCTTTTTCAAATTTTTATTTGTATAAACATCATAGCAATACACGCACAGGCACGACGCAAATTCATACGCAGCCGGAGTCGAGAAATGTCGCAAACGTAGCCTCTTCCGCAGGCATCTCTTTTGATATTGTTAATACTGATTACTGAGTTAGGTATTGAGTTACCTGTCAGCGGGAGGAGAAATTGTATCAAATATTCAAATTTCACTTCATGTTGGTGCGAGCAGCGAGCTCAGCAAATTCACAACCAAACAGAGAACTTGAGCACTCAAGATAAATGGCGAAACCTAAATCATGGCTTAGATTATGCCTATTCGCATCCTGCCTTGGTGGTAAGTTGACTTGGATGATCTATTTCAAAGTTTTATTTGTATAAACATTATAGCATACACGCACAGGCACGACGCAAACTCGTACGCACGCGCCGGAGTCAAGAAATGGCGCAAACGTGCCCTTACCGAAAAAAGTAATACTGCTTTACTCTATTTTTCAATGTTGTTACTCAACTGTTATGTAATTGGCGGCGTAATAGCAGATTGCTTGATCAATTTCCCTGATATAATAGACCGAACAATAACAGGCGCCATGAGCACAAATAGGAAGCGGATGCCACCGTATAAACAATTATTTTTTACGAATTTGCCTACGTTTTTTTTTACATTTTTTAAAGTAATGAACAACGCGAGTTGGAGCGAAGCGCACTGTTTTCTTTCCTTTTCGTTGCTTTATTTAGTTGTCATTGTTCAATGAGTAGCCAATGGCAAGTTGCCAATGCTAGTAGTTTTTAATACAATTGTGTACTCTCGATCAATATATGCAGCGACAATAACTTACTCTTGGACATGCAGCTATATTATTCTTTGTCAAGATGAGTTGTCAAAAAGTTTGACAATGACTTTGAAATAGAATCTGCCTTTACAAATTGTGACAAACTGCTCAAAATAGCACATTATGAATCTATGAGTATGAGTATTAAGCAAAGAGAAGAAAAAGCTTCATGACTTAAACAAAGCAATGGTCATGATCGGGCTGCTACAATTTAAGTGTTGACTTGTGACTACGCGAAGCCTACGCGTTGTTTGATATTGTTTGTTTTTTCGCTGTCGTATTTGGTTAAGCACTCAACATTCATGTTAATTAATGCAATAAATTTATGATATGCGTGGCTATTTTTCAATTGCTACTTCCTATTGAGTATTGGCGTATAGTTTTCCAGCATTGTTAACCTAAATTGTGTTAAAGTGCCTACACAAAAACATTAGTCGTTAAATCTAATGTTGTTTGCTAAGACTCTTAAATGGGAAGATATTAAAGTCAGATCTATTATGTAATACGAGATGTTATATCTAATTTTGTTCACAAACATATGATATCAAGGGCATGAAGATTCTATTTAAAATTGAATTCTAGGAATTCTCTTGTTATACTTGTTCGTTGTTCTTTCGCGTTTTAAAAGATCTTAATTTTTGACTTTGTAACCCGTTATAGGTCATGAAAGTTGCCAAACAATTATACTTTATATAAACTCACACGCCAAGATGTAACCCAATATGCATGTCTGCATGTATATATAGATTCCGTAACACCTCTCTGTATAGGCATGAGAGTCAGAGAATAATATTAGGAGTCATGGAACTATAACGGTACGTACAGGTTCAAATTCTTTTTCAAACGATATGTCTCCCCAATTAACCTTGACGCAACTGATTATATTATTGACACTAAAAATAATTAAGTCATTCATTCGGTCATTCATATTAGATTGATGGCTTTATTCCAAAATTCCTCTCACACGTGTCAAGTGCAATATATTGACGTAAACGACTGTGTGAATATCCTGCTTTGCCGTCCCATCCCCCGCAAAATCTGTTTGACATAACATCACAAAGTAAAAGTGAGCTTTGCGTTGACGGCTAATGCAAATTGCAACAAAAAATTTCAAAAGACTATAGTTAAAGTAAACGTATAATTAAAATGTAACGTAAATAATCAGCACTCTTAAACAAAAGCTTATAAGCACTCAAAAGCTTGGTAAGGCACTCTGAAGAGGTATACTGGTATGAGAGGATGTTGGTAGAACAGTGGTACTGTAGGTAGATGTGCCTTAACTCTCTGGGACTGGGGTTCGTTTCCTGCCAAATCAGCAGTTAATTATAATTTCGCATCAGTCTATTTTGAGAAGAGTGCTTCAAGATTAACTCACACCACAGGTTTTCTCCCTGTGCTCTGGTTGGAATACTGAACAAATATGCGTTGGCAGAGAGGATTGTCTTACTTGAACTTTAGGAAGCAGTTTAAAACTGCAGTAAAGTTGCTACCCTATCTAGTGCGGTTAGGTTAGATGATGAAAAGTAAGCCAAAACCGAATAAACCAACTATGTACACCACCAGGGGTGGAGCCAATTCCCCGACGAGCTAGGGGGCTAAGTTCTTATAAGGAGTAAAACATTTGTTCTGTCTGTTCCCCGACGAAGTGCCAATTTTTCCCCATTGGATGCAGCGACGGGGGGGCAGTAGCCCCCCTCCTTTGGCGCCACCCCAGTACTCCGCTACTTAACCTGGATAAACTCTTTAATTAATCAATAGACCATTCTATAAAGTATTTTGTGTTATTTATAGAGCCCCGTTTTCGTGATTGAGACCTCGGCATTAATTTAGAGCTATTCATCTCAGTTGTTCTATGTAACGTAATTATATAGAAATCTTCTATACGATCTGTTGCAACTGTATGATAGTGTAATTGTGTCGCCAGTAACAAGATAAAGTGCTCAACACTGACGAAAACGAGGCTTTCCGGCTGTGGGACACTAACTTCATCCTGGAAGAATATATAATGTTTTTGGTGAATTGCTGTAGAAATTACGCGGAATTTCGTAGTCAAAACGCCATTTAAGAATTATATACTACAATAATATAAGGCTCAGTATAAAAATATATGAACTTTTGGTATTCTGCGTTGGCCAAATTACCATACGACCATTACGACGATGCAATATTGATATCATGTTGGCTGGCTACATGATCACAGCAATATCACTCTCTCCTTCGCAGAGGCTTGGAGAGAAATTATAAAAGGTACGCTAATATTGGATAATAAATAAAAGAATGCGCTAGATGGTAATAAGGGTGAGGCGAGAAAATAAATAAAGCCTCTGCCAGATTTCACACCCAACATGGCGTCAAAAGGCATATTATATTACACATTGACCGAATAGTAAATACAAAACAATCAGCCATATAGGCACTCCGAAAACGGTTAACGCTTTTATGCCACGTTTTGACTATCTTGCAGTCATCATTTTGCAGCCAATAGTGGACATTAACTTTGTGTTGTATGCGGCTTGCGTTCTCAAAGAGAATATTTGATAGCGTTTCAGAATGGCAATATATGTTGGCTAATGTTGCCCTCATTGCGACCGTAACAATCTCGATTGTTTTTTCTCGAGGACTACTACAGCATTATAGAACTGTGCACAAGCAAGTTAAATTTAATGATAAAATTGTGAAGGAAGGCGCTTTGTTGTTGCGCACACGTGTACCGCATCAGAAACACTGTCTGAAGAAATCACGACCAGCAGATAATAAATATAAAACAAAAACCTCTTCTTATGTAAATTTAAAGTCACTTGAAGTATCATAAGTGAATAAAACTTTCGGATTGCCAAGATATTTTGGGATGTACACTTTTACGAAGATTTGTGCGAGAAAGCGTAGCAAATCTGGCAGAGGCTTTCCCGCTTTTCCCTCCCTCAGTGTTTTCTTTCCTCCGCCCGCGCTCCGATTTTCAGCGGTTTCCTCATTATTACCATTTAGCGCGATTTATTTATTACCATCTAGCGCATTCTTTTATTTATTATCCAATATTAGCGTATCCTTTTATAATTTTTTTTATCCAAGCCTCTGCGAAGGAGAGAGGCAATATCATATCAATTAACCTTAGGAAATATTGTTGCAAAAACATCCTCAAATCTGGATGTTACCTCAAATGTTTTCCTCTTTTCTCACGTACCTCCCAGGCCGGAAAAACACTTCTTAACAAATTCAGAAACAGTAAATTCCTCGCATGGCGATAAATATAATTGTTTTGAAGTTTGTTCGTTCACGGCAACCAGGTCTAATATTAGACATGTTTTTTCGTGAATGTAATTCGACTGGGGTTCGCATTCATTTGGTGTGAAAACTAATTAAGTAGTCATCATTTTCGCGAGCCTTCTTCCTTGGGAAGTCTTATTATTATTATTTTTTATTATTATTATTATTATACTGGTTTAAAAATATTGCATACAATAACACAAAGCTAAATTACTATGCAATTTACAAAATATAATTATCTAAAATTATGTTTGACTAGAGTTATAAGTATCTACAGCATATAAAATTGGACTGTATTTAAATCTATTTGTTCTAGCGTTAAAATTGTAAAAACATTCCTTGTTTGATCTGGTATTCCTTCTTGTAATCTGACATTTATTTGATGGAAGTAGATGGTGAAGTTTGTTATCTTCTCTTGACAGATCACTAACCAAGTTTGTACAATGATGTCTCCTTCGTTCTTCCAATTTAATTATATTATTTCCTAACAGTGCATTCTCGTACTCCTCCCAGGACAGATAATTCGTAACGCTCGTTTTTGAATTATTTCAATATTCCCACTTTGCTTCGCAGTCACTCCTCCAGACCATAAAACGTCGCAATACTCAAGAACAGGTCTTATAACTGTCTTGTAAAACTTTATCAAATCCTCTCTGGGCGCATCGTAATCTTTTCCGACCTTTCTTAATCATAGCCCAAGTATTCGTTTCCCACTTCAAGTTGTCGTCTAACCACAGACCGAGCAATTTAGGTACTCACACGTTCAACTGGTCTTTCCTGTATTAATAACTCGGGGATATCTGTTTTCTTAGTTCTAAAATCAATGACCATCTCTTTACATTTTTTCCCATTCAAAACCATATCTTTATTATTGGACCAATCTACTACAGCATCTAATCGTGGCTGCATATTGCCGATTTGTTCACCAGAGACATGAGATGATGTATTTAGGATTTCTGAAAGAGTGCTGTCATCCATATATAATATAATCATATTTTCATCGCTGTTCACAGAATCTTTACACACTTCCTCCAAACCGTTTATTTTTATAATAAAACCAAGGGGACCAAGTTTGCTACTTGTGGGATCCACCATTCACCTCCCTTAATCCTGATCTAACATTTCCGATTTTGGTCGTTTGTTTCCTACCCTTTACATGTAGATATGAGGCGATCCATGGAATGAGTCCTTCACGAACACCCATCCTTTGCATATCTTGAAGGAGTTTATTATGATTTATCAGATCAAACGCTTTCGTGAAGTCTAAGAAAAGTACTCTAATAATAGTTTGGGGTTTATCTAGTGCTTGATACCAATTATGAAGTAGCTTAAGCAGTGCTAATGTTGTTGATGAGCCAGCCAAGCCCCCATATTGTGCTGGAGTTATACTAGGTAAAACGTCCTGAGTCATCCATTCTACCGCAAACGATTCCTGGATCTTAGAAAAGATACTTGTTAAAGCGATTGGTCTGAGATCTTCAACAGATGGAGGGGGTGTTATCTTTGGGATTGGACATATGTATTGTGTAATAATACTGCCGAAATAATTATAACATTGTCAATGGGAAAAATATTGCCAAACAGCATGCATGCTCTTTCCCCCGTATAACTTGCGGAGATGATTTATATTTTCTATAATTGTCATATTTTGAATGTCTGACAAAGATCCTTTATGATTTGCAAGTTTAAACTTCGTCCAACATGGCGAGTTACCGAGGCACCGAGCTTATGCCGTCACTACACAAAAGTCTTTTAACGTTCTTTCCAGTTCAAAATAACACAGAAGGATTCACTGATTCATCTCAGAAGGATTCACTGAGAATGGGTCATTTAGACCCGCAAACCAAACTCCTATGCCGTATTTATTCGTTTCAACGGTTTATCTATACGTGCTTCAGTGCAGACGTGCATTTCTAAGTCCGCCAAATCTACTTTTTAACTTCATTTATTACGAAGCATGGCTGTTGATCTCAATAATATTAACTTGAAGAGTAACGGAGAAAGGTTTTACAAATGTAGAAGACAAGGATAAACCTAAAAATAGATCAGATAATTATAAATCGACTCGCCCACCGAAAAAGCATGGACCTACAGTGGTTATCGGAGATTCTCTACTTAAAGGTCTTCGCCAGCATTCAATAACAAAAGCCACTAAGACTAAAACGCTAGTTAAATGCTTTCCAGGAGCGAAAATCGACTATTTAAAGCACTATTGCATTCCGGTTTTGGCCACGAAGCCTAGACACGCAATCTTACACTGTGGGACAAATGATTTGCGTGCTAGAAATCCGCAAGAGATAACTAAGCAGATGTGGGAATTATGTGATTTCATCATGGATAAATGTCCGGATATTCATATCACGGTGTCATCGCTAATCACCAGAAATGATGACCAAGACTCTATTTTAGCCAAAAATTTTATTGAAACAATAAAACATTTTTAACCTAGAGCCTGAGTATTTTCCAAGCTGCAGCACACCAGTAAATGATTTGACCACTGTGAGCACGCCTGAATATCCGTGTGATTATAATAATGACTTAATATCAAATGAAGCACACTTCAGCAAAAATATAATAGACTAGATACCCTAAAAGGCTTTAGAATAGCACATTTAAACATCACCTCCATACCTAAATACATTGACCAATTAAGAACTTATCTTGTCAATAAACCATTAGATATATTTACAATCAATGAGACAAGATTAGATGAGTCTATCAGTGATGTAGAGGTTAATATCCAAGGATATAACCTCTATAGAAAAGATCGATGTAGACATGGTGGTGGTGTAGCTATTTACACTAGGGACGTCCTGAATGTGAGGGAGATGTATCGGTTTGTCCCTGAAAACATTGAAGCTGTTTGTCTAGAAATCATTAAGCCCAAATCCAAACCGATTTTGCTCACTACCGTTTATCGTCCTCCAAGTTCTAATGCTAACTTTATGGACGAATTAGAAAGCTATTTTCATATATTGGATGAGCAAGACAAATAACTAATTCTTACAGGGGATTTAAACTGTGACCTCTCTCTCTCTGTCTTGCAATCCCATTCTCGTAGACTTTTGGACATCCTAGAACTATTTCAAATGAAACAAGTGATCGCAGATGCCACACGTATAACAAGTAACACAGATTCGTTACTTGATATAATCGCTACAAATCGTCCTGATAAAGTAAAAGAAAGTGGCGTGTTCCACTTACTAAGAGATTTTTCAGAATATCTGGACCCAGTAGATTGCGAATTTCAATTCCCTGTGATAAATGATGATACTGTCTATAAGAAAATAATGAAACTCAAACCTAATAAGGGAGCTGGTCTAGACAAAATTCCCCAAAAATTAATAAAGGATTCTGCAGTCGTTATCACTCCCTATCTGAACCATATTTTTAATCTATCCCTATCAGAAGGGAAATTTCCAAACGACTGGAAAAAGGCTAGAGTTTCTCCGATATTCAAATCCGGAAATCGAGAGGAGTGTGACAATTACAGACCCATAAGTATTTTATCCGCTATTTCGAAAATTTTCGAAAAAATTGTATTTGACCAGTTAAGCCAGTATCTTACTATAAACAAGATTTTAACAGACTATCAGTCAGGTTTCAGAAAAGGATACACTACCTGTTCTTCTTTACTAAGAACAACTAATGAATGGTTAGTTAACATGGATAAAGGTTTGATAAATGGCGTTGTTTTCTTAGACCTGAAAAAGGCTTTTGATACAGTTGATCACGATATACTGATAAAAAAACTAGAATTTTACGGCATCAAAAGTAATGCCCTTCGCTGGTTTATCTCATATCTAAGTCACAGGAAACAAGTATGTAAAGTGGAGATGTCTGTTTCAAATAGTGAAAATATCACAGCAGGTGTGCCACAGCGGTAAAATCTCGGTCTTCTTCTTTTTTTACTCTATATAAATGATTTACCGAATTTTCTTCATTCTACAGTACCAGCACTTTTTGCTGATGATACTAATCTTACTATTAGTGGTGCTACCGCAAGCGAGATTCAAGATAATTTAGAAATTGAATTAAACAAAGTTCATATGTGGCTTTTAGCCAATAAGTTAACTTTGAACGCCAAAAAAACTGAGTATATGCTAATTGGATCAAGAAAAGGTTGTCCCAAGTTAGTGCTGATCCAATCTTATCGATGGGATCTGAAGACATCAAACGTGTTTCATCCACCAAAACGCTTGGCGTAGTGATAATGTGGAAAAAAAGCTGCTAAAGGAATAGGAATGTTACGGAGATCTAAATATTTATTTGATAAAGATACGCTTAAAACCATTTATAGAGCTTTTGTTTTACCTTATTTTGATTATTGTGCGTTGGTATGGAATAATTGTTCCAAAACCTTGCAAATAAATTGCAAAAGCTTCAAAATAAAGCCGGTCGAATAATCACAGGTGATTGCTACGGAACTGCCTCAGATACTGTCAGAACTAAACTTTCTTGGGACACCTTAGAGGCAAGGAGAGAGAAACAATTAGAAACTTAAATGATACATCACAATCCGTACGAATCAAACGTATGAATTAAGAAGTAACAATCATGTTCTCAACTTGCCCAAACCCAACACTGACGCTTTAAAGCGCAGCTTTAGTTATAAAGGGGCTACAGCTTGGAACAATATCGAAGATAATAGAACATTTTAATAAATGTTTTAAATCCATTACTACAACTACTACTTTTGCAAATTATTAATATTTTTTTATATTTTAACTTTCTTAATTACTTGTACATACATATTATATCCACTTTGTAAATTTAAACGCACTGCATCAGAAAATCAACCTTTTTATTTTTGCTTGCATCTTTTTAATATAGTATGTAATTATAGATAATTCTGAACTATGGTTGAGATGCTACCGTGTATAAATATTAGTAAATAATAATAATAATGTGCTCTTTAAATTTTTAGGGCGCTTATTCGAGGGCGCTTATTTGTATCTGCCTTCACAATGGAATTGCGCATTTCTAAAGTTCAGCAGACGGCATAGTTTGAATTATACTCACTTTGAATTTAAGCACAGGATAATAATGTTCGAGGCTGATTAAAATAATTGTTTTCAGCTCGATCAATTCTGTCTTACGGTACTTCGATTAAGTGCCGCGTTGTTGTGAATAAGTATACGGCGCTTATTCGAGGGCGGCGCTCTTTATTTTTTTTCTTCCTATGCGGCGCTTCGGAAGCAGCGCTTAAACGAGTAATTATACGGTAACTGCATTATACACATTGTTGTATACAATAAATGCTACAGTATATTGGGGTTGTAAAAACCTTCCATTGTAATAAGAAGAAATATTATTTTTGTCACTGTCTCATGTCTCATATCACGAATTAAACGTCCAAAACGTCGTTAAATAACAGACGTTGTCAATTTTTTATTCGTCCGTCTATTAAATTTCACGTATTTATATTAGACGACTAAGACATCTCAGACTTTCAGTAACTCGCCTCAGACGTGTAAGATGTCTTCTAATATAAATACGACCATTGTATCTCTAGATATTACGATATTTATCTGTATCTCAATGAGCTATGGAATGCGTAATTTGGATCCGCAGACCTAACTTCTATAATTGCATTATACACATTGTTGTGTACAGTAAATGCCATTGGGGATGTAAAAACCTTCAGTTGTAAGAAAGATTTTTCTTGTAACTGTCTCATAATTACTTCCTTTTCAGTGATTGCAAGTCAGTGTCCACAAGGGTGGAAAGATTATGGCAATTCATGCTATCTCTTTGTCATACCGACGTTTCAAATCCGTCAAATGAGCTGGGAAGACTCTAGAGCAAATTGTTTAGGTTATGGAGCTGACATGGTTTCAATTCTTAATTCCTCGGAAGTAAGTTTTATCTACCAGCAAACAAGTGTCCTAGGCAACTATAGATTCTGGATTGGACTATTCCGCAACAAAACCACCAATGATCCAAAAGAAGGCTGGATCTGGAGTGATGGAAACAATTTTACAAATCCTCAGCAGTGGTTGTCGAGTGAACCAAATAACTACCAGAATAATGAAAACTGTGCTGAACTTTTCAAACTTAGCACATTGTGGAATGATAATAATTGTGCCAAATTATTTGCCTCGATCTGCAAAAGGCAAAAAGGTAATCTGTTTAAGTTCTTGTTACACGAGACCGGATTTGGTCGTTAGGACAATCCAGCTAAACAGTTTAGGTATGTCCTAACATATAGTTGTTTTTCAAGTCTTAGGAAATTTAAAGATGTCTCAACTCATGATTGCATGAACAACGAACTTTCGTGGTTAAGACATTTTACGAAACTGGGAGCTTGCAGAGAACACGCGTTTTAGGGAATGTAACGCGTAACATCGCCTTAAGTTTATCCAAGAGAGGAAACTGACCGTGAATGTAGATATATAAAAACCAACAGCAAACGAAATCACAACTGCAAAGCCAGCGCAACATGCACGAAACAAACAAAATTCAAAAGCACCGAGACAGCTTGTTGTCATATGCCCCAAATCATTCGTGATTAGACGTCAAGGCCATCGAGCCATGACCGTGTAGCGAACCCGTATCGATAGTTACATCATGATAAAATACTCAAATATCCCCTCAACGAATTTCTGACGATTATGCGCGGTCTTTTAGACCGCGGGCGCAACAAACGCTACGACGAACCATTTATAGAATAATATCAGTCACAAAGTGAAAAGTGATTCGTACATGGTTATTAATTACAGAATGCATTGGTGATTGGTACATGCAATGCACGCGCAACTGATGATGTTGATATGTAAATTACAGTTTACAAAGTGAATCCTTGTATGATGTTGATATACCCGTCAGCCAGACAAAAATTAAAAATAGTTTGACGTTTCGAGCGAAAGACATTTTTCGACGTTTCTAGCTTTCTTCTCTGAAAATGTCGAACTGTTTTATAAAACTTTTACCAGGCTGACAAAATTCAATATCCAGAATTTCTCTAAATATATCCACACTACTGCCGACCTTGAACTCCCGAATATTATTTCAATATACAAGTAGTCGTACAGTAAGTGGTCCATAACAATTTTATTTTTTCGACTTGTAGGTCTTCCTGATCCAACTATTCCAACTGCTGGAACTCTTCCTCCCACTAAAGGTACAAAATTATCCAATTCTTTTTCTAATTCTTTCAAATATATATTTTAGTTAAATACAGTATTATACGACAATGTTCTCACACATTCTTTTGAATCCGACGTTTTCTGATATTGGAAAACAAATTACTAAGTTGCCTTTCATGCAACATCGCTGATGTCATGATCACTTACCTGTTGTTTCTAATTTTGGACCTTAGTGATTTTTCACTTCATCGCTATAATTGCTTTTGTCCTGCCAAGTTTTGTTTCAGTACTTTCTATTAATTCGTGTCTTGAGACACATTTGTACTTTTTTTGTAATCACTTAATTTATATGTATTTGTGCTTTGCGATATATTTATCTTAGCTTGGCGAAGCTATTAAAATTGAATGATTGAGTGTGATTGTTTCTGAGTGATTCTGTTGAAACAGACAAACAAATCAGATTGAAAACATAACATCATGGCGGAGGTGATCTCAATATGAATATATATTTCCAGATCCGCCTCCAAGATGTGATCATGGATGGGTGGCATATAACAGATCCTGTTATAGAATGTTTGCAAATTCGAGGACATGGTATGCAGGAAAGAGCGCTTGTCGAGACACCGGAGGACACCTGGTCAGAGTTGACAGTGATAATGAGCAACACTTTTTGACAAATTATGTTCGTCCAAAGCGTTATGTATGTATTATTTTACTTGTTTAATTCACTCCCAATAAATGGAGAATTTTAGTTTTAATTATATAAGCTTTCGACATTGCCTAAAAACATAATCATACTGTAAGTCAATATATAAAATATTTGGCCAATTATTGTGATCCCAAAACAACAAACAAACGGTACCATTTACAAAGTTTGGAATAACTGTGTCCGACAGTTAATTCTTGTTACGACAACAATTCGGTTTTGTGCTATTGAACAATTGCATTCTGTAGGGCTTGCTTGTTCATAGAAACCTGGACGTGTTCCTATTTTCGTGTATATAATATTTTACAGTATGTATTATAGTGACTGTATAAGATTTTCGGGGATCCAAGATACCATATATGCAGTGATCCAGGCAGGGATGTTGGAAGTTGCTGAAGGCAAGGGGTGCGATTTGTTATCAAAAGGGCATATTTTTTAACAAAAGGGGACAAACAAAAATCAAAGGGCGTGACTTCTGCTTATTTGGTAACCGCGCCAAATTTCTTCAAACCGCACTAGAATAACGCCTAATCGCAGGCAATGTGTGTCGCAGGTTAGCTTCAAAAGAATATTGCATTAATGATGGTGTGCAAGATCGTACTTGATAAACCTTACGAGTTGCGATAAATTTAATTAAGGGCTTACGGAAGTAATCTGTTCGTGTTAAATCTGTCCGTGTTAAATTTGTTCGTGTTAAATCTGTTCGTGTTAAATCCTCTGTGCACCCGTTGCACCCATAGTCTGCACCCGCATTGCACCCAGAAAGCTGTGAATACAAAAGGCAAGGGGTGCACTTGCACCCGCTGCACCCGTGGTTCCGGCATCCCTGGATACAGGCGTGTGCTGCAGGCGTGTACTGCATGCAGGCGTCTGCTGCAGGCGTCTGCTGCAGGCGTCTGCTGCAGGCGTCTGCTGCAGGCGTGTGCATGACTTTTCAGGGCCGTCATGCTTCTCCGAAATATATTAGATATCCAATATATTTGTAACCCTTTGTTATTTATGGTTGGAATTCTGGAGACTGATAGGAGTCCATTCATTTTTAAAGCTAATCAAATTCTTTGAATTCTGCCAACTCGCGATATAGATAAAAATGGTCATAAATAACTCATTTGCTTGTAGAATTTTTGGATCGGCCTGAACGACTTAGAAATAGCTGGACGTTGGGTTTGGGAGTTTCGTTCTAACGATTCTTCGAATTTTAAAAACTGGCAATCTGGTGAGCCAAATGGTTTAGGAAGAGAACGATGTGTGGAAATGTATGGTTATGCCCAAGCGGGTTATTGGAATGATGCGTCTTGCAATGGATGGAAATCTTACATTTGTGAGAAAGAAGAAGGTAAGATGTCACTCGTGAAAAATGTTTGCCCGCATGTGAAAATATAACAATGCTCAATACACCTAATTAAACGCATTTTCATTCCGTATTTAACAGTGATCGACTTAGTTAAGCGTCCAAAAGGTCAATAGGTGAATTACATGGTAGAATTTACAAAATGTGTACACTAATTATTGTATTTTACAGTTATAAAATTTTTAAATCGTTCTGTATTCGTTCTTCGCATATTATTGGGCTCAAATCTTAAGTCGTAATTATGAGTATGTACATTGATCTGGTTTGCAATTACGTCTTTCAGAGGATTAATTGGAGCATTCTCAAGCTTTAGTTTATTAATGAAAAACTCGCACGAATTATGTCTGCGCATACATAACGTTTGTAGTCCTATATGGTTCAATGCATCATAGTATGACATATCGGGAATAATAATACGAAGCGCTCTCTTCTGGATGGATTCAATGAGATCGGACTGATTCATCGTCAACGCTGACCATGCTGGAGAAGCGTACTCTATACGGGACCTATTAATAAAGGTTGAATATATAATAACAAGATTTTTGACACTCATACCAGCCTTTTTTAACTGACGCAAAGCGTAAAGTATGGAATTCGATTTTTTGATGACATAATCAACGTGGTCGAACCAAGAAAGATCATTCCTTAGCATCACTCCGAGCAGTTTAAATGAAGACACAGACTGCATCAAAACGCCGTCAATATAGATTGGACTATCATGGGAAAGATGATATTGAAGGAAGGATATAGTCATTTCCTTACATTTCTTGCAATTAAGTTTCATTCCTCTAACTGACGCGAACTCGGAAACTTCATTCACAAGAATGGGCATAAGGCTGGGAGAGCAACGGAGGATGACCTCCAAGTCATGTCGTCGACAAACTTAATTCGCGCGTTCCAGTCCTTTAAAAGGGAATTCACCAGAATCGGAAACAGAAAGGGCCCGAGCTTAGTTCCTTGGGTAGACCACCGTTGACCCGTTTCCATGATGAAGTCGAAGAACCAATTTTAACGCACTGTTATTTCTGGATTAACTTGAAGCTTTTGAAGTTCGTCGATGATGACATTGTGGTCAACCATAGTTAATAGAAATACTAAGGGTCAACCAAGTCAAAGCCCTTCTTAAAATCTGCAAAAAATATTCTAACAGAACATTGACTATGGTCTAGCGCAGAAAGGATCAAATGGAGAAGATACACAAGAGCTTGGGTTGTTGACTTCATTGGAAGGGCAAATTGCTTCGGATCTAATCTATGAGCTACTTCAGACGTGGGAGATTTTAAAACAAAACCTTCCATCACTTTTGATATCTGGGCTGTTAAAGATATCGGTCTTAAGTCATCTTCGATAGTTGAGGGAGGTGACACCTTAGGTATAAACCACAAAACGGACTTTCTTAGTGTTTGTAAGGCACCAATCAAGGATGGAATTGCATCTTGTGGGAACTTTGATTATTTGGATAAGTCCAGTTAGTCTTTTTAACTCGGTTAAGATCCCCAGTAACATAAACAAGCGCATCGGGATGAAGAGAAAGAAAGGAATCAATATTGCGGTGAATATGGTTGTATAATTCGAGATTCGCTTATGCACCGGAAGAGGTAGAGTGGTAAATTACTGCGAGTAGCACCGTAGATATATAGATCTTGGTAGCCGCCTAGGTCTAAGCAAAATCCATAATGATTCAATAGTTGGATGTTCAAAATGCTCCAGCCGTCTGCAATAAATTTCAGCATTAATGTATGTGCAAACGCCACCGCCACGAGAGTATAAGCGATCTTTCCTAAAGTGAATAAAGTTCGTCAAAGAGATCATAGAGTCGGGAACAGTAGGAGCTAACCAAGATTCTAAAATGCACATTATATCAGCTTGGTTTATTTGGGTTACCATCTCCAATTCATCAATTTTCTGGGATAGGGAACGAACATTAGCAATGAGTAACGAAGGTAGGAGAAAATTATCATCAGAGGTTATGTACGGTAAGAGACAGGTGGATACACTGGAATTTCCATTAGTGGCTTCGGTCAGGGTCGGGATTGGGCTAGTCGCGGCATTTGAGGATGGTATGGAGGACTCTGATTGACCATCATTCTTGGTGGTATTAACTCCATTGGGACTGCGGGACTCTGGCGATGTGACAAAAGAGGATTGTAAAGGTGCGATTGAACCTCGGGCGAAGATCTCGACCATTCAGGGAGTAGGGAAAACCACCATGAAAAAAATCACAGCTGTTCCCTTTAAGCAAAAACCATTATTGCGTAAGAAGGGACAGGGCACCCGATGTTTGTGATCGTCGCGGCGCGAAATGGAATGATGAAAGTCACAACGATCACCTTTCACGCACCAACCACGTCGCATGAGAAATGGGCACGGGGTCAAGCTCTTCTTATGGGCCTTATCAGTAGGCTCATTCTTTAGTTGTAGTTTCAACGCAAGATTTTCATTTATAACTGGCTTATCACTCCATTCTCTTCACGACTAAATTTGCTTTCCTGTTGCGTTCCTTTTTCTTTGGCCATGGTGGACGTTTGTTTGCCAACATACGATACAGATCTTTCGCTGCCCCGCGGTAAAGTTTTCTTAGTGTTTGCTGTATCAGCAATGTTAATAGAACGCAAACTAACGTTATTCAACGTCGGGGTCGTTTGATGGGATGACCCTTGGGAGTTATGCAATTGTTCACGGTCGTAAGATTGAGAATTGTCACGATGGTCGACAAAATGAACTAACCCTTGAGAGTTATTATTTTCGTCACTACGGGAATTACGCAAACTAACGTTATTCAACTGTTCGGGTCATTAGATGGAAATTTGTCGCTGGGATCAACAACATGGGATGACTCTTGGGAGTTATGCAATTGTTCACGGTCGTAAGGTTGAGAATTGTCACTACGGTCGACAAAATGAACTGACCCTTGAGAGTTATTATTTTCGTCACTACGGGAATTACGGGTTAATTCAAGCATTGATTGTTCAATAGAGAACAATTTTGATTTAAGAACCAATTATCCTCATTAATATTCAAATTAACCCGTCTTGTTTTCGAATAACAACTTCCAAATATTTTTGTTTTGCTTTTAGTGAGCTAAAATCAGACTTGATCTCATCTAGGGAAAGGCCGCTGGGTAATCGAGACTCTAGAATTGTCATGTCCAGTTTCATTCCCTCCAATTCTGCGTTGCCGCCGCAATTACAATTACAGCTGCATTGGAGCGATCATTTTCAATAACATAAACGTCGCCAGTCGTTTTTGTTGTTTCTCCCAAAGATTTCTCATCACATACGCCTTGAATCACTTCACCAACTATGCCTGTACCTGTCTTAGCGATTAATGTGTCCCCAGCATTGACTGAACAAGAGCAACAACTTCGGGTGACTTTCCTGACCCATTATCTTCCTGCAAGTTAGCCAAACTTTGGAATGGCTGCATGTTATTCTAAATTGCGTTCTTCATTATCCGCTTGAATAACATTTTTTTAGAACTTACACCATACCATTTGATAGTGAACTCAGATTTTTCAGAGCGGAAGACTTTCGCTTCCCCGCCAGGAGACGACCAAGATCCTTGCAACTTCAAATGTTGTTCAACAAAGCACTTTAGTTCACTCAGAGAACCAACGGTATGTTTTGCCGTCGTAATTCAGCTTATTTGTGCTCATTATGGCAACGCTTTAAGCAACAATTCAAATAAGAAATAGTTAAACAAAATTTAGCGGAGCACAAAAATACGCGTCTGACCGCGTCTCAAACGGCTTAAGATTAGAATACATACCGAAGAACAGTGAATAATCAACTACAGTATCTCAATATACCAATAAACTGTCAATAATCAAATATCTTCCGAAAACGATCAATATTTGAACATACACCGAATGATATTCAATATTTGAATATATTCTGAAAAGGTTGTATATTAAGCGCCTATTAATGCCTTATATCCTTGTTCTTTTCTAGGTCAAAATATGTGTCCTGAAGGTTGGATCCCATACAATGACACATGCTACCAGTTCAATATGCGTTTGTCTCAAAAGATGACCTGGACAGAAGCTGAAGCAGCTTGTAATGCGATTGGAAATTTTGCCTCGCTAGTGCAAATAAACAGTCAAAGCGAACAAGATTTTGTAAATAAACGAATCCAATTAGTCTCCAGCGAAGATGTCTGGATAGGTCTCAATGATCTTAACAATGAAAATGTGTTCATCTGGACTGCTAAAAACTCGGAACTGGACAAGACCAAATATCAAATTTGGGCTAATGGCAAATTACCATCTGAAAATAGAGACAATCGTGACTGCGTTATGATACTAGGTGTAAGGAAAGATGGCGCATGGTCGGTTCAAAATTGTACATTAAAACGAAACTTCGTTTGTATGAGACATAGAGGTGAGCATTTTTTTGTAAAGTTGATAGAGATCATCACATCCATGGAGACATATATCGAGGTAATGTAAGATGTTCGTCTAAACTTTAAATACAACATCACATGATTGAAGGAATGCAGTGCCATACTATGCACATAAAGTAATGCAAAGCAGTGTAATTAAACTCAATGCAATGTATCGCAATGTACAGTAATGCATCGCCATTATTTAATGCTATGTCATACAACAACTTTACTTTATTTCGTAACATTGACCCTTAATTATATTAGGGAAATTGCGTGTAAATTTACAGTTGGAGGGCACTAGCTTTCCTGAAATATCTTTTGAAATAACTGAAAAGCTAAACGAGTAAGGACGCCTGCATTCACGAGTCAGGAACTCACAGGAAGCCATGAAAAGCATTGCAAAGTTTTGCAACAATGAAAAGCATTGCTATACAACAAAATGCAATATATATATGCACATTACAGAGATATCTATTTTATATACATATACTTTGCGCTTACCTCAAGGTATCCACTACAGCCTGTTTCACGCACATAATTAATACAATTACGCATATGTATACGCTACATAATTAATACAATTTGAAATGATATACAGTGCGAAAGGAAACAATGTAATACAAATGTCAAACCAATAAGCTTCGGACGCTATACCTGCATGCACTGGCACCGGACGTTCGAAATGTCAAACCAACTCGACAAATACAAAGCAATGCAATGCAATTGGAGTTGCAGTGCAATTAATTAAATCATAATAAATGCAATACAGTAGAGTTAGCTAGTCTGTAGCAATAACTTGCAATGCAATGCAATACTGCATAATGCAATACTGCATAATGCAATAACACACTATAAACTATAAAAACGCAATTTAAATTTTAGATTTACCGTTTTGTAATGGGCCACTTGGAATGGAGAATGGAAAGATATCAAATTCTCAAATTACAGCTAGCAGTTTTACGCCTGGAAATGAACCAGCTCATGCTCGATTCCGTCACAGTGGTTCATGGTGTCCTGCGAAAAAAAATCAGGTAAATACAATAAAGCTGAACAGATTATACATTGAACAGATTATACATCAATTGACCAGATTATTTTGAACACTGACCAGATTATACACTGAACAGATTATAAATTGAACAGATTTTTTGATTGTGGGTAAACCAATGGTGATGATTACAAACCAGTGAAGCCAGAAAATTTGCACTGCACTACAATTGCGCTGAATTGCATTTTCGGACAGGAGTGTATTTAAAAAATGCACTATACATGCTCTCAGCTCTCATCATACCTGAGGAATCTTTCAATGGGTATTTTAATGAAGTTATTCCACTTATTTGAACCAAACAGAATTGAGCAATTTTTTTGCAAATAGTAATTATGGTGGAAGACGTTTCATTTGGCGAAATTTTGAGAAATCCAAAGTTTGATCATAAACCTATTTGATAATCAACGAAGATGCCGATTAACTAGCACGATAAACTATAGACAGTTTGCAGATATATATATATATATATATAATATTAATAATAATAATAATAATAATAATAATAATAATAATAATAATGGTAACTTCGTAATAGATAAAAGAGTGCTCAATACTGAGAGCATTCAGCAGAGCTATTTATATATATATATATATATATTGTTTTCTATAATATGGTGTATTTGGCGTTTCAGAAAGAATATCTACAAGTTGAACTGCCTTACTTAGCTGACATAAGGAAGATCGCTACCGAAGGAAACGTGACAACTTATATATTGAGAGTTAGTAAAGATGGGAAAACATTCAAAGATTATAATCCTTCAGCAAGCACGAAGCAATTGGTTTGTATTTTTAACTCTTATATATTTATTGATTTGATTGAGGTTATGCAGGTAGTATCATAGTTAGTACATGTATATCTGGCTTTCACGTGCCATAAGCCAAAAATATTGACTAAACAGAATTCATTTATTTGCCTGCTTACCCCCATTTTTTATTTCATGAAACGTTTTCCTGTAGAAAAATAGATTATCTGGACGGGATAAAAAAAAATATTGTAGAGCCAAAAAATATTTATAACAAAAAATCTTATTTGTTAATATTTTAAAAAATTGGCTCTACAGAATTTTTTTTAACTTGTTCAGATAATCTACTGTACTAGACGAAAATGTTTTATGAAATAAAAAAATGGGGTTAACCAGGCGTTTTTTCGAGTAAAGTGCTTTAAAAGCTAAAATGTCGGCCATATTGAAACGTCATTGCTATCATAGCAACTCTTAGAATGTTGCTCAATCTATGTGGTACAATTTTTGTTTCCTAACAAGTAACAGTTCTTCAAAAAAATTCAATCTAAATCATAAATTTACCATATTTCAAAAATTGTAGGGAGCCACCTATATAAACAAGCTTGACAAGGACAAAGTTGAGGACGGAGCATGAAGTAGGCTGACATGAAACAATTGTTTTTGAAAATTCACTCTGTCTCTGTTTTTGGCTTTCAAAAGTTGAAAGATAAACGTAACAGCAAGTTTTTATTAGAAATAGACAATTTTTTCTTTCAAAAAAACACGGTAGACAGAATCTCAATAGCGTTTCAGTTTTCCAAATTTCAAAACAACAACAAAATGTTTTCGAAAAAATAGTTTCCAAACAAGTCGCCATTAATAAACCATCACATTTAAACGAAAGCTGAATAAGCATACCTTTTAATCACGCCATTTCGAGATGGTATTTACTTTTATATCCACAAAAAAGTAAAAACGTTATTTAGCGTTTAAAGGCGACGTTACACGGGACAACCTTTTGCGACAACTCGCAATGGAAATCGTTACAGAACCAATCAAATGTAATTGGTATAACCTCATTTTCATTGCGAATTGTCTCTAAAAGTTGTCCCGCGCTGTAACATCGCCTAAAGTTGGTCCGGATAGAAAAATATTTTCTCTCGGTCGCATTTAATTACATCTCCCATGCATTAGTCCATATCTTGCGTTTTTAAGAAATTTTCACTTTTAATTTCTGGTTTTGTTTTAAATTTTATGCCTTATGGTCCTTAACAATATGTGATATTATAGTCATTTACTATCCTAAGTTATTTTTGTAGCGCCCGACCCAAGACGGGAATTACTACTACTTTGACTTTACGTCGTTGATCGCTAAAGTTGTTCGAATTTATCCATATTCTTGGAAGGACTATCCGTGTTTGAGGGTGGAATTCGTTGGTTGTCCAGCACAAGGTGAATACTTTTCTACCAATAAGTCGATTAACAGAGTAGTTGTCATGCAGCCGTTTTGTCAGGGTCGACAATATTCACCCATCCCTATAAACCATTACATGATTTGCAAAATAAAAATCTGCCATTTTTGAACCAAAATATTACAACTTTGAGGCAAATTTTCTCGAAAACTACAACTGGAAAGTCACTCCCCTGAGGCTCCTCACCGTAAGACTCCCTAAACATCTTTTAACATAATCAATTATAACCCTATGATTTCGTAACTATTTTACCAATATTCTAAAACTAACATCTCAGTCATGAAACGTTATGTGGACCTGCCCTAAACGTGTATAACGTAAGAAGACATAAAAGTTAAGTTTTTTCTTGTGTGTTATCCGAAAACGAATATTTAATCCTGGTTGATTTTTATGGGACCTGTTTGACGTTTACCTTTGCACGAGACCAGGATGGGAAAACCGATTATTAAGTTAAAGCCTGGCTTGGATTGAAACGTATATTTCATGAAAGAAACAGGATAATTTCTCCCAGGCGCCGATGATTGATTCTTCTCAACAACTTGCTCGTCTATCATCCGCCCTAGCAGCACTTCATGTACTGTGCTCTTATTACATTGCATAGTACCTGCATCAAATCTTACAGACTAATTCTTAATTGAATTATATTTGAGACATATGCATCACTCCGTCTATTAAAGCAGTCCTAACTGTATATAAATAATATGCACTTTCATTTTAACTGTGTTTAGACGTGACATTACAGAAGAGACCCCCGATCCTAAATATCTAGCTACAGGGGTGGGCATGCGTACATCATATTCCATAGGTTTGAGTATCAGGATTTTCAATACCCTATCATCTCGTTTTTGACGAGCATAGATGTGAAAACAATTATATTACAACCACACCACATTATATTAGTAACCAGATTCCAAATAATTAAAAAAGAAAGTTGAAAACCCTAAGATTGCTGGGAACTTAGTTTCAAAATGAATACCGAACTCCAGGTTTGCCATAATGTACACAAGCTACAAGGAGGAAGATTCAACAATGAGCATCACAATTATCAAAATTAACACTGTGGTTATCATTATTTTTTTAATACTATCATATTCAGCTCCTACGTCGATAGAGTGCAAAGGAAACAACTGGCAGAAGGGACCAGGAAAGCTTTGTCTTCAAATCAATAGCGATTACAAGACGTGGGAAGGTAAATCTGTGCATATATTGTTCATATACACCATTCAACATTCCGTTTCATATATTCCGATATTTCCAATATCCTGGGGCCGGTTGTACGAAGCCCGTTTAGCTTAAACGGTGGATAAGCCAAAATTAAACAACACTTTCACACATTTGGTGAATGATTGAACTTAAATCTTATGCCCTTAATATGTAGTTGCAAATATAATTGTTCTATTCAAGTTGAAATATTTTAGCTTGGTTGTTCGATGAATGTATAGACTTGATCTATATTTTCGAGTTATCCACCGTTTAAGCTAAACGGACTTCGTACAACCGGCGCCTGTTCGTTAATACCCCTAGTCACTATCACTGTATAAGAAAATTATGTTTACGCCTACCGTTTATCCATTTCCATAAGGAGGGCATAGTTGATCAGACCAATTAGTCTCAAAATGGACAATTATAATGGACATAATGACGATATTCACAAACTACTTTTATTTTATCATATCTTTAAAACATCGTAAAGCAGTATACTGGCAAGAATCTATATGGTATTCTCTGTTCCATTTCAGATGCACGCTCCACGTGTTTGGATCGAGGAGGTGATTTACTGACAATCACAACGGTGGGCGAAAAGAAAGCAATAGCAGATCAAATCAAGAACACGGTCCATGACTTTTACTGGATTTCCCTTAATGATCGTGATTATCGAAATTCCTATGACTGGAGCAACAGTGACGCAAATGGATTGATCAACTGGGGATCAGGAGCTCCTGATAATACTGGATACACTAGTATGTTTACCACATCTAGAAACAACGAACAACAACAAGCAACAACGAACAACAACAAACATTTCCCTCGGAATGGAAGGTTGCAAAAGTCATTCTTTTGCATAAATCCGGTCCATGCCTTGTTTCACAGCATCAATGAATGGTATTCAAATATGGATCAAGGCATGCTTAATGTTGCAGTTTTTCTTGACCTAAAGAAAGCTTTCGATACCGAAAATCGTGAAATTCTAACTGCAAAACTTTTTTTTTATAAGCTCATATCTAGAAAGTCGATCGCAAATGTGTTATGTAAACGGGTGTCTATCTAAACTCCAGAAAATAGATTATGGACTCCCTCAAGGATCCATTTTGGGACCTCTTCTTCCTTAATTTACGTAAATGATTTGCCATGCTGTGTAGAGAAGTCTACTGTAAGAATGTTCGCAGATGACATAACTCTAACTGCCTCTGATAATAATTCTTGAATCCAAAATCAATCATGACTTGATCAATGTTAATAATTGGCTTTTAGCCAACAAACTAAGTCTCAATCCAACAACGAACAACAACTTAACAACGAACAACAACGAACAACGACGAACAACCAACAACAACAACGAATAACAACAACGAACAACAACTACTACCACAATACATGAGAAACAACAAGAACAACAAAAACAGCAAGAACAACAAGAACAATAAGAACAACAATGACAACAAGAACAACAATGACAACAAGAACAACAATGAACAATAAGAACAACAAGAACAACAATGAACAACAATGAACAACAATGAACAACAATGAACAACAATGAACAACAATGAACAACAATGAACAACAATGAACAACAATGAACAACAATGAACAACAATGAACAACAATGAACAACAATGAACAACAATGAACAACAATGAACAACAATGAACAACAATGAACAACAATGAACAACAATGAACAACAATGAACAACAATGAACAACAATGAACAACAATGAACAACAATGAACAACAATGAACAACAATGAACAACGCACAACAATGACGACAATAACGACGACGATTATCAATGTGACTGGCTTTTTTAACGCAATGAATCCCAAGCAACGCCTTAACAGTCAGAATTTTTAATCACAGCGCAAAATATGTAATAAAGAACCAGTTACATTAAAGTAACTATTTTGAAAAAAAGGGGTCACCACAGTTTGCTTCAAAAAAAGACACAAACAATATTACTATAACCATAATACAGTTACGATATCGAAAAAGAAATGTTCAGGATAAAGCATTCACGGTATTTGCCAACGTCAATTTTATTGTGGCAATATAACATCTGACGATTTCTCTCAAATAAGAAGGGAAACGCTCCCAAATATATTTTACCCGAGCCTCTATTTTTCTCTTTTGATTAATTTTGCTAGAAAACTATAACCCCTGTTTGCACCAATTCACCTAATTAGTATTAATTTGTCGTTGGTAGGGTTGGGGTAGGTGCCATATTAGCCACGGTAAGAGCAAATTGAGCGCAAAATGAGCAACAGCAATGGGTGCAAAGAAAAAATGGGCAACAGCAAAAATAAGGTAACCATGGCAACCATCCCCGGAATCTGTCACACTGAAGTGGACAATTGCAATATACGTACCAAAACAATCCGTAAGACCCAACCTTTTACCATGAAATATACGGGTGGGGCAATTGATGTTTATCGAAGCAATGAGCAAAGTAAATTCGACGTGAAAACATGCAAAATAACACTCACAAACAGAAATCATGCCACATGACACCGCACGCAACCTGCACAATATTTAAGGAGAAGAGCCACTAGCCAATAACCGCCTCCCAGTTAACTTTCATTAATATTAATCAAATGATATATGTTACTGAGATAAACGTTCTCACGTGTATTTGGTCAGCCGTTAGGGCTATTTTGTAAACCGGTTACACCAGTTGGTGACATTACTGTGTATATATATAGAAAAATTGTAGCTCGGATGGCCGGCACATATAAGTATGTAAATAGTCTTTTGTTTTGATTAACAAGCAGCGTTTATAAATATATGAAATATTAATGTACATTGCTCCGCTAGAGATTAAGACTGCCAATGTTTATTTTAAATATAGATAAAAAAGCCTGTGTTAGAATGAAACGAAACGGATTAACTTGGAAAGATGCAGACTGCTCTAACCGTCGGCCATATATCTGCATGAAAGGAGGTAATTTGAAAATTTTTGTTACATTGGAACAAACTGGTGATTGGATACAGAAAATTCTATTTGTTGAAAAAGAGAAGTTACATGCATACTTTAATATAGAAATATTATTGAAACGCATATGTTTTGTTGATTCTCATTTTATTACCGTATGTTTGTTTGAAAATAATTTCTAATAATTTCTACTGTAACCATTAGCCCATGAATATTGTATCAAAGAAATTAAATTTAGAGGAGAACAACGTCTAAGAGCAGTCTCAACTCTTATTCCTTGCAATTCGCTTTTTTGGTCAAATCGTTAAATAAGTTGAATGTGAATCTCAAAAGAAAAATATCTCTTTTTTGTGGGGTTAACGTTTGAGGTTTTCGATCGTCAAGAGGATTTGTTACAGTCTTTTTGATCGAAGGAAATTATCAATCATTTGATTTAAAAGGGGTACCTTTTTGAATGAAATACATTGTGTTCCGCTCTTGATTTCCAGAAAAACCAGCTACTTAGTCGAAAAATGAGATTTTAAATCAATTTTATAAAATAGGAAATATTTTAATCGGAGAGTATATGTTGTAGATTATATTCTGGTTGCATAATTCAAACAAATCCAGGGTGACACGAATCGAAGAAAGAACGCTAGTAAAAATCTGTAAAAGAAGTTGCTTTTCGTTTTGATTTGAGAGAAACATGCGTGGACCTTCCAAATATAAATGCAACAAAGAAACTCTCACCTTTAAATATCGATAGTCCGCCAAGTCATGCAAAATGTTGTCATGGTCTGAATGACTATTTTTTTTACTTGTATAGAGCATTATACTCGAATAAATTTTGCCGATACTGGTCCAACTGGAGGTATGTAATATTACGTAGTATCAACTGTCAGAAAGCTATAGGATTATAGGTCATCACAACACTGTGAAATTTATCACTGAATTGCCACATAGCCAGGTCGTCGTTGTAGATATCCTATTTTACCTATACATTTTTGTATCTGTGAATGCAGATATATTGCTATCGTCTTGTAAATGTAATGTAATGTAATGTTAGCTTGTAGCCATTCAGCGGCGAGCTTATATCAGCCAATCAGCGATTAGCTTACAAATCGACTCTTCAAGATGGTGGACTACTGAAGAGCGAGCATTATTTATAAACATGAGGAATTTAAATTTTACGATGAAAATTATATATCAAATCAACAGCATCTTTATGTTCTATACTATTTTGAACATGGCAAAATTCGAGGCAGTATTTTTAGTAAGAATGGGAAGCGTTTTGATAACATTTACGTTGATTTTACCCATGAAAATGATTCGGCAATTACAAAGTAATGAAAGTATTGACCTGGTAAATGCCTAAATATTAATGACATCTGAATCAGGAAGCATGGTAAAAACTAGCAGGTAGCAAATTGCCCTAAAACCTAGCGTTTAAATTTGGCTACTCATAAATATCCTATCGTTACTCATTTGAATGGGTCTGCCAACGTTTGACGAATACGTGCGCGCGATTAAATGTCTCGCGTACTCTACTGGCTGACTGGCATTGTTGTCGTGAGGAATCCGGAATGCGTCTCACAGACTCTCACTGAATACTTATATCGAGTCTGTTCAAGCAGTTGGGTCAAATCGAAGTATAATAACGATGAGCTATAGGATCATCTTAAAATATTGCTAGACGTAGGGAGAACTAAGCTCTTCGGTTTTCTTGTAAAAACTTGACCCGTTTATAGTGTAATAATTATCAAGAATATGTGACAGCTGACCCTTGAACTCTAATAAATATAGCTCGTTATTGCGCGTTTATGTCTGAATTATATTCAACACTGATTTCTAGTTTCTCTTTAGTTTCCCACAAATACAAATAAATACCCATGTACGGTTCGCTATTTAGAGTGATGCGCTTTACGATCGTCAATGTTTGTTGTTGGAAATATAATACACATAGTGCGTGACGAATATCAGCATGATTTGTGCGTTTCTCGATCGTATTGCATTTATCGTATCGTTCCCTTGATGCGTTATTGATCTGGTTAAAACACAAGTACGTAACTCAAAATGCGCAAGTATTCTATAGAGATGCACACAAGATTGACAAGAAAATTGCATGCGTTTTGTGCGGATGACTTGGGTGAAGGAGTAATATTCAACAATAGGCAATTTCGTAATTACGGGCGCCATTTTGAAAAGGGGGCAAACACAATAAAGCAACAATAGCATGACTCTAGGGACAAGTATTCCCATTGGCACGAGGGGTGTATAGTTAATATGCCCCTGTCTGTTTTCTTCGTCATCGTTGTCGTCGTGGTTTTTTGGGGGTGTCACAAACTTGCACTCACTGTGGCATCACCATGAGCAGATACATGTACGCTTAGCGTACCTATTTTTTATCAAACGCGCATCTAAACCATAATATGACTTACAATCGAAAATTCTTAATGGGAATACATTTCATATGGCTATTCTTCAAATTCAAATAGTGTAGCTGAGTAGAAAATTTTGAGTTGTTATTAAAATGAATATAGAATGTACGCTAAAAGACCAACGAAGCATGCTTCCTATAGTATCGATTCGCGGATTTAGTTTTCACGGAAAACAAGAATATTGCTGAAGATATTGAGAAATGATCGTTTAGATATTATTTAGCCAGGAAGAAAAGAAGTTTATCATGTACTGTAATTTAGAAATAGTAAAATATTTTCAGTCGTTAAACTAAAAATAGGTACGCTAAGCGTACATGTATCTGCGCAAACTGATAATTTCATGGCTGTTGTGAAAAACTGTATTCACATTTTACCTGCATTTCTCCTAAATAGCGAAGATATCACGGAACAATCTAAACTGATTATGTTATTATATGATAAGATATTTGATGTTAAAGCCATCTAAAATTAGGATATATATAGTACTAAGAGAATGAATGTACTAATTAAGAGACAAAATGCATGGAAAATGACTGTCTCATTTCTTACAACAATATGGTATTTTGCAAATTACTACATCATTCTAAAAGAGACAGTATCTGTTGAAAATTAAGTTAGAACCAAAATTCATAAAAAGTATATCAAAGGTGGCTGAGTCTTTGCTTTTTATATATTCTATATTTGTATACATGTTTGTAACACTCACATGCCCCCTAGTTTGCCCAACAGTCTGGGAAATAAATGCCTAGTTGTCCATGGTTCAAACAATGCCTAGTTGCCCATGGGTCAAACCATGACCACGATGGTTTGCTGGCAGGAAATGTACTATTGTCGATTAACACAAATGGGGATAAAAGTACAAATGACATGATTTCAATACATTTATAACTAGTAAACGTGATTTGTTCCAGAGCTTGAATGATACGGGATATTCGTAAAGTATCAAACCTTTGTAACAAAATACAACATCGTAGTTAACGATCATATTTCTTTTGTTATATAGTTATTCGATCTTCACTACTATGCAAAATGAACACTAAAATGACCTAGTGTATACATGTCAGATCTTCTCCAGAACACAGGAAATGCCATTTCCGAGACTGCGGATTTCAAAATTTTCCGGGGGAGCGTCCCACGGACGCCCTACAGTTTCTCTAACCCCCTAACCAATGTAATCGTCCGCCGCCACTGCTGCGTTGTAAAAGTCTTAACAAAACATTACAGTTTTAATGAATAGATATAGAAGAAGCAGACTACCGGGTTTATATCACAGTCAATCTTTTTGTTTCAATGACGTCACATAGGGGGGCCTTTATGCGTTAAAGCCCGATCCCACTGATGATGCTAATCCGCCCCTGTATAGCAGGTCCAGTCAAGTCAATCTGGCAATAACATTTTGGGAAATTGGCGAATAATTTCCACCGAGACAAGAGTAATCAAAATATTTCCATTACATACCAAAAATACTCTCTAAACATTCGTCACGTCCATAAAAATTACAAAATGAAAAATGCTGTTGCTTTGATGTATATCGTAAAATTGTAAAAAATTGGTTATGTTTCTAATTTTCGCTCTTGAGTAGTCCGCAATCCTGAAATATATAATATCAATCCAGTTATACGTAGAGATCAGAGAGTAACATGACGTCATTCGAAGATAGCTGTCACTGATTGGCTAGAAGACACACACTTACGAAACATACATCGCACGATTGCACAGTATCTGCATGCGCAGTTACAAAAAGTGACTAACTATTCAAAGAACACCCACAGTCGAATAACACATTTCATTCATTATTTTCATTTAGGATATAGTAGAGGAAGATTTTAGATATTTTATTTCGGATAGCTTCTTGTGCCTGTTTTTAATCTGATGTAACTACTATACTAGTCAGTAGTAACATTACTGATTAGTTTCATTATATTGATGTGTAACTATACCTTTTTAGTGTGGATGAGCAGTGCGAGATACTACTGGCCTCTACATGGTATTGACAACAATATGGTACTTGGTACAATACTTGGAAGAGTATATGGTAAAGTAACACTAACATCAGGAGTGAGAGAAAAACCGAACGCAGCGTTACAATTTACAAGTGAAGGTTCATACATCGACCTTGGGAAATTTGATAAAGAATGTTTCGGAAATCCAGATTACTGCAGCTTTGGTTTAAGTCTGTCATTCATGGCTTGGTTTGATAAGTCTGCAATTAGTTGGACCAAACGAGTAAACATTTTGGATTCGTTGGGAGATGAAACTAAATTTAATAAAGGACTAAGTGTCTATATACAAAACAAAAACCTCTGGTTTGTGGTATCGAAAACATCTAAATATGTAAAAACATTTGTGCCAATAGTCGATAACGAATGGCGTCATTACGTAATGAGATGGAACGACTCTTTTGGAATTCGTGTTTCTGTAAATGGTCAAGATATTCCAAGGTAAACATTTTAGAGGCCGTCTCTGTAAGAACGGTCCAGTAAGACATTAATAGAATGCTTATTAGTTTTGCGATAAGTTTTAGGAAAGAATATTTTTTTATCCAAGTTTTCCTGAAGTCATATCGGCAAATTAGGAAAATTGGAAAATTGTTTTGTCTCTTACAGGATCGTGACTAAAACACCACACGAGTGACATACGAGTTACATACGAGTTACATACGAGAATGAGTTGAGTTATATTATTAAACTCCTTATCAACAGGCCAATCAAAAGCCCGACACGGGAAACTGTCCGAAGTCCTATATTCGGTTCAGTGCATGGACCAAAATTTTTAATACAAGCGATTAATCGCTTTTCAAAACTATAAATTAAGTATTTTTTTGAAAATTTACACAAGTTCCTTAAATGTCGCATTTTTTGAGCATTTCGATTTTTTTCAACAGCAAATTTTCCCGCTAATATTCAGTGCATGTCCTTTATTTTAATAGTGCTATTTCAATTCTTACCTGTTGATAAAGAATTTAGCTATTGTACAAGATCATGGCATCTTTAGTATCGCAATATAAGTCAGTTTATTCCAAACTCCCATTAGTTGCTGGGGGTACAGCAGCAACTATAGGATTCGGCAAGCATTTTTCTTCTACGTCGTTGGACACAAAATGCACCTACGTCAATATTTTGACGTCATGAAAATTAGCCATCAATAACCCAAATTTTCTGAAACTTTAGTCCCACTTTAGTCTTTAATATCCAAACGTTTAGCCCTAAATATCCCATATACGAACCAGACTTCACCACGCCATGTACCATGCAAGAAGATAAACAATGTGCGAATTTCTGTAATTTTAGAATTCATATCTTTAAATTTTCGGCTTTTCAAAGCTCGTGCTACTATAATGCTTTATACACCTAAAGGAGTGTGAAAATGCACACAACATAGTCGAATTTCGACCCAATCGCGTGTCTGGATTTTGTGCAAATTGCTTCTGAATATAGTCATAGAACTCTAAAGTCTAATTAACAAAAGCGGCAGTGTATTAAAGCGGCGGTGTAATTCTTAGTCCTGAACAATATATAACATGCACAATTGTACTTTGAATATATCTCTAAATTGTCGGCTTTTCTAGGTCTGTACTACCGTTACAAAGAGCGTAACATTTTGCACAGCATGGTCGAATTTCGATGCAATCGTATGATTGATTTTGAATATATAACTCTACAAAAATAAAAGCGGCGGTGTAATTCTATACTCTAACAATTTGACTGCGAATAAGTTAAGTTAAACTAACAAGTACGTAAATTACTCAGAACTATATTTAAAAAGATCCAGCAACGTAACGCTCAACAGAGCGTCTTGTTGTAATAAAAGAACGTGGCCATATAGCTAACGAGACTGCCGAACATTGCCTGGCATGAAAATGACCAAACATTCAAGTACTTTTTATATAGACTGAGAGTTTCTACTGTATTTAATATTTCTTGTAATGTAAGACATTCATATTTTTATAAATTACCGTTGATTTTAAGCGTTATTTTTGCGTCGTTTTCATAGCAAAGTAGTATGTCGAGAGTAGAATTCGACGGCAATAAATCGGTAGGAGTGAGGGCAGAGAAATTTATCTTTTTCGCAGACGTAAAAAATTAGCTTCAACCAATCACGTTTGTCGACCAAGAATCGAATACGATATTTTTTGTCAATAATGCAATATACAAACCCTGAAACGAGTTTACTACCGTATTTAAGTCGTATGTACTCGTATGTAAGTCGTATGTACTCGTATGTTAGTCGTATGTACTCGTATGTTAGTCGTATGTACTCGTATGTACTCGTATGTACTCGTATGTACTCGTATGTACTCGTATGTACTCGTATGTACTCGTATGTACTCGTATGTACTCGTATGTACTCGTATGTACTCGTATGTACTCGTATGTACTCGTATGTACTCGTATGCACTCGTATGTAACTCGTATGTCACTCGTGTAGTGTTTTAGTCACGATCGACTAAAACACCACACGAGTAACACGAGTGACATACGAGTTACATACGAGTACATACGGGTACTACGAGTAACACACGAGTACATACGACTAACATGCGAGCACATACGACTTACATACGAGTAGAAAACTCGTTTTCTTTCACTTTCGCCATAGAATAGAGATTCTATGCTTTCGCTTTGTTATCTAATATCTACTAGCTTTAAATATGGATTCCGACGAATCAGACGCTGAAGGAAAGATACATTCATTTAAAATAGAATGACAAGTTGTATATTTTCATTTCAGTGTCTATTTTCTAGTGTCTAGTTAATTAGTTTTGATTTTCCGTGGTATTCACCACTGAGCCTTGTATGTGATACTCACACCACCCTGCTTAACCCGCTTCACGATGGCCCTGAGCATGGTGCATTAATTGGGAGCATTTCTGCTTAATGGTTAATTGGTATGCTGTCTTACAATTTAGACATTTGTTAATTCATAGTTAATTATACACAAGGAAGAGAACCTGTCAGTCGTTCCCAGATCTCTTGGGACTGCTAAATATTTCTTAGAGGGCTGTTAAAGCCCCTCCGCCTCACCACAATATTCTATGTGTATGTTGCCAACATAAAACAACACAATTGTAAAATTTATCATACATTATAGCTACAATTTTTAGTCCCAGTACATGCTCAGTGGTGAATACCACAGAAAATCAAAACCAATTAACTAGATACAACATGTCATATCCATATTTAAAGCTAGTAGATATTAGATAACAAAGCAAAAGTGAAAGAAAACGAGTTTACTACCCGTATGTAAGTCGTATGTACTCGTATGTAAGTCGTATGTACTCGTATGTTAATAGTATGTACTCGTGTGTTACTCGTATGTACCCGTATGTACTCGTATGTAACTCGTATGTAACTCGTATGTCACTCGTGTTACTCGTGTGGTGTTTAATATGGAAAAGCTGATATGGAATATACCTGAACTGTGTATCTATTGTAAAAATAGAACCCACGGAAAGGACCAGTTGATAACTTTTGTAGCGTATTGTGAATGAAATTTATTTGTTTGAGATGCTATTATTTCCAAATTATGTAATCATCTTGTATATTATGATAGCATGTGAAAAAACCTAAAAACTAAACGATAGATATAGAAAAAGAGATATTTTCCCGGTTTTTCTGCACCAGTAAACAATGCGTTACGCAATCTAGTACACTTTTGAGATCAGTGTCAGAAACTAGTTAACTGAGGATCAACTCTCGCATTCAATGAGCTCCATAAACATGTTCGTTTTCCAGAGGAAATAGCAGCTCAACAAAATAAAATTACAATATACCTGTAGCGTTGATGTAATAATAGATATATTAGTATATATTTTTTTCTTCACCCCCTATTTTAGCACACCACAAAATGGTCTAGGCAGTGACACTCCAGTAAAGAATTTTAGAATTGGACTTCAGCAAGGCTCTGGTGTTAAATCTGGTCAAGTGAAAATAGCCTTAGTTGCTTTCTGGGATAATACGATTTCGAATTTTGATATTTCTTCGATTTACAAAACAGGTAAGGACTATGTTCGTTCATGTTTTCGCTCGCAACTCTGGTTTTAAGTAAATGAATCCAAAACCCTGTCGAATTGCGTTCACGACCTAACCTTTCGACACGCCGGTCTGCTTGGGTCACGAGCACGTCACGAGCTACTGGGCCGTAGTGTCGAAATATTGCCGTTTGTTTGTAAATGTAATTCGGCCGGGCTTTAAATATATGTACTTTAAGTGAATGTACCAGAGTAGAGAGCGAAAACATGTCAGGTAAGGACTATCCTAAATTTGTTTCAACGAATTTTAGTTCATACTTAAGATCATAGATCTATCGCACTTATTCACCCGTAGCAAAGATTTGTTTCTAATGAAAGAAACTTGAGTTCAAATTTCCTCTCCCGAGTAGCGGCTGTCGGCTTCGATGTCGACACTCTCTTTCTCGCATTCCCTCGCTCTACGTCGTGTTGTTCATATTATACTGGATCAGAGAAAGTGAAACGTGGAACAAGTCCAACTGCTAAAAGAGGTCGATTTGTGAAACCAAAAATTCAATTTTAGTGTTACGGGTCTAGTTGAAGTACAAGTTGAATACATGTACAAGGGCAGATCAAAAAGTTTTGTCACTTTTCCTATTTTTCCTATAATTCATAGACCATTTCAAAAATTTCGGTCACATTCCCTCAATGTAGCTTCCGTCGACTTCTATACATCGTTGCATCTTCATCCTCCACTTCTGAAAGCATTGGCGGTACTCCGAAGAAGGTATGGCCTTCATCTCTGCATCGGCGGCTTTAGCAAGGTTTTTGATCAGAGATCGCAAAGAGCCAGGCCAGGCGAGTATGGTGGATACCATTCTGATCAAGATACGTCTGTGTGAGGCATGCTTTGTGAATTCGAGACCGTCTTCGAGCCCGTGCTGTTGACTATGCTGGAATTTTTTTGGCAAAACTGAGGTTG
Organism: Trachythela sp. YZ-2020; assembly: GCA_016169945.1. Lineage (NCBI taxonomy): Eukaryota > Metazoa > Cnidaria > Anthozoa > Malacalcyonacea > Clavulariidae > Trachythela > Trachythela sp. YZ-2020. The sequence continues at coordinate 1,728,468 of JADLSH010000385.1, forward strand.
TTTAAATATAATATGCAGCATTGATTGTAGCTTTGTCTGGCATTATATCGACAACAACAGGCCCCTGATAATTGAAGAAAATGGTAAACATTATATTTCTTGAACGGAAACCTGTTTTCAGGACCTCTGGACGTGCTTCGTCTTCGGCCAGCCACACCATGTTCGAACGTTTAACTTTCATGGTGAAAAAAGAAATTCAACACTCGTCACCTGTAACAACGTCTGGAGAAAGGGCCACTTGGTTCAAATTCTTCCAACTAACCATGTGCGACAGATTGTCACCCTTTGCTCCTTCTGCTCTGTTATCCACTGGTGAGGGACCCATCTTGCACACCTCTTGGACCGGCCAAGTTGCTCGTGGACGAATGGTATGTGTACTTCCATAGCTTACCCCAAGCCTCAAGGCAAGGAATCTGAGTGTTATAGTTGGGTCAACTGCAATAAACACCTCGGCTCTCTCCACAGAACAAAGACGTCAATGACGTTAAAGACATCAAAGACGTCAAGAGGTCAAATATGTCGTTGGTCTCCCAGCACGTGCTTCGTCTTCAACGCTCTCTTTGTCATCAGTAAAATACTGAACCCACCTGGCAACTGTGAAAAAGAAGGTGCAAGACCACCATACATTTTTACAAGCTCTTCATGGACGAGCCTTGCTCGAATATCTAGTTTATATCGAGTGTAAATGTAGAAACGTTGGCTCCATATTACAACCAAATTAGCACAAGAATAGAAGAACCAGACAAATTCTACACAAGCTTTATATAAGCACTAAATTTTCATGACAATGAGCTAACACTGTGGTTTAATTAAGCATTAACATAACAAAATAGAAGCAAAATGCTTTAATAATCCAGAATAGTCTCTGGTGACAGAACTTTCTGATCCGCCCTCGTACCAGTGCAGAGAATATCCAATCAAGATATTGCTGTATTAAGCAAGACGTCGGTTTAATATTTCCCGTACAGCCCGAACGGTGAGGTTAGTCTTTTATTATAACGGGCATTTTGGCAGTTGAGCAGTTATTTGTAAAAGTGGAAAACATTAGCAGATTTGGTCACGCGAAAGCAAAGTTCAAAGTCCAAAAGCTGGTTCATTTTCAAAATATCAGTATATAGATATATATATAGAGATATTTAATAATTTAATAACAGCCTTGCGAAGCTAACAGAAAACAACTCCGAAAAGATTGTGTCGCTGGTTTAGAGTTATACTTCTCTTAAATGTTTTATATAAAAGTTTAAAACTCTTTCTGGCCAATTGCTAGGGAAGTCGGAGAGAGGGAGGCAGGGGGGGGGGTGATGCAAGCCCCCCTCTTGCCCTTTCCTAAGGGAGGCAAGGGGAAGTGCCCTTTTAATATAAATGAAAAAATAATAAAACTGCCAAACTAGTGAGAATACAACTGTAAATTACACGATCAGTTCATATTGGGAAAGCCAAATTTCTATTGTTTTCGTTCTGTACCTCTTGAGATTTATTGTACATAGAAATAACAATTAAATGAGCTGAAATTTGAAATTCACCGAAGTCCATCGAAATTATTATTCCATGATAAGTTCTGTTGGAAAAGCATCCCAAGTACTTTCCATTAAAGTGAATTTTGTAGCCCTTCTTATACTCCAAAACACAAACAATTCTCAGTGACTATAGTCTAAAAAATTGTAAAAATTTACTTTATTTAGTTTCGACTAAAGCAGACAAAACTTGATGATAGAATGCTAACCATGGTTCACTTTCTTTTTTGTATTTGTAGTTGTTATTTTATCCGTTTTCGATTTTTGGACATGTTTTCTTGTCTGAAACTCGGCTTTTTGTCGCATGGCAATAAAAATTACGTATTACCCGTAGGTAATACGGGAAAATCCTGCCATGTCAGCAGCCAATCAAATTGCGAGATTCACCAAAACAAACGCTTGCCATATAATAAAAAATGTTACTCTGTTGTACGATACGCTCTTGAGTCTTGGTGAGAGTAAGTCTTGACTAATCACCAAGTCGAAGTACTTGTGTAAAAATACTGAAAGTAGTTTGGCTTCACTGCCGCTAAAAAACAATTTCATTTGCAAAATTCAATAATGTGCCAGTTCGATTTACCATAGACGCTGTATATTAAGAGATCTCCAACCGCGTTTCTAGAAAATTTTCTCGTAAACGATATCCTCGCGATTCTAAACCAAGCACGTGTCCTCGATAAATGAAACCATTCTCGCTTGATTAAGGCTCGAAATTGTCTTGCTCAAACGCCAAAGGTGTTCATGAAAGATCAATAAATACTGCATACCTGATAAAATATATTGATCCAGTCCTAGGATTGGATTAAAATTGATTCAGTCTCGGGAATGGATCAAAATTAATTCGCTACACTTTAGGGACCGGTCATTATTTATGGCGGGGGGTGGCACCGAAGAGAAATGTTTTTTTTGGTAAAAAAATTACTGACCCAACCATTAAAAAGTCAATTTTTTTCTTTACCAACCTTAAATATCAATTAAAAAATAAATATACCCACCCCTTGCCGAAAACTGTACAGAAAGATATTGGTAAGTTATCATACATGTTATTTACAACTTCTGTGTCATGACTTTGATTCTTGTAGACACTGTTTGAACAGTTTAGATTGATGATAGGGTTGATTAGTTATCAGTACGCATGATAGTTAAGTTTTCAAATTGATAGTTTTAATATAAATGTAGCAGCAGTGCAACATGGCTGTCTCTGTAGATGGGTAATGTTTAATAGCTCATTGTACTGTAGCTGGAACATATTCCATGACCCAGCATGTCTCCCATATCTTGTGGTCACAACCAGCGGCAGAGTTTCTTCGTTCTCGTCAGGACTGTCAAACAACTGGTTCAATTCTATCAATTTCATGTTCATAATCACTCTCTTCACTCCGGCCCACTGCCTATTTCGTTGATCACAATATATCTGACTTGATTTTTATGTACTGTATTGACAATTTGACTGTTGACATGCATTGATTTTTATATATGGTCTTTAGTAATTGAAATAGTTGTGATTTGAAAATGACATTGAAATATTTTACCCAACTCTTCAGTTGCTCTGTTTTTCATTTACCCAACCTTTTATTTGCTAAAAATTGTGTTTACCCAACCCTTTTCTCTTCGGTGCCACCCCCCGCCATAAATAATGACCGGTCCCTTAAGTAATGATTTATGAGTGTGAGATGTTATTTCTCGGGGTTAACGGCTGTCCTCGGTTTCGACATGGGACTGGAACAAACTGCTAGGACTTGAAACTTGAACTGGTCGACTCCTCATTTTCTGATTTGCAATATCCCATCGTGAACGGTATTGTCTAATAATGACTATTTAACAATTAGATTATGAGCTCAAGATTTCTATGATGTGATAGTTGATGAGGGCGAAGCCCGAATGTATCATCTCATAGAAATCGAGAGCGAATAATCTAATTGTTTTAGTAGAAACCAGCAAGAAAACAGTATTTCAAAATGTTAAAAATCGCGCCGAGGAGATGGCTGTTTCGCTACTCGCTATCTATCGACAATTAGATAGCGTAACCAATCGAATTACAGCATTTGCAATAGGATACTAGTATAGCGTAGCCAATCGAATTACAGCATTTGCAATAGTATACTAGTATGATTCTACTAATGCCAATTATATTACTGGTGGTCGCCATCAAGTGATTCATTTCATTTCTCTATTTCCTTTTTAGAATTTGGGACATGCCCATTTAGTTGGTTTGAATATGGAAAGTCATGCTACCAGATTAACGAAGATAGAAAGTCAGTATATTACGCAACCAGAGCGTGCCAAACCTCAGGGGGAGATCTGATGAATATTGATACTAATGTTGAACAAGCATTTATCTTAACTAAAGATGAAGCGGCTAATACGTGGTTTGGCAAGTATTCCTCGTCTCAGAATTATTGTTGTTGTTGTTGTTGTTGTTGTTGTTGTTGTTGTTGTTGTTGTTGTTGTTGTTGTTGTTGTTGTTGTTGTTGTTGTTGTTGTTGTTGTTGTTGTTGTTGTTGTTGTTGTTGTTGTTGTTGTTGTTGTTGTTGTTGTTGTTGTTGTTGTTGTTGTTGTTGTTGTTGTTGTTGTTGTTGTTCCATCCAATTAGCTTGTCCATCCAATCTTTGAGTGCTTTTCTAACTGTTCCAAGAGCACCTATAACTATTGGGATGATTGTTACTCTATTTAATTTCCATAATTGCTTGATTTCCCTTTTCAGATCTTGGTAATTTTTTATCTTGTCTCTTTCTCTTTCCTCCACTTTGGTATTAAAGGGACAGCATACATCAATGATTTTAATATTTCTGCTGCTTATCAATATGAACTTTGATGGAGTTTGCGCGGATTGCTTGCTCTTGTGCTCTTGTTCATTTTTTGATCCAGCATTTAACCACTTCCAGGTTGTCTCCATATCTATGGTGGTTTCTACTTTGCTAATGAATTGACTATGTAAAGGTTTTTGCTTCTATGATGTGATAGGACTGTTCTGAATCTGGAGTAAAGGTTCTGTAACTTCATTGAAGTACCATTCTAAGCTATTATTCTCTTGTCTGATGCAATCTTCAATGCTAATGAGACCCATGCCCCCGAATTTTCTGGCTAGATACAGGGTAGAAAGGCTTGGATTGAAAGGCTCCAAAATTCCCAGATACTTATATCCTTCATCACCCGCTGCTCCATTTTCTTTCCATCCGATACCTCAATTCCATTACTTTTTGTTAGTTTTTCCTTTTTCTTGTAAAAGTACCACATTTCTTCACTCCAAAATCCATCCTTATATCGGACTTTGCCGAACAAATATACAGTTTTCACTAGAGAATCTAGTTCGTTCTTATTTTTGGCATATAATTTTAGATCGTCCATGAACAGTAGATGATTTAGTACTGGAGCTCCCTTTCCAAGTTTGTACTTTGCTTTCATTGTCGCAATATTAGTGAGAGAGGAATAAGGCATATGATAAAAAGTAGTGTCGATAGGCTGTCTCCTTGGGCTTGGAATATACCTTTCTTTATGTCCACATCACCTAGAATTTGTTCACTGATTTTCTTAAACAGAAATAAGCTCTCTCAAACAATCTACTTTCAAATATTTGAACATTTAGGTGCGCACGACCAAAGAAATGAAGGCATTTTTATACAAAGCAATGGCAAACCGATGGCATATTCGAATTGGCATCCTGGTGAGCCGAATAACGGTTGGGGCTATGAGGACTGTACATTCTACTATAAGGGGGGATTATGGAACGATTCACCATGCTATTACAGTAGAAAATATGTATGTGAAAAAGAAAAAGGTAAGTGCTTTAGTTCTTTTAAAACTTATCCCCCTTTGTTTTTCACAGTAATGAAAGATGACTTAATAGTAATAAAAATGAGAAGTATGTTGGACATAAATACGTAAACTTTCACTAAAAAGATGTTTGAGTACATCGGTCGCTTTAGAAACTGGCTTTCTATCAACTTTGGCATTTGTTAACGTTATTCGTGAATTTCACAGAAAATCAATTTCTATATTGCTGACAATTTTTTGTTTATTTCATTTAGAGGTAAATGTGAAGCCAACTAATATATCTACCACTGTAACTCCAGGTAAGTAAGACTCAAAGTAAGTGTATTTATAGTGCATATGACACGAAACTGTTTATTATCTCAAACAAATAACTCTTAAAATTGTAGAGTAAGCTCTTGTGTATATTTCTATTTCCATATTTCATTTTCTTTGCATAATAAAGAAATTTACATAAAATTAGATATCAGTGAAGGTTCTATATCTTTGTTATCATCAAACGAAACTTACTAGGTCGATATACCATTATGCCAAAATTACCTGCTATACGTCTGTTTGCCGGAAACAGGTATAGAAACTCAAGATCATTTATTACACGTTTCCGGTCGTGCATTTTAAGATACCCCGGTTCCCACTTTCGAGTACGGGTAGCGTCATTTTGTAAAATTTGCATCGATATCTGTATATGGTTACTCGTAATTACCGTACATATTCTGTCGCAGTAGTCCATAGTCTATAACGAGAAAATAGAATAAAATATAATCAACTGTGAAAACATCAGTAAAAATTTCTAAATAGAATGACGCTACCCGTACCCGTAAATCAGAACATCTCTAATTACGCTTGTATACACATTGCATTGAAAAGCTTAAATCCATTAAAATGATATACTTATGAACAACCATGCGCATGAATAAATGCACAGCATTAATTTGCTGTTATATGTGATTAAGTCTGTTGAAGTATAATTATCGCATATATAATTATATAGAATTTAGAAGGATTTGAACTATTCCGTGTGCATATATAGAGTTACATATAAAAATGTAACTGGAAAGTATGCTATATACACACGTTAAAACATAGGCGTACGAGACAGGGGAGCAGAGGGGGATTTCCCTCAACCACAATTACAAATTTAAAAAACCAAGGAAATTAGGGCAAATGCTGGGATGAATCAAGAAAAATTCGCGAAAGTTTATAACAAAATGTGTTAAACTCTGGGGCCAAATAGTAGTTAAAGTAAACGATGTTAGTGCGAAAGTCAGAATAGCTTATCTTAGACTTAACTACTATTTAACTACAGTTAAAAGTTTTATACGGCCGGCCCCACGATACTTCAAAAATGACCCCAGGAAAAAATCAGCCCCGTACGCCTGTGAGTTTAAGTATAACTCTTATATAGTTGTCATCTTATGAACTAAATGTTTTATATAGTCACAAGTATTACCAAACACGCACTCGCTTGTCATTATAACCGTATAACCATTGGTTGTCCATCTGGCTTGGTTATAAACGTAAACTCTGCGTTTTGGGGTAGAAGAGACAAAACTCGTTGCACCTTTGTCAGTGTAAAGTCCTGTGGCGTAAAGGATATCCTTACTATTACAAATAATTTGAAGAAGAAATGCGATCATTATGAAAGCTGCGATCTCCATGCTTCTGAAACGGAGCCATATCTCACTCATCCTTGTCCAACTGTTTATAAGTATTTGGAAGTTAACTTCACTTGTGCTAAAGGTAATTTTTTCACTATACTTGTGGTGAAGTTGTGTTATATATACTTCATTTGTCAAAGTTATTGGAAATTCATTTTCTAAATACTCGGAAAACGTGAATAGAGCTAACTAAAAATCTAAGCTACTGCTCACATGTTTTCTAGATCGCTATTACGAGCGTTCATGGGCTGATAGTTACATGCATGGGCATGATCAAGCAAGTTCGTACTATGGCGCGCGCATGTATATAAAGTACTATTGAACATGAACTTGTTAGTTTTCGTTCACTGCGCTAATTTTTACCTTCGTTTAAACTTTTTCGTTAAATTATGAGCGATGGTTCAAAAAAGTTGCGCGATGAAAATTTTCAAAATATATATATATGTATGAACAAATATCGTATAAATATGCGACATAAATACAAGAATGGGTTTAGCAATTTATCGAAGTTTTGAAAATCATGCCAATAGGAAAAGTTGGAATTATTTAGTCATAGTACGCAAATTGGCGACCTAAATTGTCATTAGATTATTATTTACATTTGCATCTTATCGATCATGTAAGATTCATGTGAGTAAATAGACCTTGCATGCCTGAAATACTTTATGGAATAGGACTAAACAAATATTTCCGTACTCCTGTACAACCCAAAGGGTAGTTAACGTGCAGACGCTTTTTTAGCGTCAATTTGCGTACTTAAATAATTCCAAATTTTCCTCTTGTCATGATTTAATTGCCAAACATGAATTCTTAAAATCGATAAACGCAGACCCTTGTTGACGTTGTTACACCACGATATTAATCAGACCTGGAAAAATTTGACTTTTTCAAATGTTCCTCAAAATCGACTCAAAAGTGTGTAAAAACATTAAAACAATGAAATAAATAGTAATTTACCGTGTGTGTACGTGTGCAGCAATAAAGTTGTGATAATTTGTGCTCTTAAATATTTAATGATCGGTTGAATGTGCGGATGTGTAACTTCTTTAGCGAAAGTAATTGAAATTTGTTAAAGCATACAGCATAATTTCCCCCATTCAATCTATATTGAGACGCCATCTTTAATTTTTTTAATATACACAATTATACACAGAAAAAAGCCAGGAATGTCCATTGTACAGAGTGTCCAAAAAATATGCCCCTCCCCCAAATCTCTTTTTTCAGTTTTCTTGGAAGATTCAAATTTTTCCACTGAATTGATCAACACACAAATGAAATAAGGCAGAAGCCCAAGCAGCGAAAGAAAACAGCTGAATTAAAATGGATGGAAAACAGCAAATTCTGGGTATTTTAACCATCTTGCCAGTTGCCAGGGCTTTTTCCTCCTTTTTGCTGATCTTTGCATGAAACAAAATCCTGATAATGAGACCACAAATCCAGTTTTAGAGATGATAGGTAAGTATCTGTTAGAGTCGTTCGTTTTGATTTTAAAAAAGCGTTCGATCTCATCGATCATAATATCCTAATGAGAAAACTCTCCAAACTTGGCCTTCCCCCCACGATCATGTGCTGGATTACCGATTTTCTACAAGACCGCAAACAAAGAGTAAAGCTAAGCAACGAATGTTACTCAGAGTGGGGAATCATCCCGGCTGGAGTGCCTCAGGGAACCAAACTAGGCCCTTGGCTTTTCACAGTCATGATTAATGATCTCGACGTGGCAGGTGTAGATCTGTGGAAATTTGTAGACGATACAACGTTATCAGAAACCGTTTGTAAGCATCAAGCAAGTGGCATGCAAGGCTATGTGGACGACTTTACCAGGCAGTCCCTAGCTAATAACTTTGTGTTAAACGATGAAAAGTGTAAAGAAGTGCGTATCTCTTTTGGAAAATCCGAACCATCCTTTGACCCTGTAGTCATTAATGACAAATCAATCGAACTTGTCACATCAGCCAAAATCTTAGGTCTTAATATAAACAATGACCTTAAGGAGGCTCCCTACAGTTTTAATTCTGTGTCACGGGATCTGTAGCTGTACAAAGTTGTACAAAGTACAAACGAAGTTTATGTATTATAAACAAACCTTTAGTATAGTTTAAAATTTATATCACGAGTTCATGAATCACGATTGCGCCAAAATTTCGTTGTCCCACGCGTGAGTATTCGAGGGCTTGTCTCGCGTGAAAAATGAAATCCTGATTTTTCTGACGTCACACACAAACTATAAATAAATTTTTCTCCTGTTTCCTTCGGTAATTTTTTTTTTAATTTGCATACGATACAGAAATCACAAAATGCATATAATATGCGATTTTAAAAAAATCCATTTTTTTATTGCAAAAAAAACGTTTTTTTGAGATTAGAAAAATTCGGCTCCGAGGAATTTTTTTAATACGACAATCTCTAAATCGCGTTGTTACCATGGCAACGTAAATATTTAGAAACATTTTTTGTTCTTCGTAATCCGCAATATTGTGGCAATCTGATGGCCAAGTCTCGTGACCATACCTTGCAATATCAGCAAATAATGGACCTTAGAGCACATTTGCGTGCTACAGAATTAAAACTGTAGGGAGCCTCCTTAAGTGGAAAACACATATTTCTGAGGTTGTACGGAAGGTGTCTACTAGACTATATTTCCTTAAACAACTAAAACGTGCAGGCCTTGTATTCCGCGAGCTACGACTATTCTATTTGACCTGCATCCGTCCTTTGACAGTATATGCCTGCCCAGTGTTCCATAATTCCCTACCTACGTACTTATCTGACGATCTCGAGAAGCTGCAGAAACGAGCACTTCGTATCATCTTTCCTCATTTGTCCTACCAGAATGCGCTGCAGGAAGCCGACCTTGATACATCATATAATAGAAGAGAAATTCTCACCAAAGACCTTTTCAATAAAATTACACAAGATCCATCGCATAAGCTACATGCACTACTGCCAGAGAAAAACCAGACTAACCTAAACTTGAGGAAGAACTGGATGTTTCAAGACACAGTTTGTAAAACAGACAGATTTCGGAAGAGTTTTTTACCAACAAATGCTAATAACAAATATTTGGATAATTAATACATTTCTTAATATTTTTATAGTATATATATAGTAAATGTTTTTTATAATATAAAATAGTTATGAATTTTTATATTTCGAATCCCTTAGTATATATAGTACATTTCCTAATTTATTTGATTAATTGTCATGTATATAGTTCGAAAATAATTCAGCTGATTTGTAAGAGGCTGCACATTTTTGAACGTAATAAAAATCTATCTATCTATCTATTCACCAAATTTCCTTAATTTGGACGGGTTGCAAAATTGGTGTAGCCACCTTAAGTGATTCTAGATTATCAGTTAAATATCTATGTATTGGCATGATAGGATAGTTATTCCATCCAATACAAAAACCTGAAACTTCCATCAAAGCTAACGTAGTAATACTACAAAATATTGTGGGTAGCATTTTTTGGGACACCCTGTATACTGAGTCATATTTGCATGCACTCTCCAAACAACACAAGTGAAGTTTCACGCTGCTATTCCATGTTGCTAAGTGCATAATTGAGCTTCTTCACAACATAAGGAGGTTCCAAACCAAAAATATGTTCCTCACAGCATAAGTCAGCCAGGCTCTGTACAATTGCATGCTACTTATGTAATACACTGTAACACTGATAGCCATAAGACAGGTTCCTCGGAGAATAATATTTCAGCTGAGGAAGTTCCTCAGATGAAATATTGAGAAACAATATCCCTATCATATCCCTGGATCTCAATTATATTGGTCGCAAAATTGCTGAGGAAACAAAAGAATGTTCAGATTCTATCAACAGGTTATGAAGAACACTTCCAAATCTAAAAATAGGCTGAAATGGCAGATAACTAAACATCTGAAAAATTCAAAATGTTCCTCAATCGTGTTGCTAAGGCAAATGTTCCTCAGCATCCCGAGATCCCACTTTTTTCCAGGTCTGATTCATTCATACTTATTAACCGTCCCAGTAAATTTTTCACGCCACATCCATCACGATTTAACGGGAAAAGTCTAAACAAGGTAACAATTAGCGCAGTGAACGGACTACACAAGTTCATGTGCAATAGTACTTTATAATGCTTGCGTGCGCCATAGTACGAACTTTGTTGTATTTCGTGTTTGGACACTTGAGTTACGAAATGTTCAAAAATATTATTGCTGACGTCAGCATTATTTCAATGGCACAATTTGATATTAAAATGCTTGGTTTAAGGTTACGAAGTGTGCTAATGGAACCTAAAAAATAATCTTAACATTTTGCGTAAAACTCGTCTTTATCTTGGCAGTTGATACAAATTTGGCTGCCATGTTGGTGTGCAATGTTTTGATTCTTTTCATTGTTGGATTAAAAGTATTGGATTAAAAATTTATTTGCCTTAGCAAGCATTTCAAAACAAAGTTGTGCGTCTGCACAAGCTTTTACAGCCTTTGAAAATAATGAAATAACGTCAGCAATAATATTTTTAAAAACTCCGTAACTAACTCAAAATGTTAGCTGAACAGTCGTAATAGCGATCTACAAAACATATGAGACAGTCAGCGTTCATGTGATCGGTGAATTTACACCAAAACGAGGTTTTAACATGAAATCGAGGCGGAAGGCCACCGAACTAATTTGGTCTCATGTATTTCACGTTTTGGGAACGATTCCCCTTTTCCCCACGTGGCCTATATATAATCAGACCGACATTTTGTAAACGCGATGTATACATTACCTTCGAATGCTGTATAACAAATTGATCAGTTGTCCAATAACAGCGCCTTTGGCTTTACACTGTTGATTCAAAAGAGTCGTTTCGAAACATTCAACAACATGGTACTGTGCACGAATCGGGTCTTAGGTTGCAAAGAAACGGGAACTACCATTTTGACCCCAGAACGACTCTTTTAAAGGGATACAAACGTCTCTTTTGAATTAACAGTGTCATATAGTCGTTAACTACCAGGATTAAGTTTTAAGAAATCAAAAACAAGAGCCTGTGCACCATTATGTCCTTTGTAACTTTGTTACAGTTTGATTATTACTCGCCTTGAATATTATAACGTTTTGGAAACATTGCTTATTTCATTATTTCTTATATAATATGTAAGAAAATTATCATGCACGTATCATCGCTATCGAGATATAAGCTGTATCGACAATCATAAGTGAAACAATATGCCAATGACATTCTTCGATATAGTTTAAAATATTGGAACACAATTGGCATCGATATTTCATAATTATTAGCAGTTACACGGCCCATTTTGTTGTGCATGACACTTTTGATAACCAAAAATCGATTTTTGCCAAAATATGTAATGCTATTTATATCTCCTCAGGTACTTTCGCCAACAATTGTAAACCTGGATGGACAACTTTCAAGGCCAATACTCGTCGCTGTTATCGCTTGTATGACACACCTAAGACATGGAGTGATGCCAGAACGACTTGTAAGATTGCTGGAGCTGAGCTGCTTAGTATTGCTGGAAAGTAAGTTGATGAATTCGTAATATAAACAGCATGGGCCGTGCTGTGGCTGTATATCTGTGCAGGAGAATTCTGCATATGTGGATACTACAACTCATTAAACAATGATTTCTTTTGAATTCTCTACATGAATGATTTTTATGGGTTTTAGTACCAGCTATACATCCTCATTACTATCACTTCAGTTCTCGACGAGATTTTGACGAGAATAGAAACAGAAACCTCTGAAATGGTACCCCCTATATATTTTTACCAGGCCGACATCAACTCGCATACAAGGATTGTGTTAAAATGAATTTTATACTGATAAGTTACAGATCGCTTTATTTGTTTTATTGTGTTTTTGTCATCATCGTCGTCATATCGTCATCTGATATTATTTTAACACTTAACTACATCGACCTAACAATACATTTAAATTCTACAGACGTTCATCCTCTTAATGTTTAAATACGTGTTGTCTCTGCTGTTAATCAGTTTATATTTCATTCTATTCATTCATCCATATCACAAATGCGGACATAGATAGATAGATAGATAGATAGATAGATAGATAGTATTTATTAGAAATTACATTTGCAGCTGGATAGCTGAATTGCGTAAATCTTTACATCTATAACAAATTTTAAAATACAATTGTTAAGATAGCCTACAATAATCAGTTAATATTAAAAAGATAAAATGTCTAAATTTTCTACTTTACTTACAATTACTGTATATGAAACTGTTTTTCAACCTATTGGTTCTACATTTGGGCACATTAAAGTTCCGTTTATTTCTAAGGTTAATGTTACACATGTTCTGATCAGGTAATAAGCAGTGTAACTTGTGATTACTATTGGACGCGATATCTTGGAAAAGTTCTTTCGTAAGGCTGTCTCTTCGGTCGTAAAGGGAAGAGAGGCCACTAACCGCCAGGGCTTCTCGATAACTCAGCTGGTGAGAGAAAATTATTCTTAGGGCCCGTTTCTGCAGTCTTTCTATATCGTCCGCTAGGTATTTTGGAAGTCCGTTGTGAAAAACTGGGCAAGCGTACTCAGCAATGGGACGAATGCAAGTTACATAAAATGTTAATAAGTCTTTTGTTTGCAGATTTGCTCGCATAGCATGCAGTTGTTCGTAATAGCATGAGCAATTGTAAGGATAGCGGGAAAAACCAAGAACTTTTCTTTTCAAGGAAGGACGAGATAATTTTTCTTGATTTAATGATTGAAATATTTGCATATAACTGGCGTATTTTATCTTCAAACAATTTAGTTTTGAAACGTTTGAAAAGAACTTCAATCTCCATTTTTTTCCATTCAGTTCAGAGCAGCCATATACAACAAGTTTAATGGAGCGAGCATGGTATTCAAACGTCTGGATTGGACTGAATGATTTAAAAACAAAAGGTGTTTATGAATGGTCAGATGGTTCTTCAGTTTCCTGGACCAACTGGTATGCTGGACAGCCTGATGAGAGACGAACAGATAAAAGTTGTGTTTACATGAGTTTGAGGCGAGGTAAACGCGGTTGGATGTACTGGAAAGATTCGAATTGCACGAATAAATATGCCTTCATGTGTAGATATGACATTGGTAAGTTGATCAACTTATGAATATCAGTTACATAAGATAACACTGTTAAGTTGTCCGCGAATTGTGTTCCGCATTTGGAACGGTGTATGAGAAACAATCTGTGGCCGCATGGGTGGATTTTCAGACTACTGGATGCAAGTTCCGACCAGGAATAGTTACTTTTCATAGATTAATATATAACGGCCAATAAAGTCAAACTACAGTAGTTAGTGACTGAATACCTCCACCATGAAAAGTAGAATCATAATCTAAAGAGAAAATCTGAATGACTTCAGATTTCGCCAATTCTTCCCTTACTTATAGTTTTAAATAGCCCAAAAGAAAGATTCTATGCCTTTTTTCATTCTTGAAGATGCGTTTTTGCGATTATTTCCGTTTTTGTATAATAGTAATGAGATCCAAAGATTCAAATAAATATTGCGTTTAATTTATTAGATCTTACATGTAGTATGCTCTCTCCCTTGCAAGCTGTTGCATTTTATTTATAAAAGATGAATACAGAAGCACTTTTCCATTTTAAAGCTTGTACAGTGTTACTTTATTATAAAGGGTTTCCAGGAAAATTTCACTGCATTGTGAAAGTTATTACGGAACTAATTATTCGCGAAATGTTAAGAAAAAACGGCAAAGACAATTTGCATGATTTAAAACTATAGCTCGACACACACAGGCACAGAGTTTCAATGAATTCATTTTCATTCTGAATTAACAACTATTTTATTATTATTCAATGCACAGTATAACCGTTTTTCTTGCCAACAAAATGTTTTCGTAATTTCATCATGCATAAATGTTTTCAAAATTTCATAAAGATAATAATAATAAATAGATAAATAACTATTCAGTGCTTATTTCCTGTATTTTTGTGTTTTACTGCAGGCACCACAGAAAAGCCGGTAACTGTTCCTACAGGTAAATTGTCTTTTTCGTTATAAAGCATGAATAGGTCTGTGTAAGCGAATTCGTGTGCATATGTGTTATTTGTATCTTTTTATACTATATTTTATGTCTTTTTACATTGTTTTAATTAGCTTTCGATGGAAAATGCAATGGTGCTGGATGGGTAACAAATAACAATTTGGCCTATTGTTATTACTATAAAGGCAGTACAAATAGGTAGGTGAATAGAAGAAATTCACAAAGAAAAGAGATTTGTCAAGGAAACTTCACAAATAAATACTGCTAATACTGCATGTACGGAGCTTGAATCCGATATATATATATATATACACGCATGTCTGGATGCGCATGTGTCTGAGTATTGTACCACATGCGCTTGGTGAGGGCAAGAGTAAGGTGTATATAAATACGAAGTCACTCGCATCTAGACTGCGTTACAAGCTGCACTGACGAGCCGTTGAACGGCGAAACATGCATGTCTGCAGATTTGACTATATATATATACCGTTCATATATATATATATGAACCGAATTCAGTCGCCTGAAGATCGCCTCGCTTATAAAGTTAGGCGTGAAACACCGTGTAGCGACGGCTTAATTTTATGAATAAATTATAACATATTATATTTTTGCTCTACTTTGAATGGTATTGAGCACTCTTTATTCTACTACAAACAAATCAAATTTCAATTTATATATATATATATATATATATATATATATTCGCTTACCTCAAAACTTGTCTGCAACCACTTGTCTGTGGTGCGAGGTTGTTTTAGATTGGGTAAGGTGGTGTGAAGTGGTGTGAGGATATGTGTCTTCTTCCTAACTCAATTAAGCTTGTTTGGAACTAAAGCCTAATTCGGTAAACTATGTATGTATTTATTTATTTATTTATTAATAATAGAAATAATATGTACTCTACTATATTGTTTTAGTCAAAATTGGCTGAATGCTCAATATGCCTGTGTGGACAATAGCGCGACCCTTGCAAGTATACAAAATAAAGAAGAAAACGAATTTGTCAGAAAATTATCGAACAATACAATCTGGCTTGGTTTGGAAGCAAAAGGAGTATTTCGAGGTAAACTTCACTATTCTTACACATGCACTTTTGGATTAATTGTAAATTAGTTGGCTATAAATATTAGTACAGCAAATACTCAATTAACCCCTTCTCAGATCGACCCTCTCCACTAACCTTCGCCCTAATTTAGACGTGAAAGTTTATTAAGCTTCCCATCCCCCCCCCCCCCCCGAACCCCTAGTTCTCCGTCACAAGAAAGAAGCACATATGTGCTTATTCACGGTAGTTTATAGTGTTTGCTACCTACAGTACTGCTTCTTTCGTTTAAATTAAATCAATCCCCTCCTCCTCCTCCATCAGAAACATTTGGAAAATGAAATGCCCTCGTGGGGCATAACAAATTTCGTTGTATTACATTGTAAGAAAACATGATAAAGTAACCCATATCATTATACCGATATTTCACTGGGGCACGAGAATCCAGTGGGGAATTTATTTCATAGCCATAACGCATACATTATTTTGACATACAAATAAATAGGGGACCTACGCCTTTCTTACTGTATATATTACGATTTATCTCCCTGTTTACATCTTGGAATTATTGAAGAATGTTTTCATTTTCATCAAAGTAAACTGGAGAGTACAGTTTTGCTTCTTCTCCTCGGAAAGGACATCTTTCAAAATGCGTTTAAATTATGAAAGATGTCCGTGTTGAGATCGCAATTGCATTTCTCACTCCTCAGTTATGCTGAGGAGTGAGATATCTCACTGATTCTTGTTGCTTTTTTACCCCACATACTGCCATTGTTGCTGATATGGCACTTACCTAATCAACTTGTTAAGATTAGCTAATTTACTAGCTAATTTATTGTGATCTCGAAAGGTCATGTATGGTCAGATCATCAACCAGTGCGATATACTAACTGGGCTGTCGGTCAGCCTGACAGTTATAATGGTCTCGATGCTTGCGTAGAAATGAATCCGGACACTGGAGTTTGGAGTGATAGAGATTGTAACGAGTTTAAAGATGTGGTTTGCAAGAAACCTAAAAGTAAGTTTGCACGTTGTAATAGTCCTTTTGCAACAACTGCAGGTTGATAATGATGATCGATGACAAGCATTTTGAGATTATATTTTAAGACGACGTTTTCACGTATTTTTCAAATATCATTAAAGTGCATCTGAAATCGTCTCACAAATCGCAACATGTAAACGTACCTTAAAGCTACAAAGTTGTTTTTTTATGTTTCGTATATCATTATAATTACGAATGTTTACCAAAAATTCATATAAATATTTTGTCTTCAGTTAATACGGAGTTGCCGATAGTGAGCACTCATACTTGCGATGTGACAGCCAGCGTTGTTACGTTAGTAAAGACTGTGGAATTAGTTACAAGAAAATTACCTATATATGCGGCATACGTCTTTTTATAGCAATTTGCAAACATGTTCGGATTCTTTCTTAGGTCTTACTCCAGTCACCAAAGCTCCTATAATCTATCCAACACCAGGTAAGAAGAGAAATTTGTATCTACAATGGAAGTTGCTGTATTTCCTAGTGTTTTTCCAGATTTTCTATTTTTTTGGAATAATATGATCGAACCAGAAGTAGAAAAAGTATCGGATCCTGGGAACCTAGTTCCCAGAAATCAAGAAACAACACTCCAATCATTCCAATGTCAAAATCAATCAATGATCATTGAACCTCGAGCATTAATTGTTAATTTTGGTTTCCAAGTAAATCCACTACCCTCTACGTACAGTAGCAGGCTTATCTCAACCGCAGTGGGGCAGCGCGCTAACTGCATCTGCCACCTAATATAAGCGATACGGTAAATTTTACTCTAAAATTTTACAGGTTCTTCACTGTGTAAGAAAGGCTGGACGTTATTCCAAGGAATGTGTTACATTAGAGGAAACGATACATCTAGCGAATATTTGGCATGGCTGGATGCTGAGAAAAAATGCCAAAGTCTTAGTGGCAATAATGGCCATCTTACTAGCGTTCGCAGCCTAGATGAGCAGAAGTTTCTTGTGTTTCTTATGAAGTAAGTGGTTTTGTTCCCCTCCATGAAAAGAAAGAGTTTGGTATTATAACATGGCCCATGCGTGCCTGATACACAATGTTGGTTTTAATGTTGACAAGCTTCTATCGTGTAATTACATTATCCGTATTAGACCGAAGGAATAGAAAGGTGTCCGTTTTATCGAGGTCACTACGATGACGATGAGTTTTAAGGCTCTGTTAACAGTTTTAAATGTTCGGGAACTAATTACAGACCCGCAGTTCATTATCTTTTGACTAAATGTAAAACTTTGTCGCTGTCCATGAGAAGCGTTCTATCATATTGCACGTTCAGTTAACAGTTTTGCTGAAACATTTTTTCTGAAAATGATATATTTCCAGATCTAGCTATAGTAGAAATATTTGGATTGGTTTGAACGATCTTGGTACTGAAGCTGAGTACAAGTGGAGTGATGGTTCAAATTATAACTACGCAAATTGGAACCACGGAGAACCGAACGACTATAACCGACAGGAGGATTGTGTCCATATGCAATGGAATGGGAAATGGAATGATCACCATTGTCAGATGAAATTTTCATTTATCTGCAAGGCATATAACGGTATGTTTGACTTACTCTTATAAATAACATGTAACACACCAAAAACTTCAAGTAAGGGGTGTAGTTACAGTACATATATCCTCGCTTTGATATTTCGTTTTGGTTGATTTAGAATCCTATAAACTGCCTTTAAAACCAACAGAACAACCTAGACCTGAAAATGGTAAGTAACTCAGAACTGATGTTCTTTTATGTTTTTAATTCTGTTAATAGCAATATATTTATGCCATCCATTCGCATTTACTGATACATCCTTTCAGAAAGTACATCTTCGTAGAGCTTCGTTTTCGCGATTGATTTGTTATTTCTGGCTTATTTGCCTAGTCATATATACAGTTAATGTCGGGATTTGCTCTCCACACGACAACAACTCACATTTTAGTATATATTTAATGATCTCACAAACCGCTTCGTTAAATTTAAAGTTTTATCACAATCTCGCATCCATTCCGCGCCCGCATTCAAACTGTCCAGTTTGTGTCCATATAAGAGTACTTCATTTTATGAGGTATATAACTAAACTATAATGTTTATAATATGAAAAATAACTAAACTGTCCGAATTCCACACACACTCCCCCTATTTGATTCAACCGTTCGAAGCAAATACTGTACAGTTCCAACTAATGTTCAAGTTCTTCTTTTTCCGCGATTCTCCTTATGCGTCCAGCAGCTACGGCAGCTGCTTTCCTTCTTAGCTGGAATTATCTGGCTTCTGCACTCAACTTCGAATTTCGCTCTACAGGTGGATCGTCGCAGGTTAACTCCATTGGGTACAGTTGTTGCAGAGCACGTTCCAAATACGATTTCCCAGCTCGAAGTCTTGCTCCTCGAACTACTCCATCTCTGCCTGTGATAGGCTCGACTACAATACCGATGTTCCACTTTCCGCGATTCCGTTCTTGGTTTTGAATTAGAACTACGTCACCAGCTTTGATTGTTGTTTCCTTTCCTTGGTTATTGAGGTTGTGTCTTTCTCTTAGTCCCGTCAGATACTCCCTAGTCCATCGAGACCACATTGCATCCTTGCAGCGGGATAGGTACTTCGCTCTTTTCCTCAACTCTGTTTCTTCGATAGCACTAACGTCGTCTTCTGGCAGAAGGTTGGGTTGCATGAACATCATGGAATTTGGTGTTAATGTCGGGAGTTGTACATCGTCCTCTGCGTAGCCCAGGGGCCGGTTGTTTACCGCGACTTCAACATCCAGTATTACATCTTCAAGCTCTTCCCATTGTAGATTAGCCCGCCCGACGGTCTTGTATAATGCTCGTTTCATCAGGCCAACCATCCTCTCAAATTGACCACCCCACCATGGCGCCTTGCTGAGGTTGAACTGCCAAGTGATGTTTTGGTGTGCGAGGTAATCTTGAAGTTGCTAGTCTTTCATGATGTTGTTTAACCACTTAGCGGCCGCGATGAAGCTCTTCCCATTGTCGGAGTACACTTTCTTCGGTATCCCCCTTCGTGCTATAAACCGCTTCAGTGATTTGATGAAATTCTCTGCCGTTTGATCTGGCAGCAGTTCTAGATGAATCGCTCGTGTAAGGCTGCACGAGAACAATAGAACGTATGCCTTACCATCTTTATTCTGCTTCACTTTGTAAACTATCGGTCCAGCGTAGTCCACCCCGAGAACTTCGAATGGAACTGATCCGACAGTTCTGTCCGTTGGTAGGTTGCTGACCGGAGGATGGTGATATGCTGTCACTTGGAACTTTTTGCAACCGTAGCAATTTCTGATGACTTTCTTTGTTAGTTGTCGCAGACGAGGTATCCAGTAGTGCTGTCTTACGTACGCCATGGTCAGACCAACTCCCCCGTGAAGTGTTTGGACGTGGGCGTCGTGAATTATCTTCTCACTCAGGGTCGCACACGGATGTAGATATGTCGGATATCTTCCTTGAATTCTCCCCCGACACTCGTACAATCCCTCGTCATTTCTTTGTAGGTTGAGTTTCAACTGTTCTTCTTTGAACTGTTCCGTTTCAATGTGTGCCTCTGTCGTTCTTTTCACCCAGAAACTGATTCGTGCGTTGGTTTCTGCAGTTGTCAAGGGGCCATTCGATCGTTCTGATTTGATGACCTTGCAGTTGTGAAGGAATCTAGCTATCCAACCGAAAATGCGAACCGCTTGCCAAAGTCTGTGTTTCGTTAGGATCTCGTCTCTGTCGTCTTTCGTTTCCATGGCAGCGGTGAACAGTTCCTTGATTTGCTTGACTTCGACCTCCAATTCGTTACTTGGCGCTGGATGTACATCCGCCGGCCATTGATCTGGGTTTGACAACCATGGTGGTCCTTTTAGCCAGGATTCGGCTAATTTATCAGTGGTGCATCCTCTGCTTCCGAGATCGGCTGGATTCTGATCTGTTCTCACATGTCTCCACTCGATGTACTCTCTGGCGTTGATCTTCCTGGTTCCGTTGGCCACGAATTGCTTGTATGTACCTCCCCCTTTTATCCAATACAGGGCTACAGTACTGTCCAACCAACCATAGACAGATCTCACGGGATACCCTTGCAATGAATTATTTACGTTGTCGACAAGATTAGTTGCCATATGTGCCGAGCTGAGACAAGTTCGAGTCGTGGAATCATTAGATCTTTCTTCGCTAATCTCGCTTTGGCTGCGATTAAGCCTTGGGTAACACCCGATTCTTGATGTAATACGGCGTACACGGCTGCTGCGGTTCCCTTTTTGCTGGCATCTCCAAACGTGTGCAAATCTACCGCTTTGATTGGCTCTTCGAACGTGGCAAGGCTTCGGGGTGCATCTAACTTCTCTGGGAGGCCTTTCTCGAACTTTTGCCAACAACTTAGCATATTCTTTGGCACTTCTTCGTCCCAAGGTAGGCGTTGGTCGCACGCGTCAAGGTAAACGAACTTTCCCAAGAGTGATGTTGGCGAAGCAAGTCCAAGGGGGTCATAGATTGAAGCAAGGAACCGTAGCATCTCTCGTTTGGTAATGGCAGTGGTCTTGGCTGGGAAGGCTACCGAGATTGTATCTTCTACTTTATTCCACGGAAGTCCCAACATCTTCGTTTCGCCTGGTTTCACTCCAAGTTGATCCTTTGCATAGCTTTGGCTGTTATCTGAAGGCTTGACATTGTCCTCCAACTCCGACACGTTCGAGTTCCACTTATGTAAATCGAACTTTGCTTGCCCGAAAATCTCTATCGCCGTCTCTTTCAACTCACGAACTTCTCCTCTGGTCTCTCCTCCAGTAATGATGTCGTCAACAAACAAGCTTCTTTCGATCTCTTCTACGTCTTGCGGATACTTCTCTCGTAGACTTTCTAAGTGCTGTTGAATTGTTGCTCCTAACAGGAAAGGTGATTGGACAAGTCCGAATAATGCACGAGTAAATCTCAGGACTTCGAATTCCAATGTCTCCTTGTCCCTGATCCAATGGAACCTTAAGGAATCTCTATCTTCAGGTTGGATACGGACTTGCAAGAAAGCTTGTTTGATGTCACCGCTCAGCGCCAGTGTAGAGGAGGGCCGGTTTCCAAGCATTCGTTTAATGATGGACTGTTCTCCCTGGCTTTGGCTGACGCATCATAAACTATCCGCATTTTTGTAGACTCAGCAGACTTCCGAATCACCGCTTTATGGGGACAAGAATCCCTCTGGCTCCTTGGTTACTTTCTCAAAAATTCCTTCTTTCAACTGATCTTGGATGATTTCGTCATATTGGTTAAGGATGTCTGGATCACGCTGGAGTTTCTTCAACAGGTTCGTCAACCGTCCTAGGCTGTTGGTCTGGTTGTTCGGCAGTGGGTCATGGCCCGGTTCCACAGCAACCCGGTTTGATACCACCCCTCGTCGCTTTGCTGCAGTTGTTCCTTGAACTCTTCGTCGACAAGCTGTTGGGTTTGGTTTGGTTGATCCTGAAGCCAGAGAACGTCTAAACTGCACAACTGTTCGTAGTTAGCTGAAGAGGTTTTGGTGTGGTACACTTTACTGAAATCTGCTTCTTCACCCACTGACATCATTGTCCAACCCAATGTTGTGCGTTCTACGATTGGCTGTCCAAGTTGTCCGAGTTTGGGCTTAGTGCTGCTCTTTACCCTCGAGAAGTCACTGGCTCCGAGTATAAGGTGGATAGGTAATTCTGGTTTGACATCGGTGTCATCCATGGACCAATTGAAAATAACACGCCCTTGTCAACTTTGCTTACTAAAGTCTCCATCTCAAAATTTCCTCTGACATCCGAGACTTTAACGCTGTATTCAATTTTCTGATTTGTAGAACACATCATCATATCGATTCTCTTGTACACGGTTTGCACGGGTTGCTTTCCGAGACGGTTAACTAAGGTGGCTGATATATATGAGCTTCCAGCCCCAGTGTCCAGTAGCGCTCTACATTTTATCCCATCGACCATAACAACTACCACTGGATAGATTACAGTTCCTTTACCAGTAGCTAACATCATTTGCTGTGGTGATTGATCACATATGGATGTGTGGTGTCTGGCATTGCACTTGAGGCATGTCGTTTTGCTGCGGCAGTCTGAAGCTCGATGCTTGATTCCGGTGCAGTTGAAACAAAGTTTCTTTGCTGCTAATTCTTTCTTTCGCGAGGACACATCCACTACTTTGTCACAGTCTACCGATTTATGTTGACTTGAGTTGCAATATACACAGGGTTTGGGTTTCCAGGCTTCTTGCTGGACTTGCAGAAATTTCCCAGATTTAAATGATTTTGATGCACTTTGGTCATTTCCTCCGAATTCAGGCTTTCGCTCTTCTACTGGTACTGGGTTTCTTTCACACCACTTCCGCAGGGCTTCGACCATTTGAGGAAACCCCCACTCTTGCCACTCATCATCCATGCGTACAAGATCTGCTCGAATTCCTGGCAACTTGTCAAGGGTTGTTCTAACATAACCATTCACCTCCCTGATCTTTCCCATGGTTTCTAAAGCTTGGGTATTGGTAACTAATGACTCAAAGAATTCATGTATTTTCTTTGGGTGTGTTCCTTTGACTAGGGGCAAGGAAATGATACTTTGCATGTGAGCATTTGCAACTTCACTTGGTTTCCCATACTTTGCTTTTAGGATATTCTTGGCCCGTTCATACCCCTCTGTCGTAAAGGGAAGGCCATCAATAAATGTCCGTACTTTTGGGACCAATAACTCTTTTGGATAAGAAAGTTTAGTTATTTGACTAACCTCTGCTTTGTCTATTTCCGTTTCGAACTGTCCCCAAAACCACTGCCAATCTAAAGGTGTACCTTGAAAAATGCAGTGATAACTAATTTTTTGCAGTTTGGCACTTAGTACCTTTTTGTAAAAAACTTGCCTCATCTCTCTTCTCTTTTCTCTTTCTGCTTTTCTAGCTTGGTTTCCTCAAGTTTTATTTCCTCTTGGTAATGGCGCCTTCGTTTCTCCTCTTCGACTTTCTCTTCTTCATATCTGAATTTCTGAAGTTCTCTCGCTCGCAAGTCCTTAGCTGCTTCTTTGACTTCATCCATAGTGTCTTCGTAACTGCTAATGTCTTTCTCGATATTAACACTCCACTGTCTCACTTCATCTGCTTGGTCTCCTTTCTCGATTCTGTTTCGTTATACTTCCACTTTAATACTATGAATTTCCTCGATTAAAAAACTTTTCCATGTCTTTCTAATGTTTTACTTTGTTTTCTTCTAGAAGTCTAGGTGTATCATCCCGTGTGAATTTTAACATTCGAATTTTACCTTCGATCTGCTTTTCTAGCTCCTCTAGCGTCGACATAATTTTTTGCTTAGCTGTTATATTATAAATATTTCCTCACCGTTTGTTTTGTTTCGTCAATTTCACGTAGATTTTCTCACTTTTTCGATGTATATTTCGGCCAGAATCCTGCCGGGGTCGCCACTTTGTCGGGATTTGCTCTCCACACGACAACAACTCACATTTTAGTATATATTTAATGATCTCACAAACCGCTTCGTTAAATTTAAAGTTTTATCACAATCTCGCATCCATTCCGCGCCCGCATTCAAACTGTTCAGTTTGTGTCCATATAAGAGACATAAGAGTACTTCATTTTATGCGGTATATAACTAGACTATAATGTTTATAACAGTCCGAATTCCACACATTAATGTTGCCGAGCGCAGCGAACATTCCATTCATGAACAGCTCATGCTCAAATAGAAAAAGAATCGCTGGTTCTGAAAGTTTAATCGATATATATTTTACACTCGATTCATCCTACTTCTAAACAAATTGGCGTAATGACACCTGGCGTACTGTATTCGGGTTTTATATTGGTGCAGTTATGAAATTAAAGCTCATTTACTGTAAAAGTTTTCAGAGATTTCAGTGATTGGTATTTTATCAATAAATTATAGATGGCTACTGTCCCAAAGGATGGATTGCTCATGCCAAATATTGTTATGAGTTTCATACTCACCCCAGCGAGTACAGAACGTGGGATGATGCAAAAGACGCTTGTGAACGAGGTCATAATTCAAGTTCTTATGGAGAATTAGTCAGTATTCATGACGAGTGAGTATACCTGCTTTACGAAATTCATATGGAATATTAGTACTCTTTTTCTGTCGATTAGGGATTTCCAATCTCGGTTTATATTGAAAATAGTTGTTCCTATATTGAAGGGTCGTTACAGCACTTTTGACCAAAGAATAACTTCGAACATGTTATTCACTTATATATAGGTACAAAAAGTATTTTCGTCCTCGATGTAAAGTCAAATCAAAGTAATGCGTTTGTTTACAGTATGTTGAAAATATTTCAAAGAGGTAAAGGACTCTTGACCTTTTTCGAATTTTTGGCTTCCAAACAAAGTCGAGGAGTTGAAATAGCCGAGAAGGTGCGGCAAGAATTCCAAAAACGATCAAAATAATTCAGAAAAGAGTACAATTGTCACGTTATTCGAATCAAAATCGCATAAGCTAATGACTCTTTATTTGAGACGATCACTGAGATACAATGATAGAATAGAATATCGCTCATAAGGAAAAATCGGTCAGCTATAAAGAAGCGATTATATCCACTTTAGTATACACTCAACCATTGTCTATTACATATCCTGCATTCTATTCTGATTGGCTACTCAACCATGGACCATTAATTACGTAACGAACCGGAAAAATGAAAAGAAAGCTGAAAAAAGATAGCGGAAAGCTTTCGTTTTGCAAACCAAGGAAATTTTGTTGATTACAAATTATGCAATTTTGAAAGATTACAGATTATGGCCTGAATACCTTTGGTCCTTTTGGTGCAGTACCTCCGTCTTCTTTAAGGTAACTTCGAGTCCAAAGAGTTGTACAGCAAAGCAAGTTGCTAAACGCTGCAGGGCTGTCTAAGAATGGGCGACAAGAGCAGCGTCGTCGGCAAATAGTAGTTCTCGGACCAATTGTTCCAGCGTCTTTGTATGGGCGCGCAGACGCCTCAGATGGACAAGACTGCCGTCAGTGCGATAGCGAATGTAGATGCCATCTTCATCTTCAACATCGTCAAGACCTATTGGAGCATCTTGCTAAAGAAAATGGTGAAAAGTGTTGGCGCAAGGACATAGCCCTGTTTGACACCGTTGGCAATAGGGAAAGGCTCGGAGAGGTCGTTGATGTGTAGATATGCTTGTATTTGTGTTTGTATTTTTAAACATATTTTGGATGAAAATAATAGGATATCATTTCCTGGTACTAAATGCGTAGACTGCATATGTACGGTTTTACCCTAAGAAGATGCGGGATGAGCTGTATATCTCGGTTTTGCGTATACTTTTGCGTTTAAAATTATACAGATATGATAGAGAAAGCTTACAATTTGAAAATATCCAAAGTTTTGAATCTTTAAGTCTTGTTTCCTGCTCCCATTAACTATCAAAACTTCGCTTATAATTTTCTTTAACATCATGACTTTTATACGGCCTATTATATTATAAAATATTTTTAAAACTCATGCACATGCAAGCCGTATATTTTTAAAGGAAAGTTTCGCCCGGTTGTTCGCAACATAGTTAATAGAAAGTGAAATGGTTAAGAAACTCAGCTTTCGGTTTTGTTCTATGTTATTGTTTGCATTTGTACACGGTCACAGTTATCAGTTGACTAGGCTTCGTCTATTCGCTCATAGGCAATTCAGCCTCGTTGTCTAATTGTTAAATGATCGACAGACTGTATGCTATGTGATCGTCTTTGCACTAATTGTCTTTTTTTATAGGTTTGAAGAATCGTTTATTACAATTCACTTGAAAGGTGCAACGCAACATTTATGGATAGGCATGAACAACAAGCATCTTTACAGATACTTCTGGGCTGATAATTCACCTTCCAATTATTTCAAGTGGAATACACGGGAACCGATTAGGTGGAGTTGGAATAAATGCGTCGAAATCGTTCCTTATCGTTGGGCTGCTGGTAAATGGAATTCTGTGTATTGTTCTAAATGGAATGGATACATTTGCAAAAAAGGTTTGTTCCCAAGGAAATAGATCAACAACAGTTATGTCACTCCCCTCGCAGAGGGCGGGGATTCTCGACCATTCTTATTGGACATCGGGAAACGCAGGCTTACAGGAGAAGGAAATATGGGAAGAAAAGCTTCTCCCACCCTTTCATTGCTCTTGTGAATAGCATGAGGTGCTTCGTCACGCCCTACCGAAACTACAAGTAATACCCAGAGTATGCCCGTTCGCAGGTTAGGGGTGAGCATGACTCTGAGATAACGAATTTGATTGGCTGCTATGAGATCAATAATACCGGCATCGAGATTTGTGCGGGACTTTTAGCTGGGAATACACGAAGAGCGAATGCAGTTTTGCAAAATATGTTTTTCTTTATTTTATACGATTTTCGAGATAAATATACTGGTTAAAGAAACATTGTGAAAAATGTCAGACTAATGTCATACGGAAGTAACATTATTTATGAGTGTATTGTGTTGCCATATTTATTGTTGGTATCAACTGCTCTTTTACATTACTTACAAATTTATGTGGAGTGCAAAATTCTTGATCAGTGTTTGTAGACATATATCAGTGTTTCATATCATGTTGGACATATATATCATGTTTATCTAGATCATATCAGTCAGTTGAGTTTGTACTATTTTTGTGATGTTTGCTATGTTTGCTAATGATGGAAATGTAGACTTGAGAATTGATTTTTAACTGATAATGTCTCGGCTTTGACGTTTATTGATATGTAGAAGTCATACATTTATAATTCAAACACAAACCCCAATCAAAAATGGTCTTAGAAGTCAGAACCATTGCAGGTCTCTGTCTTCTTAAGAACACCCACTGCCTACAACCTTATCCGGTTAGTATTAAAAGTATTTAATTATGCTGTAAATCTAATTAAGCCTGAGTACTTACTTACATCATACAAGTTTGTGAGGGGGGGGGGGGGGTTGTGTGATCAACTATATAAGACTGCAGGATTTAATGGATGTAGTAACAAACAAAATAATACTAAACCTGCTTTTTGCAGAAGGTTTAAGTGGTTATATTCATAACCTTGGTTTGAGATAGAATATTTGTTCATGTTACATGTGAGTATAACAGGATTGGTTGACGTTACAAACAGTTAAGGAATCAACTCCTAATTGACATACTAAAATTATGCATGTAAACAGCATCGCTATGACAATGTCACCAACACTGTTTTCAATAAATGTGAATGTCCCAGTGGCACAAGAAGCACACAACCTATGTTAAGGTACTTGTAATGAGAAAGTCGATTTAATTTTCCTAACCTACTGGCAGCAGCTTGCATGCGTCTTGAGTTGTGCCTGCAACGATGACTGTTCTGTCATAAATTCGTATGTACATATGCCGGATAGTCATGCCTAGCAAGATGTGAAATAACTGCATTGCTGCTGCATGCATACAACCAGCATATGAAAATTATGGTTTAGCCCACAATGACTAAGCGACATACACCAAAGTGTAACAGTCAAAATTACAGAATTACCATAAGCAAAATAATTGTATGATTATTCCATTTGTAATTAGAAAATCATTAAGTTTAGTACTTTCCTCAACAGCCGCTATTTGCGTCGGCAACAAGCACCACACACAATAAATGAACCACAGAAAACAATCTAGAGACGATTATGTATAACGTATTGAAACTCGATACAGCTTCTACTGGCAGTTGAGAAATTATGTTTTGCAGTGTTATATATAGCGTTTTAAATTATAAAATATATAAGTCCTCCTCTATCTAGACCACTCATGACTCTTTGCTTTCTTGTATTAGTCTTACGACACTAACTCTTGATCGTATAAAATCCATTTAAGAAGATGCTCACTTTAATTCCATTTATTCCAAAACTTTCAGTGCCAAAAAATATATATATTGCAATGAAAATGTATCACATTTATTCAAAACTTTCTATTTTGTTTATATTTTAATAACGCTGACGCCCGCATGAATTAAGTGTTGCGGATTGAGCAAGAGAATGCGTATAACTAACTGGATGTATGAAATCCAACATCTGGTCATTCGATTTCCCCAGAATCATGCCCACTACCTAACCTGCGAACGGCCATACTCTGGGTAGTAGATTGGTAATATTGAACAAATGATCAACACCCTTAATACTATAGATAGAATAATTATCATATCATTTTAATCCATCGATATTTGACTGATAAAATGGACCGTTAGCTAGTATTACCGGAAAAGTATAGTGGGAAGTATTTTTAGGGCACCCCGTAAAATAGACAAACCTTTATGAGTATTTATATGTAATATACTAATTACATCTAAATTCTATATTTCCAGCTGCTTCAGATATATCAGTGACACCAACGCCTACACCTAAAGGTAAACGTTTGCTATGTTGAACCATAAGAATAACTTCTACAGAATATCGTGGAATAGCTTCTCAAAAGACTACTCTTATGTTATGGCCATTGATTCAAGAACTACTTAAGCTTATATTAATTAATAACTCATTATTTAACAATTATATATTGAATAAGGTTGAATATGACATGAAGAATATTCAGGGCTGAAGCTGAAAAGTGAGGCGGATAACACAAACAGAGGCCTTGATAATTCTTCACTTCATACGAAAACCGAATTCAATCATTGTTTTATTATTTATTTAAAGATATATATAATTACACTGCGAACACAGGTGGAAGCTCAAATAGAATAGTTACGTATATTACGCTGAATAAAATATGCTTTAAATTAACTGTTGAATCGCATTCAACCTCTTGGTTAGACAAACATATAATTATTTCTTTATAATTCTTTAAAGTAGTTAAAATTTCTATTATTTATATATCACTAGACATAGGTTGCTTAATCCTTTTATACGAAAGGGTTACGCCTGACATTTTTCTGACAGTAAATGCGTTTAAACTGTTGAATCGTGTTTAGCCTTTTGGTTAGACATATGCACTCTCTCTATAATTCTTTCAAATAAGATTAAAATTTTGCATAATTATATATTACTAGACATAGGTTGCTTAATCCGATTACGAAACCGAAACGATATTCGTCCTTCAGTAATATGCAAAAATACTTTAGCTTAAAAGGAATAATCAGGCCATTTTATTTTTTATTAGCATCCAACTGTAGAAGCGGTTATAAAAGTTACGACAAATCCTGCTTCAAATTTGTCAACAGTAGCAAAACATTCGATGATGCCAGAAAAGTCTGTCAAAAGGATGATGGAGATTTAATGATCATTGATAATCAATTCAAACAAGGTAAATTAATTTTCTTTATCTGACAGTAACCTTTATCGACATGCATGAACATACACAAACAACATACAAATTCAGTTTATCACAGTCATTGTCTATATTTTCAATATGTTACTGTTCTATATTTATTACTTTCATCTTCATATCATAATTCACACCACATGCACATCAAACAATATACCATTTATCAAACAATAAACCATTCATCATACATCAAACCACTATAATTATCTAACACCTCACTTAGACCATACAAACCATAAAGAAATATATTAATATAAATCTAATTGACCCAATAGCTGTTCCAACTGGGCAGGGTCCCCAAAACATGTTCCAGGATCCGAATACCTGCAACCACCAATTCGATCTGACCTAAATGAAAAATAAATAACAAACATGGTTATTGCTCATTATGTCCCCCTGTGTGATCTTATTATATAAATACATAGGCGTAGTGTGGGATTATTATTATTGTTATAACGTGTTAATTCATTCGTGTTTTTAGAAAGTGAAAAATACTACTCTGACTACATTGTAAAAACAAATTGGTTAAAATACCCAATTTATGGGTTGTTTTAACCAATTAGTTTTTACAGTTGTTTATTAAAATCCTTACGCAACTCTCGTGACCGGTAGGTCAAATGAGCAAAACTCTCATCCACTCTGACGAGAGTGCATGAGTGTCGATGAGAATTGGTTGTCAAACGCGAGCGAGAGTTGAAACTTTCACGGCCTCGACTCTCGTCAACTCTCATGCTCGTTTGACCAGCGATTAAGAACCACAAATCGTTGACATCGGGCTCAGAACAAAATGCTAGAGTCTTGCTTCAGATCCTGGAAAATTCAAGTGTGAGAACATAGCTAATTGAGAACATAGTTGATGGTGTTTGTGGATGGAATATTCGAACGAAAATGTATATACATTTTTATAGACCTAGCCAAGAGAAGTTGCGAAAAATGCAACCTTACGCTCTCTGGCAGGAATCGAACCTGCAGCGCTGCGATTCCGGTGCAGCGCTCTAACCAACTGAGCTACAGAGTCCAGTTGCTGAGCATAATTAACATTACAAAAAATATATAAAAGAGATAAAAAATTGAGAACATAGCTAATTTGATACTTGTGGATAAAGTCATTTGTGGGTTTTATGCCATCAATAAATAATTGTCATTTGGGTCCAGCGTTTTGTGTTTCGTATTACTGGACCAATATCATGAATCCAGTGCAATGCTAAATATAGCTCAAGGGTAATCCTCGTCAGTAAATTATCTAATTCCCTTTTTACGATAAAACAAAATCTGTTCCCTTATTTCTACAGCTTATCTAATCTATATTTTGGAAAGATATATTGGCAATGTATGGATTGGTTTTTATCACGAACCATATTCCGTATTCAAGTTTGTCGATCACAGTTTTGAAGCACACACATATTGGGGACATGGTCAACCAAGCCGTCAACTTAGTCAACGCTCTTGTACTCAAGCAAATGTAACTGGATCTAACTTCGGCGTTTGGGATGACATGGACTGCGGCACAACTAATCCATTTATTTGTGAAATTTACAAAGGTAATTTTTAAATATATTTTATTTTATGGTATTGATTCGGACAGGACCTATTCCGAGTTCGGGTGCAATTATTCCAGTGCGTACTTTTTCAAAGTTTTGGATTAGGCATTATACACTTAATGTCTGGTCCCGAGGGAAATAGTTAGTTTCGTTTTCCTGAGACGAGGTCGAGGGAAACATTGAGGCTCGAGGGAAAACAAAACTAACTATTTCCCCGTGGAAACAGACATTAAGTGTTTTGTTATATAGCGACGAAAGAAAAATCAACAACATTCATATAACAATTGTATTTCATGACAAAAACTCTAGATCTATACAGTAGTGTACACGAGTTTACAATTAAGAGAACCTACTTAAACGGTTTCAGCATCATATCCTGTTGCCTGTTGTGTATTTTTCTTCTCTTTTACATTATTTATTTTAACACAAACTTGGAAAATCGTAGTTTATAAACACTGACTTGCGAGTTGTGCCGCCATTTTGTTTATTTATGTACGTAGCCAGTCGAGGCGGGCAACAATTTTTCACCCGTTGCCCGGCGGGATACATTGCATTTATCTAAAGCACAAATCAGCCAATCACGTTTGGTGTTCACCCTAGCTATATAACAATTACGGTTATTTCAAACGTTGAATACTTTACGTGCCGAATCTTATGTAAATAAGCTATATAAGTAACAATGATTGCAGCTAATTTTCACTAGATTTGGCACCTGAAAAGAAGCCTTATAAGGCCTTGTGTTGAAGTCATTAATTCTATCTGCGCGCTCAAGGAACAAAGAAATAAGCTACATTTCGAATATAATCGGTATAGGCGCATGGAAAACAGCCCAAGGTCTCGAAGTAAGCCTAAGTATTTGTGACTCGTTGTTTGGAAAATTCTATTGTTTTATTATTTGTCATTGTTATAATCAACCAATCACTGAACCTGTTCCTATAGCCTCGTGTCGATGCGATTTAACTGCCCGGAATATTGACGATTTATGAAGAATTTCAGTCGAGAAAAACAATGTGTATAGTATAGACCATTTGCAGAATTATTGGAGCGTACCATTATACACGCATAGCCTCGACTTCATTCTTTTGAAAACAGACAGAAACGTCAAATATTAGGTAAGACTAAATCAAATTCAAAAGAAATAAGAAATGCTGCAGATGGTCTACATTTTAGGATAGTCTTCAACAGTTAGGAAGTCAATGGGTTAGGCAAAATTTCTATGCACCCAATAAATTTTCTGTTTTAAGAAAAATATGCTACAATTAGTACCACCGTTTTCAGACGTGTTATGATTGAAATTGTTACATTTCAGTCAAAGATGTTCAGTTTAGAGACCGGGGGAATATAATTCAACTTTTCTTTTATCTTTTAACCAACTAACCAAACATATTCATAAATGAAGTATATCACGTTTGCCTAAATCTCCCTAGACTTAACTCTTTTTAATACTTATCCTAATGTATGAAATTGTTCTCTTTTCTAGGAGAACCAAAAGTCACCATTCCACGTAAGTAAATTTTATTTCGTCGTACATTATCACTCGAAATTTGCCACTTGTAAATTTGGGAGAATATATTTTCGTTATAGGATATTTTAGCTATTTTTCATTGAAATTTTATAGCTTCATGCTTTAAAATGAATACAGAAATTTCAGTGATTGATTCTTTCAACAAATGGTGAACTGTTTTGATGATGGTTTTGATGAATACAATCAAAATATCAAAGTGTACAAATTTCAAAACAGAGCATCGGTTTCTTTAAAGAATATCGCGTGCTTGCTTTTTGGTTTCCCGCGACTTCGCATCTTAATGACGTCATCTCTAAGACGGTATCATCATTTTTATTTAGATCTTATGTCAATGATTTTATAACATTCAGCTATTTCCTTTTTGTTTCAATCTTATAACATAACTATTGTAATGAAGATATCAATAAATCGTTTGTTTTGCATATTGTCATGATTTCAGATTTCGGACTGCTCTGTGTGTATGTTAGTGTTATTGTTGTATCATGCTCTACTGCGAGATAATTTATTAATTATAACTGATTTACGTGGTATTTCCACAAAGCAAAGCAATTATATTTAGTTTCGCCATGCAAACATACAAGAAATCTATATCAACTGTCATCTATAGGAAATTAATTTTAGTCATTATTTTAGATCATTTCTATGGGATTTTCATGAAATTCAGTGAATGGTTTAATGTTATTACTAAATTTCAAAGTAAATAGATTCTTCTTCTTCTTCTAGTAAACGGAAGCTGTCCGGATGGTTGGAAATATTATAATAAGCACTGCTACAAGCATTTCTCGATATCACGGACTTGGGCTGCGGCTCAGTATTCTTGTGCTGGCTATGGTGCAGATTTAGTCAGCATTCACGATGACAGAGAGCAAGATTTCTTGATTTATTATTATCAACACAGATATCCATTTTCCATTTGGACAGGTTTGTTCAAAGTTTATATTAGTCAAATATCTCTTCGTAATGTTTACATGGGCGCCCGACTATATGTTGTACTGAATATACAATCACGAGCCGAAGGCGAATGATTACCCTGGTTGTATCGTATGGAGCGGTATTGGGTTCAAAAATGCAAGGCTACTTGTTTGACACGATGTTGCAGCATCACGACGCGCCTTTGTGTCACATGAATAAGGCAGTTTGCTTACTTACATTGGCTTTACGTGTTACTTACATGACGTTCTGCCTGCACAATGTCACATTCCGGCCACATGGTTGGACACTGTGTCGTAATGACGTTACGTTCCGTCTGCACTATAGAACGTTTCGGCAACAATCCCCCAAAACCATCATCGGATCGAAGCAAAACGTCTGAATTGCCGGACTATCATCACGCGGTAAAAGGGTAAAAAACCACACGATGACGACGATGTTCCGGCTGCACCCGAAATATTACTCCAGATATATATGAGTTCAGTGTGGAGATATTTTATTTACTTAAATTAGCCCGTTTATATAGACCGATTAGGCTTCTATATTAAGCCGCCTAGCTTTAGTATTAAAATAACTAAAACAGAATCAAAATAATGTCAATGCAATTTTTAATATAATGATAAACTAAGTAAGTATTTACAAAATACAAAGTCAAAGGCCGAAGCACATTGCTGTATTTTACTATTCTGTACTGAATACTTACTTAGTTTATCATTATAATTAATAATTTCATTGACATTATTTGATTCTGTTTTAGTTATTTTAATTTATTTATTTCAATTGATACCAATTTTGCAGTTAAAAACTGAACTACACTGGTTTACATGCATATGAGTAAAAATGTCTACAACAAAATTGTTCTATCACGAACAAGCTACAACTCCATGACTCCAAATGTAAAGAACTAAGGTTTTGTTTTACAAGATCTGGTCATGCTTCACTACATGAGAATGTCGTAGTCTGCGGTAACCAACTTGAAGTTGTCACCCACGCTAAGATTCTTGGCCTGACTATTAGCAGTGACTTGAAATGGAATAAACATATTCTTAACACTATCAAGAAGGCGAACAAGCGGTTCTACTTGATTGTCCAACTTAAACGTGCAAAGGTTCCAACTGCAGATATTCTTAACTTTTATTGTGCCTGCATTAGGCAAATTTTGGAATATTGTTGCCAAGTGTACCACTATGGATTACCATGCTATCTTTCTAACGCCATTGAACGGGTGCAAAAACGTGTTATGTCTATCATATACCCAAATTCAAGTTATGACGACAGCCTTGCTCTTAGTGGCATTTCTAAACTTAGTAGTAGACGTGAAGAAGCATGTATAAAACTTTTTAATGAAATAGTTAACATTCCTGATCACAAGTTGGCGTATCTCTTGCCCCCTAAACAGGAAACAAAGTATGATTTGAGGCAATCTCGTGTATTTACGGACTATACTGTGAACACAAATAGATTTTTAAACTCTTTTTTTCCTTCGTCGGTTAAAACTTTTAATATAGCTAACTGTAAATAGATTTAAATTGAGTTGATAAAGTCGTGTAAATATTCTCCAATAATTGTATTTTAATCTATACGTTATGTATTTTGCACGCAATTCAGCTCTGTAGCTGCAAAGTGTAATTTTTTAATAAACTATTCTATTCTATTCATCTTAAAAAGGATGATTGTCGGAAGTGGTGGCAGGTTGTTAGTAAAATGTCCGGTCGTTCACCCAAGAGTAGTGATCTCACATTGGAAAAAGACGGGAAATCCATATCAGGTATCGAGTTGGCCACCCTTTTGAACAATTTCTATATATCTGTCAATGCTGATATCCCACCACTTGATGCGACCAAACTACCAGCATTCTTACCAGCAAAGGATCGTGTGGCTTATATTGAACCTTACGAAGTTTGCAACAAACTTCAAGCGCTTAATCCATCAAAATCGAGTGGTTCTGACAACATACCTAACCGCGTCCTTAAATAATTTGCATATTTCATTGCCCAGCCGATTGTACAAATTTTCAATAAATCACTTTTGACTGGAACCTTTCCTGATACATGGAAAGATTCGTTAGTCACCCCAGTCCCAAAATCTCAACAGCCAACCTGTGAAGGTGATACTAGGCCTATTTCCTTAACATCGTGTCTTTCGAAGGTTCTGGAGGACTTTGTTGTCCAGTGGTTGATCTATGATGTCCAGAAAAGTATCGACCCTCAGCAGTTTGGTTGTTTGAAAGGGTCGTCAGCAACTTATTGTTTGCTTGATATGCTACACTCTTGGCTTTCTCACCTGGACTCCCCTAGCCGGTTCATTCGCTTATGCCTCTTGGATTTTTCGAAGGCATTTGATCGTATTGGCCACAATGTCCTTATTCTGAAACTGATTGATATTGGAGTGAGAAGATCATTAATTCCATGGGTCATTAGCTTTTTATCAGACCGCAGGCAGTGCGTTAAACTTAACAATATTACATCTGGTTGGTTACCAGTCAATGCTGGGGTACCCCAGGGCAAAAAATTGGGCCCGATTTTGTTTTTAATTATGATAAACGATCTACAATGCAGCACCAAGAAATCTAGCATGTGGAAATTTGTTGATGACGTTTCAGTTGCAGTCCGCCGAACAGAACTTTCTACAAGAGTAATGGAAAATATAGCACCTGGAAACCGTCTATCAAACCATTTACCCGTAAAGAGAACCCAACAGCACTCGTTGAACCTAAGGAATAATAATTGTTTCGTATTTTTAATAATAACTTGTAGGTCTTAATTAGTCTATTATACATATGCCTTAAGTATCTGTAATTTAAGTCTAAAACCTGTGCACACATTGTAATTCATTTTATTATGCGAAGATGTGTATGATATACCTTATAATAATAATAATAATAATAATAATAATATTTTCAACAAAATTCTTTAGTAGTTGAAGATCCTGCGACCATTCGGGTTGCGTCATACGTTAAGTGACCACAACCTTTCAAAGACCTAATAATGTCTAAGTCAAGGTTCGTGACCGACGGCCATGTTGATTGACATATGCTTTATGACGACTTAAAATAGAAGCCTAATAGGGTTTCCTTAAACTATTTTAACTTATAAGGGCCTGTTCATATGATCCCGCTTGCCGAGACGTCTCGCCTAGCGGGACGAATATTTTCGTGTGTTCATATGGAGTTTTTCATCCCGCTTGTCGAGATGAAATTACAATGTTGTTCTATAATTAGCGCTGCAAAACATGTACATTTCATGCACGCAACACAAATATTTTAACGATTTTGTTGTTGCTTTTTATTTTTTTGCAATAAAAAGCATTGGTTTAGCAACAAGTTTCATGCTTGATTGTAAAACTAACATAAAACTACGTAAAAATCGTCAAATTAAGCGGCAAAATCGGAAATTTGGTTTCTCGATTTCATTCCGGTAGACGGGCTGGCGTGTTCATATGGAATATTTTTCATCCCGCCTACCTATGGTCTCGGCTCAAAGAGGCGAGATCTCGCCAAGCGGGCCAGCCCGCTTTCTCATATGAACACGATGTAAATTTTTATAGTAAAAGTACTAGGAGGCGAGATCATAGGTAGGCGAGACGTCTCGGTAAGCGGGATCATATGAACAGGCCCTAAACTGAAATAATTTCAAATAAATAAAATATCTCCACACTGAGCTCATATATATCTGGAGTAATATTTCGAGTGCAGCCGGAACATCGTGTGATTTTTGACCCTTTTACTGCGTGATGATAGTCCGGCAATTCAGATGACGTTTTGCCACGATTGAAAGATTGTTTTGAGGGCAAGGGCGTTGGGATTGTTGCCGAAACGTTCTATAGTGCAGAGGGAACGTAACGTCATTACGTCACAGTGTTCAACCATGTGGCCGAAATGTAACATTGTGCAGGCAGAACGTCATGTAAGTAAGACGTAAAGCCAATGTAAGTAGGCAAACTGCCTTATTCATGTGACACAAAGGCATGTCAAACAAGTAGCCTTGCACTTTTGAACCCGACACCGCTCCATGGTATCAAAAAAAGTAATCTACAATCTGAAACACACTGAACCTAATTGTGTATATTTTTGAAGATATATTTCACTCATATTGTCTAAATGATGGATATTTATCTTAATACTGATTTTTGAGCAATAATTATGTATCGTGTGGAATTTAATCCAATTATCCAACTGTCATGCTCACGTGGTTGCTATTTTGTATCATATGCGCCATACTTTATGTGTCTCAAACTCGCCTTTGAAACAGATAATTTAACCCAAGATTTTTTATGAGACGGTTAACCAACTGTAATCTTTTTCATGCTTTGATAAAAGTACGGTTAACGGGGCTTTTTAACGGTTAACGGCGAACCCAATTTAAAACAATGTCTAGACCTATCATATACTATACTAGAAATACATGCATGCAGAATCCCCTCGCCCATTTGAACCAAACAATTTACTCCCTAAACGTTATTGTTACATGAAGTACTAAGTCGACGAATGTAACCATAGTAACACGCAACATTGTATATTTTTTATATATTTTATTTGTTTTTAACTATAAAATTATCAATTGCCCAACTATATAAAGTGGGTATGCTATAATTTTATGTACTCTTTTAGCTTTGATTTACTGTAACATTCAACCTTAGACGTTCACAAAACGTTTCGAAATTTTCAAAAAACTTCAACTGCTTTTCGAGGAGTATTTTTGAACTTCGCACTTGCTTTTGAAATGAAGTTTTTGAGATTTAATGTTTTTTATTTTTCTGTAACGTATTTTAATCAGTACTAAAATACTCTTAAAGATCAATCAATGTTGTATTGACCAGACAGAATGATCTACACATTTTCAAATTCACAAACTATACTGCATGCTATGTTAAAAAATCGCAAAGCAAGCATGCAAAATAGACACGTGCCTGTTTAAAACGCTCCTTTTTCGATCTTTCGACTGTTAATTTGTCCTCTAAATAATTTTCATTTATCTTTTTTTGAAAATAGTTTGCAAAATAGAAGTCTTCTGACCCTTTGAACTCGCGCATGCGCATAACTTAAAAAACCGTCCAGTCCAGTCCATAGTTCACTGGTCCAGTACATGACAAAAAAATTAGTACCCTCGGAATTAGTACCCTCGCACGGCGCTTCGCGCCGGTTCGGGGAATATTTGCTGTTGACCCAGTTAACCGTCCAAACGACATTAAATCCTTTCGTTAATCGTTTGAAATGCTCCTAAATCTTACTATATAACGTTTATGCTCTTAAAACCATAGGAACATACTCGCAGTTTCGTATTTTTAAACGACATTTTTAAACTCGACCTTTGCTCGTCAATTTCGCTGCAAGAAAACAACTCTGTTTGAAAATTAACAGTCAAAAATTGGTAAAAGCATTAAAATTGTTTTTAAATAGTATTCAAAGTTTTATAATTCGCATTAAATTTTTTTTATGATTTTAAATTTTGGCGGGAAAATTTCCGTGTTTCTATACAGTTATAGAAACACGCTTCTCGACCAATCAGCACGCGCGATCATATTCTTGTGATATATATATTATACTAATGAAATTTACTGAAAAATCAAACACTTATATTTATATACAGCTAATTCAATAAAGGTTGTCTTTCCAAAAGCGTGAACCGTAAACTCTGAGCGATCAAACGATGATAGGATATCGCCTATTCAGGTCATTAAACTCAAGGCTTTTGTAGCAAGTTGGTTTTCTATCGTAAGTTTTCTATATGCCTATAGACATCGTTTAAAAGAAAAAATTTCGAGTTTACTGGTCTAAATAAACAATAACCCATCATCCATTGTGCGCTCATAGTTTATCGTTTACGCTTTTGAAAGGACAACCTTAATTGAATTGGCTGTATATTGTATGTTTCGCCGTTCAACGGCTTGTCATGCTGTGCAGCTTGTAACGCAACCTAGATGCGAGTGAGTATATATATATTTCTAAAATTCATTAATTATTCATTAGGCAAAATACAAAGGAAACTCATGACCCGTAGCGGATCTATATATTTGATATAGACTTGCTCAAATTTTCTCCTTCAATTTTTACAGCGTAGATAACATCAATCTTCAAAATTCCAACGCCAGTGAGCGTACAAAACGAGTCATTTTAGAAGTCATATACAAACCTTACAGTTCGGCCTTTATCAGATCTAAAACACTCGGCTGCGCCTCGATGTTTTAAATATGATAAAGACCTCTTGTGCGGTTTGTATATATTACATATATAAACAAAACACGCTCTTATATATATATATATAGTTTTCCCTTACCTCAAGGTATCCACTACAACCTGTTTCACGCAATAAGCGATTAGTGGTGCCTTGAATTAAATAATTTTGAACACCTCGAACGTTTAGAAGTATGACCCCCTCCCCCCACCCTTGTACCCCTGTAGACCATTAGCTCGTCACTTGATGATCGCTTATTGCGTGAAAAGGCTGTAGTGGATACCTTGAGGTAAGCGAAAACTATATTTGCTCTATCTATATGATATTGAGCACTCTTTGGCACTTCGCGTGAACCAAAACACGCTCATATATATATATATATATATATATATATATTGCTCAAATTTTCTCCTTCAATTTTTACAGCGTAGATAACATCAATCTTCAAAATTCCAACGCCAGTACTGAGCGTACAAAACGAGTCATTTTAGAAGTCATATACAAACCTTGCAGTTCGGCCTGCGCCTCGATGTTTTAAATCTGATAAAGACCTCTAGTGCGGTTTGTGGTTTAATTGGTGGCTAATAAGCTATAATGCAAAAGCTCACTTCCCTTGTGGTCGTTTGAGCATTCTGGCCCCAAGACACTTCACGCATGTCTGGATGCGCATGTGTCTGAGTATTGTACCACATGCGCTTGGTGAGGGCAAGAGTATGGTGTATAAATACGAAGTCACTCGCATCTAGACTGCGTTACGAGCCGTTGAACGGCGAAACATGCATGTCTGCAGATTTGACTATATATATATATATATATTTTCGCTTACCTCAAAACTTGTCTGTAAGCGAAAATCTATAATTTGCTCTAACTATATATGTTGTCGAGCACTCTTTGCGTTTCGTAGACCTAAACCTACACGTATATATATATATACTAGGGTACCTGCAAGGTAGGGAATGCTGCGAGACTGTTATTATTCTTTAGCTTCTTGAAACAAACATGCAAACAAATATGCAACACAAATTATATTCAGTAGACGGTAATTATTGGCATTGACCCAGTGGCTTGCGCGCTGTCAGTAGATGCATACCCTAGCATAGTTTGCAGGATGAGACAAGCTAAATATATCACGAAATCTATTTCAAAATATCAATATTTTCCATGTATTGTTCTACCACATGGAATTCCCACATGAAACCCATGTTTACTGCGATGAGTAATTGGACACTGCCACGCAAGGAAATTTGCATATTTTTGTAGTGTATAAAAGCGTTAAAAATATATACATGTGCGCAAAATAATTTTGCATTTGGAAATGCGAGTCACCTATATGTAAAGCACAACTCATTTCAACTCATTGCCATTCGAATATTTGTCTTAGTGCGCGCACAACTGAGACCCTGTCTGTTCTGACAATAATATGTGAAGGCCCGCGGCTAGACAAAAATGTTAAGTCCATTGTAAAATAGGAATAAAAACATATTTATATGCCAACAGTAGCCTATTTAATAGGTCAAACAGAATGATTCAGTCAGGCAATTTAGACGATCAATTGCATATCTGTGACTTTGTGTCAAGTTCACACGGAGTCACAATCGTCAAGCGGCATACACGAAACATCACTTGATGCAAAATATGGAAATCAGCAAGAGAAAGCAAACGCGAATGGATAGAAAAACCTTTTAAAGACATCTCTATGTAAGACTTCCATGCTTTACAGCACTAACAGCTCAAGCAAAGTCGATAGCACATTAGCGATTGTGTGCTTTCAGCGTTTCATAGATATATAAATTGAGAATGCCAACTTTCCAAAAAGGAGTAAACAAATGTAACATATAAACAAAAGACAAAATATCCTACCTTGAATGGTCAAAATAGACTTGAAAAAGCTTTAGAAATTCGATAACAATTCGAAGACTCCGTCCGTCAAAATCGAAAAGCACAGGAACTGAGCGAGTTTAAAATTTGTGTTCTGCGCATAGCAAGCGCGCACGACCACAATTCCATGCGCTAAATAAAATTTACTTCAAAACCCCCTCTCTGCACATATTAGGCTGCTGCTACGCTCGCTCGCTTCAGGCTCGCTCGCTCCGCAGCAATAACTATTATTATTATTGTGTAATACTGGACGTGATGGTAATGTAAACGTTAGTTAATAGTCTAGTAAGTTTGTAAGCTTGGTATATAATGAGTAAAAGTTGTTCTCAAGCTTTATTACTCAGAGTAATGATGTTAATCGAACCAGATCGCGATAAACCTCTCGCCAAATACTTGAGTTCTCGGTGGCGCAGTTGGTTAGCGCGCTTATCTAGAAACTAGGAGGTTGCGGATTTGATCCCCGCTCGGGAATTCAGAAGTATTTTCTGAGTAATAAAGCTTGAGAACAACTGTTATAATACTCTCTCGTATATATTAATTGTATATTAAAATCCGGGCTTACGGATCGAAAGTTTTGAAATATTACATATTCGTGGTGTTTTCTTCCACAAATCAAAACAAATATTACGGGGGTGATGTTGTAAACAACTTGTGAAATGAACCAATTCATATGGAAATTGGTTATACATTCACTCGTGATTGTAGCCCCATCAGCCTGGATTTTGAAATCTCAGTAGTAGCTATATAAAATCGGTTTCTTACTAATTGATAGTAATATTTATTATGGCACACTTGTAGTTGATATTCCTTTTACAGTATGAACCTAAACCGAAGTTATTGTAATGACTCAAAATGTTAATCAAAATCAAAAGAGTGACGTAATGTTAAGATTTTTATTTTTCGCATTCAATTTATAAAAATCGGTTTATTATTTTTTTTATACACTTTCAAATTATCAACTTAATTTTTACAGTATATGTATGTCTTTATTGTTAAGGTTTAAATGATCGAGCTGTGGAACGAGGGTACAGATGGATAGACAATAGTCCATTAGAGTATGTAAACTGGAAAAATGGAGAACCAAATGATTACAATGGACATGAAAATTGTGTGGAAATGCTATCCAGATCTGGACAGTGGAATGACCTGGGGTGCACCTATTGGCGCCAATACATGTGCAAAAAGAAGATAGGTGAGAAAATATATGTATCTTTATCGATTTGCATTATCGGAGTGGCGATTTCCATTGGAAAAGAGTAGAAGTATTACATGAAGTTGAAGTCAATTGTGACCAACATGGCTGCCTTTCGAAACAGTTCGAACAAACAGAGAGGAACTTTGATTCACCGAGATATTTCATATTATCCAGTGATACAAAATATATATAAATAACCTAAACAATGAAAACAAAGGAAAGAATGCATGCACTATATCTACTCCCACACGCGCACCTTTGATCAGGACCATTGGCCATCATTTGAGTGGCCCACGGATCACAAAGTCGCCAGAAGATCTGTATGCTCGGTTCACGCAAGTCAATTATCAGACAGTCAAGAATTTATGGCATTTCCCCTCTCCTCCGCAGAGGCTTTTAAAAATGCGCGGGTGAAGGAAGAGAAATGAAAATAACCACGTTTCCTTCCTTTTCGCTTCCTCGCCCGCGCTCCGAATTTCAGTTGTTAACTTGATACCACGTACCTAATTCTAGCGTATATAATGGAGCATTAAATTCACTGTTCTTAAATAGCCTTTGGTTCTATTATATAAAGCATGAGCGGTCGATTTTTTTGGGACTTACAACACGAGCTAATAACCATACAGATACGACGTTATTGCATTATTGTACTTATCAAACACACACACACTCATACAAAAATGGTCATGTTTCACGACTGAATTAAAGGTATAAGATTATTAAACTGTTCTATCTGAAAAATTGAATGAAAAGGTTATGTTAACCAAGATGAAACCTCTGATTTGCAGACGTTGATTAAACGTTTGATTATACTGCTTGACAAGAGTTCTAATCATTTCAATCTCATCTTCGCCTTTTTCAGAATGTTCCTCAGTGATATTTCTAGATTCCTCAATGGTAACAGTCACTGATACTTATAATGCTACCAGTATGGGTGCAGATCAAGCCATTCTAACTGATGAAAAAGACTACGATACTGCTTGGTGTACCAATAATACATCTGGAACAGCAAAAATCAAGGTGAGTAATGTTTATTTGTTTTATATTTTTAACAACGTCGATTATGTCGCCATCTTCAAATGCATTTAACGTC
Organism: Trachythela sp. YZ-2020; assembly: GCA_016169945.1. Lineage (NCBI taxonomy): Eukaryota > Metazoa > Cnidaria > Anthozoa > Malacalcyonacea > Clavulariidae > Trachythela > Trachythela sp. YZ-2020. Next base: position 1,773,097 of record JADLSH010000385.1, read on the forward strand.
ATGGTATCTTGGTTTCGAAGTGGATACTGTCGGTGGATCAAGGGTAATCCACAATCTAGTGTTGTAGGCAAAACTGCAATAGCAAATAGGCAAAACATCAGGCAAGACTGGCAAGCAATTATAGCAAAAACTGGCAAATAGTAATGGGAAAACAAAAAAACCCGTAATAATAAGGCTAATTATACCAGCAAAATACAAGTTTGGAAATGACAATTCTGCCAATTAAGACATCCGGAACCAGAATGGTGCATGTAACAAAATGAGAGAATAAATGGACCTCGATGCATATATCCTTAAGCACTAGAAACGGGTGGGAAAGGGGAAAGGGGTAAAAACATGGCTACGAAGCAGTTGTTGTAAGCTAGCAGGGCTCAGAGAGCAGGGCTAGAAGACCCCTGATCCTACGTGACGCAGAGACTCCCCTCGAATGTTGAAAGTGTTTGCATATGGAAATTTCGAGCGAAAATTATATACATATTTTAGATCTAACCAGGAGCGAGCAGGTCATGTAAGACTGTTAGGTCTAAAAATATCCAACAACAAAGACCTTCAACATTCAGTTCTATCGAGCGAGATCCCCAAGATTTAGAGACTCCCCTCTACGTGATGCAAAGTACCCCTGATTCAATGGGTTATTGGATCAGCCACGTTAATTTAATCTCATTTCAAATTAGATATTATAATTATTTTAACACTGTTTCGGTGATCTTGAACCTCCGCTATCTCCGTTACCCTTCGTTTTTAGTGCAAAGTTTCTTCGAAACTTTGCAGTATTGTGGTGAGTGGCGAAAATTCAAACGAGTCAGTCATTCATTCATTCATTCATTCATTCATTCAATCATAGTGTAAACTTTCCGGGGGGTGCATACAATTTATGTTTCTTTTTAAATTTCATTAACATTTAGTGATTTAGTGCTTCAAGACAGGGCTTCACATTTTTCTTTAAATATTCTTTTGACCTTATGGCGACTTTACACAAACTATGCTGAATTAGAGTCTTTATATTGAACTTGAGAATGTAACAAAATGAGAGAATAAATGGACCTCGATGCATATATCCTTAAGCACTAGAAACGGGTGGGAAAAGGGGAAAGGGGTAAAAACATGGCTACGAAGCAGTTGTTGTAAGCTAGCAGGGCTCAGAGAGCAGGGCTAGAAGACCCCTGATCCTACGTGACGCAGAGACTCCCCTCGAATGTTGAAAGTGTTTGCATATGGAAATTTCGAGCGAAAATTATATACATATTTTAGATCTAACCAGGAGCGAGCAGGTCATGTAAGACTGTTAGGTCTAAAAATATCCAACAACAAAGACCTTCAACATTCAGTTCTATCGAGCGAGATCCCCAAGATTTAGAGACTCCCCTCTACGTGATGCAAAGTACCCCTGATTCAATGGGTTATTGGATCAGCCACGTTAATTTAATCTCATTTCAAATTAGATATTATAATTATTTTAACACTGTTTCGGTGATCTTGAACCTCCGCTATCTCCGTTACCCTTCGTTTTTAGTGCAAAGTTTCAGTATTTCAAAAATTGCAGTATTGTGGTGAGTGGCGAAAATTCAAACGAGTCAGTCATTCATTCATTCATTCATTCATTCAATCATAGTGTAAACTTTCCGGGGGGTGCATACAATTTATGTTTCTTTTTAAATTTCATTAACATTTAGTGATTTAGTGCTTCAAGACAGGGCTTCACATTTTTCTTTAAATATTCTTTTGACCTTATGGCGACTTTACACAAACTATGCTGAATTAGAGTCTTTATATTGAACTTGAAACATTTGCTGAAGACGTTGAATTGACATTAAATTGGCGACCTTTCCCCCGGAAAACCCGATTTTTTGTGCAATCACAAATGCGCGTGCGCTATCGAGTGCGTGGCCGCGAGGTGACTGCGAGATTCGTACACGTGCCGTGTAGCGAGTCTAGCGACAAGAACATCATTATATCAAATTAATATCAATATAAGTATATAAACTATAAGTATGTCGATGAACCGGAGAGAAATCAGTCAGTATAACTGACTTACCAACTTGCCTTCAATTCAGTACTGGATAATCAACGGGAAGGATTGTAGAAATTCACTTCCTGAGCATTATTATTTCACATTTGCTTTCGAGAATATGATTATGACAAAATATTTAAAGACTGTATCTCAAATGCGAGTTTGCAGATTATATAAATGATAAGGAAGGTAAATGTGGTAGCCGTTTAAAGGCTATATTATTTCAAATACAACTATAGCCTTATGAACTATAGGGGCAATGCCAATGTCAATAAACTTGTGCAAGTCGATGGCTGGATGTATATAGTATACTGCATGTATTCGATCTGTAATCTGTATTATGAACTATCAAAACAGTGTAGACTATAGTATCCGATTTATATTATAACCTCCATGGTATAAAACGGAATCATATAAACGTGCTGCAAAGCCTGCAGTCCCAATAGTCGTGTTAATTTAAACTTTACAGTATACCTTGATGGGATATAATTGTATTGGGATGTATAATATTTTAAAATAAATGTGAATTCTGATATTCTGTGATATAAATAATTACGTTTGAAGTGTGAACGTAAACAACAGTACTGTTTATATATGCATTGTCATTGACATTGTTAGGAAAACGAAAGTTAAACAGTATTTCCGCTTTGAAAAAATCCCCTTAAAAATTGTGTCGGTGTTCTAGTTGAAGTCAGTGGCCGACTATACACCCTTACTTTTTATATATTTCACCAAACAATTCAGATTTGCGACTTGGACTTACTTAACTTGGGCTCGCCCATGTGCAAAATTTGAAGTGACAGTCCGGAATTATAGAGTAGAAACATATACAGTAGAGTCATATTACTGTAAACAAAATTTTCAACACAACATTTAATAATAATATGAACCCTGTAATATTTACAAAACTAAACTATATCATACATGTAACTACTCTTTACTCTTTGTCCTTCTATAACTTAATACTGAGTATAAGTCAAACATAACGATTAACGAATGTTTTTCTTTCAACACAACGACAACGTACGGTGGCCCACACGTACAACGACAAATATATTTTTATCTGAGCGATAAATAAATATACTACCGCAGAAAATAATATTTAATAGCAAAAATATTTATTTAATTATTTTGTGCTGCAAATATCTTTTCTTGTTAAAAATATCTACATCACATAAATATTTACAATTGTAACGAAAATATTTAGTTTGTACTTAATGTAAAAATATTTATGTATGATGAAAAAATATTGATGCGGTGCAAAAAGAATACTGATGCATAAAATATTTATGCATGATACAAAATATATTTATGCACGATACAAAAAATATGTATGCATGACAAAAAAATAATTAATTAGGCATGATAAAAAAATATATTTATGGATGATGCAAAATAATTTCACATTAGTACCCAGACCTAGGCTGTATTTTCTGCATTTTTCAATATGGCCGAGTCTTCACTGCGGAGGTGTTGCAAGTCTTGTCAATTCGTTTTAAAAATCTCTTATCGATTCTGTCCTAACTGTGGCGAGCCTTTCACCGAATTTGCTGCTCTTGAAAGCTTGGATGAGCAAGATCTTATACGTTACTACTTTTCTTGTGGATTCACATATCGAAGTATTGTTAATATACTGGAAAAAAGGCATCTTTTATCAATGTCATACAGTACATTGAAGTTACGATTAAAAGAATACAACTTGAAAAGGCGTGGTGTACAATATGATGAAGAAATTGTACATCAAAGGATTGTTGAACTGCTGGACGGCCCAGGTTGTATTGCTGGTTACCGTACTGTTTGGCATACACTACAAAAAGAAGGTATTCAAGTACCCAGACTTGTGGTGCAACAGAAACTAAAGGAACTAGATCCTGAAGGATGCGAGATGCGTAAACAGAAAGTCTTAAGAAGGCGTCAATATCACAACCCTGGGCCAAACCACACATGGCATGTAGATGGATATGACAAACTCAAGCCATATGGTTTTCCTATACATGGTGCTATAGATGGCTGGAGTAGGAAAATCATGTGGCTGAAAGTTGCCAGATCAAACAATCTACCAGAAATCCCAGCTACTTTTTATCTCGAGTGTATTGCTGAACATGAAGGATGCCCAGTTAAAGTACGCTCAGACTGTGGCACAGAAAATGGCATCATTGCAGCAATGCAGTGCGAATTTAGAAATGAGGAAATGGCACATATTTTTGGTCAGTCAGTTGCAAATCAACGCATCGAAGGGTGGTGGTCCTTCTTTAGGAGAAATCGTTCAAGTTGGTGGATCAACTTGTTTAAAGACTTGGTTGAAACCCAGGTTCTTTCATTGGGTAATGAGATGGAAATGGAATGTTTATGGTTTTGTTTCTCCACTGTAATCCAGAAAGACCTTGATATAACTAAAGAACACTGGAATACCCACTACATAAGGAAATCACGTTTCGATACTGTCAGTGGTAGACCAGATGAGCTTTTCTACACACCAGAATCATATGGAGGTGAGGACGGTCTCCTTAGTCATATATCTCCCAGTCAGGTTCAGTTTGTTTCAGACAATTTATTGCAATATGAATTTATTGCTTCAGAAACCTATGACATGGAATGAAGGTTTATCTTTGTATAGACAGTTAATCGACATTGTAACAGGACAAAATTAACTTTGATATTCCAGTTCAAAAACATTACAGTTCAATTACAATTTTCACAACATTTGCTTGTGCTGAGTATTAAACTTTGAACTTTTACTAATATCAAGGCCATCTTTTCATTGCTACAGTTCAATCTTACATAGCTATATTTAAGATGTTGGAAAAGGCTGTCAGGCACTGAGGTATATATATTTCATTACTTTTTATAACTCAACTAATTACAACATTCCCAGAGAACAGTAGGCTAGCAGATGATATTTTGAAATGCCATAAATCCTCTATAAGGGGCTTGCTTATTTCAGACACCTTTAACAGGGGGAGGGGTTAATAAAGGGAAGGGACGTTTTCAAAATGACTTTAGCCCAAGTGATAAATCTTAGCAGTACACATGTGGTTCTTTGTGGGAGGGGTGGATGCTTAAATAATTATTTTAATTAGGGGGGGGGTGGATTTGAAAGGGGCTAAATAGAGGATTTACAGTGGCTTTCAACATCCTGTTGATTGAACAATGAACATGAATAAACAAATAACACAAATATGTGATCTAGTGTAACTTTAAAGCAAGTCAATCCTGTTCAGTCTTAAAGCTGATGTCATAAAACTCATAATTTCAACTTGTCTCTATTGTGACTTTAAATTAAGCTAAACCCTTTTGAGTCTTGCAAAGCTGACTTCATTATTTCTACCATTTCTTCCACAGTGTTTAGATGCACTGGTAGTGTGATAGCCAAGTCACATGTGGAACATGTTGGACGACATCGACAACCATTTTCACATCCATGCAAAAACTGGCACTTTATTTTGGCTGGCAGACCAAGAACAGGAATCTTTCTAGATCCTGTCAACCACTGCATAAGATCACTAACACAACTGTTATCGATTTCTGTAAAAATCAAATGTAAAAATCTGTAATCATCAACACATGTCGTATGAGAAATGCAGCCCAGTCTATGGTCCTCATGGTCTATGAGTTTGACTTTTTGTAGGATATCTTATCGGTGGCCTGGCCAGAATTTTGAGATACACATTTCAAACAATGAGAACGTTGGTCATTCATTGATTGTCTTACATAGTTCTAAATACAGGGAGACACATAATTGTAAGAAACAAGTCCTTGTACATTGTATTGAACTCTATATATTGACCTCTATAAAAATATACTGAACTGAGCTCAGTAATTTATCTTCTACTTGCTCAGGCTCATTTTGTCAGCAGATTACAGATACAAATTCAACAACGATTACATATTGTGTAGAATGCAGCACTTTTATCAGAAATCTGCTGGAAAAACGAGCCTGCTATATTGGAAAATTATTGTGAGATAACCAGAGAATTCAGCCAAAGGTTGATGATATGACTGACATGACTGAATCATGCTGGTTAAGCATGTGAACATGATGAATGTACCATTTGAAGTCTATTTGCTCACAGCAACCAGCATTAATATTAGACAAAAAAATTTCGTACACTAGTCTGATTTTAAGTAAATGAATGCAAAGCCAGGTCAAATTGCATTAACGGTGTAGAACATATCTCATAATCAACCATATTGTATCATTGTCCTATAACAATGTTTTATTAGGGATAAGAAAATTGAAAATAGAATAGCAGTTTAACCTTGATTTACAGCTATACCTTACATTCAAACATAAACAATGAACTAACCTTTCATGGCTAATGTGTAAACAAAATCACAGAGATAGGTGTATGTGTCTGCTTCCTTTTGTTTTTTTTAACTGGCTTTCACTGTAGATTGGTTGGAATTCATCAATCAAACTGGGTGCAGTAACCTTTAGGCCTTTTCCAATTACAAGCAAACGTTCCCACATTTCAGGAAATTTTCTGATTTCTTTCATTAAGCCATATACATCCAAGCCTTCAGCCAGTTGGGTCAATTGGGGCAGAATGTCTCCAAGCTGGTCTTTTAGGCATATAGACCTGATAAAATTGATGCATTATGGTGACATTGCCATATAAGGAACTAAAACTGGACATTGTCACGTAGGCATAAACTGGTGTTAGAATTAAGGAACAAGGCATATAAAACTGGTGTTAGAATTAAGGGTTGGATGCATCTGAACAGCATGAAATAGAGGCCCCTCATCAGTAGTTTATTATAATTTCTCTCTACTGATGAACGGTCTTTAATTAACTCAAAAAGTCAAAGTGTTTTAAACCTACTGCTAAAGAACCCATACCTGATAACATTAGGTATGCATCTTAAACTTTTGCAGCTACAATTGTAAAGTTAGTGAACTTAACTTACTGAATCAGGTTCTTTATGGATGATTTTGTTTCTCTCCCAGGAACTCCCTGATAGCCTATTTCTTCTAGTAAGGGGAATACTTCTTCATTTAAAAGTATTGCTGCAAAGTCAGGTGTATCTTCAGAAAGCTGAAAAAGGAACATATGTTATGTAATCATGTAGATTTAGATTAACCAAACTATATAGTAGTTGCATATAGTAGTAACAATGATAGATGAAAAATCAAGCAATTCATTGCAGCAAATTACATTACATATACCTGCTCACAAACACGCTTGTAAAAGCTTGACTGAAGGTTTGCAATCTTCAGATCTCTAATCAAATAATCAAAAACAACTTGAGAAAACAGACAAGGTGCCTGTCCACCTTGAAATATAGACATTGCCATTACTTCCCCACAAAATTTGTAATCATTCTGCATCAGCATCATGGTTGAAGATACTGGCTTTCCTGATATAAAGAACCTTCGTTCCATGTGACTCATCATTTCTAATAAAAATGACCAACATAAACATACTGTATATCACCACATAAACATACTGTATTTTACATGTGTGTATTAATGCAAGAATGTAATAAATTCATTGTAGCTAATTGCATGTCAATAAATACAATGGATTTCTTTTTGTGAAAATACCAGAATTTATAAATAACGTAACCTCTCTAATAATTTTTTAGGCTCCTTTGGGAGTAGTGCTTTATTTGAGAGGGAGCTTATTTATTTTTCCATAAAATGATATGATCATTTTGTTCAATATGTAAAGAAAATAAAAAATCTTATCAAAACACTTGTGTTTTGTGTGAATGAGGGGGCTTATTAGAGAGGGGGGCTATTAGAGAGGGAGCTTATTAAGCTATTAGAGAGGGAACTTATAAAATAGTCTATAATCATCATTGGTGTTTCCACAAAAACAAATCAAATGTAAGAATTTGTTAAGTGCTCAATTGTTTACAAAAGATACACCGTAGACATAAAAGGATAATCTTTGTTGCCATGCTACAACACTATGGCAATGTATCTAAAGAAAAGAACAACAAATAATGTATTGTGGTATAATGACATTACCTGAAAAAAATTCCCTCCTCGGTCCCCCATCATCTACTGCCGGCTCACCAGAAAAGGTTACCTTCAGCTTCTTTTGGGGAGAATAATACCTTGCTCTGGCTCTCTTGAAATCTTCCCATATCTTTGAACGACGCACTGTTATCCTTACAAGTTCTTCTTCGGGGTCAAACTGCTGCAGGACAAGATTCATAATCATATCTTTTAATGTACTAGCATATGCATGTGCTGATTGTGCAATTTCATCCGAGGTTGAAATTTCATCTTGAAGGTCATCACCATATAAATCCTCATCTTCTGGTATTATTTCAAACATCGTAGCACATTCATCAGCATGCTGTTCCACAGTTGCAATAGGAAATTTTTTATGACAAATGGGACACTCTACATTTATATTGGTGACAGCTATTGATGCATCTTCTTTCTGTGGACAATTTACTGACATAGACTGGGCAAAAGGTCCCTCAGTGGATGGGTCAACATCTATAGCAATAGTTGCAGAACCTGTTTGATCAGCTAGCGGGTTTTCAAATAGTGCATGTTCCTCTGATTCAGATGAACTCAGCTCATCAACACCAGGCGCTTTTTCAATGCAGTTTTTCATTTTATCAATGTGATGTTGAAAACTTGTAATTTCAGGAATAAGGAATAACTTAATTTTTCCATACGAAAAACCTGACGACTCTTTGTAGCTGGATAATATGAAACTTTCTTCTGGCTCACTGCCAGGGATCGTAGACACAGCGCTGCCATCTTTGAACACCAATTTGTACTTTAAATTGGGATTAAATAACTTATTAAATGTAGTGTGTTTCTCAATTGCTGCTTTCAGGATGTCATCGGCAGTAGCATTGGGCCTGATTTTCAACGGTAGCCATTCCCCCCGTCTGATTTGACACATTTCTTTCATCAATCCAATGTAGATAACAACTTCTTGGTCTTCTTTCGAAGAGTTCTTGCGCCCATTTTTCCGGACAAAAAAAGAGCTCCTTTCACGTTCCTTTTTCCTCTTGAACGATTGAAAACTTTGTAGCGAAAATTCTTTGCTTTTCGATTGACTTGGCTCTCCTAAGGAAGCGCTACCACAACTAGTAGTAAGACTTGTAGGTTTTGCTGCTGAATTTCCGCAAATAGGGCAAAACAAATATTCCAATTCGAGAGGTGAATTACACGTTGTGCATTTCCTGCCATTACGGGCAGCCATATTGACATAAAAACCTGATGAAAACCATAGGTCTACTCACGAGCCCCACGAACGTCACGCGAGATTTTTGAGTACAAGTGAGATGACCGCCAGGCCACAGGCCAGGCGGCTACAGAAGGTAAACACAATCGATTTCTGGGCCACCTATGTGAAAACACGTTGGAAAGCGCGGGAAGGACTTGACAACTGAGCTGAATACATCACTGGAGTTGACGACTTGAGCCTGGGTCTGGGTACTAATGTCAAATTATTTTTGCATCATGCATAAATATATTTTTGCATCACGCATAATTATTTTTTTGTCATGCATAATATTTTTTGTATCATGCATAAATATATTTTTGTATCATGCATAAATATTTTTATGCATCAGTATTTTTTTGCATCATGCATTAATATTAAGTACAAACTAAATATTTTCGTTACAATTGTAAATATTTATGTGATGTAGATAAATATTTTCAACAAGAAAAGATATTTGCAGCACAAAATAAATATTTTTGCTATTAAATATTATTTTCTGCGGTAGTATATTTATTTATTGCTTAGATAGAAATATATTTGTCGTTGTACGTGTGGGCCACCGTAACAACGTAATATTTACTGTAACTATTCATCCACAACATTCATTGCCTTGATAACTTTGTCCTCTCAAGATTACAAATAAAATCTTTTTTACTGAAAGCAAAGTTTCAATGATCATTTTCTTGGAAAGCTTGGTAGGGTCCGTCTCTTGTTACAAGTAATTATAAATGGGGCATAATTTGCCTGCGTATGTTTCGCTTTGCGCTAAAAACACGATTTTCAAAAGCGAAGTTAAAAATAGGCCTTCGAAAAACAAATGTCATGAGAACTTGACAATCTTGACATATAAATACTGTTAGCTAATTCCATGCATGACTCATCTATTTACGTCAGCAATAAATACGCATACACTTCCCACGGTGAATTGTGAAATATTCTTTATCTGTAGGATCAAGGAGAGATTTTCCTGAAACATTACTTGCATTTACTTGTAAATTATGGTGTTACAGGATCCAAAATTCCAACAAAAATATGTCTTCGCCGCAGAGTACTTCAGTGCTTCCATATTAATCTTTCGTTTTCCTTACTGAATTTCCCCCCATTTTCACTCCCATTTTCCTCAAAACTTATGGCTCTTTGAAACTTTGCACAATCCTTGGATCCCTAGTTAAGTTAGTGGTGTTGTACTGTATTAGAGACTAGATCACCAGACAATAGAGTACATCATGCTTTAATAATTAAGAGAGTGGAGAGACTCTATCACAGATAGTAATAGTATCGGACTATTGAGCATTTCTTTGGTGCCCATACTCGCACTGTACCACTACGAATATGTGTTTGCATGGGAAGCAATAAAACACAAATACAAAATCGCATTTCAATCATTCAATGAATTCAGGAAGCATTCGATATTACGCAATCGTACTTAATACTCAGGGCTAAGATACATCTGCCTTTCTGCCGTTAAATCTACGTTCAACCACATGGGAATCTTCTCTTTTTAACCGGCAATAATTAGTAACTACTTCTTCATGACCAACGAATAGTTTCCGTTATGGTGAAACTTTATCGCGCTGGTCAAAGTATAATTCTATAGTTTCAACTATACTCTAGATAGATTCTAAAAAGGTCAAGAATGCGATTGAAGTTTGCTGACGATTAAGTTTGTATGATCCAGGACGAAATAAAACCTGTGTTCTCCGTGTTCTCCTGTCTCCATCACGTGTAATCACACATCTTGCCTTGCAGTCAGTTGTCGAGTTAACTTCTATTATTTATGTAGTTTTTATTACAATCTCGTATTCAATTGCAGTATGCAAAATAAGCTAATTTAGGTGCTATATAGATAATATCAACCACTTTTCATTTTAGATTGATCTTAATCAGTTAGTCCGTGTAACTGGAATTACAGTCATGGGACGACGTAGTCAGTATGTTAAATCTTTTCGTATTGATTACGAACGTGATGAAAATTGGCGTGTATTCTATCCAAACCGAGATTTCCAAGCTGTAAGTAATAACCAGAAATTATCGATTTTAGCGGTCTTCTTCTTACCGGTTAAGCCGGTTACTGCAGGTCGAGGGTAGGGTGCTATTACTTAGACGGGTGACCTGACATGCTTGTAAACTCATTTATATTAGTGCAGTTCTGGTTGGTTATCTTCCTTTGAGTGTTTGTCTTCGGGCACTCGAGTTTTCTTCCCTGGCCAAAATCCTCTTTTACCAGTTAGCTGTGCTCCGAGGTCAGACATCGCATAGGTCCTATGGTGGCAGCCAGAGGCGCCCTTGTAAGCTTTCGACACGGTCAGGTTAAGCTGTGTCTTTTGCAGTCCAATGCAAAGATGCAAGGAAATTACCACTCTCCTAATTTTACCCTTTACCTTTACCCTGATCTAGTCTAGCTCTCATGTATTCAGTCCTCACACTTAATAAGGGATATCCTGCGCGTCAGTCTTAGCGGAAAAGTCAGGTATTAGGCTCAGGTAAAATTTGCCATATAAACCTTTAATGTATATTAATATTTGCAGACAATACAACAGTACTCGGGATCTTCCTTAAGAAAGAAATTCAAATATCCATTCACAGCAGATGGACTATCTATTACTCCAGTCACTTGGAGTGGAGATCTGATTTGTATGAAGATACGACTACATGGATGTGCATATGGTGAGAAAAAGTGGAAGTATTTAGACCATAGGATGGAATAGAAATTTTTTGGAAAATTTGGATCAAATCAGGAGGAGCTCCTTTTTGGCCAGATTTCCAGAAAATGTGGTCCAGATCTTCCTATCTGGTCTGACCTGACTGACCATTGAAATGGAAATCGCTCGTAAAGATTTCGGATACCGAATGCGTATTCTCGTTTATGTAGCTCGTTTTCACACCCCTCACAGTACCACAATTCATAAGATCGCACCTCGGAATGCGCTGATATACAATCTTCCTGCTCGCAGTCCCATATATTAAAAACGGGAAATATGTGTCTGCTGAATTTGCTTAAGTGAGAGAAAATAGTAGTTAAGCACTGGCATAGGAACTAGGGGCGAAATATGGCGCACCCAACCCCTCCAAGTTTTCCTGGCATTTTTTCAGATAAAAAATATGGGAAATGTGTTATTTTCAATTGAAAAAGGTACCCCTACCCAAAGTTACATTGTTTTCCACGCTCCTATAGTTAAGTCATTACCAGCCTTGACCTCGTACCATCTGTGCACTCAAGCAAATTCGCCACATGTCCATTTTTAGTGCAAAGTTTCACTTTGCAACTATTGTGATTACAGGGCAAAAATGCACATAAGTGACTCAGATATAAATATATATAGATGTATAGTGTAAACAATCCGGGGGGAGCTTGCAGTTGATGTTCTTTATTACATTATATAAAATGCAAAGGCTTACTACAGTTGTTCATTTAACGTTGAAAAAAGTGTGATTAATTGTCGACCTAATTGTAATGAACTACTTTGTCTTTCCAATGGGGATTAGGGTGATTGCAACCCCCGTAACACAATTTTTTGTGAGAATCAATGTACAAATAAACATGGCGACGTATCAGTGCGTGTTGAAAATTGAGAACAATTTTTGGACAAGAGATTTAAGATTGGCATGTATTATTTGGGCTGCAGCTGTAGCGTCTAACGATATTCTATTTTAGCGTACGACTTTGTCTATGCTCAATTAATCTGAGCTGCGACTTTCGCCACAAAACATGTCAATTTTATACGAGACAGACAGTTTTCATTGTCGAAAATGTACGATGAGACAGATGGCTCTGGTTTCATATTCGCAGCTCTACATTCACATTCGAATGTAGAGCCAGACAGGAAATTTTCGCAATAACTTCGGAATGGTTTAAGCATAAGAAAAAATATTCAATGCCGTTCTTCATTAATATTAAATGAATCGAATAAAATAGTTTAGACTTTTTTAGCTTATCAGGTTTTCTCTGGAGGCCTCGCAGAATATAACGCACCGTCATGATCGAATGAGAGCCAGGTCGTCAAATTCACGGAAAAAGCCTTATATTTCAAGAACGAAAGAATTTACAATAAAATTATTCAATGCCATTCTGCATTAGCTCTTAAAGTCTAGAAGTTTGTACCTTGGAAAGTTTTCTCTCGAGGCCTCGCAGACGGTTTGTTGTCATACGACGTAAAAATGCCGTCGTGCTGACATCCAAACATAGAAATAAAATCGATATATTTTTAAAACGGCTAAATGTATCGCAATATAGTTTAATGCCGTTCTTCATTAGCATTAGGAAAATTCAATCAAGCAATGCAAACGTTTTCAACTAGTTCGGTATCCTCTGTAGGCCTCGCAGAAGATGCGTGTCATTATACGCCGCCATGTGTAAATTTGAGAGACCTAGACTCTTGTCGCGGACATAATGCGGTATTTCTCCAAGACGACGCAACTAATTCCTTAACGGTTTCATGCTGTTCTTGATTAATATCAAAGCAATAAATTGTATAAATTTCCGACCTTCCAAGTCATTCTGTTTTGCTTATATTTCGTGCATAACAAGTCTTGTCGATGCGCGTCAGCCTGCCACAAACTCGAAACTGAGGGAGGACGTTCGCATACGAAACAGAATATCTCGTCAACGCAAAGCTGTTTTCCCAGAGATAAATATAATGTTGTCCACAACATTATACGTCCACAACATTGGGAAAAACCCGAGGATTAATAGCGGATTAATCCCCGAGCCGGCGCGAAGCCCCGTGCGAGGGTACTAATTCCGCTCGGATATTTACGCCCGGGTATGTGAAAACATTGTGGAATGCAAAGTCGTCCGCCATTTTTTTTTGTCATAAACGGGACGGTTTTGTAAGTTATGCGCATGCGCGAGTTCAAGCCGAGAGAAGACTTCCTTTATAGTTCAAAACAAAATAACAATATTTTGTACAAATTAAAATATAAAAAATATACAGTGTTGCGTGTTACCATGGTTACAATAACATTTGGGGAGTAAATTGTTTGGTTCAAATGGGCGAGGGGTTCTGCATGCATGTATTTCTAGTGTAGTTTTGTTTTGACCGATGGATCAGGGGGGTGTGCACCGCGATGTTATTGGCTTTTGTTCGCTCTACACTAAAAACTAAACAGGAAAGGTGAATGAATTTTGACAAATTCAATGCTCCTGGTATTAACGAAGAACGGCACGAAATATTATAGAAAAACAGCTTTGCGTTGACGAGATATTCTGTTTCGTATGCGACCGTCCTCCCTCAGTTTCGAGTTTGTGACAGGCTGACGCGCATCGACAAGACTTGTTATGCACGAAATATGAGCAAAACAGAATAACTTGGAAGGTCGGAAATTTATACAATTTATTGCTTTGATATCAAGAACAGTATGAAACCGTTAAGGAATTAGTCGTCGTCTTGGATAAATACCACATTATGTCCGCGACAAGAGTCTAGGTCTCTCAAATTTACACATGGCGGCGTATAATGACACGCATCTTCTGCGAGGCCTACAGAGGATACCGAACTAGTTGAAAAGGTTTGGATTGCTTGATTGAATTTTCCTAATGCTGATGAAGAACGGCATTAAACTATATTGCGATACATTTAGCCGTTTTAAAAATATATCGATTTTATTTCTATGTTTGGATGTCAGCACGACGGCATTTTTACGTCGTATGACAACAAGCCGTCTGCGAGGCCTCGAGAGAAAACTTTCCAAGGTACAAACTTCTAGGCGTTTTTATTTTATACTTTAAGAGCTAATGCAGAATGGCATTGAATGATTTTATTGTAAATTCTTTCGTTCTTGAAATATAAGGCTTTTTCCGTGAATTTGACGACTCTGGCTCTATATTCGATCATGACGGTGCGTTATATTCTGCGAGGCCTCCAGAGAAAATCTGATAAGCTAAAAAAGTCTAAACTATTTTATTCGATTCATTTCAGTAATATTAATGAAGAACGGCATTGAATAGTTTTTCTAGTGCTTACACCATTCCGAAGTTATTGCGGTTTTACTATGAAAATTTCCTGTCTGGCTCTACATTCGAATGTGAATGTAGAGCTGCGAATGTGAAAACAGAGCCATCTGTCTCATCGTCGAAAATGTTGTGTGATTTTGTCGGCGATCTTAGACTTGGTAATTAAGTTGTACAATTTATAAACATTATTGACGTGATTCCTGGCGTAAATTTATAGAAACTACTCGATCGCGAATCTATAATGAAATGAATATTTGCATATATAAATCAACCTGCAAACTGTATTTCATTTACAAAGGTTGCTTGTTTGTGCAAACCCAAAGTTACTAAAAAGGCAGATTGTTATATTGTTTGGGAAACTGGCAGTTTATGAAACTCTGACACATCTGTTCATACGAATGCGATATGAATTGTTATGAAATAATGGGAATTTATCAGTCTTGTACTGTTGAAGATTTGATACACTTCCTTGTTTACAATAAATACTTGTTTACAGAATACAAAACACAAAACAACGGTTTATCGTTGTTTTGTATTTTGTTATTAAAATACTCAGTGGTTCCCGTAATACTTGTTTGATACATTCTTTTAAAAGTGCCCTGGGTGAGAGCAGTCGCTTCATAATTATGCAAGTTTATCTCCTTTCGGATGAAATTTTGAAAAGATCAAGGAATTGAAGTTTTGGAAGAAAGTTTGTAGAGTAGTTACACAGTGCATTGAACAATTTATTGCTAGTACGAATAATTCAGTAATTCGAATGTTTAAAAGTTACAACAAATTACAGCTCTATTGCCTCTTCGAAAAAATAGTTTAGTGTGAAAATGGCTCTGACCAGACCTTTCTGAGTTTCTTATATTAATGGCCTTCTCAATGTTTTCTCATATGCTTTTCTTAATGTCCGTTCCTAGTATGCCGAAAGCAGTTGTTCCTGTCCTCTCCTACGAGAATAAAAGATGATCTGATATCGGCATCATCAGCCATATACCCAATCAACGAACCAAAACAAACAGCAATACAAGGACATGCGTGGTGTGCTGAGGTATGCGATTTTACATAGTTATGGCTATTTAACTGTTTTTATATGTTTAATACGAAATACAAACTAAAATATATGACATTCTTCAAGATAGATAAATTCTTATTCGTTAAAAACGAAAGATTAATCCATCAAGAACTTTAAGGCGGTGGTGAAATATTGTTTCTATTTACTGCATGATTGTATAACATAATCACATCGCCCACCAGATCTGATGATAGTATGAAGTTCCAAGCCTGATCCTGCTTATCTGATGAAAAAATAGTATTTATTATAAGCTCGTTGTTCACCAATGGTGAAGTGCAATTTTCCTAATTCGACATGGTTTTGTTAACGTAATGTGGCTTCGCGCGAAAAAATTCCCTTTGCAATTGGTGGCAAGATGCCTAAACCGTGCTGTACCTACGAGCTGAGGGCAATAAAGTTTGAGCTCCATAGTAGCCCTCGATCATTCATTATGTCTCATTTTGTGTGTTCTTTTTCTACTATATTTTCAGAAAAACGACAAAAACCAGTGGATTCAGTTTAGCTTTAAAAGCGAAAGCGTTATTTCAGTAGTTCGAACTTTCGGTGATAGAAAAGAAAGTTATGTGAAGAGCTATTCCATACAGTTCAGCGAAGATGGAGATGTTTGGATTGACTACGTGGAGCTTGGAGTTAAACGTGTAAGTAGAATTCTTCCGTAAAGCAGGAAGTATTTTCCTGCTTTTAAATTGCTAATGAAACAAAATTCTGGCATATATATGCATGACTTATATGTTATTTACCGGCTTGGAGGTCCGTATAGGGAAATATTTCCCAAGGTCTCAATATAATTTAAAAACAAAAACATTGGCTCTATGGATTTAAATCTCGTGCTGTCCGTACGGCCTCATACGGACCGCTCGCGTGGCCAATCAGATTGCAGGAAACCGTAGAATATGAATTCTGACCGCAAAAAAATTATTTTTATGATTATATTCTTTGGTTATGATCTTATGTGATTTATCAACAAACATAATGTTTAATATGAAGTTGAACCTCTCTGATACTGCACCGATGTGTGTCCGTTTTATGGAGATAATCATAATGACGTCCCCTTTAACACTTCGCTGACAGTATTCAGTGACTAAAAACAGGCCCATTTTATAGACAACAAGACGCTCTATTGAGCGTTTAGTCGCTGGGGTAATGATATAGGCTTTTTCGTAATTAACACATTTTGACAGTGCATACTACAGCTATAGGCATTCGGCAAATATTTTTCTGAGTGTGATTGTGACATACTTGGCTTACATGACTTACATTCTTGACAAAAGCCACAAGCACGCAAATGCATTTGCGATTATCGTCGATTAATTATGATATATGAAAAACAGGTTTATGTACTATTGTCTCTAATTATATACATGATGAAAACCCAAAATATAGTTGTTCACAGTAAACAAAACAGAATAAAAAACAACAATGAGTACTGTATTAATGTCTGTTGGACAAAATATCTGAGTAAGTTTATCTTGGTAAAATTGTCGATAATCCTTCATGACAAAAATCACAATTTCTCTGATGAGTTAATATATTTGATACTGTATCTAGTATGTTCCCAGCATAATGCTATTAGCTGGACCCTTAGGCCTTAGCCGTGCAGGCTACTGGAACAGTTGACGTGAGCTCTGAAAAAGGCCAAGACAACTACTACTGTTTGTTGAGGAATTGCCCATTTGCCCGCATAGCCCGACTCTAACCCTTACATCAAATCTACCCCGAACCTAACCCAAACGTAACCCTAATCCTCCGTTCGAAATCGCTCAGCATCTTTAGTGTAGGCCTCGCCAAGAATATGCATAGGTTCATGCGAGGTGAGCGTATTTTCAAATAAAACATGTACTTACCGTAGACATCTTCGCGCTGAAGGGTACTTTTTTCTTTCACGTAAATATAATTTAGAAATTACGACCTGAGTAAACCTGAGTAGGTTTGCGAGAGTCGCTTTTTCAATGTAGATTCCGTAAATGAAACTAACACCATTGGAATCCTTACAAAATAAGCTTTTTAACAGTGGGTTATGTTGCCGACTAAACATTACAGAATCAAAACTACTAAAAGTTTAATCCCAAACATACCTCCAGTTCAACTCAAACAATCTTTAATATCTTCTTTATTTCTTGGATTTGACAATAGACTTCTCCATTCGAAAATTTAGCTTTTTATGTGTGTATTTCTTGTAGAAAGTTTTGCTTCGATACGACGAGTAGATGTATTTATTTTGAATTTTTTTTTATTTATCGGGTATTTTCCAGCACGCATGTGCTTGCCGTAGTTTGACTATATATGGTTTGCCCAGCCTCGTACCCAGGCGCTTTGGCTTGCTACACGCGGTTACGTCACGAGCGCGCGGGAAACCCGTCCCGCCGTGGCTACGCACTACAAGTTTCCACGCGTGCGTCACGCAACCGCTTAGCACATTAAAGCGCCTGGGTACGAGGCTGTAATGGACTGTGGTTTGCCCACAGTTTGTGGTTTGCCTAAGCGCTTCAGTCACGACAAAAACATCTTATATAGGGTATTTTACCCTGGGGAATTCATTCCGGCCACTTAAAAAACCATAGCAACATGGTCTTTGGGCCTCTTTCGGTTGTTTTTGTCTGAAAGTCCAGTTTGGCCGCACGCTAAGATTTCAAATTTCTCCGTAACTTTGTCAATTTTTATTGTTTTTCTTTGAACGTTGGTCAGTAGGTACTGTTTTTAAAGCTCTATAAAACGGTGTATTAGCAAAAATCACACGGTTTTTAAAACAGATGTTATAATCGACCAAAAGTACTGAATATATAATTAGTTTACCGATATAATAAATATACCAGATTACTAAGGTTAAAACTCACGGAGATCTGTAAAGCAATGTGTTTAGCGATTTGTTTGGCATTAGCCAAGAACAGGTTTTTTTGCTGAATCGATTGGTGGTATTTTCGTCCGTTTTGGATGAGGGGCGTCAAAGATACGAGCGCTCAAAGTCATCCTACGATATTCGACAGTCCAGATTTATAATGACGTAATGTTCATTTTGTGACTAACATCTGAGATTCGACAAAAATGCGTGCCGAAACATATAGTCGCTGTGGGCACAGGTGCCCCAGCGACTAATGAGCAAATCACGCCTTTCATTTGTAGCTTCGCAAACAATTTTCTTGTGTTGCCTTTAGCTGACTTTGTAAACATGGACGTGATGTGTAAACCTGCATTGAAGACAAATTGTCTTCATAATATCATATCACTGATTGTGCATGGTGCCAATTCACTTCAGGCAATTGGATTCAAATAGATCTGTGCAGTAATGTCTCTTGGATGGCAAAATACATTAATTTTAACAAAATTATTTGTCACTTTAGATTTTTCAAGGAAATAACGATCCAAATATTCCTATAAGACACACTTTAGCAAACCAAATCGAAACTTCGCATGTTCGAATAATCCCAATAACTTGGAAGAAGAATATTTGTATGAGAATTTCCTTACTTGGATGTCAAGCAGGTAAGAATTCAAATATGATGTCGAGTACTTACTAGCTTGAGTCTGTGCAAGAAATGCTTAATTATTCAATTGGTTGTTTCATTAATTAGTGAACGCGGTGTTTGTGCACGTGCCTTTCACTTATAATATCGCCTCAGTTACATGTGAGAAGAGTGCTTCCATGTAGATGGACTCTGCCAACTACCGCAGGTTTTCTGGATACTCTGGTTTCCACCTGCACTAATACTGAACCAAAAAAGCTACAACTGATAGAGGTATTCAACATAGAAAAAATTAGTTCAGTTTAGATTGATGCGATAAGTGAATTAATCAGTCCAAGAACTCATAAATTAGTTATGAGTTGCCTTGGTCATAAATGACTACTTGATTGATTAACTGATGGATATATTTATTCACTCATGAGTTTTATTCTATCTTTGAGGGTCTCCCAGACGTTTCTAAGGTACAAAGCAACGCGGCGGGTTTTGTAATGGATCAAGGGAACATGACTATGAAACACGGGAACACAGACTCTCCCCCCCCCGCGCGGAAGACCCTCATATTTCTTATAATTGACTAAATGATTAACCAACTGATTGGATGGTTTACTAAATTATTGATTGTTTAATGGATTGATGAACTGCGATTAAATAATAATTCATTGAAATAACGTTATTGTCCGAGGTCTTTCTTTTCTTTTTGATGTCCATACAGTACCTAACTAACTAACCAGACCAATTTTCCTTACCGTGTATATGTATAATGAATTCCCATTTTTCCAGAGCAAGTGTGTCAAATTAATTTTCAAAAGAAACATAGCGGACTTTCACTTAATTAAACATATTATTACTTATCGTGTGTATATTTTTCCTCTTTAGATTGCAGTAAGCCTTTACTTGCCTCAGGTAAAGTCTCCAAAGCTCGATATTCATCTTCGGATGAGAATTCAAATCCTGAATATGTTTTATTTAACACTGGAAAAGCATGGTGCACAGAAAAAACTCCACTTAGCGAACAATATCTAGAGGTGGGTAACAGAATATAATAGTAAGGCGTTTCAGCATAGATATGACAGCGACGCCGTCCTGCGATTCCGGTGCAGCGCTTTGACCACTGAGCTACACAGTCCAGTTGCCAAGAACTAGCCACAAGTTCATTTATATACAGGGACGCCGGAACTGGGGGGGGGAGGGCAGGAGGGGTAGAAAGGCCCCTGTTCCAATTTGCTGCATGTTAACCCTTTTGTGCAAAGATCTCGGAACAAAAATTTGGCCGAGAACGAAGGCGGAGTTAAAATAACTAAACTTTGTCGTTATGATGTAAAATTACCTGACAGCTTTTGATTTATACGAGCCTCCATATATATACCTCAAATTTCGAGTTCAGTAACTGCAATTTGGCGCAATTCTTTGCGAATGTGCGCGCAATTCTTTGCGAATGTGCGAATGTGCTGCAGAGAATTCTAGAAATGCAGTCATATTCGAGCTTCAAAAATATCGTTCCGGCCGCCGTCGTTCCGGCCGCCGTCCCTGTTTATATATACATACAAGGGTGATGCATACCAGTGTGCTGTTAATAGCCTGTAGTTGTATATATATATACTAGTATATACGTATAGTTCTATATACTAGTATATGATTAAATATATTTTCCCTCTATTACTGAATTTGATAGATTAGCCTTGGCACCCAATACAGACTATCCAAGATTGCTACACAGCCCAGCCCACTTGGTTATCAGAAAGATGGTCAAATATCGGCATTTACTATGAAATACAAGAAAGGCAAAGATTGGTTTGTTCATGGTCCGAAAGGCCAAGCAAAGGTATGTTTTTGGTAGTGGCCACAGATTTTTAGTTACTAGAGGTCAAATGTTACCATTGACTAGGTAATTATTAGATATGAGTTTTATGCTAGTGGTTATATCTAGTCATCAGTCAGCGCGGCGCACAATTGTTCTTGCCGCGAGGAAGTATAGAGCCAATGTTGTTGTGTTTATTATATTGACACGGGCTAATAGGGTAGGATATGTCAGGGCCGATCAGATACTGGTACTCCCCCCCTTGCCATGCCTGACATGTTCCGTCTGAATTGACGATCACTCGAGCTAAAATGTCAACCGTGTATGATGGTCGCCATGTACAGTAGTTATCAGTTATCAGAATAATCAGAGTGACAACATTTTTAACTGTATATGTATTGACCTTGTGTTTTGTGTCAATACAGTAGTTATCAGTTATCAGAGTGACACAATTTTTAACTGTGTATGTATTGACCTTGTGTTTTGTGTCAATATACTTGATGTTGACGTCCACGCGTAGCACCGTATTACACACTTAGCTGAAACCCACGTATTAAAGCATTTTATTTCTCTACGCAGGTAATGCTTGCCATAAACGAGAATGACAAATCAAAACCGATGGTTAATGCGCTCATGGACTACTATCGTAGCCAGAATGGCTTACGGACAAAAGCAATAAGAATTTATCCAAAAACTTACACAGGAACACCGATCTGTATGAGAGTGGAACTATATGGGTGCCTCGCAGGTCAGTATAATGCGATATTTTGTAAACGAGCAATTATATTGCAAGGATGCCCCATTAGGTTTAAGCAACGAGGGAGGTGAATATTAGCATTTTAAGTACTGTATTAACAATATACATATAAATTATTCTCGAATTTGATTGGCTGATTCCAGTGCAGCTAATCCAGAACTGAAGTGTAAAAATTTGTAATCACAGTGCAATTTCCTGTAATCATGCACAGTGCCATTTTCTGTAATCACTATGAACCAGTCAAATTTCAGCTAAGTTCTGGGCAGATTGCTCAAAACAAAACAACATGACGCCCGCTCGCCTAAACTGAAACTTGAGTTTTGGCGACTTAAGAGGCTGTCTCCCTAAAACCTGACCACTCATATTTTCAGCAAAAAGAAAACCCAGCTAAAACCTTTTAGCCAGGAAGGTTAAGGCTAGTGATGACCTGAATCGGCCTTACTTTTCCGATTTGCGTTTCTTCAACAGAGCGCTGTCAATATGCATCAAATTCGCGAACGTAAACAATGACACTGGAAAATGTTCAAGAACTTGTTGACCAGGATAATTCACTAAATGCTTACAAAACCATACTATCATTTAAAAAAAAGCAATATTACATAGTTTCAAGATTCTCCCACTTTTTCAAGTCAAGACCGAGGTTTAATATTTTTCCGTAAAGACCGAACGTTTTAGGTTAATAAGTAGTTTATTATATGGCACAACCATGAGTAGTAAAATAAGTAGTTTATTATATGGTTTGTTTTTAGTGCAAAGTTTCACTTTGCAACTATTGTGATTACAGGGCAAAAATTCACATAAGTGACTTAGATAGGCATAGATGGATAGATGGATAGATCGATGTAAGAGTAAACAATCCGGGGGAGCTTACACTTGATGTTCTCTATTAGGTTATATATAATTCAATTTCAAACATTGAAAAAATTGTATTTTTAGCTACAATTGCGCGTTTCATATTGTTTTTCTGTCTGTTTAATGGAAACGTTGGGAAAGGTCGATAAATTACCCGCCTAATCCTATAATATATTTCATATCGTAATGAATTTTCCTTTCGCCAATGAGGATTTGGGCTATTTCACCCCACGTAACACGAATTTTTGTGAGAACTGCAAATCAATGCGCATATAAAATAAACATGGCGACGTATGAGTGTGTGCCGAAAATTGAATTTTTGGACAAGAAATTTAGGATTGGACCTCACTATACTGCACTTATATACATTAATTCTCTAGATAAAACATTTTGTATTAATTCTATCTATTTTCTTTAGAGAGATATTTTACTGTAATAGTTATTAAAATCATGTAGCTATAAATCATGATCTACAGTCAGACACGTTTAATATACAGTAACAGTGTCTATGCTAGGCCAAACGTGACAAAATATCAAGTATAATATTTTTACATCAAGTCGTTCGTGTTTAATATCAAGTGTCGCTATTTTACAATCAAGACGTTCGTTTTTATATCAAGTACCGATATTTTACAATCAAGACTGTCATGTTTTATATCAAGCTAAATCGCATATTTTTATATCAAGAAAATTGCGTATTACATCAAGTATTACACGTTTTTATAATTCAAGCTTCGCGTGTGTTTATATCAAGAAGGGAGAGGACGTATTTTGTTCAGAGTTCTTCAGACGGGGTGTAAATCACGTGTTTTCTGCACCGGGGGAAAATATGGCGCAACGCAAAATTGAAACGGGGGGCCGCTGATATTTTCCGAATTCTGGCCGAACCGAAAATTTACAATTTTAGCGCCCATCGCCGCTTCGAACACGTGTGATCTTCTCAAGGATTTTCTTTCGTTGTTTATATGGGTTTATACTGGCTCGATTGTGTTGTTGTCATTCGCTTCAGGTTACAAAAGCCGTTTCTCATGCGCTGCGATTTGCGTTTTTGAGGCTAATTTTGCTTCTTATAATTCATTATATTGTAATATAGAATTAATTTCGCTATGGAGGAGCTACAATGCGTATCTTACGAGATATAGCTAAAAATATTTTAGCCAAACCTATGCGACAATATGGCGTAGCATGAATTTACGTCTCGGTCGTGTAGGTTCTGCGAATTTTCCTGACTTCCTATTTCGCCCAAATAACTTCGAAATACTTTTGTTGAATGCATAATATTCTGAAGAAGAATGAAATTTTTAAACAAGTCTATTCCGTCTAAAGAAACTGAGTAATTCCACATTTTGTACGTCAGATACCCGACTATTTTCACGAATGTGAATCTGAATGTGAATGTGAAAGTGAATATGAAACTGTAGAGCCGACGGTTATAATTTGCGTGCAGCATAGCCGGTGAACAGACGTGCTCTCGATCGCACGAGAGTTGATTTATGGCCAGCATATTGAAACATACGAGGAAATATATTTCGTTCGCTTTCTAATAAGTCCGTGGCCGTGAATAAAATAATAAATAGTAAAGCGCTCATGCATATGCTGATATTGACGGAATCACAGGCTGCGTGCTAACGAAAAGAATTGAATTTGTTGGAATATTAAAACAATAAAAGTAATTAATATAAACACTGTTTACAGTGCTATTTATAGAACGCGATAGCTCGTGCAAATGCTTCCACTTTAAAGGAAATGTCCTTTCGAATGAAATTTGAAAAAATCAAGGATAAAGTCATTTAGTACAATTACACACTGAACAATGAATTACAAGCGCGAATAATTCAGTCATTCAAATAATTTATATTTAAGAGTTGCAAGAAATTACAGCTGTGTTACCTTATATTTTGCATTTAAATTCGAGTATAAAAATGACTCTTTAGTGTAGAAATGACTCTGATCAGATCTTCTGTGCTAAACATGCACATATTGCCTAATCCATACCGTATTCATTTGCCTATATCATCAGTACTTTACCCCATTAACTTTGCACTATCCTTGGGATCTCTGAGTTGTTGTAGGGCATTACGTGATTTTACGGACCGCTGATTAGCCGATCATATCGCGTAAACTACAGGAACTAGCGCTTGCCATATAATAAATATTGTTACTGTTTGATTATTTGTGTAATAATCCACACATATTTGGTTTGTCCACAGGGTTTGACATTTGAAATATATGAAATGTTAACTTTAAAACATTGCATTCACTGTTTTACTTGGCCAAACAATCTAAGTTACATACATGTCAGTAGTTAAAGCTACTTGTTATTAGAATGGGTAATAACCACTGACCTATACTAAATGGACTGAGCGCTCGAGGTCAAAAAGTGTCCTCACCGTTGCTGACGTCATATAGGTCCTCGCATCGATGAAAATTACCGCATACCGATATTTTCCTAATGTTATTTGTGCTCGCGGGCGAATATGTGTTTTTGAAATTTAACGAAGTTTGTTTTTAATTTTTTTCAATTATGTGTTGTTTTTTTTGCAAACTTTGCTGTTTTTGGTAAATATTTACTACCTTCGAGTTGAGAACAACCTTTTCCAAAATAGGAGTATATTTTCCTGTTGAAAGTTTGAAAACAAACATTTTAATTTTAAATAAAATGATGGCTTCGGTATGTTTTTATACACGACCACAACAAGAGCTTCGGGCCATCGATGATTGCTGGTATTTATGCTATAGTTTTTCCATAAAATTTGTCGCGTTATGTATGTATTAACCTTCTGTTGACATGAAAATGTTTTGCCGACAATCTTTCCTGGTATTATACTGAGTAAAAGACTGGTTTTGTGGAGTTTTCTACGGCTATTTGAGATTTTTTCTAAACATGTATACGGCTTTAATTGAGAGTTGAAAACATACTTGACAGCCCGCCAATTTCATAAAGATCACATTTAGTATAAACTGACTTACTTTCTACAATGATTTCGCAGCAATTTCTCGCCTCAAAAACACAAAATTAACAATTTTTTTGAGTTTGAAACATATAAAAATATAGAACCGAGCCGTTTATCAACGCATTTGTAAGTCAGCGAATTTACGCATGAGAGCAAAGACCTATATGACGTGAGCAGTGGTGAGGACACCTAGCTCCTGATAAAATAGATTGCGCGCTCAGTCCATTTAGTATAGGTCAGTGGTAATAACCCATTAGCTACCAAGCAGCCAGCCAAATATATACCTTTTCATTGGTAGAGTATTTATCAGTTATAGACCTGGAGCGAGAGGTATTCCACAAAAAATGTAAGACTGACGTTGAGACGCCATTGGTAACCAGGCCTCCATGTCAAACACAAGGTAATCAAAGCGCTAACTTTTTCGCGAGGGGTCGCGAACACACGTACGGCAGCAATTTCACTGACTTTTTGTTATACTAAGCGCTAACTTTTTCGCCAGGGGTCGCGAATACACGCACGGCAGCTATTTCACTAACTTTTTGTTTAATATACTAGTATATGTATTTTAGTTTCTTTGTTCTAGTGTTTCATGTTTGCCAGGAGATCGTTTCATAACTTCCGGTTTGGTAGAAAAGACTCAGACTCGGAAAACATTGGCCAAATGAGTCACCAGTAATAAATAAGATATTTCTTTCCGTCGGTGCGCGTGTTCTTTTCTGACAGTATTTCATTATATATGTTGTCAAAAAGCTTGAAGAACATAAATTACTTTTTAATTACAATTATCGACGCTATTGTATACCAATATTGGGCACACGAATCAAATAAATGAGCGTAGGAGACAACATCAAACTTTTCCGAATCTCTTTTAAAAATACAACTGCTAATTAACAATTAGACAACGAGGCCGAGTTGGCTATGAGCGAATAGTCAACGAGGCGAAGCCGAGTTGACTATTCGCTCATAGCCAACGAGGCCGAGTTGTCTAATTGTTTTAGTATAAACTATAGCATTTATTGAGAACTAGGGAACACAATACAAAAGTAAACAAAAGTATTAATATTAATTTTAATAACTTATTCTCCGGAAATGACGTGCCAGGTCACGCGATTACAACAAGCGACATTTTTAGAACTGTCAAGTTTCATTCTACAAACATGGTTTTAAATATCAGCAAACTATTTATCAAAGAAAATAATACAGAAGAAATATTACAGTTTTATATAAATTATTTCACAACAAAGTTTCGGATGAAACAAAAGTTAAGAAGAATAATTGTTGTTTACGATCGACACAGTGCAGCCATGGAAGCTGTACGACTGCTGTCCTCGCATCTGAATGTTGGTTTCGTTTCGAAAGTTTTCGTTACTCAAACTCAAAGGCATCACAGTCACAGTGGATGTTGTTGGAAGCGGCTCTTTGCTGGAAGTGGTTTCTAATGCTGCGACGACATTATGAGCAGATTCATCAGCTTCTCCAGATATGAAACGACTTAAAATATTTGACATATTTTCTTTTTGTTGGAATGATGCTCTTGAGTTGTACGCCTGGATTGAAGTATCCGATTTATGGCCAGTAACTGCCTTGATGTGTCTAGCCTCTACGTGGTTATCTGACAGGACCGTGACTGATGTTGCTCGAACACAGTGGTTTGTTAGATGCGGGATTATTCCAGCTGCCTTAGATATGGTTTTCATCATGTTCGCCAGAGTGCATTCGCCAAGGGGACTATTGCAATACCATATCTCCTCTTCGTCTGGCAGAAACTTTGTGGACATTTCTCGTTGACGTTGAAATAGGACGGGTTGCATTGGATGTAAGTAGCTGAGGAAGTTTTCAATTGTTTTCACTGGGCACCGTTGGGAATTCATCACTTCAAACATCTTCCCGTCCGATTCGTCCGTGTTGTCGTTGAGGCCTCCTTGATGATTCTTTGTTCCTAGCAAGCGGTCACGTCGGAATTCAAAATATCGTCGGCCTTGTGCTGTAGTGTGGAGAACAAGCATATCTTTCGTGAGTTTCCTCTGGTTTTCTCTCCCTCGTTTACCAAAGTAAAAGGTAATATAGAACCAAGCCGTTTGTAAAAGCTTCCGAGGGTTCTTGGAGTGACAGTCGGTAAGTTCGCCGCTTTCGTACAGCTTTTGTAGTTGCTCGCTTGTTATCGGATGCTTGTGGATAACTGGACCGACTTTCCCCTCTCGAGTGAGTTTTTTGCAGATAGCATTCAGTGTTTTATTAGCTTGTTCAAACACAGGGTCGCCGATAATGGACCAGGGTTTGTTTTGAGGCGGTTGTTTTAGATAGCGGTCGATGGCAGATCTTATTGCACGAAGAGTTGAGACTTTAAACTCACTCCCGTCTTGTTTTCTTGCAGCTGCATAAAACTTTTTCAGGCAGAGAGAAAGCTCGTCTTTTTGCATTTCTTCTATTTGGGCAGAAAATTCTTGTTGGCTTGCAAACCATTCTGAAATATATTTCATATATTATAAAAGGGAAGCAAATATTTTAACTTTTGTTCGTGTAAAACGTTTAAAATTGAGTATTTGTTATTTTTATGCATTTTCTTACCCTTAAAGATTGCTATTCCGTATTTTGTTGCTCTCTTGTTTTTTTCTGGCACGGAATTGTCCAACAAGTCGTCTAAAAACTCATCAGATACTTCGGCAAAACGTGAATTTTCCGCCATTGTTTTGAATTTTGCTACTAGTAGACTATCACTAATAGCCCAGTCACAAAGGATAAAGACGGAATTATTCACCAGTGCTTCCACCACATTTTGCTTTGCTTTATCCTGATTTTGCGACCGCAATATGTGGGCTTTCCATTGTTCCGGCCACTTGTGTGCGAGCATTGGAATAGTCGTACAGTAGGTCTTCCTGCTGTTCTTTGCTGTACATATTCGTAGAGAAACTTATTATAACCTTCTTAATATCCTCTAGAGTTTCCTTAAGGTTTTCGCAACTCGTACATGAACTGGAATAGGAATGTGAACATTTTTTCTGCAGGTCCTTATATAAAGGGTCACTTAAGGCAAACTTACGACAATGGTCAGCACATGTACTTTCGTGTACCAAATGAAACATCTTGATAAAAGTATGCATGGTCGGTCGATAAACTCGAGAAAATGATCCGATTTTTTAGTATCGATACGAATTCTGTGGTGCTTTAGTTTCTCTACAGGAATTCCCGGGCCAAGTTTTTTTGCACTATAGGAGTATTCCCCCTATAAGAGACAGACTTGGAGCAAGTCTACATGCGCACGTGCTTGTTTAATTTTCTTCGATTGCATCTGGAGCAATAACTTCACCAACAACGTGATATGCTTCAGTTGCCTTTTTTTACGCACTCCGCCTTGATATCTGGCTTCATTTCTTCCCAGTTACGATGCACTCTTTGCTCAACAGGCAAGCAGTCCACGCCAGAGGTTTTTCCTGCCATTCTTAATGGAAATTCATTATAGCACTTCAAAATTTATTTGTCACCATTGTCAACAAAAGTGTCTTCGTTTTCCTGGACATCGTCATCTGGACTCCACTCATGTATCGTGCTTAACCGGGGAGCTCGTTTTGATGCTGGTAATGGTGTAGACTCTACAGTTTCTCTGATTTTTATTGTAGCCATACCAAAAGCTATCCTATATAAATTAGAAAATCGTTGTAAATGACGCTGCACTATTCAGTACACTTTTCTCGATAATTAGAGGTGCACTGATATAGGAATTTACCGATAACCAATATTCTATGGTGCCGATATTTGCCGCACGTGCTACATCCCCCACTGAGACAATGTGTAAAATCCGATAATTTTTCGAAACGATCAGGTAAAAAAAGATCAAGTAGATAAATCTGCTAGAATGAAAAGATTGCGATTCGAAAAACGTTTAAGTAAGTGACGTTAAGTAAGTGACGTCATCTTCTCCCGCAACCGGTCACATTTCATTGCGTTTAATTTACGAGCACGAGACATGATATCACATATTATTTTTTTATTTTTTGTGAGCGGGCGGTATCCTACGCTTTCCTGCAATTTGATTGGCTACGTGAACGGGCGGTTTTTTACGATATCTGACCACGGTCAACGGTATCCTAAATTTCCGTATATTTTTCTGTTATAAGCGATAAAAAAATAAAAACGTTATTTACCGTTCAGGTCGGTCCGTACTGAAAAAATATTTTCCCTCGGTCTCAAAAGACCTCTGGAAAATATTTTTCAGTACTGACCTCCCATCCGGTAAATAACATATATATACCTCTCACTCTCTCAGTCGAATCATTATCCTTCGTAGTCGATCTCTTCAGGTATGGCAAGATTAAGCCAGCTGCTGGACGCCATGATCTCCTTATACTCCTTTCTGCATTTAACACATATCACTGAATAGAGAAATGAAAAAAGAGGGTAAATTGAAATTTTAAACAGACAGAAAATAATTTAGGGTATGTCATATGAAATGCAAAATGAGAAACACTGGTCGATTAACTGAAGTTCAAACTTATACTCATGCCCACCCAGAGATTTAAGAAGATCCCCCCCTCACTTTACTAAAAATATACAAGCCATTTTTGCGGCTGTTGCATCATGGGGACCGATAGACGATACGGAGAATAATTCATCATCTCTATAACTGGGTTGGCCTACGTGGAAACTCCTGCGCGAGATCGATAACCTCAATTTTATTTTGCCAATACCCTTCCAAAAAAGCTGATAAATGTAAAATGTTCTTACGCGATCCAACAGCAACATGTACTTGATACAACTGTTGTATATTTTGGCACATTTTTACTCCAATCGTATCGCGCGTTTTTAGTGCCGTTCCCTTGCATCGTGTTGTCGATAGTGACAGGATAGGCGAGATGGTCTCCACTGCTTTCCAAGAGCGAGTCGGTGCTTCGTACAGATCCATCTACTTGCCCCTGATGAAGATTGCCTATTCCTGACCTCAAAAGGATTAAAGTGCTTATAAACCCAAAATGGGTTTTTACTGATTCGGATAGAACATACAAAGTTAGTTAATAAGTTCTAGATTAGTTTTTGGCTTAGACTTTTAGTTTCGGAGATATACAGGCTGAAAGTCGCTATTTTGGAAAAAAAGTAGCGTCTTCCGGGGGACTGGGTCCCAGGAACGTGTGTATTTAATTTTACTATAAAAACAATTACATTTGGATAAATCATCTTGAAAAGTCGGCTATTTCTTGAGGAAAAAAACACATTTTTGAACTCAAACACATTTTTGAGTGTGTAAAGTAACCCTTCTAGTGGTTTGCATCGTCAATCGTGGAATATAGACGAAGGAATGGATTTAAATGCGATTTCAAAGTCGATCGTGGAGACGACCATGACACTTGCAGTAACTTATGTCTATAAATTCTGGGACATAGATGCCTCTTCTGGCGAACCAATTGCTTATAAAATTCTTTCGAAAGAAGAAATAAATGAACGAATGCAAGGGTTAAAAGTTTGTTGGAATGGAACTTAAACCTTTTACTGCATTTTATAGTCTTCATGCCTTCATGGACATGGGAATCGGTTGCATTTCATTTCTGATTTCTACACCTGCTTTAATAAAAGTTGGTTCTCACTTTAGCAAGGAAGCTTGTTTCCCTACAAATTTTACATCCAAATTTACCCAAAATTTGGACATTTTCAAGAATAATAACTGGTTAACTGCAACTGGCCAACCCACAATCTAATGAAATTGGCCCCCATGTATATTCTCACAGAACCTTTCATAGGAAGATTGGTTGTCAGATTGTCATCTTTGTCCATGTAAATGAAAGATGATCAATATGCGGATATCATAAACTGGATATATATATATATATATATGGAATTATTGTGACAACACTAAACATTAATTGCCACATAAATAGGCTTAGAATAATATTCATCTTTTGAGAATGTTTTAGTGGGGAAACATATCTAATTTAATAAATAAGCCATAAGGCCAGTATGTGATCTGTAAAACATCATACTTTCTATTACAGTAGCTTTGCCTGTGTGGGCAGAGCAAACATGCTTCAACTTTCACATTAGATGTCTGGTGCGAGAGTGATGTTTGTTTTACTCACAGTGTACACACATCCAACTTTCTTGGCATGCCCACGTAGCTGATTTAAGTGACTCGGAAAGGTGCTTCTCTGTGCAAGTAAAATGACTTTCTCTCCATAGGGAAATGGATGTTGACCCCCTCCCCTACCAGATGTCCTTGCACATTTTATAAGTGGAATCTCTCCTTCCAGATGGGTAAAGTTCCTCCATAGTGGGAGTCTGGCTCTTTTCTAGGTAACCAATTACCCAAAAAGCAGCTAAGGTTTAGCCGATCCAATCAAGCGCAGTTAACCCATTAATTGGCAGTACTCTACCACTGATGAGTAAAATTTGCCAATTAATGGGTTAAGCCAATCGATCCAATCAAGGGGCTGAGCTATTAAAAGTGCATTTGCCCCCAAGAGACAGTAGAGTCACAATACAACATATATTGATAAAGATGTTTAATAAATATTTAATTAAAAATGTTAATTCATCTTTCACTGATGGTTCCAGTTTACTTCACTGATAATCTAGATGAAATCACAAACAAATAGTTTAATGGGCTATACAATTTTGAAGTGTATCTCTCTATTCAGGGAATTTTTTCTTAGCCTCCCTAAGGTTCTTCAACATAGGTGGCTAACAAACCAAGGCCTAACCGCAGAAATGCCTGATACTCAGGTTAAGGTGGTTCCACTAGTGGGACAGTGCAGCACTTGGTGATCAACTTTGTGCCAAATACATGTATCAATCAAACATATAGCATCAGTATCTCACTGTCATATAAAACATTTGA
Source organism: Trachythela sp. YZ-2020 (assembly GCA_016169945.1). Taxonomy (NCBI): domain Eukaryota; kingdom Metazoa; phylum Cnidaria; class Anthozoa; order Malacalcyonacea; family Clavulariidae; genus Trachythela; species Trachythela sp. YZ-2020. Next base: position 1,805,968 of record JADLSH010000385.1, read on the forward strand.
CATTGACCACATGTGTAGGATAATACAAGACACTGAAAGTCCACATATAAAGTAGGTTGAAATCTAAAAGTAGAATGGCCTATTAATTTATATCAGTTAAATACCATAAAGGCATTAAAGTTGTGATAATTTTCACATTGAAACATATATGATATATTATTCTATAACAGCAGTATGTAATCTCTCAGAGGTAGAAGCACTTCAATCGATTTGTGTGCCAACAAACACCGTTGTACACCGGACATGTCCGGCGCAGAACCTTTCATTTGGCTTCAATGACATTGTATACTAAGCAAATAATATGCAAATTTAGGTGACATGATTCAACGTTAAATATTTAAATATCCAAAGTTCATACGCGCGAATAGACATCATTGCATTTGTTAAAATCACAGCTTACCTGTATTCTGATTCCTGTACTATGTTGGGACAACTGGGTACATTAGTCTTTGTTTATAGGTCTATAACTATGGCCTGTATTTGCCACCAAATCCGAAGGCAAATTCAGATGAGTTTCGGTGTCCTCTTTTCTATCGGTTTAAAGCCGCAGTAGGTGATTTATCATCCAAAAAAGGTGTCAGATAGCTAGATATATTACTGTTGGTACTTTCTGTGTAATATCACGCACAAACGAAACATCGTTTAGACAAAATATGCAAAAAAACACAATACATCGATATCTTCGCCATATATTTCTTAGTTGTTTATCAAAGTTGGGTTCCTGGGATCCAGGCCCCTTGGTGATATTTTGGTCGCGCTACTTTTTTTCAGAAAATGCCAAAATTTGCCTGTTTGAGCCTTTATAACTCCGAAACTAAAAGTCTAAGCCAAAAACTAATCTAGAACTTACTAACTAACTTTTCATGCCTTATCCGAATCAATAAAAACCCATTTTGGGTTTATAAGCACTTTAACTCAACTTCTTTAGTGTTTCAGATGAGATGGTTAGCTTGAAGGTGATATTTTATGTCGCTTTGACATTCTGTCAGACGTGTTAGTTCCTCGCTGCAGCAAGAGTTTTCTTCTTTTCCTCCGATAAAGTAACGTAACGAAGACATCGTGGAATAGCAGTAATATTATTAGAAAAACAACCCGGTAAAAAGCTGTAAACGCCTGGTGACGGAATTGGGTGATGACTCACATGAATGTTTTCAGACTAACATTAAAAAATTTAATTTAATTAAAATTTCTGTACACCGGAAGTTCGACAGATGGTGCCGTAGTGGAAAAAATAAATAAGGAACGTACAGTACATAGTTGCTGCGAAAATAAGGTAGTTTAACAAGAAAATAATAATTATATGACTATATATATGCGGGAATAACAACGTTCACGTTCAACGCATACAACGTTAAAACCAATCGCTAAATCCGCGTGCGTGACTGCGCCTTCTGTTGTTGACAAGGACAAGGGGCTAGAATCAAGATATTTTTATTTATTTATGATTTTCAAAAAGTGGGAAAGTCTTGAAACTATGTATCATTGCTTTTATTAAAATGATAGTATGGTTTTGTAAGCATTTAGTGAATTCTCCTGGTCAACAAGTTCTTGAACATTTTCCAGTGTCATTGTTTACGTTCGCGAATTTGATGCATATTGACAGCGCTCTGTTGAAGAAACGCAAATCGGTCCACTTGGAATAACATATTATATTATTCTAGTAACAATAAAATAATACAATTATGGTAGTAATTTGTGGAAATTTCAATCCAGATTTGAGAATATCAACTTTTACTCGACGTGTGGTGTTGGCCGCACAGACAAGGCGGACCTGACTGCTTGTATTATGCAAAGTTTTTTATTTTTAATAGATGAAATCCAAGATGTTAGTGTTTACGATAGTTTTGACTGCCTGTTGTTATAAAATATCGGTGCAGAAATTAAATTGGACGTCGCAGTTCTTCGTGTGCGGCTACCGAATTTAGCAGGAATTGTCATGTCTAGACGGCCGCCATTTCGCCTAAAATATCCTTGAGACTATTGATCGCTATATCTGGGTAAAAACAAAATGTCTGACAAAAGTAAGGCCGATTCAGGTCATCACTAGCCTATAACCTTCCTGGCTAAAAAGTTTTAGCTGGGTTTTCTTTTTTCTTAAAATATGAGTGGTCGGGTTTTAGGAAGACAGCCTCTTAAAAGCCTGCTTAAAAGTTATTTAAAAGGTGGTTTGCATGAAATATATATGAAATCCACATGCATGGCTAGTCGATCACTTTCAAATGTTTGGAAATGCATACAAATGATATGATAAGTTGAAAATATAGTTGTATCGAACATTTTTATGTATATTATTAAGTAATAGCATGATTTGTCGTGAAATTTGGATATATAAACACTCAGTCACTCGTGAGTTTTCAAAGACCCCAAATAGCATGAGTCCGAAACCTCGTGCTATTTTGAGGTCTTTGAAAAACTCACTCGTGCATGTTATATCCAAATTGCACTTGAAACCATGCTACATTACCTATACTAAGTCATTTTGAGGTCTTGAAATAACCAACGAGTGCGTGACTGTGTTTTCAAATTGTGTGAGAGTTCATACTATTACCAACTAGAAATACATGAAGGTTAATAACCCCTCGCCCCAGCCAAACAACTATAGGCCCAAATATTGTTTCAACATGAAGTAATTCTGATTCGCTACAAGTGGTAGTCATGGTAACACAGTCATATATATTTATATTTTTGCACAGTACAAAACGTCATTTTATGTGTGTTTAAATGCCAGTTTTATAAGATTATAAGATACCGACAATCCAAATATTTTCTTTATTATGACTTTATACCAATTTAACCAGAAAATGTTTGCTTTCCTTCTATTAAAATGATTTTGCGCAACTTTAAAAGAAAAACATGTTGTTCATATCTTAAAATATCCATGCAGTCACCCTCCACTAAATGCTTTACGTGAGGGTGAGAATAATATCCGAAAGACAGATGCATTTTCGTTGTTCTAAACCATCTTCCTTGCAAGGATATATTATTCTAAAATAGCGCGTCCTATTTGCAAATTAATTGCTTTCGTAACACTACAATACGTTTTGTTAATTACGTTATTCAATTTTTCAGGTGTTGAAATAGTTCCAACGACTCAATCAACTGCACGTAAGTATGTTTACGGCATTACTTAAGTGCAGGGGCGAAACTTAAGAGGGGTATGGGGATGTGACACCACCCAAAATAAAACCGATTGGCAGGACAATTAAAGGTCTTGCAGGGCAACGAAGTCATGGTGCAGTTGCGCAAAGGATTAAAAAAAAAGAAACACCAAAAGAACAAGATTAATGGAACCAAAAATTCATTTCCTATGTGATATTTTAAGAACATTTTGATTGTAAGAACATTTTGATTCTGTATTGATTTTGTACAGATCAATACAAAATACGATGAATACTGTTCCAAAACATATCAATTAGTACGAGTTGTCAATAAGTGATCTTAGCACCTGATCACAGCAGCATATACATCACATGCTGAATTTTTACTTATAACTGTCACATATTGTGATTTCTAGTAGAATAGGCATAGTTAAACATATTGTAATTTAACCATAAAGAAGTTAATTGGAGAAAACATTAATTCAAGATCTCTGCTATATCTAAGGCTAATTGTTTATTTAACTATGCCTATTCTACTAGAAATCATATTTGGTGCGGGTTTTCAGATCGATTTTTTAAAAAGTATGAATGTTTAAGGTATTAAAGTAGGCATTTTTTTCTCTTCTTCAGTCTTCGCAGTAAATAATGATTCGTTTGTGTAGGTAGGATAGGTAGGTTTTCAGCAGCAGCTTTTCGTTCGACCAAATATTTTGGGAAGAATTTTTGTGACATTGCTCATAAATATAAATTCTCCATACCCCCTAAAGGTCTCGCTCCTTCAGGACTCGGTACTTCGAAGTTTTATTCACCGATATTCACCGACACTATAGTGTCATCGCACTCTCGGAGATCTTTAGCCCCCTCAATCCCAAAAATGATCCGCTATCCCTCATAGCGCCGAGTCCCTTTTACTAAACAATTATTCGCCTCAGGCTCGGTGAATATCGGTGAATAAAACTTCGACTTCGTCTCGGTTTTATTCACCGATATTCACCGAGCCTGAGGCGAATAATTGTTAAATAAAAAAGACAGCAGACACAAATAGTCCTCAAAGCAAACTGGTCTTCTTTTGTTCACAAGAGGGATCCGTATATAATGTAAGGAATGTTTTCGCAATCCAACAAGAAGTGAATCGGTTATACTATTAGTTCATTTCTTAAAGATAAAATGCATCAACATTGATAATATCGAATATATATTAATTTGCTATTGAAATATAACATGGGCCTAAAATAGTGTATCTAAACGAGAGTGCATTTTTAAATGTTTGTTTCCCTGATTTATTACAGAAAAAGTTGTGGACGTATCTTTTCGTATCACGAGCATTGACTGGAATGATAAACTGAGTGATGCAGAGTCCGAGGAATTTGCTGACACGAGTGAAAAAATTACAAAAGCGGTAGGATCTATATAGAGTATTGACGTTTATATTATTTCAATTGTATTTTTATTGGAGAAAAAGGGTAGCTCTGTGATCTCAACTCGCCCTAAATCGCAACTATAGAACATGACTCAGTATCTAATACTATAAGAATGAGTATTTTTAATACTTGGTATTATAATAAGTATTTTTAACTTTTCCTTAAGGTTGAAAGTGTGTACAGAGAAAGTGAATATTTTCGAAGTGCAAAAGTCCTTACGCTGACGTATGTTGATATTAGCCTACATATTTACCATGGGGTCGTTTTACGTTCTGTAAATATTTGCCACAAAATATTTGTAATTATCTTGTCCTATTGTACAGGACAATCAGTTACTCAATAATGTGTGATCCTGCATGTGTTTTTAGTTGACGTTTCCCTGACTAAGGAGGGACAGTTAAAAAGAAAAACTTACAGTACTGTTTGTCCGGTCCAGTTCAAATTCAGCCAGATTGCCATTTTGCCCAAGCAAAAAATGAAAGTCTGTGGTAGGGATAATCAAGAGGGTCTCTTTTGTCAACATGTGGAACTTGGCACAGCGCTTAGCTGTAAAAGTGCATTCTTGCCACAGGCCGGTCCGTGCACATGTAAATTTGCCGGCGCACGGCAAAGATATAGTGCACTTTTGCTACGGAACAGTCCGTGCCCATGTTCAACTTGCCATAGCCAGTGGCGACAGTTAACTTTTGAATATTCAATAAAGTCATCTAATTATAACAATAGACGGCGAAGTAGTTCATAACCCTAAGTCAAATGCTGTTCATCCATTACTCTATCTCCTATTGATTAAAATTATCATTAAAAAGTAATCTCAATGATTTTCGGATTTCATTGATAGCAAAGGAAGCGTTGTCGCCAAGATTGAAATGGCATTTAATCCGGAATTTGCCGATGGTGATAACGTTACGCTACGCCTGAAGGCTGCTGTGGAATCTGGTAAAGTTGGATCCCTTGACGTGGATAAAAATTCATATTCATTAGGTGAGCAATTGATATCTATTATTTTGCATTACTGATGCAATCTCGATTGTGATTGGCTAAAAACCTACAGATAATTTCTCAATGTCTTGCCACCTACACGACATTGAAAATTATCTGTAGGTGACGTAATTTTTTTCCGCTATTTTTTCCCTACAAAACTCTCTAAAGGCCTCTGCATTTTTAAATGCATAACAAAACAATTATTAAATTCGGTTTTCGAATGATATCGAGAATTATCGAGCCTCAGTTTGCGTTATCCGCCTCAGCAAACTTCGGCTCGATAATTCTTATTATTATACATTGTAGTCACTGTGTGTCTTCTGATTGGCTAATTGCTTACAGTTAAATATGGGAATCACGCAACCTACAGATAACTGAGTTATCTGCTAGCAGATAACTCAGCTATCTGTAGGTTGAGCCAGCAGTACGTACTTTTTTAGCGAGCGGCAGCTGTACATGCAAGAATAAAAACAAAAAAAAAAACATGAATAAACGATGTCTTTTTGAAGGTTTTTGCGTAAAAAATACACTCTTTTGAAAGTTTTATCAGAACTATAGTAAGTAAATTAGATTTCTAATATTTTGTCGTTCTTGTTTTATTTTTATAATTGGTTTTTACCCCAATATTTTAGAACCAAACGTTGTTTTGTGCGACAGAATTTAAATCGTTGTTTATCGAAGGAGTTTAATGACAATGCAATTATTGAATTCGGTTTTTGTTATATTTTTACTTACCTTGACCTTGATAATTCCGGATATCACAAAAACCTCATCCAATAATTGTTAAATATCATGCTCAACCTCATCCAATAATTGTTAATTATATTATATTTATACTTCTTTTCGGGTTTATAAAATTTATTGTAAACTATTTTATTTATGTTTGCAAATGCAACGAAATTTAACCAATGTTTTTATTACCACATTGAAAAACACACTTGAAATGGCCGAATAACCTGTTTTGTAGATTTTTTGGTAACTTGCTTCTTCCTTTCATTAGAACAGTAGCGATGCCTGGGCCTCGAATGAGGGGTTTGATCCATGCACGGTGCACCCCCGCACTTTTTTCCCAGATTGGTTTTGTAATTCTTCCAAATACCACAGGGAGTCCAACTGCGGTATATGTCTGTAAACAAGTGTAAAATAATCAAAAATAATAAACTTACTTGAAAAGGTTCCACAAAAGTATAAATATTAAAATATACGGAGAAAGAACAGCAAACAGTAATCTATATGAAGTACTAGTTAGTTCTGAACGGAATAGACGCTAAGTAATGTGGGCGCCTATGATATTAGCCCACACCGCCCGTTGATAGATAGATTAACAGAAGGGACGAAACAATTATAGAAGGGATAGAAACATTTTAAAATGCTTCTAACTAAACCGTTTCAACTTAATTTGATTATTTTACTACGTATTTAGTTTTCTCGTGGACGAAAAAAGATAGCTAGTAAAGAAAATACATAGATAAACCTGTTACTAAACGATTTTTAACAGCAAGCATTCTTAGCCATTTTCGCGATTTGTGTACCACGACTAGCTTATCCACGTTGACGGCGTCATGAAATACCGAAGCCACCGTTCGGATGACGTTCGGCGCTCGTGAGATGGTCGGATTTGCATCCCGAGTAGTACATGCAGACATGCTCTAAAATTTACAGTGTTTGTGAACTCGATGACAATCATCAAAATGGAAGGAATTAAATAAAAAATATTTGGCATATAATAATAATGTTGGTTTAATGACATATTCTCGCGCAAAAATGTAAAATACAATATGCATTTACAAATATTTATGAATAGAAAGTTAAAAGCTAACTCTAAAATATTTACATAAAATGCTATGAATGTTTACAATATGAAAATGTGATGAAATTTTTAAAGTTAATAACATTATATAGGTCAGTATTATGATTATGTATATATAAAACTATTGTAAGATTAGAAACAAGGTTAACTTATCTTTTGTACCTATCAGTCCGACACGATGGTAGAGAAAAAATTGAATTATTTCGTAGTTCATACGAATGACATTCCGCGCGTACAGGAGGTAGTAGATGATGCAAACGTGAATTCGTACAGCGTATCCTTTCTAGCACCTTCATACAAAGTCTTGATCTTCTGACATCAAGTCGATGAATATCCGCGGCAACCAAAGCATCATGATAATGCACATTCGGGAATATAATGCGCATAGCACGCTTCTGTACCTTTTATATTTTCTCATTGAGATATTCAGGAAGACTATTAGTCCATATAACACAACGATACTCCAGTATTGAATGTATACTAGTGCGAAATAAATGCAAGTTAAGTCATGAGCTGGAAGACCAACGCGCTTAAGCACTCTGATGATATGAAGACGCTTTGATGCTTTACAGACTATTTCATTGATATTGTCATTCCACTGTAAATTGTCATTTGTGATAGTTCCAAGTGTTTTGTATGTTAAACAACAATAGTAAACAATAAGTAGTGGACGAACCGTTGAGAGCGCCAAACTGTTGTGGGTGTATCTTGTGTTGTACGTCTTCCATAAGCCATTTCACAGCGAAATCTTCTTTAACTTTTGATATATATGGTGTAAGAGCAATAGGTCTAAGATCGCTATCCCCAGAAACGGGAGTTACTTTTGGTATTGGAGAAATATAAGAATCCTTCCACATAGTAGGGAAAGTTCCTGATGATAACGATGTGTTGAATATGTCCGGTATCGGAGTTCTTGTGCAAATGTATTCAAAATACGGTTAGGGATTAGGTCCAATGGCTTTGGATAAGTTAAGGCTAGACAATTTCGTACACACCTCTGATGGTCTGATGGAAGGTAGATCATACCGGGCCGGTATGAAAGCTGGTGGAGACGAAGTATCCGAAGTTGTGAGGTCAGATGTAACTGAAATGTAAAATTTATTTAGTTTTGTTGCAAATTTGCCCTTGACACGACATTGTTATCTTCGTCTTGATAACTAAGACGTGTATTTCTAGTACACCTGCCTGAGAATTTATTGATGATATTCCACCGTACCATTTGCGTGGATTGATAGTTCTTAACTGCTGCACCTTTTCACAATAAAAAACTTTCTTGTGTTGGTGTATTGTGTCACAAATTTGTTTCCATTGTTCATTTTGACCAGAGTGGTATGCTTGTTGTCTGTCTATAATTAGCTTTTTTGTCGATGATGTCATCCAAGGTTTGTCGGTTGTGTGGATTTTTACAGACTTTTGAGGAAAATACAAGTTGATGGCTTCCATAAGTTCGGATGTGAAAGATTCAGTCATGATATCAACCGAAGTGCGGCCTCCTTCATTGTTAAACCACTGGTGCTGGCAGATCCATCCCCCAAATGCATCTGTTGAAGATCTAGTAAATCGACGCAATGAATATTTCCTCGTTTTGGCAGGACCATTTTGACGATGTGCTACAAGTTGAGGTTTCCACACAATCAATATTATGATCAGAAGAGCCAAGGGGTGCTTTTGATTCATGTTGTTGCTGACGAGAACGCGAGTTATTGTAGTGATCTGTCCTTCTGGAACGCACTGTCGATATTCCACTAATTTTTTAATTACCAGATTCATAGACAGAGCTACAATTTGCATTGCTTGAGAAAGTTATAGAATAGCATTATCAATGTCGAACATAGAAGTAACTTGTTTATAATTGTGGGAACGGGGAATCCGTTGGGTAACATGCACTGGTATATTTTGATTTGTTATTGGAACTGGGGGGATAATCGGTAAGAGCTCTGGGTCCTGGATAAATGTTATACGATCCGTGTTGCCCAGTGAACAAATTCTAGGTGATTTAGACAGTCTTGTGTTTGTCGTCGGTGTGGAGACTGGTGTAATAGGGGTATATTCCGGAAGCGGCCCATCTATTCAGATGTTGGTGGTAGATGTCGAGGTTTAGGAGAATTCGAAGTGGTAATTTCCTTAGTTGTTTTGGACGATTTTGGATTATTTTGCGGGGTTTTCGCATGCAAATTTTGATTCGGTAATAGTCATATCCAGCTTAAGGCCCTCAGTTTGGGTGGACAGTTCATAATACCTTCCCACTGCATGGTTTAAGTTCTGATTACTATTGTTGATTGGGTAAAAATCAGTCTGTACGCCGATTTCAGACACATCTATTTTTTCAGACACACCTTGTCTGTAGCACAAACGCCGTTCATAAAAGAAAAAGCTTGCTGGTTTGTCCACATGATTGTTGTTGATGTTGTTGCTTGTTAGAGCTGCTGCGAGATCACCGCTGTTGACTTTATCAACGCCACATCATCATCATCATTATTCTCAAGTAAATGGACAATCTGGTTTTTTAATATATTTCCCAACTGACCACGAAAAAGCAGCGAACCACTGCCAGTGTACCAAGTAATAGTTACTTGCTCGTTCTGGAAAGCTTTCGCATGGTGAAATCCATTTACCGTCGACACCAAACAAACAAGCCACTCTGCCACTAGACGTTTCAAATATTCTAAATCACCCAGCCATTTTACTTTTCCATCAATATTATATCCTAAATATTCTTTATACTGTGACAGAATGTCTGCAAAAGTACAATTAATTAGTGTGGCTATAGCAAAGATCATCGGAGCTAGAATAATCATGACCTGCCGCCATGTTGACCATACACGCAGGAATAGGTAGATACTCTTGCTACCAGCTAATTAGATATCTTCTTTAGAGCTGCTGGGCATGGAATCATTTCAAATATAATGGAATCAAATACAAATTTATATGTTGTAAAGTGGGGTATTATATACGAACATCTTTGCCCGCTATTACAGCGACAGTCTATCGATTTTAAATTCCACAACCGTTTTAAATACATATGCACTCAAATTACGCATCACTTTTAAATTTATTAAGTCAAAAGTTGTCCATAAATGTGTATGTTTTTGGAAAATTATTTTTATAAACAAAATTATATGTGCGGCATACATTGTCGTGGTACACATCAAACGATCACGTGACCCGTGTTTCAACTTTCAACTCTTCTATTTATTTATATTATTAATTCCATATGCGCCCGCATTACTTACCGTCTTTTCGGGTCAGGACTCCATAGTACTTCATATAGATTAGTGTTTTTCGTATATTTACTCTCCGTACATTCACTCTGTGGAAATCTTTTCAAATAAGTTTATTATTTTACACTTGTTTACAGACATAAACCGCAGTTGGACTCCCTGTGCAAATACATGGCGAAAGTGTTGTAGAGAGGGTGGGCCCCAAAAGCATTAATCACCGGCTTTGTAATGTTGACGACATACCAAAAAATAGATAAAAAATTCTCCCGTGGGGAATGACATCAAACCTAATAGTAAGTTGTCGTACTCGGCTTTGGCGATTTGTTGAGTCCTCCTCCCTACAAACTCAGTTTATGGTCGCTTCGTCGCCGCTTCAAACACAGTATTTCACTCAGTGTAATATGCAAATATGCTTAAAGAGTACTAATCACTACAGTAAACGACTTTGAGTGTATGATATATTTATATAACTTCTCAAACGAAACATGCAGTATTTAAAGAGAAATTTAAGGCCAAAGTGTAGCAAATTTTGGACGTTTATTAAGGTAGTATCACGAAAACGTTACGGTACCTGATTCTCTTTGTATTTTGCTCATGAAATGTTAATGAGTGTGCGAAATATAGCTATATTTGTTAAAACACCTCAAAGTATGCTAAACGAAATTCGGCAACACACTTTTTGGTGTTTCAAAACACGATAATAAAGTCTCTATATTTGAGTGTATATATAATTATGCAATGTTATTATTCGAATGTTGATATTTGAAACTGAAACCCGTTTTTAAATCTTTCTAGATGGCAATACACAAGCTAGCACAGGAGGTAAGGCATACGTTCGATATACACAACCCTTATCACATATAAAAAACAACCCTTATTCTATTTGTTTGCAATTATACATTACAATACCGGTATTTGCATGTTTAAACTTTATACAATATAGTGATCCGATATATCTTAAAATTCCCCACCGACATGTTATGTTTTCATACAGATTTTCAACCCCTATATAGAAGCTTAACCGATGCTGATGGATGTATATGCTTTTCACAGGAGTAAATGTCTTTTGACAAGTTCTATTTACCTACTGGTGTACATGAGTAAATTAAAAATACAAATGAGACAATTTTATCTTAATTTTGCCACGATAGAACATTTCTTACAAACTGCACGTGTACACGAACAAAAATAATTCGCCAATGAGAATTTCCCGAAAAAGATATTTCGCTGGTGTAAGTGGGACTCGGCGCATCTTCTATAAATGCACCAAACTTATTGACTCTTGCTAGTATACATAAGTTTTGTTCCATTTAGTTTTGTTATTCAGAGAATACAGACCTATAGCCCTTTTTTTTAATTTTCCGCCTTAGCTCCGGATTTCATACTTCTTCTTTCTTTTCCCTATATTTTGCATGGGGTTGGGTTTTCTTGTCTCCTATATCATGATTTAGTTGTTTTCTTTGATGTTCCGTGGTCGTTTTCTTTAACCAGTTCATGGGCGTTGTCTCCTGGTCTAGAGACTTATTTGTCATCTATAGATGGAGACGAGAGGCTTTAACGGGAAAATACGCATTTTCGGCTTAAGTTTGTAGTTGCCAGAAGAGGGCAGTACAAACTCAAACCCTTCATCTTATTCTCGACTAGATAATGCGGTACGTCTTTAGACGAGAAAAAGACAAATTCTCGCATCGACGGAGCATAAAGCGCTTACTAATTACGTTATTCTCTGCAACTCCAATCACTTCTCTAATCTTCTTAATTTCTTCATTCCATATTATCTTTGTCTTTCTTTGGATCTTCCTTCTTCATAGTTTTTTTCCATGCGCTCTCTGCCAGTTTTTAATCATCCATTCAAATCAAATATCCAAGCAATTTCAATTCTTCTACTTTCTACTCAAGCTGAGAAATGGCTCCGCCGTGAGGCGCGGGAGGCTTACAACTACCAAACATGTTGGAAAATACGGAATGTTAGCAAAATTGGCCTGAAACTGGCTAAAAATGATGAAAATTTCAGGGTTAAACTGAGTCTTACTCAGTTTTTCGGTTCATTGTAGTGACCGTACAAACCTTGTACTCCCCTGGAAAATCTTCGCTTGATCCATCCCTGCTTCAGCTCTTCTTTCAACTACCTCAAAAATCCTTTCATTGCGCTTAACACAATCATGTCTATAAAAACAATTCTATTCTGATAGAGCTTGATTCATAATCTAATGATAGTAAAGATACACTAATACAAAATTACATACAGTGAATGTGATAGAGCAACATTTCTTAAATACACATGGTCGACATTCCTCCTTTCTCTCTTTTCAGATGATTCGAGTGGACGTCTATCTGCTGGAGCGGTTGCTGGTGTTGTCATTACCGTACTGATCTTAGTGGCTGTCGCAGCTGGTGTTGCATTTTTCTTTTATCGTCGCAAACAACGCAGGAGTTTATTTTCTCCACAACATTTTGACAATCCGATTTCGTATTCTTCAAAAGCTTACGATATGGATGATTGAATATACAACCAGATAGCTTAAGCAAAATTTGAATGATGAAACTATGTGCAAATATTTTCCAATATCTACAGTGAAACCCCGGTAATATACGGTCAAGAAACGGGCCATAAAAATTTCCCAAGGTTAACTACGAGGTAGCTGTAAGGCAGGTTTCACTGAATATGTAATTTTTAGTTCACACTTGATTTTTAATCGAATATTATTTAACCGAATAAATTATCCTCCAGTCAAATTCCTAGTTGTGATTTCAAACTCAGTTTGAACATGTTCATAACATTTCTGGGATGCACTTCAATTCCAAACACTGTCATGTTAGTTCTGAGCAGTAGTGTATGTTTTAGCAAATGTTTGATGAGACTATCTCGGTTCGCTTTGAGATCGATCTCACATCAATCTGGCCGGACCAATTTCAGATCGATCTTAGTGTGGACCGCTTAAAGGTACTGGGGCTAGAAAGAATAATGCAAGGCAAGGGGAGAGGTTCATTGACCAGTACTTCTGACAATAAAGATAGTTCAAATAATGAATAAAACTCTTCCTCTATCCGTGAAACGGGCAGGATCAAATCTCGTACAACAAACTGCCATAAAAAACATAAATTATTTCAACGGCCACTTTGCGAAAACGTCGGACGCCGGTAAAGTGATTGAATCAGGGCGCTTATATACTGGGCGGTGCAACGCGCTGATGTCGCGCTGATCGGTGTGTGATGCGGAAAAGGACTGGCACGAGCGTGCTTTTCGGCAAAAGTTGACAAGGAGTGTGGTTTTTCCTGCTGTTGTATTTTCCGAGGGGTAAATTACTCTGAAAAAGCGTACGAAGATTCTTGGGATTAAAAAATCCCTGCAATTCAGATCCCTGCCAAATTTTCCGGGATTTTGGGATTTTTTTCGAAATATTTTCCCGTTTTTTTTGACGAACTTTTTCCGCAAATTTTTGCGTCGTATAATGTAAATCAACGTGCTCAGGTCGAGAACAAGGCACATTAGTAAAATTACATAGGTGATTATTGAAAATTCTCAACGCTGATTGGTTGCGCTACCTCCGCGATAATCACCTAAAGCGTTTTTAAGTCGCTTTTATCGTAAATATTCAATTAAAATATTTTTGAAATGTGCATTTTTTATTTTTTTCCAAATAATCACCTATGTAATTTTATTAAAACAATTATTCGCCTCAGGCTCGGTGAATATCGGCGAATAAAAACCTCGACTTCATCTCGGTTTTTATTCACGATATTCACCTCGCCTTCTGCGAATAATTGTTAAATAGTCTCAACCTCGATTCCAGGGCTTTTCGAGGGGGGTGGAGGGGAAAAGGCCCTGGCGTCGGCTGGTGAATTCTGTCTTATGATTGGCTTGTGAATTTTGAAAATTTATGCAACTTTGAGATTAATTTATCCAAATTTGAATTTTATTTAATATGCATATTCATGATGGCGGACAAAGGGGTGACAAAGGTCACACCGACTAAAATTACAACTAGAAACCCAGTTTGTAGACTCTGTGGTGGTTGTCAAGACACGCGTCATATGGTACGCTTATTTAGCAAAGCTGATACATCAAAAAATCTTTGTGTGAAGATAAAGAAACTGTGCGGTGTAGAAGTTTCTGAAGACGATGGCTACTCGAAAGTGTATGTAGGCAGTGCGTCGCGTTCATAAATAAGATGGAAGATTCATTGTTAAAGCTCAATCTTTGCAGGAAAAACCTTCCGATGAATTCTCTGTTAAAAGATGCATGTTACAGTCGCCAACTCAACAGCCTTCGAAGCGCGCTCATCAAATAAATCAGTCACAATTAAGTTCGGCAAAGCAATTGTTTACAACAATAACAACAACCGAGGCTGACGTGACCGTCGAAACTGAAGCATCCTCAAACACACATAGTCAAAGTGGAAATAGGCAAGCTGTTAATATTTTGCCTAAACAATCTTCAGAATTAAGCTGGGTGTTCGTTTAATAATACGCTGGAAGCGGCTCAATCTCTTTTAAGCGAAAGGCAACAACAACTCATAACACGAGCGTCTAACACTAGATATGCTACTGTACTGGCAGGTATTCTTGCAGAACGCTGTCCGACTGTCGTCAATTCAATTAAAAAGCTGATCTGTAAAGATATAAGGAAGTCTTGCGAGAAATTATGCAGGCGTTCACAAGGATCAGTTTTATTTGAAAAAGATTATGAGAGCTTACAAGACTTCAACTTCAAGAAATCTGGAACGAACTAAAACAATATTATTCAAAATTTAAGTATAATTATGCAAATTAGGAAATTTATGCAAAATTTAAGTATAATTAAAATTTTAAAACACCCACTATATCTGGGTGTTTTTGTGTCACGTAACCGGCCGACGCCAGGGCCTTTCCCCTCCCCTCGAAAGACCCTGGGTTCGAGGTTGAAATAGTCTGGATAGTCAACATGAGTATTGAAATTTCTATATAAATATGCAAAATGAGCAATGAAAACTACATACAACAAAATACATGTTGTTTTTAAATAGCTTTAGGTAACGCTTTCATAAAAAACATTACTGTATACAAACAATCATAGGTAAAAATAACATTAAATAAGCGAATAATGCGCTGATCAAATCGAGATGTCAACATCCGCCCCGGGCTGCTCGTACCCAGGCGCTCTCAGTTTGCGGCAGGCCGGTGTAATACTTCATGTAAAAAAAACCATCATAGCTAATTTCTAAATAATGCTCAGGAGAAGCCTGGATACGAGGCAGCTCCCCGGGCACACGTAGATCGTTTGGAATTTCAGGATGGCGGGAATTTGACGTTTCAAACGCGGAACAGGGTGTGGAATTTGACAGGGGGGTGGCGAATTTGAACAGATTGTGGCTAAATCAAGATGGCGACAAAACTTTCAAATTTTCGTGGTGAGGACATAGCCTTTGTTGTGCAGTGGCTAGAACAAAATGACTTAACCAGATTAAAGCAAGTGTTTGAAGGTAAGCCATTGTTTTAAATATATTTATACTGTCACTATTGAAAAGGTTCACTGAATACATACAAAAAAAAGAAAACACTTCGCCAAGAACAATGAACAGACGTCGGAGGTGGGGCATTTGATCTTCGACTTTTGCAAAAGGTGGTATATTTGATTGCGAGATAGGAACATAGTTGGGGAATTTGACCTGTTAGAAAATAAATAATTCAAATTCCCCGGAGTATGCCCGGGGGGATGTTGACATTTCGATTTGATCAGCGCATAAATATGCAAAACTTAATACCAAACACGTGTTTGTTGCCATTTTTCTCCCGATCCACCTATACTGTGCCATGGCTACTGCGCGTCTGTGCTTCCTCTTCTTGAAACAAAATTTCCATTTTTTATTCTTTCAAAAATTCTTAACCCAAAATAAATTTCCCAAAATATTATTGTTTTCTTCCACTCTTCTTTCCAAACTATTACAGTATAATGATCAAAATTTTAATGGCACATTTAAAATGAAGGAAACACAGTGATTACGTCAAGTAAAACATTTCATATGGCGATAGTCTTTGAGTACGTCGTGAGGGGTGTGAGCCAGGGACCCAATTCTGTTTTCCAAGCAAAAAAATTGCTTTGAACCCAGATATCCGACTCGTCTACCACCTTTGCAAAGCAGATTTGTGATGAAAAAGCTTAGTAATAGTAATGTTTTGGAATGTAGTGTCTGTCAATGTTCAGGTGGGGCGAGGGGTTACTGCAAGCATGTATTTCTAGTATCGTAAACTAATTATATATTCAGTACCTTTGGTCGATTATAACTTTAATGTAATTTTCGCTAATACACCGTTTTATAGAGCTTTTAAAACAGTACCTACTGACCAACGTTCAAAGAAAAACAATAAAAATTGACAAAGTTACGGCGAAATTTGAAATGTAGCGTGCGGGCCAAACTAGACTTTCAGACAAAAACAACCGGAAGAGACCCAAAGACTGTTGCTATGTTTTTTTAAGTGGCCGGAATGAATTTCCCAGGGTATTTTATTTATTTATTATTTATTTATTTATTTTACCATGCATATCAAGATTATGGTGGCTTCTCAATCGTTTTGTAGATGAAAAATTATTGAGTGAAAATTACATACATTTATTAGACCTAACCAGGAACAGCTTACGAAAAATGCAACTACAGTCGAACCTCTATTAAGCGGCCACCCTCGGGGATCGGCTTTGTGGCCGCTTAATAGAGGTGGCCGCTAAATAGAGGTACGCAATAATTAGGCCTTGGGCGTGGTCAAATGTCTATTTATTCAATCATAAATCACCGATGACAGTAATAAGTAGATTTTAGAAAGATCAAGAAGTAATTGTTAACAAAAGAGTTTTCAAACTTGGTCCAAGAACTACACAAAGCGGTAGCAAAAGACTAACAACTTAAATTTGGAAAAGTGCAATATGTTCGACCATATACGTTTACTATTAGCAGTCTATGTTGGCTTAAAATAGTCCTTAATCTGCATTTGTCGCCGCGGTGCATTGAGTTTCAAAGCACAGAGCAAATCATTTGTCTTAGATATTGATTGAGCTAGCTCCTCATATCCGTTATAAATTGCAAAATTTCGCAGATCCTCAGCATGCCCAATTGCCTCCGTCAACGACTCCAGTTCAGGTTCTTGTAAATCTCTGTCATATTCGTCATCGCTTACTGAGTTCGCTGTATCTGACGAAGCGGATAAATCATTAAGATTGTCTCCCAGCAATTCCTCGCGAACAACTTCCCTCCAGTTCGGGTCAGAATTGTCGATGTAGCCAGGACAAACTTCAAGATCGTCTTCGGTCGATATGTACTCTTCTGCAGTACAAGGCACTTCGAATCTGCTCAGAAGTTCCTGAAGATCTTGCAGTTCCTCTCCTTCAAAGGGATCGTCTTCGATAGCGATTTCTTGCGGAGACAATCCCGTCTTCTTGAAGCATCTTTGGATTGTATCAGAGGACACTTCGTCCCAAGCCTGTCTTCCCCATTCGATGGACATAAGAAGATTCACAGATTTCACAATGTCGCTCGCACTCTTGGACCCGTCGACTTGACCACATACATAGCGAAGCAATCGCTTTTTGTACTTAACTTTCCAGTTGGCAATGATACCAGCGTCCAGTGGTTGAGTCTTGGATGTGGTATTCTTTGGCAAAAACACAATGTTTATGTTCGAAAAGCTGTCCTTCAAGCTTTGTGGATGACAAGGAGCATTATCCATAAACAGCAAAATACGTCTGTTCTTTCGCTTCAATTGACGATTAAGTTTTGACAAAACTTCAGTCATAATACCCGTGTTCATCCAGGCTTTGGCATTTGAAAAATAGTTGCATTTGGACGGACGCTTGTTGTCCTTTAAATGCTTGAAGCATCGCGGTTTTGCAGACTTCCCGATAACAATGGGATCTTCCTTATCCCCTGCGGCATTAACAAAAAATGCCCACGTGATGCGCATCTTTGCGTTTTTGCCGCCACTGCATCTTTTTCCTCTTTCGCTGAGAGTCTTCTCAGGAAGACCACGCCAAAACTTCCAGTTTCATCCATGTTCCACACATCTTCTTCCTTCCATCCTCTGGTGATTTCTCCTGCCCTTTCACTCCAGCTTTCAACTGTTTCCGGTCTCACGCCTCCCTCTTCGCCTGCCACGGTCATATTGCATATGTTATGTTGTTTCTTGAATTTTTCCAGCCAACCATTTGATGCTGTAAAACCTATCATTTCTAGCCTTTCTGCTATTACTAGGGCCTCTTCTTGAAGCATTGGTCCGGAAACTGGTATGTTAGAGTTTCTACACATGGTGTACCACTCCCACACGGGTTTGTTCACATCCGAATATTTGGCTGTGCGCTGTCGCTTTTGCTGACTTCGTTCATCAGTGCTTTCGTGCAAAGCAAGTATAGATGCCTTGTTTTTTATGATGGTTTGGATCTGTGTTCTTCCAGTTTGAAAGTGTTCTGCTATTTGCTGGCTCCGAGATCAGGGTGATCTTTAGCAAATCTGATTACGGCAACTTTTTCAGACAGGTCAAGACATTTGCGCTTGTTCGTGAAGGTTGAGCAGCGATCGGTTGGACGGCTGTTACTGTGGCCGGTCTTCAGCTTTGTTTTAACACCAGCTTTACATGTTGCCTGTTCTTTTATGTTCTCGGTTGCATCTTTGCAAGAATGACAAAAGGACACACTTGAGCCAGCTTTCCAACCAGGTGTCTCTTCTGGAGCGGCAGTGGAACAGGTAGCTGACCTGTTACATACAGCTTTTCTGCAACTCAAACATTCGTAATTTGTTTCACTACCACGTTTGACAAAATGCGGTACTCGTCAACTCAGACATTTCCAATTGAATACCTTACATTGTTATGGCGCTTTACCTCCCAACTGTAATGCTACACTCATTTCCGTTCACACCTGTATACGTCTTAATTTTGCCAGCCAAAAGATCAGAAATACATAGCATAGAAATGTCCTCCACGGAAACATTTAAAGTAATTTCGTTTATCAGAGGCTATCATGCATATATGGACATCTGGGTGCCAAACGTTGAAGAAGAACATGATCTTAAGCGAGAACCAAGTAACAAAGAGGACTCTAATGCTGTGGCAGTTGTTCGCGAAAGCTTGCACGAAATGGACGAAAATCTTAGTCTTAGATCAGTTCAACGTGCAATGCGACGTCGTCATGATATATCTACCGAAAAACGATACTCGCATCCGAATGAAATGAAGGAGGACTTTGAAATCATTGGACATGTTCCAAAATTAATGGCAATCTGGCTCACAAAGTTTCTTAAACGAGCGGCGAACTCCGGTAAAGCAGTGGTCAAAGGAACGCGTGTGAATAGAGGTGGCGGCTATGGTTTGGAAATTCCCTGTGAATTTCATTTCACAGGAGATGCCTTTTCAATCAGTTGGCTAAAGGAAAAGTTAAAAGGAGGATTTGAGGCGAAGTAATAGAGCGTTTCTATGCAACGCAAACACCGACACTTTTGTTGCTGACAATGCTTTGAATTTAATGACCTGTAAAGTTGAGCGAGGTGTCAAGTGGCATGTGTTGAACATTAGTTTTAAGTGTTATTAAGTAAATAAAGCAAATTATTAAACATTAGCTCAACTTTTAGTGTGCAAGCTGGCCGTTTAATAGAGGTAATAACTTATATAAAACATCATTTGGGACCGCTCATAGGTGGCCGCGGCCGTTTAATGGAGGTGGCCGTTTAATAGAGGGATATTTTATAGTAATTGTATTACAAATATTTTGGGACTTTGATATGCGGCCGTTTAATAGAGGGTGGCCGCTTAATAGAGGGCCGCTTAATAGAGGTTCGACTGTATACCCTATATAATATATTTTTGTCGTGACTGGAGCGCTTAGGCAAACCGTATATAGTCAAACTACGGCAAGCACATGCGTGCTGGAAAATACCCGATAAATAAAAAAAAATTCAAAATAAATACTTCTACTCGTCGTATCGAAGCAAAACTTTCTACAAGAAATACACAGATAAAAAGCTAAATTTTCGACCAAGAAGTCTGTTGTCAAATCCAAGAATAAAGAAGATATTAAAGATTGTTTGAGTTGAACTGGAGTATGACTGGAGGTATGTTTGCATTGGGATTAAACTTTTAGTATTTTTGATTCTGTAATGTTTAGTCGGCAACATAACCCACTGTTAAAAAGCTTATTTTGTAAGGATTCCAATGGTGTTAGTTTCATTGCCAGGGGGTAAATATTTGCAAAGGAAATCGTACTCAAAGTGCTCTTGCGACAACATAATTAAAATTCGACCGACTAGAAAGAGTTTTAAAAGGGAAAATATGCTAGATTACCTTCTGTCACTTGAGAGCCCCTCCACGTGATATTTTGTCGCATACAGTTACCATAGAAACCCAAAATGTGTCCCAAAGCTAGTGGGGTTTGTTCAAAGGATATTTTGAACTCATTATGCCATATATTGGGAAAAGCGACAACATATATCACTTTCTAGAGGGTAGTTTAATCTAGGAAACGTTTACGATGTAATTTCATTGCGAAACAAGCCAGAAAAGCTCGCCTAAAATCCTACGACTTCGCCGCTCATGTAAATCATAGTCAGTGTAAATTGACTGCGCCGTGGTCACAGAATAGGAAATGACCAGAAAGGCCACTCAGCAGTGCAACGTGACCCCCTATTTTTATGCAGTTATCTGGCCAGAATAATGGCGGACCAGCCAGTTCAGCGTGTTTATTGGCCAGAAAATGCAATTGACTGGCTAGAATAATGGTAATGAACATGCGTAATGCGACATGCGCAGCTTCAAAGACTTCAAAGGTTCGGCCTCAAGTGGCCCTTCTAGTCATTTCCTATTCTATGCCGTGGTTATATGCGTCACGTGACCAGCAACTTGATGCGGGAGAAATTTGCGTAGCAACCATAATAGTAATTATTGCAGATTACATTTTGTAACTCAGTATGGAGCTTGTCACCCTTGTGCCAAATAAACTACTCACACCAGGAATGAAAATAAGCCAGGTTTAGTGAAGAATAATTACAGTAAGTTCTATCTCAATAATCGTTAACCAAAATCGCCACTTCCACAGAGAAAATTATCGTCGTAAATCCTTTACGTAGGTATGCGCAGGAGACTTACTCTCCCCCTCTACGCTCACTCCTCATAGATAAATATAAATATTGAAAATTACTTGCTAAAAAATTTTAAGTACCGTCAAGCAGTAACAAGATTGCGAGTTTCAGCACACAGATTGCCAGTTGAAACTGGTAGATATAAAAAAGTTGCTTATAGTGATAAGAGATGCAACATTGTGATCAAAATGAAGTTGGAAATGAAGAACATTACATAATGTCATGTGGTAACACAATGTTTTGTGTCTCTACGTCAGAATTTCATCAATAGTTTATATAAAATTAATCAATCTTTTGAATCTTTTGATACGCAAAGTTTGTTTCAATATATATTAAGTATGAAAGACAGAAATATTTTGATACTATCTGCTAAGTATTGTTTTGACACACTGAGAACTTTTGATATACTTCAGTTGGTTTGAGAGATATACTTTTTATATTATCTATTAATATATATATATATATTATTATTATAGTGTTTATTTGTTATGTTACCATCCATATATGTATTCAATGTACCAATATTGGGACTTTGTCTGAATAAAGTTTATTTATTTATTTATTAATTGTAATATAATCCAACAGGAAGAGAACATTCCTTATTCATTAACTTAATTATAGATATTGTCGTGCGTTGTGCAAGCGTTACTCAGCATACCAAATTTCACTTCACGTTGTGGTTGTAGTTCACGACCAAACAGAGAACTGGAGCACTCAACATAAATGGCGAAACCTAAATCGTGGCTTGGGTTATGCCTACTCGCATCTTGTCTTGGTGGTAAGTTAACTTGGATGATCTTTTCCAAATTCTATAAACATTATAGCGTACACGCACAGGCACGACGCAAATTCGTACGCAGCCGGAGGTCAAGAAATGGCGCAAACGTGCGCTTTCCCAAAACATTACACTGCTTTACTTTATTTTCAATGTTGTAACTTGAAGGAGTCAACTGTTATGTAATTGAGCGGCATAACAGCAGATTGTTTTATCGATTTCCTATGATATAATAGACCGTAACAGGCGCCATTAGTACAAATAGGAAGCTGCCAGATCCCACCATATAAACAAATATTTTTCACGAATTTGCCTATGTTTCTTTTACATTTTTTAAAGTCATATTGTTGCCTTATGTGAATGAACAAGGCGACTTGGAGCAAAGCGCGCTATTCTTCGTTGTTTTACTTAATTGTAAAAATTCAACGAGTAGCCTGTAGTCAATGGCAATGCTGTCAATGTTAATACAATTGTTTACTCTCAGCCATGGCGGAAAGTTGGCATGTTACGCCGGATATATCTGGCGTGGAAGTTTTGTTTTATTTACGCCAGCTTGGCGTAAAACGTTACTAATTCTTGGTGGAGCTCGGTGCTTTGCTTTGTCAGTGATTCAATAGCAAGTTAAATTTTGCCGTTTTGCGATGTTTTCTCACTGTGTATAAAAAATATTGTAAATTTAAAATATTCCTATATTAAAAAAATTGTTTAGCGGACAGCGGTAGATGTCTATAAGACTATATGAAGCCGTACTTTATAGTCTGGTCGAGGAAGAATTTGATCGAGGAATGGCGGATAGCGTTTACGTTTTTGTCACAGTGTAACAAACGTGTACAATGTTACATGTCATTATAGTTGTAGCGGGTTGGCCTACTATTGCGGCATTCCACATAATGACATTTTGGCGTATGTAATTCTTCGAAATATATACCTGGCGTAAATATTCGGCGGGTAAAATGCGAACTTTTCACCATGGACTCTCAGTAAATACAGAGACTATTATTCTTTATCAGCAGACATTTTGTGGAAATATAATATAGAAAAGTGCGTGGTTCAAATAGTGACTTCTAGCTGTCCAGATATCAGTTGTGAATAAGTTTGACAATTGGAAATAGATCGAGTCGAACACCTTGAATTTTGACGCGTCCTTACAAATTCATATACTGAATTAACCAGATGTTATTATTCCGAGTTTGTTTTTTCTATAAACTTTAAGAAAGTAGATCGATGAACTAAAAACTGTAGCACAACCTTCACGAATTATGACAAACTGCTCGAAATGTCATATATAATATAGCTTAGCACATTATGAATCTATTAATATTTATAAGCATATAAATGCAACAGCTTCATGACTTGCGCTATGCTCGGGCTGCTACAGTATAAATGTTAATTTTTGTATCGTCCTACGGTGATAACAGTCACGATTACAACCTATACGCGCTGTTTGATATTGTTTGTTTTTGCGCTGTCTAAGCACTCAACATTGAAGTTAATTAATGCAATAAATTTATGCTTGGCCGTTTTTCAATTGCTACTTCCTATTGTCTTATTGATTATTGGCGCATAGTGTTCCAGCATTATTAACTTACATTGTGCTACACTGCCTTTACAAAAACGTTAGTCGTTAAATCTAATGTTGTTTGTTTGTAAGATTGACCGTGTTAAGTAAGGCTATTAAATGGGAAGATATTAAAATCAGATAACTTCAGGATTGCGGAACTATTATGTAATATCTAATTTTGTTCACAAACGTGTTCAAGTGCATGAAGATGAGAAAGGTTTATACGCGTTGTTTTTTCGGGTTTCAAATAAGGCTGTTACCATAACAAGGAATCGGGGAATGGGGAACGGGAATGGGGAATCGGAATACTAAAAGCCGGAATCTCTAAAACCCGGAAAACTAAGAGCCGGAATCTCTAAACCCGAAATACTAAAAGCCGGAATCTCTAAAACCCGGAATACTAAAGCCGGAATCTCTAAAACCCGGAATACTAAAAGCCGGAATCTCTAAAACCCGGAATGCCAAAACCCGGGATCTCTAAAACCCGGAATTATAAAATCCGGAATCTCTAAAACCCGGAATCTGTAAAAGCCGAAATCTCTAAAACCCGGAATACTAAAAGCCGGAACCTCTAAAACCCAGAATACTAAAATACTAAATTATATAATCTTTCATATAGACTTTCAAGGGCTGTGTACTATCATGCTTTATACCACTAAAATGGGCATGAATCTATACAACATAGTCGAATTTCTAAGCAATAGTATTACTGGATTTTGCGCAAATTGTTTCTCAATATAGATGTCTAAATATAGATGTCTGTTTGATTTAGTATAATTTAAAAAGCGATGTCTAACTTAAATTGTGATATGTGCCATGTGTATTTTCATGCAATATTGACCGAGATAGCTGCGTTTAAACTTGAGTAAACACTTTTGGAACTGTCGAGAATTAGCTAAAAACGGCCTATTAAATAATTTGATAACCATTAGCATTTTACGCAAGTATTCGTTTCAATGAAGTGAAGTTGAAGTTAGAAGGCCAAATGTTAGAATAAAAGAGCATATCTATTCAAGAAACATTTCTAACTTCAACTTCACTTCATTTAAATAATACTTACGATAAAATGGTAAGGTTATCAAATTGGTTTAATAGGCCGTTTTTAGCTAATTCTCGACAGTTCCAAAAGTGTTTAGTCAAGTTTAAACGCAGTTATCTCAGTCAATATTGCATGAAAATGCACATTGTATTATGAATGTCTATTTAAAATTCGGGTTTTATAGACTTGCGCTGGTAATAATGCTTTTTTTATTTTATTTATTTATTAACTTCGCCATATTTTTACAAACTATTAACATGCATATGCATGTACTTACTTGATATAACTTTACAGTTTTGGCAGGGTCACCGCAACAGCTGTAGTTGCCAATTACTGCGGGCCCAATTAATGATTAATATTAATACATAAATTACAGTGGACAAATTGACAAACAAATAAACTAACAAATAATACAACTACGAAGTATTAACAATTCAGATGAACTTCAGTTCAGTCACTAAAGTTTAGTTCAACTTCTACTGGCAGCAAGATATCGGCAATGATAGACAACGTACAGAATTGCACTTCAGGCATATACTTCTAAATGCTCTCCGATTCTCTGGGTTATAATTAACGTCTAACGATTTATAATAGTATTTCTGCAAGACAGATTTAAAAAGACTAATGCTGTCCCTTGTCTAAATTTAGTTAATCTACAAGAATGTTCCAGCCGATTCGACAAGTTCTGACGAAATATGATTGCTGATAGGTAGAGGTTTTACATTTAGGGATAATATACTTGGTGGAATTGCTGGATGATGATCAATCATCATTGCTTATTATGAATGTCTATTTAAAATTCGGGTTTTATAGACTTTCGCTGCTAATAATGCTTTATATCGCTAAAACGGGCGAGAAAATCTATACAACATAGTCTAATTTCTAAGCAATAACATGAATAGATTTTGCGCAAATTGTTTCTGAATATAGCCCTTGGCCTTAAAATTGAGTTTTAGAGACTGTAAAATTCAAGTCTATTTCAAGTCTTTCTGAATAATTATATAGAAGTTTGAAGAGGCACCTCAAATCTGATAAAATATTGCTCTAAATCTTTGGAAAAGCGTAATAACATAATTAACATAGAAATAGTGGAATTTCGAAGCAATCTTCACAAAGAGCGCATTTAATGCAACTGCTTTATATGGCTACATAATATATGGATAAGTTGAACCATGCTGCCACACGATGTAGCCTACACGGCTACACCGCACTAGCTAACTCCAATCCAATGTTATAAAATTTAGCGCAGTGACGATCCCATGTTAGCATGCAAGCACGTTTCATCAAATCACCGTGATCAAATGCGCTCCTTCTACGCTCCTTCCAACGGTATAGATAGATAGATAGATAGATAGATAGATAGATAGAAACTTTATTTTAAGAGGGTGACACATAATAGTGCGAACACTAATAACCTAGTGGCCCTCGAAGTTATTTAAAGAGATATTCAAGCTACAATAATACATGTCGAAGTTCTTATTGTATTTTTCAGGTAGATTTATCCTACTCAACCGCCGAATCTACAATAATACATGCCTGTTTAATACATCATGTCCAACTAAACAATAACAACGGTGATTTAGAGTTTCGATATTCAGTAGCGTCGCCAGGGAGGGGACTGGGGGGGACACTGGGCGGACGTCGCCGATATTCAGACACAATTTGCGCAAATTCCATTCATACTAGTGCTTCGAAATTCGACTATGTTGTATAGATTTTCCACACACCCGTTTTATAGTGCTATAAAGCATCATAGTAGCACAAGCCTATACAACCCGAATTTTTAAGATACAATAGTGGGTGTTGGCATCATTTTGTCATACTATAGAATATACAGCGCGTGTTTTTAATAGTATAGACATCTATACTCAGAAACAATTTGCGGAAATTCCATTCATACAATTGCTTCGAAATTCGACTATGTTGTATAGATTTTCACACCCGTTTTAGCGGTAGAAAGCATCATAGCAGC
Organism: Trachythela sp. YZ-2020; assembly: GCA_016169945.1. Lineage (NCBI taxonomy): Eukaryota > Metazoa > Cnidaria > Anthozoa > Malacalcyonacea > Clavulariidae > Trachythela > Trachythela sp. YZ-2020. The sequence goes on from JADLSH010000385.1 coordinate 1,832,939, forward strand.
ACAAACCTATAAAACCTGAAATGTTAAGATACAATTCTGGGTGTTTGCATCTGTCAGACGATAGAATTACAGCGCGTGCTTTAGTATAGACATCTATATTCAGAAACACTTAGCGCAAAATTCATTCATGCTATTGCTTAGAAATTAGACTATGTTGTATAGATTTTCTCGCCCATTTTAGCGATATAAAGCGCAAGCCTATAAAACCCGAATTTTAAATAGATATTCACAATACAATTCTTAGTATTTACATCATGTCAGACCAGGGCCGTATTAACCACGTGGCAGATGCGGCATATGCCGCGGGCCTCGCGCTTATGGGGGCCTCGCGCTTTACTGCGCCACGCCCATTTTTACGAGAACACGCCCATTTTCTATTGGGACACGCCCATTTTAGGTGCCTCGCGAATTTAGGGGCCTCGCGAATTTACGGACCTCGCGCGAGCATTGAGAAATTGCGGTGATTTGCGGATAAAATTGAAAACAATTATTTAACAATTTTGTGTGTCTTCGAATTCAAAGGTTTTCATAACGAGGGAGGGTTGGGGGCCTCGCGCTGAAAATCTGCCACGGTGCTCGCGCGACGTTAATCCGGCCGTGTGTCAGACTATAGAATTACAGCGCGTGCTCTAGTTTAGACATCCAATTGAGAAACAATTTGCGCAAAATCCAGTCATACTATTGCTTAGAAATTCGACTATGTTGATAGATTCACGCCCATTTTAGTGGTATAAAGCATGATAGTAACACAACCCTTGAAAACCCGAAATTCTAAATATATATTCAATCGTGTCAGACAATAGAATTACAGCGCTGAATAATCACTGATTAAGACTATAAGTATTCAGAAACGATTTGCGCAAAATCTAGTGCAAAATCTAGATTTGCGCAAAATCAAACGATTGCTTAGAAATTCGGATATGTTGTTCAGATTTTTACGCTCTTTCCAACAGTACAGAGAAATACAGCATAATGTGCCTTGAAACCCCGAAATTTTGAAGATGTATTCGGGTTCGTATTTCGGTTTCAGCTACGCGTTTTTACATTTTAAGTCTATATGAAAGATTATATAATTTAGTAAATTACAAGATGTTTTTTTCTGCATCTCACTCGATTGAAATTGATGTAGAAGGTTTTGGTGGATGGATATTTCGAGTGAAATTTTATATACAATATTATATAATATTTCACTCGAAATATCCATTAAAACCTTCTATATAATTTAGTATTTTAGTATTCCGGGTTTTAGAGATTCCGGCTTTTAGTATTCCGGGTTTTAGAGATTCCAGCTTTTAGTATCCGGGTTTTAACGATTCCGGCTTTTAGTATTCCGGATTTTTAGAGATTACGGCTTTTAATATTCCGGATTTTAGAGATTCCGGGTTTTAGTATTCCGGGTTTTAGAGATTCCAGCTTTTAGTATTCCGGGTTTTTCCATTCCCATTCCCCATTCCCTGATTCCCCATTCCTTGTCAAATAATGTTAAGCGTCAATCTTTTAACTCATTATATGTCACGATAGTTGCCAAAAATATTATACTTAGGACACTTAGGTCACACACCTTTGTTGGGCCCCTGTGTTGTTATATTACTGTTATATTATGAGTAATTTGACAACAGCCTATTAAAAACTGCTAAATCTTTTTCCCCGTTAGGAAAAAATTCCAGGAAATTTTTTTCATTAGATTTTTTCACGCCGAAATTTTTGTCTACAGTGATAATATATACGTTGCCAAAATTTGTTATTGGGCCACGCGAAAATAACATAATTATTTACAAATTATTATTTATTTAGTACGTTTAATAGTACAAAACATGCTTAGGCAGCACTTTCCTTGCGATAGTAACTACTAGTACTTAGGACACTTAGGTCACACGCCAAGATGTAACCGAATACGCTGTGTCTGTATGTATAGATTATGTAATCACTACCCTAGGCCTGTAGGCACGAGAGTCAGGTACGTTAGTGGCGGACCATTAGAAAAACCCGGAAGGGGGGACAGAAAAAAATCCGTGCAGGAACCTTTTTTCGAGGATTATCGCCTGCACGATTTTTTTTTCTGGGGTTCAATCCTTGCAGAAATTTTTTTTATGTATTGAAGTTGATAAATTTGCCTATAAAATCAAACTGTTAATGGTTCACGCAACTTTACTGTAAATATACTGACTTAAATTCGATATTGAGGAGTATGCACTATATTGCAGAGTTATGCATTAAACCATATCTATTATAAACCAGACATCGCTATATAAGCTTTAAATAATCAAAGCCAAAATCCTACGCAATGGTTATACCCTACGCTACGCTTGCTTCCCAAGGTTGTACACTATTTCTAATCCTACCTTTACCTTTACGCCTGAGAAACACTTCATCAGGAAGCTGACTAAAATCAGTAACGATTCCTAGGTATGACTGCCAAAACTATTACGTAATATTGCATTTTCAATAGAGAATTTCAAAAGAAAAAATTTAAATATTGCTATACACACAGTCGTCACAATACGCTTGCAAGAAATTTTTTTCAGACTAGCTAGACCTCTTGCAGGATATTTTTTACACAATTACTCCTTGCAGGAATTGGTTTTTGGTAAAGGTCAACCCCCATCCGGGTGTTTCTCCTGCTCTAACCTGCGATCTACAATCCGGAGAAAAATAGTTGCGACACAGTCACATGAGATATTTTCCTTCAAAATTTGCGTATCTAACAATAAAATCGGAAAAATAGTCTTTGTTTTATAATTTCCCCCCTTCCCTCCATTCAATGTTGTACTTTTGTTATAGTTGTATGCAGAAAAATGCATAATTTCATTTGGACAACATTGATTTGTGCGGGTGGGGGGGGGGGGTGGAAACAGGCAATGACTGTTTTATCTTAAACGCATGAAATTAACACAATTCGAAATAGCTGACCCAAGTCATTTTGCTCCGGATTGTAGACCTAACAAACCTAGGCCTAACCGCAGAATCGCCTGATACTCAGGTTACTATTACGGATACACGTGAATGTTATAATGACGAATTCGTTTTCTAAAACGATATGTTTCCCCAGTTAACTTTGACACAACTGAATGCATTGACACTATATACCTCTCACACATATCAAATGCAATATATTGACGTAAACGACTGTGTGAATATCCTGTTAATCAACCTCCCATCCCCCGCAAAATCTGTTTGACATAACATGACAAAATGAATGTGAGCTTTGGTTGGCGGCCAATGCAAATTCCCACAAAAATTTTCATAGTTATAAACATATAATTAAAATGTAACAAAATAATCAGCACTCAAACAAAAGCTTGGTAAGGCACTCTCAAGAGGCATTGTGGTGTGAGAGGATGTTGTGATTACAAATTAATTTCGCATCAGTCTTTTTTGAGAAGACTGCTTTAAGTTTAACTCACATCACAGGTTTTCTCCCTGTGCTCTGGTTGGAATACTAGACAAATATTGGTTGGCAGAGGAAGAGCAGTTTAGAACTAATGTTGCTAGGTTAGTGCAGTTAGGTTAGTGCAGTTAGGTTAGTGCAGTTAGGTTAGTGCAGTTAGGTTAGTGCAGTTAGGTTAGTGCAGTTAGGTTAGTGCAATTAGGTTAGGTTAGGTTAGTGCAGTTAGGTTAGTGCAGTTAGGTTAGTGCAGTTAGGTTAGTGCAGTTAGGTTAGTGCAGTTAGGTTAGTGCAGTTAGGTTAGTGCAGTTAGGTTAGTGTGCAGTTAGGTTAGTGTGCAGTTAGGTTAGGTTAGGTTAGGTTAGGTTAGGTTAGGTTAGGTTAGGTTAGTGCAGTTAGGTTAGTGCAGTTAGGTTAGTGCAGTTAGGTTAGTGCAGTTAGGTTAGTGCAGTTAGGTTAGTGCAGTTAGGTTAGTGCAGTTAGGTTAGTGCAGTTAGGTTAGTGCAGTTAGGTTAGTGCAGTTAGGTTAGTGCAGTTAGGTTAGTGCAGTTAGGCGAACCGATTTTTCAAAAAGCTATGTACACCGCCAGGGGTGGAGCCAGAAATTCCCCCATGAGGGGGCTAAGGTCGCCAATGCAATATTCCCTTTCGTAAACGGTCAGTCTGTCACAGAATCTTTTAAAAAGTAACCCGAAACGAACTAACTAGAATAATTGACACAACAAAATTCCCCGCCAATTTACTCGAATTGTGACACAAAATAATTTTAAGCCTTTAATATCATATAGGAATATTTACAGCTAATAACCCGGCCGGAAACGCAACATAATAACACTTTGCATGGTGATATATTTCATACTACACTTAAATTTTCCTCGTATACTATACACAGAATTGTGTGCACGGTAGATAATTGAAGTAAAGTTTTACTAAACATTCTATGCTTTATTCATCGTGATTTATTCTCATGACTTGTAGAAACCAATTTCCAAAAAGGACATACTTGCTACAGAAAATTGTGTGTACGTTAGATTTGTTAACTCTTCAAGTCAAAAATTAAAACACGTGGTCAAAAGAACGAGGGCTTCGCGTGAGCGATTGGCTAGTGTGATTTACGCGTTGACGTGTGACAACCTGACCATTCGGGACGAGCTGTCCGTTTACGAAAGGGAAAATTGCGTCGCCGATGTGGGGGGGGGTAAGTTCTTATAGGAAGTAAAACATTTGTTCTGTCTAGATCTGTTCAACCTGGGAGGGGGGAGGGGTATTTGTTAATTTTGGGTCTCTAACATGGTATAGAATAAAATTATCACGCTCGTTACAAAACATAGTTTCTTCCCTGACGAAATGCCAATTTCCCCCCGATGATTGGGCTTTTTAGTTCCGCGACGGGGGCTGCAACCCCCTGCTCCTCCCTCGGGTGTCACCCCCGCACACCGCTACCTAACCTGGGTGAACTCATTAATCAATAGACCCTTCTAGAAAGTACAGAAAGTACTTTGTATTGTCTATAGAGCCTCGTTTTCATGATTGAGACCTTGTTCCTAGTAACGTAATTAGCTAGTTAAGTTTTATACTCCGTTTTATACAATCTGTGTCGCCAGTAACCAGATAAAGGGCTCTATAGCCAACGTCTCAATCACAAACGAAAACGAGGCATTGTGGAATGCTTTAATGGGACAACTTTATCCAGGGGGAATATAAAAATTTTTTGCTTTATGGCTGTAGAAATCATACGGAATTTCGTAGTCAAAACGTAAAATATATAGAATAGAATAGAATAGAATAACACTTTATTTAACGAGGATTTACAGATAAAGCTATCGCTTGTTTCCAATCTGGTCCTCCTAAAATTACATTAGAACATTATTTACATGCAGACGGTACAGACAACAACTCACGTACATTACAATCACACAATAATAATAAATAAATACCTATCAACAAATATATCTATTAAACTTAATTTTAAAATTGTAATGTTCCTAGACCTAGTATAATCTTTGAATGTTTAGTTCAGTTGACCTAGCTAGTTTGTTCTTGAAGTGTTCTTTACAGAACCTTTTGAAGACTCCATGCGAGGTGAATTTCTTTGCCACGTTTGGAAATCTGTTCCACAAGGAAGGAGCCAGGAATGAAAATCTCCGTTTTCCCGCGTTGATTCTGGCTTTGGGAAGACTCAAGTTGTTGTTGTGCACTGTCCTTGTGGAGTGGTGGTGTTTCGGCTTTTCAATGAGCGTGGTAAGGCAAGGTGGACTGATTTCGTGTAGGCAGTTAAAGGTTTGTAAAAGGATGTGTTGCCGGATGGTTTCGTCTATGGGAATGATGTTAAGTTGTTTGAATAAGATTAAGGATGGAGTGGTGAAGTCTGCATTCAAAAGAATCCTGGCTGCTCGTTTTTGAGCAGAAGCTAAATGGCCAAGTGCATCTTTGGAACAGGATCCCCATACGCTGCAACAATACTCAAGAGTTGGCTTTGCTAGACTGTTGTGAAGGAGAAGTAAAGTTCAGGTGTTAGGTAGGGTTTGGTTCTTTTAACGAGTTCCAGTTTGGAGTTGTATTTCTTGATAACGGTAGAGATATGTTGGTCCCAACTTAGGGTCTCATCCATGTGTACCCTAGAAGCTTTTCACAAGATGATTGGGAGATAGTAGTGCCACAGATGGAGATGTTGAGAGGTTCGGTGATGTTTGCAAGTCTCTTTTGTGTTCCAATGAGCATAACTTTGGTCTTATCTGGATGTATTGCCATTCTATTTTCTGATGCCCAGGTGGTTAGATTGTCTGCTCCAGTTTGCAGTTGTGTTCTTACAGAGTTGACAGAGGGTCCGGAATTGGCTAAAGTAGTATCGTCAACATATATATAGGAAGTAGATTCTGTATTTACAAGTGGGATGTCATTGATGAAAAGGATGAAAAGTAGGGGTCCAAGGGATGAACCTTGTGGAACGCCGCTCCGCACTGGCAGGAGATCTGATGTTGAGCCTCCTATAGAAACAAGTTGTTTTCGTTCTGTCAGATACGATCTAAACCACTGTAGAGTTGCGTCTTTAAGTCCGTAGATAGCAAGTTTCTTTAGAAGAATTTCGTGGTCTATCAGATCAAAAGCTTTCCGAAAATCAACCAGAAGTATTCCATTTAGTTCTCCTTTGTCCATGTTGTGCAATAATGTGTCCGTAAGGTGCAATAACATCGTTTCACAGGAATGAAGTGGTCGAGATCCAAACTGAGAGCTTGTAAGTAAGTTGTATTCGATAAGATAGTTCATAAGATACATTCCACAATACCGTTCCAAGATTTTTGATAGTACAGATAACACAGAGATTGGTCTATAATTATCTTTATCTTGTCGGGAGCCTTTTTTAAAAACTGGCGTGATTTTGCTAATTTTCCACTGGTCTGGAAAGATGCCCGAGGTTATGCTGGAGTTGTAGATGTGAAGAAGCGATGGAAGGATTTCATTACAGCCGATTTTGAGCAGTTGGACATTGATGTCATCGATTCCCTTTGCCTTGTAACATGACAAGTTGTTGATTTCGTTTAGGAGGTAATCGGCAGACATAGATGGAATTGTAAATTGGTGGTTTTCAGGGAGTCGGTTGTCCACGAAATGACGCAAGGCATCAAAATTCGGCTGTTGATCTGCTGTATCAGGAACAATAGTGTTGGCAATTTGAGAAAAATGTAGGTTGAACATTTTAGCTATATCTCCAGGATCCGTGATTAAGTCATTGTTCTCGGCTATCTTGTTAGGAGTTGATTTGCTCTGGTTAAGATATAACAGTTGATTTGCTCTGGTTAAAATATGGTCTTTTGGTATTCCGCGTTGCTCTAATTATCAAAGTGCGCTTCTATATTTTCAAGTGATGGTTGACTACTGTACGTTATGATTGGCATCATGCGTTGATGCCCCATCGGTTAACCTTGGGAAATACAGTATTGTTCCAAAAACATCAAATTAAATCTTCATGTTACCTCAAATGTTTTCCTGTTTTCCCATGCACGTACAGTACCTCCCAAGGCAGCAAAAACGCTTCCCAGAAAATTCAGAAACAGTAAATTTCTGGGTAGGTTTGCATGGCGATAAATATAATTGTTTTGAAGTTTAAATAGTCGTTCACGGCAGCCAGGTCTAATATCAGATATCTTTCGCTCGCTACTCTGGTTTAAAGTAAACGAAGCCCGGTCAAACAGTCGAACAGCTCGAGTCGTGAATGCAATTCGAATGGGCTTTGCATTCATTTACGTAAAACTATAGTTGCGAGCGAAAACATCTCTGATAAGTGTTTTGTTTCTTGTGGAAAACACCACGTCTATTTCGTTCGCAAATCTTTCAGTGCAAAACAGGGATTATTCTAAGCTGGATTTGCTACCACTTCTTGGAGTTGTAAAAATATTTCTGGAGTTGTAAATGGAAATTACTGGAGTTGCTAGTTCATATTTTTATTTCCAATTTGAACAATAGATAAAAACTGTATATAAATACTATTATTTATACGATAGTTTTATCCAACACGATAATAAGGTAATTCGCAAGGAATGGCACATACAAACCTTGAGATAGCTAGGACGATTTTTTCCGGAACACACATGAAAATAAATAACCAAAATCGGAATTGGAAATTTTGTCTGCAGAGCTGATTTGCCATCCAGTAATATGGATGGCTGATGTGGAAACTCATGCAGCCACTAGGGTACTTAATTAAATGAAAAGATATTAACAACTGATTTACAGCTACTTTCAGTGGTCTCACCCAAGGTGTATATGAAGTGCGCAAACGGGTCCGCACGAACACCTACATGGACCATTTGGTGAGACTCGGTTCTTGATGATAAGGATGGCATATAGTGTCGTGTTATATTATGTACTTTCTCATGTACTGAACTTGGAAATGGCCGCCTGACCTCTCCAAACTTTAAATTTACGATACTATTTCAGTGAGTATGCCCCAACAATACTAAAATCTTATGCTATATGGAATGATGTTTTATTGTTTTGAGATTTCTTAATTTACTGGAGTTGTAGAATTTTCTTAGAATAATCCCTGGTGCAAAATACCGTAAGCGTAAGTATAAGTGAACGTGGCGTTTCCAAAAATATAACCTTTTGTATTGTTACCTTCTGTCGGAAACACCGTCTTCATTCGCAAGTGCGATTAATGTGTCGCAAAGGCTATTTTTTTTCCGGTTTTTAATCCTCAATATGTGTGTCTGCACACCACAGCCGGTATATTCTGTAACTGAGTATTTACTTAGATAGATAGATAGATATTTAATAAATTTCTCCCTAAAAGGGTTTTTCAGAAATTGTTTACAGTTACATGCATGCAGTAGAGGTTACATATATAAGTTTTATAAACAATCATCTTAACTATTTACATAATTTAGTTGGTTATACTAAAATGTTTTCTTTTGCAAGCAACTGTTTCTTCAGTGCCGCTTTAAAGGTTTTAAGAGAAAAGCTGTCTTTCAGGTTCTTGTCTAAGTTGTTCCAATTGTGGACAGCTCTATATGTAAATGACCGTTGACCAACAGCAGTTTTAAATAGAGATATTTGAAGAGAGTCATGAATACGAGTCCTATGGTTGTGGATTGATGACCTTTTTATCAATTTGTTACAAAGGTAGTCGGGTGCGAGGTTATTTACACATTTGTAGGTCAAAATAGCGTCTCTAAAATATAGAAGTTTGTCCACTGGGATCCAATTTAATTCACGTAGAAGTGGAGTTACGTGGTCATATTTCCTGGATTTCGTGATGATTTTACTTGCAAAGTTCTGGATCGACTGAACTTTCTTTACGTTGGAGGCAGACGTATTAGACCACACCGAAGAACAATAAAGCATCTTGCTAATGACTAAGGATGAAATGACTTCCGATAGAGTTTTTTTGTCGAAACTATTTTTAGCACGATTTATCTGGCATAATTTGTTCATACACGACGAGACAAGTAGCGAGATATGATTGTCGTAATTTAGGTGACTATCTAACGTAACACCTAAATCTTTAGCAGAGTCCACTGGTCTAAGAGACTTGCCCAAGAATGAAACAGATGTATCTGTAGGTAGTCTGCTCATCAGCTGCCTTGTTCCAATTATCATGAACTTAGTTTTCCCTGGGTTAATCAAAAGGTGGTTTTCACAGCACCAACTTGCGACTCTGTGTAGGTCTTGCTCGAGATTTGTAATTGCTGCATCTATCTCACGTAATGGAAAGGAGAGGAGAACTTTCGAGTCATCAACGTACGATTCAAGGTTGGAGTCACGAGATACGGAGGGCAGATCGTTCAAGTAAATACAAAATAATAATGGTGAAAGCGTCGTACCTTGTGGTACTCCGTGAGTAATTGGTAGTGGATCAGATAGGGTGGAGTTTATTCGGGTGGACTGAAAGCGATCTGACAAGTAGCTTTTAAACCACTGTACTGTTTCTGGGGAAGCATCAACATTTGCTAGTTTGTGCAACAATCTGTGATGGTTGATACTGTCGAAGGCTTTCGAGAGATCTACCAACACTAAAGCGGTGAGTTTCTTTTTGTCCATGGCCTCTAGCATCGTGTCAGTACTAATAATGTTTAGGGTCTCGGTGGAATGGAGCTTTCTATTTCCGCTTTGATGAGGAGAGAGCAGGTTTTTACTTATAAGATAAGTACTGAATTGATCAAGTACAATCTTTTCACAAACCTTAGAAGCTATGGCGAGAAGAGATATCGGGCGGTTGTTTGATGCTATTCGTGGTCTCTGTCTTTCACTATGGGAATCACTTCCGACCCCTTCCATGCAGTAGGGAATATACAAGATGTTAGAGAGCAGTTAATAATGTTTGTTAGTGGTCCTAGTATAACGGGGAGACAGTCTTTGAGGATTCGAGAGTTTATCTTGTCTGGTCCAGGGGACTTGTTCAATGGCAGAGATGAAATAACACGGCGTACTTCTTCGCTGGTTACTGTTCTGAAGGAAAAGAGATCTTCAGAGGGCATATGAACTGTCTCTAAAGGTGTTTCCTCTACAGTAATGTTGTACTCTTCTGCCAGACGAATGGACGCATCTGCTGTATTTTTGCCTACAGACGAGAAAAACTGATTGAATTCATCAGCGACTGACTTTAGGTCTGTGATGTAAGTGTGTTTTTCTTTACCTTTTGACGGTAAGGCTTGATTAATAATTTTCCAAAGAGAGCCTGGGTTATTTTTATGTCGCTGAACTTCTTCTGAATAATAATTTCTTTCTGAATCTCTTAACATTTTCTTAACGGCATTTCGAGCATTCTTAAAATTACTCCAATCAAGATCGTCTCGAGTCTGTAAGTATCGGCGGTGTAGCTGGTCTCTGGTCTTCATGAGGTCCTTTATGTCCTGAGTTACAAATGGGCAAGGACGGCTACGTACTTTGACTGTCTTTATTGGAGCATGCAAGTCTAGAGTAGATTGGATGGTTTTATTGAAAGTATCTAACTTGGTATTTACGTCGTCCTCGTTGAAAAAAGATAAGCTGTGTGAACTACTGGCGAGGTCGGTTATGAATAAACTTGGCGAATAGTTCTTGTAACTACGAACGGTTATGTAATGGGGAAGAATTTTGGGAGATTTCAGCTTGAGTTCGACATAGACTGGAAGATGGTCACTTATTGTTGTATTTAATACACCGCTACGACGGACTGGTGAATTCGAGGAGACTAAGACAACGTCTAATAAAGATTGAGTGGTATTGGTGATTCGCGTAGGAGACTTAATAAGTTGACTGAGGTTCATTTCTATAGCAAAGTTGTCCAAAGCTTTGGATTCAGGACAATTCTGTTTTAAAACATCGCAATTTAAATATCCGAGTATCACAATCGGCTTGTTCAACGTTAGTGCTTGGATGACGTTTGGCTTGAGGACATTATCAAACGAGCTTAGTGGGCAATCATCTGGACGATAAGTTACACAAATTACGACCGACTTTGTCTTTTTACACTGTACACTGATCCACAACTGGTGAAAGTTGTGTTCTGATATGTAAGAGAGATCTTTCAAGACTTCAGATTTGAAATCTTTGCGAATATACGCGCAGACTCCTCCTCCTCGCTTGTGAAGACGATCAAGTCTAATGAGTTTATACCCGTCCAAGTTTACCTCTGCTGATGTCACGCTTTTGTTTAGCCACGTTTCAGAAATGGTGATAATGTCAAATTTCACTAAACGCACTAGTTTTCGAAGTTGGATAAGGTGAAAATTATTCCGAAGTGAGCGTATGTTCAGTTGGATAACTTTTATAAGTCCGGTGTTGACTGATATGCTATCTGCTTCGATCGGTTGAACGCAAGTTAAATTATGATTTTCAGGTTTGTTTGGTGTTATTAAAATCAGATTATTTAAGTTCCTCCGGGGTTGGACAACTTGGCTAGGAAAAAACTCTTCGCATCTTGATGTTTGTAATGACGCGATGTCTGCCGAGTTTTGAGTAGAAAAAGAGAAACAGCTCGAGGGATGATTATACGAGGGTGTATTGCTTTGATTAGGTGATATGTAAATTTGGCGACCATATTGCGCACGAGTATTTTGATCTCGAATGTAGGCTTTGCGTTCTTTCACTCTCCTTCCACTGCGTCAACCACGGAATGGTCTCAGGATTCCGAGGGAAACAAGGCAATTATGAAGAGATTTGTCTATATACTTAGAAGAAGGCGACGAACGAAGACTTCGAAGAAATGACGGTTTATAAACATTGTTTGTGTTGAGGGCATTCAAGCATGACGACGCGCACTTCGAAGATTGTTTGTCTGATCCACATGTATTTTTCTCTCTGTTATCAGGGATTCAGGACCAGGATTAGAAGATATGTCAACGCATATCGTTAAGTCCGTTTTGAATGGTTTTGTTGGTAGTATAAGGCTTGTATAACCATGTTTTGTTGATTTGCTGAGCGCACGCGAGACTTTGAATTTCGACTCATAGTTTGAACGCCTCAAAATTATGCGGTGATAGTTGATCGGAAAAATGAGGCCGTATTTCCTTGAAACTAAATCATCCACGATCAATCCAACAGGATCCTTGAATACGATGTTCTTATGCGTATAATTTACCCGTTTGTATAAGGTAACTTGCGTTGATAAGTTTAAAAATATTAAAACAATGAAGAGCTTCAGAGCTAAGCTTGCAGCCATATCGGCGCATTTCCCGTGGTTTACTTCTGACAAATTGGCAACAAGGTTTCCTTGTTTGCCCTGATCTTATTGTCGTATATTTCTACTGTACATGATATCCTCCTTCGTACTTCGTACACCTCCGTCTGTATGAAATTATGAAATAATAGAAGTCGCTTTTCGCTCCTAGCTAGTTAAAAAGACTAAGATTATCGGATTTTCATTACTACATTACATCTAAGCTAGGCAACTGACAGTGTCCAAATGCATATTTTAATTCATAATTTGTTGGTTTGGAAGCGCACGAAAGATTAATTTGATGTGAAAACTAATCGTTCATCTTCTTCCTTGGGAAGACATTTTATTATTAAATAATTATAACATTGTCAATGGAAAAAATATTGCCAAATAGCATGCATGCTCTCTCCCCCGCATAACGTACGGAGATAATTGAACATCTAGACGAACTATCATCGGTTGTGCGTCGCTCAAGACGAACTATCGAACATAGTTCGTCTAGACGCATAATGCGTCTTGTGCCCGTCTTTATACTGAAGACACATAACCAGACGAACTATAAATGCTTGCCCAAGTTCGTCCAGACGGATAATGCGTCTCTAGCATAAAAACGGCCCTTTGCAAGTTTATCGTCGTTCAACATGGCGAAATCCTTGTCTTTACCTCGACAACGAATCCAAATTGTGCAATTGTGAGTTTCTTGGTCGAGCTCATTCCTTCCCTCTACAAAAGTTATTCATTCTTAACGTTCTTTCCAGTGTAAAAATAACACAGAAGTATTCATACATAGCTCTGAGCGAGAATGCGTCATTCGGATCCGCAGACCAGTAGAGTTGCACTGTACCCATTACTGCATACAATAAATGCTATTGGGGATTCTTCCTGTCACTGTCTCATGTTTCATATGACGAATTAAACGTCTAAGACGTCTGTTAAGTAACTATGTCAATTCTTTATTCGTCCGTCTAATTTCACGTATTTTATATTAGACTACTAAGACACCTCAGACGTTTAAGTCGTCTTAGACGTTTAAGATATCTTCTAATATAAACACGGCCTTTGATACCTCTAGATATTCAGAGATATTCAGAAATTTTATCTGTATCTCAATGAGCTATGGAATGCGTCATTTGGATCCGCAGACCTAATTCCTATAATTCCATTGTACACATTGTTGTATACAATAAATGGTATTGGGTATATAAAAAACCTTTAGTTGTAATTAGAAGAAAGATTCTTCCTGTCACTGTTTCATAATGTTCTTCCTTTGTCAGTGATTGCAAGTCAGGCATGTCCAAAAAGCTGGAAAGAATATGGCAATTCATGCTATCTCTTTGTCATACCGACGTTACAAATCCGTCAAATGAGCTGGGAAGACTCTAGAGCTAACTGTTTAGGTTATGGAGCTGACATTGTTTCTATTCGTAATTCCTCGGAAGTTAATTTTATCTACCAGCAAACAAGTGCCTTAGGCAACTATAGATTCTGGATTGGACTATTCCGTAACAAAACCACCAATGATCCAAAGGAAGGCTGGATCTGGAGTGATGGAAGTAATTTTAAAAATCCTCAGTGGATGACGGGTGAACCAAATAACGTAAAGAATAACGAAAATTGTGCTGAACTTTTCGCACATAACAGCGGGTGGAATGATAATAATTGTGCTGAATTATTTTTTTCAATGTGCAAAAGGAAAAAAGGTAATCTCTTTAAGTTCTTGTTACACGAGACCGGATTTATTCGTTAGAACAATCAAGCTAAACACTTTAAAGATGTCCTAACATGATGTCCCATGATGTAACAAGATGTCCCCCCCCCCCCCCGCCTTTACAGAAAATTGACAATTTGTCGCAGATTTTGACCTAAAAAGGGCAAAAAAGGGTTTTGTCGAATTTTTGGTTTTGTAAATGGGGGTTTGTCGTAAATTTGAAGGTTTTGATAGGAAATTTAGGAGGCTTTGTCCCCCCCACCCCAGTGTTCTTTGCAATCCATCTGATGATGTTGATATGGAAATAGTAGTTCAGAGAGTGAATCCCTATATATAAGCACTGTAACACAGGACGTTGATACTCACCAGGCTGACAGAGATAAAAAAATACCTTGACATTTCGAGCGAAAGCCATTTCTTCGACGTTTTTAGCTTTCTTCGCTAGACATATCTATTAAGTGTTCTAAACTTCTTCCAGGCTGGCGAGTATCGACATCCAGGATTTCATTAAATATGTCCACACCACGGCCGACCTTGAACTCCCAGCCCCAATTTATTTTTGTATAAACTAGTAGTTGTGGAGTAAGTAGTTATAAAACTGTCATTATATACACTTATAGGTCTTCCTGATCCAACTATTCCAACTTCTGGAACTCTTCCTCCCACTAAAGGTACGGCACGACAGATATTTGATACAGTAAAGCTTAGTACAAATTCTCCAATTATTTTTCTAATTCTTTTAAATATATATGTTTACTTAAGTACAGTATCAGGGGCCGTGGAACCACAGGGGCATTGAGGGCACTAGGGGGCATGTGGCCCCTACTTTTTTTCAAAATGGAAAATGTGCCCCTTTTCTGAAATGAAAGTGCCCTTTTTCTGGTTTGAAAGTGCCCTTTTCCAATCAAAGGGCAAAATCCATGTGCTTATATCTTTTAGATTAGGTAAAAAAGTTGCCTCAGTGTGTTACAGTGACCTTAGATATCCAAATTTTCCCCTAGGGAATCCCGTCGGACCCACCTACAATGCTTGTTCCTTATATTGTACAATACCATCAGAATTATTTTGACCCCCCCCCCAAAAAAAAATGACGCTGGGTATACCACTGATGTGTGTCCCTTTTTGGCGGTGCCCCCCTCCCTACTTTTGAGATGCTTCCGCGCAAATTAGTTGCCTTTCAAGCAACATCGCTCATATCATGATCACTTACCTCAGTTCACTTTAGTAATTTTTCGCTGTCCTGCCAAGGTTTGATTTAGTTATTTTTATTCATTCGTGTCCTAAGACGCATTTGTGTACTTGTTTTTAAATTCACGTAATTTATATGTACTCAGGTGTCTTGAGATTTATTTATTCTAGCTTGGCGAAGCTATTTAAAATAGAACGAAATAAATAAAATGAACAGATTTTTCACTTATACTAAACTTTATCGCTACCGGCCAATTCCTATTCTTACTCTAGTTACTTTGCATTGAAGCCTGTTTCCCATTTCAAACGTATTCGAACGAAACGAAACGTAGCGTATTTATACTAATGATGAGGAGAAGTATTGATGACACGACCGAAAATGCTACCGCGTACGTTACGATACTGTTGAAGCGGAAACCAAGCTCAACTAAATCGTAACCTAATGCTAACCAGGATTTTAAGTAAAATCGACTATAAATAACAGAATAACCGAAATTTCAGGGCACTCAGAGACTGCATACCTCCACCAGCGAAATCAAGTATCCATTAGTTCCACATAGTTTTGTATTAAACCGTGTGAGTAATCCTGTTGACAAACAACAAATATGCGCATACACAAACAAACACACAAACAAACAAACAAACCAGGTTGAAAACATAACATCATGGCGGAGATGATCCCAAATATGAATATATATTTCCAGATCCGCCTCCAAGATGTGATCATGGATGGGTGGCATATAACAGATCCTGTTATAGAATGTTTGCAAATCCGAGGACATGGTATGCAGCAAAGAGCGCTTGTCGAGACACCGGAGGACACCTGGTCAGAGTTGAAAGTGATAATGAGCAATACTTTTTGACAAATTATGTTCGTCCAAAGCGTTATGTATGTATTATTGTATTTGTTTAATTCGTCTCTAATTAATGGAGTGTTTCAGTTTCAATTTTATAAGCTTTGTCACATTTTTTATCTTTACATAACAAATAATCATAATTATAAACCATTACATAAAACATTTATAAAATTGTGACCGGGTAATTACAACAGATTTTTTCCAATTATTGTGATCCCAAAACAAGTTCGGAATAACTGTGTCCGACAGCTAATTCATGTTACGACAATTCGCCTTATTTTTATGAATATTTGTGCTATTGAACAACTGCATTGTGTAGGGGCTTGCTGGTTGATAGAAACCAGGTTCTTATTTTCGTGTATATAATATCTTACAGTATGTATTAGTGACTATAAGATCTACTTGGATCCAAGATACCATATATGCAGTGATGCATGATGAAGTGTGTTGCAGGCGTGTGCATGAACTTTGCTGCAGAGCCATCATGCTTCTCCGAAAAATATTGGATATCCAAGATATCTGTCACCCTTTGTTAGTGATGGCTGGAATTCCGGATCGTTGGCGGAGACTGATAGGAGTCCATTCATTTTTAAAGCTAATCAAATGCAAATTTCGAAAATTCTTTGTATTCTGCCAATTCGCGATACATAGTATTACTCACACAAAACTGTAACTCATTTTCTTGTAGAATTTTTGGATCGGCTTGAACGACCTTGACAATGCTGGACGTTGGGTTTGGGAGTTTCGTTCAAACGATTCTTCGAATTTCAAAAATTGGCAATCTGGTGAACCAAATGGTTTAGGAAGAGAACGATGTGTGGAAATGTATGGTTATGCCCAAGCGGGTTATTGGAATGATGCTCATTGCAATGGATTGAAATCTTACATTTGTGAAAAAGAAGAAGGTAAGGTGTCACTCGTGAAAAAGGGTTGCCTGTGAAAATATAACAATATTTACAATATTCAATACACCTTATCAGTGTTTAACAGTGATAGACTTAGGCGTTCAGAAAAACGGTTAATATCGGAAGATCGATATACCGAAAAATGTTCAAGATTAGAATACATACCGAAGAACAGTGAACATTCAAGTATCTCAATATTCAAATATATACCAATAAACTGAGAATAATCAAATATCTTCAGAAAACGATGTTTGAATATACACCGAAAAATATATTCCGAAAAGATTGTAATTAGTGCATTTTAATGCCTTGCATCCTCGTTCCTTTTTCTAGGTCAAAATATGTGTCCTGAAGGTTGGATCCCATACAATGACACATGCTACCAGTTCAATATGCGTTTGTCTCAAAAGATGACCTGGACAGATGCTGAAGCAGCTTGTAATGCCATTGGAGATTTTGCCTCGCTAGTTCAAATAAACAGTCAAAGTGAACAAGATTTTGTAAATACACGAATCCAATTAGTCTCCAGCGAAGATGTCTGGATAGGTCTCAATGACCTTAGCAATGAAAATGTGTTCCGCTGGACTGCTAAAAACTCGGAATTGGACAACACCAAATATCAAATTTGGGCTAATGGCAAACCGTCTGAAAATAAAGACAATCGTGATTGCGTTATGATACTAGGTGTAAGGAAAGACGGCGCATGGTCGGTTCAAAATTGTACATTAAAACGAAACTTCGTTTGTATGAGACATAGAGGTAAGCATTTTTTGTACAGTTTATAAAGATCATCATATCCATGGAGACATAGATGTAATGTAAGTAATGTAATGTAATGTAATGGCACTGGCACATACAACACAATGCAATGCAATGCAATGCAATGCAATGCAATGCAATGCAATGCAATGCAATGCAATGCAATGCAATGCAATGCAATGCAATGCAATGCAATGCAATGCAATGCAATGCAATGCAATGCAATGCAATGCAATGCAATGCAATGCAATGCAATGCAATTGCAATTAATTAAATGTAATACAGTAGAGTCAGCTAGTCCGTAGCAATAGTTTGCAATGCAATGCAATGCAATGCAATGCAATGCAATGCAATGCAATGCAATGCAATGCAATGCAATGCAATGCAATGCAATGCAATGCAATGCAATGCAATGCAATGCAATGCAATGCAATATACTGAACAATGCAATAACACACTATAAACTAAAAATGCAATTCTAATTTTAGATTTGCCGTTTTGTAATGGGCCACTTGGAATGGAGAATGGAAAGATATCAGATTCTCAAATTACAGCTAGCAGTTTCACGCCTGGAAATGAACCAGCTCATGCTCGATTCCGTCTCAGTGGTTCATGGTGTCCTGCGAAAAAAGATCAGGTAAATACAATATAACTATTATTGAACAGTTACAATGAACAGATTATTTTGATCGTGGGTGTTTACCTATGGCGGTGATTACATTAGTACAAGTCAGTGAAGCCACAAAATTTGCACTGAACTACAATCGCGCTGTATTGGCATTTCTCACTCCATGCGACCAGGCCTTGTCTGCCATTTTTGGGCGTCAAACCGTGCAGCAACAGATCGATGACGACAAGTGAAGGAGTGATTTAGTGAAGTACTGTAAATAGTACAACAATGGTACTATGCTTTTACTTCATTAAATTCACTCTCGCTTGTTGCCGTCTACTTTCCCAGTGCGATTTGTCACCCAAAAATGGGGGACAAGGCATCATGGTCCATGGCGTGAGAAAGGCTAATTGCACTTTTGGGCATGAGTGTATTTAAAAATGCACTACATGCTCTCAGCCAATCATGCCTGAAGAATCTTTCAATGGATATTTTAATGAAGTTATTTCATTTATTTGAACCAAGCAGAATTGACCAACGTTTTTGCAAATACAGTAGTAATAATTGAGGAAGACGTTTCATTTGGCGAGTTCAGTTTTGAGGAATCCAAAGTTTCGATCATAAACCTATTTGATTATCAACGAAGATTAACTAGTACTATAAACTTTAGACAGTTTGCCAATACTATATATTGTTTTGTAATATGGTGTATTTGGCGTTTCAGAAAGAATATCTACAAGTCGAACTGCCTTACTTAGCTGACATTAGGAAGATCGCTACCGAAGGAAACGTGACAACTTATATATTGAGAGTTAGTAAAGATGGGAAAACATTCAAAGATTATAATCCTTCAGCAAGCGTAAAGCAATTGGTTTGTATTTTTTAACTCTTGTATATTTATTATATATTTATTGATTTGATTGGGGTTATGCCGTTATGGTACATGAACTATCACAGTTAGTACATGTACATTTGGCTTTTAGTGCGATAACTCATAACTCATAACTCATAAGCCAAAAATATCAACTAAACAAAATTCGAGTAATTTAATGCCGTATTTTTACCGTATATTGTTTTCTCGGGCATGTACACTATAAGTTTAAGGTGATTGCACGGGGGGCGAAATTTTGTCGTTTCAAGTTCCACAATTGCAGCAAATAGAATATATAAAATAAACGGAAAATGAGAAAACATTGCAAGGTATGAACTAAATGCATGTCGTCATTGCGTGTATTGAAATGGTTATACTGTATTTCGAACGTATTACATAATCATTATCAGACCAATTGATAGCATTCGATAAAAGCGGTAATGATTTCCATTTTTTGTCAGTCGCACGTGAGCGGGAGGAATCTTAGCCTTTCCGGCAATCTGATTGGCTGTCGCAGTGGACGGAATTATACGATATTTGACCATGGCCTGAAATCCTAGTTTATTAAAAATAGACAATTTTTCTTCCAAGAAAGCACGGTATAGACAGAACCTTGACGGCGTTTTAACTTTCTAAATTTCGAAACAACAACAAAATAGTAACATTAATAAACCATCACATATAAACAAAAGTTGAAAAAGCATACCTTTTTATCATGTTTTGAGCCATTTCGAGGTGAGGCAAAGCAAGCTCATACAGTGAGGTTACGTCAATGTTTTTCTTGGTCGACTGCAAGTGGCCAAACACGAACGGGCAAACTTTAGTCTTTGTCAACCGGTTGGAAACAATATTCAATTACTGTACTTGAAAACGAAAACCTTTTAAAACTGTCGTAATCTTGAGTAAAGTACATAAATTTATACCAACTTCGTACGTCTTGTGTAGTTTAGCAAGATAAACAATAGTATGCATCACTGCATGGAATTGTTATGGTATTTACTTTTACACGCATCAACAAAAAAGTAAAAACCTTATTTACCTTTTAAAGGCGATGTTACACGGGACAACTCGCAACTTTTTAGCGGCAACTCGCTAAAAGATGTCTCGTGCAACATCGCCTAAAGTCGGTCCGGATAAAATACATTTAAGAAATTTTCATTGTGGTTTTGTTTTATAGTCATTAGACTATCCTAAATTATGGTTATTTTTTTAGCGCCCGACCAAAGACGGGGATTACTACTACTTTGACTTTACGTCGTTGATTGCTAAAGTTGTTCGAATTTATCCATATTCTTGGAAAGACTATCCATGTTTGAGGGTGGAATTCGTTGGTTGTCCAGCACAAGGTGAATACTTTTCTGCTAATAAGTCGATTAACAGAATAGTTGTCATGCAGCGGTTAAGTTTTGTTAGGGTCGACATTATCCACTCTTGCCTAACCATTTCATGATTTGCAAATTCTGCCATTTTTAAACAAAAATATTAAAACTTTGAGGCAAATTTTCTCGAAAACTACAACTGGAAAGTCACTCCCCACTTCTTGTCCTAAGAAAAATGCGTTCCCCCACAAGGGACATGTCAGGAGACTCCGCCCCATAAGACTCCCTAAACATCTTTTAACATTATCAATTTTAACCCTATGATTTCGTAAATATTTCTAAATCATGAAATCGACTGGGCCCTATAGCAAAGGTCATGTTCTTTCTGGAAGGCACTATAAACGTAATTTATGATACACGAAACAGGGTCATCAGGATGAAAGGAACAAAAATGATAGGTTTAGGGATTTCAAGGGTTCATACGTCAAGAATCTTTTTGTGAACATTCTTGTTTCCACCTCTCGACTTCTTCATAATCTTCAGCAGAAACGTTATGTGGACCTGACATAAAAGTTAAATATTTTTTCGTGGGTGTTATCCGAAAACGAGTATTTAATCCTGGTTGATTTTTATGCGATCCGCGTTTGACGTTTACCCTTGCAAGGGGCCAGGATGGGAAAACCGATTATTAAGCTAACGACTGGCTTGGATTGAAACGTATATTTCATGCAAGAGACAGAACAGTTTCTCCTAGGCGTAGATGATTATTCTTTTCAGCAACTTCCTCGCCTATCAGCCGCACCTAGTCTTCACGTACTGTACTCTTATTACATTGTATAGCAACTGCATCTTACCACCTAATTCTTGATTGAAAATGAGACATATGGAACACTCCGTCTAAAGCAGACCTGCAGTAACTGTCTATAAGTACTTTCATTTTAACTGTGTTTAGACATCACATATGAGACGCCGATCCTAAAGACCTAGGTATAGGGGGTGGGCATGATGCATACATCATATTCCATAATACCCCATAATCTCGTATTTGATTAGTAACTAGATTCCAACGAATTAAAAAAGGTTTGCCATAATGTACACATGCAAGCAACTACGAGGAAGAGTCAATGAACATTAATTTCTTCCACATTATAACAATTCCCAAGGCACGAAATTAACCATGTGGTTATCATTATTTTTCCAATACCTGTATTAATATTACATATTTCCATAATACTATCATATTCAGCTCCTACGTCGATAGAGTGCAAAGGAAATAACTGGCAGAAGGGACCAGGAAAGCTTTGCTTTCAAATCAATAGCGATTACAAGACATGGGAAGGTAAATCTTTGCATTTAGTATAAATTTTGCATACGAAATGAGCTTTTCTGCGTTCTGATTGGTTACTGCAGCAATAAATCTGACGCATTATTTATTGTCCCATAAGTGTGTTCCATATACTATTCTGATTGGTCGCCTGGCTGCTGCCATGCATTACTTTCTACCTCCTGAGTTTGCTTTTCTCGGTCGAAAACTTTTTTTACTTCCGAATTTGATGTCCAATAGCTCTGAATTTGATATCCAATAGCTCTGAATTTTTGAAAACCATTTTTGCATGTGCATGCGAACAAGAAACACTAAATAAAGCAACCGTGAACCGGCTGAAAACAACTTAATTTCTGAATTTTTAAACTGATATTAAAACAAGTATTCGCCTCAGGCTCAGTGATTATGGTGAATATTCATATACACCATGTAACATTTCGTTTCCAATATCCTGTTCGCTAATCTAATATTAAATAATCTGCGGTAACGTCGTGATGATGGTTTACTTTTACTTGAACGAAGAATTTGAATACTATCACTGTATATAAGAAAAATATGTTTACGCCTACCGTAGGTACTGTATAGTTGACCAGACCAATCGAGCTTATCAGTATGTATGCATGTATGTATGAACATTATTTAAAACACGGAATCTCATCATTATTTATAAAATGCTCTTCCTGAGGACCGTGCATATATATAAAAAACAACAACAAACATTACAATGCTGAAACCATGCAGTACAGTTGTAATGTTATTTTTTGGGAATAACATATTGTATATTGCGGCTATTAACCTCATAATGGACATTTCATGACGATATTCACAAACTAGTTTAATTTTATATATCATATCTGTAAAACCTCGTGAAGTAGTACTTGATATCATTTCAATTCTTCCATTTTCTAAAGGTTTAAATTAATCCCTGAATACTGGCAAGAATCTATATGGTACTCTCTGTTCAATTTTAGATGCACGCTCCACGTGTTTGGATCGAGGAGGTGATTTACTGACAATCACAACGGAGGGCGAAAAGAAAGCAATAGCAGATCGAATCAAGAACACGGTCCATGCCTATTACTGGATTTCCCTTAATGATCGTGATTATCGAAATTTCTATGACTGGAGCAACAGTGACGCAAATGGATTGATTAACTGGGGATCAGGAGCTCCTGATAATACTGGATACACTAGTATGTTTACCACATCTAAATGTTTTGCAAGCCCGCTTAGTTCAAATTTTAGAGTAAGGGAATCGATATCAAAGATTACTAAGTTTAATCAACAACAACAACAACAACAACAACAACAACAACAACAACAACAACAACAACAACAACAACAACAACAACAACAACAACAACAACAACAGCGACGACGGCGACGACGACGACGACGGTCGACGGTCGACGGCGACAACGACAACGACAACGACAACGACAACAACGAACAACGAACAACGAACAACAACTGGCTCTTTCCAACGCAATGAATCCCAAGCAAGAGTAAAAATTTTTAATCACGGTGCAAGATATGTAATAAAGAGCAAGTTACGTTAAGGTAACCGCTGTTTGCACTGAATCGCCTAATTAGTATTAATGAGATAAACGTTCTCACGTGCATTATATTAGGTCAGCCGTCAGTGCTATTTTGTAAAACCGGTTACACCAGCAGGGGCGGACTGGCCATCGGGCTCACCGGGAAAAGCCCGTGCATGTTAAATCCAAATTGCACTCGAAACCATACAATTATTACCTATACAAATAGTTTTGATTAACAAGCAGCGTTTATAAATATATGAAATATTAATTTACATTGCTCCGCTAGAGATTAAGACTGCCAATGTTTATTTTAAATATAGATAAAAAAGCCTGTGTTAGAATGAAACGAAACGGATTAACTTGGAAAGATACAGACTGCTCCAACCGTCAGCCATATATCTGCATGAAAGGAGGTAATTTTAAAAAATTTTGGTGATTGAAATTTTTTTTTACATTGGAACAAACTGGTGATTGAATACAGAAATTATATTTGTTGAAAAAGAGAAGTCACATGCATGCTTTAATATAGAAATATTATTGAAACGCATATGTTTTGTTGATTCTCATTTTATTACTGTATGTTTGTTTGAAAATAATTTCTAACTGTAACCATTACCCCATGAATATCGTATCAAATAAATTAAATTTTGAGGAGAACAACGTCTAAGAGTAGTCTCAACTCTTATTCCTTGCCATTCGCTTGAACGTGAATCTCGAAAGAACGTTTGAGGTTTTCAAAGACTTGTTACAGTCTTTTTTCATCGAAGGGAATTTTCAATCATTTGATTTAAAAACAGTACCTTTTTGAATAAATACATGCGTTCCACTTTTGATTTCCTGCAATATAATAAAAATTTTAAGCGGAGAGTATATGTTGTATTCAAACAAATTTAGGGTGACACGAATCCAAGAAAGCACGTGAGTGAAAATCTGTAAAAGAAGTTGCTTTATGTTTTGATTTGTGGGAAACACGGATCTTCCAAATATAGATGGAACAAAGAATCTCGCGTCATGTCACCTTTAAGTATCGATAGTCCGCCAATGTCGTCATGGTTTGCATGCATGAATATTTTTTGTTACTTATATAGAGCACTATAATCGAATAAATTTTGCCGATGCTGGTCCAACTGGAGGTATGTAATGTTGCATATAGTATTAATGACAGAAAGCTAAAATTATAAGTCATCACAACACTGATATTCATCACTAAATCGCCCACTGAGCCAGGTCGTCGCACTGATCTGAAACTAGAACTGGATAGAGCATCCTATTGAATTCAATGAGCCAATTTTGAAGCCAGAATATTTTTAATGAGATCAGATTTTTAAATCTGTCAAATTCTTGACTAGTCAAATCGTTAGCTGTTTAAATTAGTTATGTTATGAAGCAAATATATTTTTCTATGCAACGTGAAAAATATAGCTTCCAACATCTCTTCTAATGAGTTTTAGAACGTTTTAAACACCACATAATGAGGCTTATGGCGGCCATATCGGTGTGCCCTCATTAGTTATTCACCGACAAATTTAGGAAGAAAGAGAGGCCACTGATGACAAATTCTTATCGAGACAATATTTTTCCTTTCCCACCAATAACTAGAACATGTTAGAACCTCTTTAAACATGTCCCCAACACCACAGTAGATTTGTTGTGGTCACACCGATATGGCCGCCATTGGCTTCATTTATGCATGGAAGATGCACTATCCAGTCCTTGTTTTCAGATCAGTGGGTCGTCGTTGTAGATATCATATTTTACCTATGCATTTTTGAATAAAATGCCCATCTGACTAAACAATAATGACTTCTACTCGAAGATGCTTAATGGGAGTACGTTCCATATGTTATATTATTCTTCTTTACAAAGCAGCTGAGAGGAAAATTTTGAATTGTTCTAAAAATAATTAAAAATTAAATATAATGGATTCTAATTCCTAAAAGACCTAAGAAGCATGCTTCCTCTCGACTCACGGATTCAGTCTATGATAGGAAATACAAGCAAAAGTAAAGAAAAAAGCTGAAGATATGGAGACGTTTGGTTCTTTTTTAGCCAGAAGAAAAAATTTTATCATGTATTGTACTGTAATTTAAAAACAGTAAAAATATTATGTTACTCGTTGAAAAAAGTGAATATTCAAACACCCACAAGCAAATTACAAGACAGTCGAATCATTGTTAGAAGCGGACGATGACATATAAGAATAAACGAAACTGTAATGAAAAGTATCATACATTTCATTGATTATTTTCATTTAGGATATAATATTAGAGGAAATTTTAGATACTCTATTTCAGATAGCTTTTAGTCCCCGTTTCTAACCTGATGTAAATGCTACTAGTTAGTAACATTACGGATTAGTTCAATTAACTATACCTTTTTAGTGTGGATTAGTAGTGCGAGATACTACTGGCCTCTATCTGCTATTGACAACAACATGATACTTGGTACAAGACTTGGAAAAGTAAATGGTAAAGTAACACTAACATCAGGAGTGAAAGAAAAACCGAACGCAGCGTTACAATTTGCAAGTGAAGGATCATACATCGACCTTGGGAAATTTGATAAAGAATGTTTCGGAAATCCAGATTACTGCAGCTTTGGTTTAAGTCTTTCATTCATGGCTTGGTTTGATAAGTCTGCAATTAGTTGGACCAAACGAGTAAACATTTTGGATTCGTTGGGAGATGAAGCTAAATTTAACAAAGGACTAAGTGTCTATATACAAAACAAAAACCTCTGGTTTGTGGTATCGAAAACATCTAAATATGTGAAAACATTTGTGCCAATAGTCGATAACGAATGGCGTCATTACGTAATGAGATGGAACGACTCTTTTGGAATTCATGTTTCTGTAAATGGTCAAGATATTCCAAGGTAAGCATTTAAAATCTACAAAAGGGAGCCACTATATGGAGTAGACCTGAACTGTGTATCTATTGTGAAAATAAAACCCACGGAAATCAGCCATTGCAAATGGAACAGTTGATAACATTCTAACGTATTGTGAATGAAATTTATTTGTTTGAGGTGCTAATATATCAAGATATTGTAGTCATCTTGTATATTATGGTAGTCTGGAAAAACATAAAAACGAAACGGAGATATTTTCCCGGTTTTTAGCAATGCTAGATCTATATTGTCTAGCTTTATTTCCTGCACCAGTTAACAATGAGTTACGCAATCTAGTACACCTTTGAGATTAGTGTCAGAAACCAATTACTTAACTGGGGATCAACTCTCGCATGCAATGAGCTCCGGTAAGTACCTACCTAATATGAAGAAGTTTTCTGATTGGGCTTCTGAAACAAAAGTAATCAGTGTTTATGACTCGTTCTATAGAAAAACGATTTATATTGTTTATTGTCTTTTATTGTCATAACCAACCAATCACAAAGCCTGTTCATATACGTCGGTACTGACCCAATTAGCCCCATAAACACGTTCGTTTTCCACAGGGAATAGCAGCTCAACAAAATAGAATTACAATATACCGGTAGCTGTCAGGTAATAATAATTATAATAATAATTGACATAACTATTTTCTCAATTTCGAATGGCTAATTTTCCTGCAAATAACTGATGCAAATAATGGTTTGAGCATGTGCATTGGCCAAATCCGTTGCTTAGCTGCAAATATCGATCTGCTCATAGCCTCATGCGCATTAGCTTAGTTTTTGTAAACATTGAAACGATGGCTTGCTTATTTTGCTGAACTTTTGCAAATTGAAATTTTGTATTTCATTGAATTAAAAACGTATAAAAAGAAGCCAAAGTTGCAGAAAACTTATTTTACTACTAGGAAATTGATATGGTTGCGATGGAAAACATTTTACAGCTTAACAAGGAAAATTTTACGTGGATAAAGGCTAAGAAAAACAACGATCGGCTTTTATATATGAACTTTTACTTGTTGAGTTTTTCCTTATAATAAACAATTATTGGATGATGCTGAGCATGATATCAAGAATTATTCAGACTGAGGGCAGTGTTGTCTGCCGAAGCGAAGCTAAGGCGGATAACATTGACAGAGGTCTGAATACTTCTTGATATCACGCGTAAGCCGAATCCAATAATTATTTTATTATACATTAAAAAGACAAAAAACAGACAAGTAAGCCAAGACTTGCGGCCGGTGGGAAAGATGCAAAAACACATAAGTTATATAACATTTAATAAAACAATAAATACTTGTTGAAGATGGTTTTGTATTGTTTCCTTACCTTTTTGGTGCAGTCACTGTCTTTTTCTGACAATCATTTGGACATTTTCTCTTCGTTTGCAAAGGCAAATTTACAAGAAGCCATTTTGTTTTGGCTTTCAAAATTTCGCGGGCTTTTTACAAGCTGCCGACCGCGCTGGGGGCTTGGGCTCGACAGCGTGCAGTAATAGGTTTTTTTATCGAAGTTCGACTATTATTCCACGCTGATGACGTTACCAGCGGAAGTAACGTGAGAACTACCGGATATATTGAGAATTATCCGGGGCTTCTTGACCAATCAGAAACGAGAATAGAGTTTGAATGTATAATAATAATTAATATGTCATGAATTAATGATAAAACAATTATTGAACTCGATAAACGCAAAATATCGTGATTTATCAGTGGTTCGCAGATCAATGTGCTCGCCACTGATAAATTACGATATTTTGCTCAACCTCGTCCAAAAAATTGTATAATATTTGTGTGTGTATCTTGGTATATAATTCTTTCCTTCTCCCCCTATTTTAGCACACCACAAAATGGTCTAAGCAGTGACACTCCAGTAAAGAATTTTAAAATTGGACTTCAGCAAGGCTCTGGTGTTAAATCTGGTCAAGTGAAAATAGCTTTAGTTGCTTTCTGGGATAATACGATATCGAATTATGATATTTCTACGATTTACAAAACAGGTAAGGACTATGTTCGTTCATGTTTTCGCTTGCTACTCTTAAGTAAATTAATCCACATGTTTCGAAAAATGCAACAGGTGCATGAAAGATTCATTTCGCAATCATTATTAATTCATGAGTCCGTTTATTAGCCGATAATACTGGATACCTGGTGAAATATATTGATTCAGTCTCAGGAGTGGATCAATCGCTACACTTTAAGTAATGATTTATGAGATTTCGGGGTTAACTCCAATCCACAGCCTCGACATCGGACTGGAACAAACTGCTCGGACTTGAAATCTGGTCCAGTGGCAGTGTTCATTTTCGAATTTTCAATATCCCATCGTGAACTCTACTTTCTAATTGTGACTATCGCCAATTATATTACTGGTGACCGCCATCAAGTGGTACATTTCATTTCTCTGTTTACCTTTTAGAATTTGGGATATGCCCATTTAGTTGGTTTGAATATGGAAAGTCATGCTATCAGATTAACGAAGATACAAAAAGTTATTATTACGCACGCAGAACGTGCCAAACCTCAGGGGGAGGTCTGATCAATATTGATAGTAATGTTGAACAAGCATTTATCTCTACTAAACATGATGGGGATCACGCATGGATTGGTAAGTATTTTGAAGTTTCAGTAGCCGCCACTTTGTTGTATAGACGTTTCCGAGGTATCCTCGCCCAATTATTATTATTATTAGGGACCAGCATTTATTGTAATTGCTGAACAAGTTAACCTGCAAAAAGATGAATAATAATAATAATAATAATAATATTAATAATATATAATAATAATATTATTATTGTTATTATTATTATTATTATTATTATTATTATTATTATTATTATTATTATTATTATTATTGTTATTATTGTTATTATTATCGTATTTCCGCACAGTTCATCTAAATGTACTGGTTTAAAACTGGAGCAAGTTGCGACTCGCAACCTAAGGTCCCAGAGTTATACAGTAGAACTCGCTTATCTCGAACTCCCAGCTATCTCGAACTTAAACTATATCCATCATTTTTACTATTTTATCTCGAACCTCCGCTATATCGAACTTTTTTTTTGTTTCCCTTGGCTGTTCAAGATAGCGGAGTTCTACTGTATTTCCTTTATGTCCAAGACTCTTCAAATAATCCTTGTTGTTCCATGCCAATTAAGTAATACTGCCTTTTGCAGTATTTGCACTGGTATCGCTATATCCAAGAACGCCTTCAATCGTTTTGATACAGTCCCCAGGGCACGTACAACTATACAGCGACGACTTCTACTTGTTTTAACGACCACATTTTTTATATTTCCCTTTTTAAAGCTGGTATTTTATAATATTTTCCATTTCTTTCGCCGCTATACTCTATTATCTCCAGGTACTGCAATGTCAATAATACATCCCTCCTTCTTTTCTTTATCCACTATAATCAGATCAGGTCTCCTGTGCTCTATTTCATGATCGCATTGTACAGTATATTGAAATCCCACAGTATCTTATATCTACTACTTTCCACCACTCTTGGAGGCTGGTGTTTATACCATTTAGCAGCATTTTGAAAATCCCAAAAATCTCCTTGCAAATCCCAAAAATCTCCTCGCAAATCCCAAAAATCTCTTTGGAGATCCCAAGAATCTCCTTGGAAATCTCAAATATCTCCTTGGAAATCCAAAAATCTCCTTCGCAATCCAAAAAATCTCCTTGGAAATCCCAACGATCTCCATGGAAATTCCAAAGATCTCATTGGAAATACCAAAAAAAATTTTCAATTCAAAAACTCCCCTCCAGTCCAGAACTATCAGCTAAAAGAGAGATTAAATAATATTTCTGTGGTAATTTCATGCAAATTAATCACCAAATATTCCTATTTTTGTCCTACTTTTTTGTATGTTTTCCTACTTTATTCCTACTTTTCCTAAAATTTTAGTCCTACTTTTATCCTACTTTTTTACATATGTCTGCCAGAAAGCCTGCAAGATGGTAGCCCATGGGAGGGCTGTTATTATTATTATTATTATTATTATTATTATTATTATTATTACTAGAAATACATACATGCAGAATCTTCTCGCCCATTCGAACTAAGCTATTATACTTCCCAAAAGATATTGCAACATGAAGTATTCAGTCAATCACTGTAACTATAGTAACACGCAACACTGTACAAAAGTCTTAAATAGTTATTAGATTTGTACTTTTAACTATAAAATTATGAATAGGTGTGCTATTATGTACTCTTTTAGCTTTAATTTGCTGTAAAATTCAGCCTTTATAATCGACATTATATTTCATAAAACGTGAAAAAATTTAAAGTTTTCATAAAATTCAATTGTTTTTGGACAGATTTTTTTAAACTTTACCTTTGAAATGAAGTTTTTGAGATTATGTTGTTTCTTCAAAATTCAAATTTAAACTTGCTAAAATACCTTTTAAGCTTAATCGCACAAAGTGACATACGCCTTTGCAAATCCACAAACTAAATTGCATGCTACTAGCAAGTATGCAAAATAGACACTTTACCCGTTTAAAACACTTCAAAACTTTAAAATCGTGTCCTTTTTCCGGTAATTCGACTATTTTTTTCTCCTACTGACTTTAACAATTGAAAGTCCTCTTCAAAATTTTCGTTTATCTTGTTTTGAAGACTCTGGCCCGTATTCTAAAAGCTCACTCACACTCACACTCAATGAGTGGACGCTCATTCTCAATGAGTGCAACTCACCACTCAATGAGTGTCCACTCACACTCACATAGTATAATGCTACACTCACACTCCAACTATTCAAAGACACCACTCACACTCAAGTGAAGCTCAGATTTTGAGTGAAGTGTGAGTGAGAGGTATACGTCCCTTGAGCAGCACTCAACTTTACATAATCATACCAACATGGCGGATAGGTGGCTAAATAGGTTAGAATGTTTGAATAATATTGTACCAAACAACAGAAATAGACGGAACCCATATCTCTTTGATTATGGGAAATATGACGAGGAGCAATTTCGGAACAGATACCGATTGACTAAGGCAGCATTTCGCGAGTTAATGGAAATAATCAGGCCAGACATATCTGCACACAACGACAGAGGAAAACCCATTCCAGCTGATATTCAACTTTTATTAACGCTACGGTTTTACGCCACGGGAACATTTCAGCTTGCATGCGGAGACCTGTGCGAAATTTCGCAGCCATCAGCAAGTCGGATTATAAAACGTGTATCCGAGGCAATCGCACGCTTAAAGAATATTTACATTACATTTCCTGATGGTGACATGCTGCAGCAACTCAAACTGGATTTCTGGAGAATCTGTGCATTTCCCAGTGTTGTGGGTGCAATTGATTGTACACACATCAAAATACAAAGCCCTGGGGCGAGAATGCTGAACTCTTTCGAAATCGGAAAGGATATTTTTCAATAAACGTTCAAGATGTTTGCGGACCAAATTTAAAAATTTTAAACATTGTTGCTCGGTGGCATGGTAGCGTCCATGACGCCAGAATTTTCGATAACAGTCGACTATGTGCACAGTTCGAACGTGGTGATATCCCTGGCATGTTACTTGGTGATAGTGGTTACCCATGCCGCCAATATCTCATGACGCCAATACGTGATCCGCAGACCCGACCACAACGCAATTATAATGTGGCTCAAATACGAACACGAAATACCGTGGAGAGGATGTTTGGCACATGGAAGAGGTTGTTCCCATGCTTAGCAACGACCATTCGCACAAAACTGCAAACGACGCTAACTATCATTGTCGCTACAGCTGTGTTGTTCAACTTTATAAGAAGCCGAAATGACCCTATGGATGAAGCAGAACATTTGCCGGCTGACGAGGAAGAAGTGAATGATATTCATGCTGGTGAACGGGTTTTGGGAAATGCTGTTCGCGAAGCGCTGATAATGCAACATTTCACATAAATTATGAATAATTATTCAATTTCACAACACAATAAATATATTATATATATTCTCATATTAAACAACTTTATATTGACAAGAACATGCAAACAAAATAAAATACACTCGTATATTCATTGTGTATTTTATTGACAGAGATTATTAATGTGATTAGTTTCGCTTCCCAGCGCGTGTGTTTGGTCTCGGTTGTTGCTCCTGTGTGTTTTTTATGGACTTCTTCATTGTTTCCCAATATGCAAGTTCCGCGTCTAGCACTTCCATTTTCCTTTTGTGTTCTATTATTGTATTTTCTTTCTTTACAATCAGAGCTCCATTTCCGCTTCATGCTGTTGGGTTTGTAAATCTAAACATCGTGCTTGGGCCTCGGATAGTTGTGATTTCTTCGTAAATGACGAGGATAAGGCAGCCTCGACGACAGATGGCTGCATTTCGCTTTGTTTGGTGCACTGTCTGTAGTTGTCGCCAATGACTCAGTTTCATCATCTTCGATTTCTATACAATAACCACCACATAAAATAATTCACATGTTATGTACGGGATATTGATTTAGCATGACTTGTGTTGATGTGCAGAATAGGAAAACTATTTGATCCAATTATTGCATTATAAATCACCTAAATAGTATTTAGCAACTACCATTGTCGTACCTATTTCACAATTATCGTCATCAAAAGGGTTATTCAGGCTGTCAATCTGAGCTGGAATAATCGAAGAAACAGCAGCTTCGTCGTCTTGTTTGGATGATGCAGGACCGCCGCCAGTTAATTTACTTTCTCTCTTCTCTTTCGCAATTTGTTTCTTCGCACGGGACTTTATATTTTCCCAACACTTTTTTAATTGCCGAGAATCTCTCTTCGTCACACCTGACTGGGAATTAAACTCTTCTGATAGAGCTGTCCACACACGGGTTTTTTGGTGTATCGTTCTGTAATCATTCCTTTTATTTTCCAAAATATCTTTGTGCTTTCGCACTAATTCTGTAATAATCGACTTTTCCAATGTTGAAAAATATTGTCTACTTTCAGTCATCTTGTCCCTGCGGCAACGACGTACGCATGCAATTGATGATTCCACAACATGTTTATGTTACATACTTCAAAACCTCATCAATATTCAACGTTAAACTAACACTCCAGCAAGTCACACTCGAGCGAGCTCTTTGAATACAAATCTGCCTAATATTTTCAAGGGTGAGTGCTCCCTCGTTGAGTGGACACTCACACTCATACTCCATGCACTCTCACTCACACTTCAGTTCCACTTGAGTGCATCTCACTTGAGTCCCACTCAAGTGTGAGTGTGAGTGAGCTTTTAGAATACAGGCGTCTATTTCTCTGTATATTTTTGCGATGGTCCGAGTATAAAAAATCATTTTTGAAAAAGGTTAGCAAAATGACAGTTAAATTTCTGACGCATACAGTACATTAAAAAAATCTTTGTCTTAGCCAATCATGAGGTTGTTAGTTACCAACTTTCTCTCGGTCTGAAATCGCGCATGCGCGTAACTAAAAAAACACCCAACGTGCCAACATCCAACGTCCATGACAAAACATTAATGGCGGACGACTTTGCACTCCGCTATGTTCGACTTCGATCACATATCCGGGTGTATATATCCCAGCGGAATTAATACTCTCGAACGGCGCTTCGCTCCGTTGACTCGGGGATTATTATTATTATTTACTGTGGATAGAACATTTCGGTGTTCTAAAGACACTGTCACTGGAAACCAGGCAACTTTGTTACAATTAATAATTAATTAATAATTAATTTTGTATAAATTGTTCTATTACGACAAATTCCGGCTGTGGTATATATTCATAAATTATAAATACACGTTGAAGGTTAAAAATAAGAAAATAATGTTTGCAAGACAATCACACAGGGAAAGAAATTTAGTTTCCAGAACAATGTCTTCGAAGGTAGGGTAACGGGGAAATATTTGAGAAAACATCAAGATTTTCTCCCAGAATTGTTTCCCAATTTGCCTAAGCTATAAATTATATATATGCAGGGAAAGATTTCTGCGCAGACATCCAATTTTCGTAAACAGAAATGAACTCTCTCAAACAATCTACTTTCAAATATTTGAACATTTAGGTGCGCACGACCAAAGAAATGAAGGCATTTTTATAGGAAGCGATGGCAAACCGATACAATATTCGAATTGGAATCCTGGTCAGCCGGATAACTGGTGGGGCTATGAGGACTGCGCACATCTACTTAAGTGGGGAAGGTGGAACGATTTACCATGTTCTTACAGTAAACAATATATCTGTGAAAAAGAAAAAGGTAAAGCTTTGGTTCTTTTAAAATCGAATATTCCCCTTTGTTTTTCACAGTAATGAAATGTATGTTGGACATAAATATGTAAACTTTCACACAAAAAACTGTTTGAGTACATCTGCCATTTGTTAAAGAGTGAGTATCATGCAAGTGATCCTTTGTGCGCTTGGCGTCCACAAAATGGCTGCCTTTTAAAACATTTATGAGTAATCTCTGAGATTTAATTTGTATCGGTTCATTTATCCCAGTCGTATTGAAAAACAACTTTAAGCCTGGTTTTCATATGTCGCCAATGCTTTCGCAGTGTCATTGTCTTAGATCATTGATGAGTAAAATTTCTCCTTCAATGATCAGGAACAATGATCGATGAGTGCATTGCCGACCATCGGCGACATATGAAAACCAGGCTTTACTTTCACTTCTAAGCAATAATTATATATTCTCACTCTATGACCACGCATATTTATGAGATACAACCGAATGTAAACATAAAATGTAAAAACAAGCGCGCAAAGGATCACTTGCATGATACTCACTCTTTGACGTTATTGGTGAGTTTCACAGACGTTTTATTGGAAATGCATTTTTTATGTTGCTAACTATTTTTTGTTCATTTCATCTAGAGGTAAATGTGAAGCCAACTAATATAACTACCACTGTAACTCCAGGTAAGTAAGACTTAAAGTAAGTGTGTTTACAGTGCATATGACACGAAACTGTTTGTTATCTCAAACAAAATAACTCTTAAAGCTGTCGAGTATGTTCTTTTATAGATTTTTATTTCCATGTTTCGTTTTTGAGATATTTCATTTACTTTGATAAAGCAATGCAACCAAAGTGACGTAATATTGACGCAATTTACATAGAATGAGAAGGTTCAGCATCATCAATGCTGTGCGAGAAAAAAGCACACGCTGCTAGAACAAATTTATATTTATTGTACATATCGCTGAAAATATTCTGCATGTTGTTGAACATATTGTTGATGGTCGTGAAGGGTAAAATGGGAACTGGGATTTGCCTAGTTTTGGACTGGGAAAATGGGATTCACTGCACTAGGATTGGTATTTACCACTGGGAATGGGATAAACAATATTTGAACTGGGAATGGGTTTTCTCTCCTTCGACCCTAGTATCTAACACATCTGCTTAAATTCTCCCTTTTTTTACTTGAGCAGACACACAGAATCAGTATCAGCGCCTCAGCGCCGCAACCAAGTTCTACTACTTAGGCCAATAGTGCCACTCCCCAACATTAATTTCCTAGCGCTTCGTTCTTCACTAAGATACTATATATTCAAATAACCAGGGACCGGTCTTTAATTACAGGGAGCTAGGACAAATGATATGGTTGTTTTCCCCCCTATATAAAATATTGATTTTGACATCTCTTCCCCCGAAATATACAACTTATTTGGCTACTGTTGTATAGCCTGTTTACGGCTGTGCACAGGCTAGCTGTTGTAGTGTTGTATAGTGTTTTTTGCACAAAAATTGCAGCGCGCCATTTTTGTGCGAACGCCATTTTCGCAAAATGCCTTTTTGTCGTCGCAACTGCTGCAGAATGTTTAGTTTCGTTAATTCCTTACCTGTTTAGACTTTTTAGATTGTTCCTAGGCGGAATAAAGCATGCGCTGTAACATGATCTCCAGTCCAGTTTTCCGGCTGGCCCGCTTAATGCATTTACCCGGGAAGCCAAAATCTCACTTCGGTTAACGGAGTGAGCTGGGCAAATCTCTGCACTTCCGAGCCAGCCCGGCTCATATGAACAGCCCCTAAAAATCGTCATCATTTTCTTCAGTGTAGATGGCGGTACATTTATCCAAATGGCGTATATGATCACTGACTTTAATTCATTATCAGTTTGCAAATAGCCTGACTGTGAATGGGATTTCAGATTTCGTAACTGGGATTTGAGCCAAAATTTGGTTGGGAACTGGGATTTGGTACCCCCCTTCACGACCCTCTGATATGTATTGCATGTAGCGACAGCAATATTGCAAAAGATGCTTAATATTTGGCTGTGTAGCTCAGAAACGTAAAGAGGTGCCCCAAAACGGCCGTAGATCCAGATAGCTTAAGTTAAAGGCATATATACAATGGCCATGACATTATGTATAGCATCCGTCTTCCTGTGTTTCAAAAGCATTCACAACAACGACATTGATAAGTTACAGTATATTGCTGTTCATTATCAAATAAAACAGGTATATTGGCTCAAGATAATTTGTTACACGTTTCCAGTCGTGCCTTTTAATAAAGAGGTTAAGATAACCCGGTTCCGACTTACGTGTACGGGTAGCATCATTTTGTTTAGTAATTTGCATCGATGTCTGCATGGCCAGAAATTTGAGACTCCACACTGTGTCAATATGCGCATAACGTACCAAATTTCGAAAATCAAGATGGCGGAATTATAAGAATGGATATAGGAATTATTACAAATGTTATATGCGCAGAGAACAACAGGTGTCCTACATCCAAGATGGCGGAATTATAGGAATGGATATAGGAATTATTACAAATGTTATATGCGCAGAGAACAACAGGTCTCCTACATCCAAGATGGCGGAATTATAGGAATGGATATAGGAATTATTACAAATGTTATATGCGCAGAGAACAACAGGTCTCCTACATCCAAAGTAATATAAAATACTTCCAAGAATGCTCGCCTCCAATCTCGCTGCGAAATGATTTCCCATTGCTCTGCAAAACGAGTATGCTTTTCGAAGCCTTTTCCCTAATCATTCCCTTATTAAAATATGTCTGGAACCCAAATGTTCGTCACTTTGGCTAAACCCTGCAGCTTTACAAGCGAGGATAGACACCGGTCGTACGTCCAAGTTTTGTTGTACGATGGTTGATTTTACCAGCAATGTTTATTTGAAAGTCTTTTTCCGTTCTGCGAAATTATCTTTAAATTGCCCTATTTTGACGTATATAGAATAATAATATAGAATTTAGAAGGATTTGAACTATTCCATGGGCATATATAGTTACGTATAAAAATGTAACTGGAAAGTTTAGAAAACCAAAGAAATTCGGGCAAAAGCTGGGACGATCGCATCAAGAATAATGCGGCCAAGTTCATGACAAAATGTGTTAAATTCAGGTTATTTCTTTTCAATCCTCCATAAAAATTGGGAAAACATTAAAGTGACCCAGGAAAGGATCGACCCCGTACGCCTATGCGTTTAAATATAACTCTTATATATTTGTCATCTTCTGAACTAAATGTTTTATATAGTCACAAGTATTCTCAAATCCGCACTCGCCTGTCCTTACACCCGTATAACCATTGGTTGTCCATCTGGCTTGGTAATAAACGTAAACTCTGCGTTTTGGGGTAGAAGAGACAAAACGCGTTGCACCTATGTCAGCGTAAAGCCCTGTGGCGTAAAGGATATCCCTACTATTACAAATAATTTGAAGAACAGATGCGATCATTCTGGAAGCTGCAATCTCCATGCTTCTGAAACGGAGCCATATCTCACTGATTCTTGCCCAACTGTTCATAAATATTTGGAAGTTATCTACACCTGTGTTAAAGGTAATTTTTCTTCACTACTTATAGTGATTGTGTACTTCATTTGTAAAAGTTATTAGAAATGCATTTTCTAAATACAGTCAAACCTGTATTAAGCGAACACCCTCGGGGAATAGGTTAGTGTCCGCTTAATAGAGGTGTCCGCTTAATTGAGGTTCTCGTCACCAGCCCCCTCCCCTCCCCCGTGAAATAAACTGACTGGCGAAAATTTCGATGTTTGAACCACGGTAAAAAACGCACGCGTAGTAATACACTAGTCGAACTAACAAATAGACTTTGAACCGATTGCCGAATATCGTTAATATATTTACTAAAGGGCAATAATTGAAAAGATTATGAAAAATTAAGAAAATTTTGCCCGTTTAACACAGGTTTTTGCCGATACATGTACAATTATTTCTGCTTGAGTTACGGAGTTTTCAAAAATATTATTGCTGACGTCAGCATTATTTTCGAAAGCCGATAAAACTATGTTCTACACACAATTTGGGTTATTTAGAAGTAACATCTAATGGAACCCGAGAAAGAATCTTAACATTTTGCCCATGAAACTCGTCCATATTCTTACCTGCAGTTTTGGGGTACAAAGTTGTGCGCATAACATACTATAGTGTTAACAGCCTTGTCAGAAAATAATGCTGATGTCAGCAGTAATTGTATCGCCTCAAAATGTTTGGATAATACTCGTAATAGCGATCTAGAAAACATGTGAAACAGCCAGCATTAAGTAGTTTAGATTTAAGAATCGAGGCTGAATAACCCAGAAATGGCCCCCATAACATAGATTTTCGCCGACACCAGCTCCCTCGAATTGACCAAAGTAAACTAACTTGGTATCATAAATTTCACTTTTGGGGGACGATTTTCCTATTCTCCGCCTGGCCTATACATAATACCAACATTTTGTAAGCGCATTGTATGCATTACCTCCTGAATAACAAAATGATAAGTTATCGAATAACACCGCCTTTGGCTTTAGTTGTTAACCACCACTATTAAGTTTTTGGAAGAAAAAAACAAGCATTTGTGCCTTTTGAAGCTTGTTTATTTCATTATTTTATATCATTTTATGTTAAAAAATTATCATGCATGTATCATCGCTATGGAGATATAAGATGTGTCGAGAATCATAAGTAAATACACCACTGTCATTCCAGGATGTAAGCTACAATCTTGGACAAATTAAAATTGTTGAGAAAATTTTGGAATTTCACTTAGTGTTAATATTTAAACATAAAAATACGATAATAACTTTAAGTATCCACCCCCCCCCCTCCCCCAAATCAATGTTGGATGACTCCTCTACCAAAATATTCAACATTGATAAGGGGGGGAGGGGGTGCAGTATTTTTCATATTTTTCAATTTTCTCAAGTCTTTTTGTCCAAGATTGTAGTTTAAACTATTGGAACACAATTGGCATCGATACTGTATTTCATAACTATTAGGCGTTACACGGTCCATTTTCGAGTTGAAATATTTTAGAAAGATTCTGCTGTTTTTCACCAATTGATTCTACATGAGACTTTTGATAAGCACAAATCGATTTTCCAAAATATGTAACGCAATTAAAATGCAAAAATGTTATTATATCTCCTCAGGTACTATCGCCAATAAATGTAAACCAGGATGGACAATTTTTAAGGCCAATAATGGTCGCTGTTATCGCTTGTATGACACACCTAAGACATGGAGTGATGCCAGAACGACTTGTAAGAATGCTGGAGCTGAGCTGCTTAGTATTGCTGGAAAGTAAGTTAATTAATTCGTAAAAGGCCACGACTGCGCATCCTAATGCATAACATGTAGCTACGTCTGTAAGATTGAAATATTCATATCAAGGTAATCAACTGGTCAATCATCCATTCAGTGCATTTTGTACTAACATTCTTTGTCCTCTGTGTAAAGCAAAATAAAGAAAGGTGCACTTGTAAGGGAATATTTTTTAGTCAACCGTGGCAAAACTAATTGTTCTTCGAGTAATGTTTTACATATTCAAATCACTTTGCACTACGTTATATTGTGGCTATTTGACTTATTTGTATTATAAAACACAAATGATGATTGAACAATTCAATACTTTGATATGCATGCATATTTTAAGATTCAGTCTACGTTACAATACATGTTATATGATTCAACTGCAATTTTATATCGACGCAGAACGCGTCATTTGGATGCACAGTCGACACTACGAAATGGTCGATATAAACGTAACAGCATGAGCGGTCGTGTTGTATCAGATATACAAACACGAGCCGTAGCGAGCGACTGCATATCTGATACAAGACGGACGGGAATGTATAATATAGCTTGTGAAACGCTAGGATCTAAATAGTTGTGTTTTAAATCTTAAAACAATTATCTTAAAAGAAGTGATTTCAACTGAGAAAATCGAGGAAAAGTTTGCAAATCAGAAGAATTCTGTATATTATGCATGTGGATACAACATTAAACAATGATTTCTTTTGAATTCTCTACATGAATGATTTTTTCATAGTTTTTGGTACCAGGTATACGTGCTCATTACTGTACTTCAGTACTAGACTAGATTTAGACGAGAATAGAAACCGAAACCTCTGAAATGGTATCCCTTATACACCCTACTATTTTACCAAGCCGATTTCAACTCGAACTACATGAGTTGTGTTAAAATTAATTTTACACTGACAAATATACAGTTCGCTTTGTTTGTGTTTTTGTCGTCATCGTCGTCGTTGTCATCGTCGTCATCGTCATCTGTTATTATTTTAACACTCAACTACATCGACCTAACAAATACATTTCAATTCTACAAACGTTCATCCTCTTAATGTCTAAATACGTGTTGTGTCCGCTGTTAATCAGTTTCTATTGCATTCAATTCATTTCATCATTTGTTCCTAATAGAATGCAGTTAATTTAAAGTTTAACACATATAAACATTCACTAGCAATTATAAGGATATTAAGGGGAAAAATAAAGAAATATTTGCATAAAACTAGCGTATTCTTGATTTAAAGACATATTTGCATAAAACTAGCGTATTTCTTCTTCAAACAATTAGTTTTGAAAATTTTCAAAAGAACTTTAATCTATATTTTTCCCATTTCAGTTCAGAGCAGCCACTGGCAACAAGTCTCATGGAGCGAGCATGGTATTCAAACGTCTGGATTGGATTGAATGATTTAAAAACAAAAGGTGTTTATGAATGGTCAGATGGTTCTTCAGTTTCTTGGACCAACTGGTATGCTGGACAACCTGATGAGAGACGAACAGATAAGAGTTGTGTGTACATGAGTCTGAGGCGAGGTAAACGCGGTTGGATGTACTGGAGGGATCAGAATTGCACCAATAAATATGCCTTCATGTGTAGATATGACATTGGTAAGTTGATCAACTTGATATTTTATACTCTTTCAAAGTATATCCAAATCGAAGAGCTCGTCGAAAGAACTTATCAATTCATTGTAAATATTTATTCTGTAAGGCAGATCCCCAAACTTCGATTCCGTAGTGGACTAATGATAACATTAGGGTTTCAAACAATATATTTAGGTTTTCATTTGTATAACCATACGATCTACAAACTCTGAGAATATACATACGGCTTACAGCCTTCGATAGGATGGTATCGACTTGTAAATCCCAACAACAAGGATCATCCTGAAAAACCATACCGAGAAGTTTTAACCAGTTTTTTCGCTCGATACCATCCATTTGGAGCGGTAATGGCTTCACTGTTCTGCCACGCACAACCAGTTCCCACGTTTTAGACATATTAAGAGCCATTCTATTTTTGCTCGCCCATTCTTTAATGTTCCTGACTTCGTCAACAGTCAAGTCATCCGCAAACTTAATCAATAGATTACTCTCAGGATCTTCAAGATTGATATCATTAACCATGAGTGAGAATAGGAAAGGGCCAATAACGGTTCCCTGTGGTACACCTCTATTGATGTCTAAAAAATCCGTCACAATTCCATCTACTACGACCCGTTGTCTCCGATTTGTTAAAAAGTCTAAGATCCAATTGATGATATAAGGATTAAGATTTGTCTGCTTTAGTTTTTCGCTCAGAATATCGTGAGGAACCGAATCAAAAGCTTCACTAAAGTCGAGGAAAATGACTCTTACAAAATCGACTTCATCATCTTCCAACCATTTAAGCCACTGATGATGACATTTGATAAGAGCAGTTGTAGTATTTGATCCTGTTTTATATGCGAACTGATCTTTTCCGACAATAGACTTCGACTGCATACTAATTTCTTGTTTAAAAACAATTGTAATATTTGTCAGTGAAATAGGTCTTAACTGATCACAATCGGACAAAGGCAGTTCTTTCGGTATCGCGTAAGGTTGGCTAGTTTCCAGAGGATAGGGATACTCTGATGTTTCAATGAGGAATTCAATATTCCAGTGAGTATTGGAGCAAGGTATGATGCGAAATCTTTCCACAACCAGTATGGGAACCCGTCAGGACCTGGTCCAGTTTGCTTTAAATTCATCATAACGTTTTTAACACTATTTTCATCGACGGTGGGGATACGGGTACCTTCTGGGATTGATAGAGGTACCGGAGTTGTATATTGTGTATCCGTATTAATCTTTTGGAAAAATTCATTTATCTGTCCCGGATCAATTACAGAGCTAACCTTATCATTATTTGTGCTTCGGCCCGTAATTTTTTTACCGTTCTCTACCATTCCTTTGACCCTCGTTTGAACTTTCTGTTTTCATCTCGGACAGCGCGAATTTGGTTCTCACGGATTAATTTATTAATTTTTTCCTGAAGTTCAGGGCTAATTCCCATTCTTGTTTGCCTATTTCGCATCTTGCATAGATGTTTTACTAGTCGAGTCATATATGGGGGTCTCTTGAGGAAACCTTTACCTTAATTAAAGGGAAACAATCATTATACATGCCTCCAATTGCATCAGTTAAAATAGAAACGGCCTCATTAACATCTTTCGTATTGTTCACACTGGTCCAGTTGTACTCTTTCAGCCTTTTCTCCAGCTCTATCTTACGGTGCTCCCTAACATCTCTAAAAAATACATGTTTTCTGTCAGCTTTTGCAAAGGTTTGGGGCGATACCGTGATGGCTAAGTGGTCAGACCTTACAAGGCTCGCAAACACAGTGGGAACTTTCCAAATATATGGGCAATTGGTCAGGAACACGTCCAACGTTTTTGGGCCTCTAGTAGGTTTTTCACCAATTGATCCAAATTGTGCTGTCTAGTAAATTCTGTGACTTTTAGATTATTGACATCATCGGCAATTATTTATTCTTGCACCGGGGTCTGAGAGCAAAATCTGTTCACAACTTTCGGACAAATGGTCAAATAGATCAAGTTCCGAGTATGTTGGTTATAAATTGCCGCAACATAATTATTATTATTTTTAACCTGAATTTCACACAGCACTCAAAAACAGTATATTGTACAAGTCAAGTTTATTAATCTTCCAATCGTTTTGGCATAAAATTGCAACTCCGCCTCCCGGTCGTGCATCCGAACGATCTTTCCTTACAAGTATATACCCATCAGGACATATCAAGCTTGAGAAAGCCAAGTCTCAGAAATGAAAGCCAAGTCTCAGAAATGAAACATACATCTATTTTATTCATAGTGACTTCCGTACATAATGCAGATGCAGCAATCCGGTTTAGCCAGAGATCTGGCGTTTAATACCAAACATTTAGGGATTACTTTAGCTGACGGTGGCCCGGGTTTTGAACATTGACCCGGGTTTTGAACATTGACCCGGGTTTTGAACATTGACCGAAATAAGGTTACAGACGTTTCTTCTCCTTATACTCCTATTAT
Organism: Trachythela sp. YZ-2020; assembly: GCA_016169945.1. NCBI lineage: Eukaryota > Metazoa > Cnidaria > Anthozoa > Malacalcyonacea > Clavulariidae > Trachythela > Trachythela sp. YZ-2020. The sequence continues at coordinate 1,876,990 of JADLSH010000385.1, forward strand.
TTCGCCTTGGCGGATATATACGTTGGGAAATTCTGGGTTTAATTGACGCCATTAAACATAAGTAGAATTAAATCCCTTCTGGGTAGTATTACCTCTACGTCCGACGCTTAGTTTATCGTTGCTGCTTCGCCATGGTTTACATTGGACAAACATTGGACAAAAATTTTCTACACTCACCAACTTGGCGTCAACTGCTCGGATATTTATTTTAGCGGAAACAGTACTTTCTCGACGGCTTTTAAAGATAAAAATATGAGTTGGCTTTATATTTCGCCTTTCCATATACGCTCGAATGTGCTTTTCTTCGACACACTCATCTATACCTTATTTATTAGTGTATCCTCTTTAGGTTCCACAATGCGTTGACTTGTTAAGCAGGTGGTCGACGTGCAGCTACCTTGGCATATGTATTATCATAACCCATAGCCGTAACTTGAACAGATTCGTCATTGGAACTTAAATTAGCAATATGCAATTTATCTTGCATACTTTGTCCTTTATTACCGATAGGCTCCGTATCGCAAGAAGCTATTGTGACATTAGGCAATAAGCTGTAATCCCCATCGTCAACAACAATGCTTGCTAATTGCTCCGTATTGATAGACTTATCACCTTCAGCATCATTTGCATCACAACCACACACATCATTTACATGTCCAGCATGTAGATTTTTATATTCGGCAGATCGATCCAATTTTTCCTCGCTTTTGTCCATAGAATCCCGAAATTGTGGCGCTCGTATGTTTAACCATGTCCGATAATGCTTGAATTGCCTCCACATTCAACAACTGTTCATGCTTAAGATCCTCAATTTCTATCGAAGCATCGGGCGATTTGCTCGAATAATGACAAATACATCTACAAACTTCGTTCTTCAGTTGATTGGCCTGTACTCCTTCAATAGTCAGAAGGTTTTTATTCTTTCTCCATATAATAGAAGCGTCCTTAGCAGCAAAAACCATTTTATCGCCTCCAGGTTGAGACCAGGTACCATTCAGCTTCTAAGATTCAGCTACGAAGTGTTTTAGTGATTCGAAATCACCCGACCAGGCTAGGCCAAACGATTTCAAGGTCGATTCGGTTTGCTTTCTAGAACAATTGATCAATGATTGAGAATCATCATTTGAAAAAGCTAGTAACAAACCAGCCAAATTTTGGCTTGGGCTAGTGGAGCTCGAAATGACACGTTGACTCGCCATTTTCCTTTGCTACACCGCGAATTGTGTTCCGCATTTGGAACGATGTGTGAGAAAAAATGTGCGGCTATGTGTGGACTTTCCGACTACTGAATGCAAGTCCCGACCAGGATCGAATAGTTACTTTTCACAGATTATCATAAAATGGTCAACAAAGTCAAACATGCAGTAGTTAATTATTGAATATTTCCACCATGTAATGTAGAATCATAATCTGACGAGAAAATTTCGCCATTTCTTCCCTTATCTAGTTGTAAATAGCACGAAAGAAAGATTCCATGTTTTTTTCATTCTTGACGATGAGCTTTTGCAATTATGTCGATTTTAATAGTACTGAGACGAATAGAGAAGCAATTTTCCATTCTAAAGCTTGTACAGACTACAGTGTTACCTTATTATAAAGGGTTTCCACAAAAGTTCAATTGCATTGTTAAAGTTTTTACGAACTAATATTCGCGAAATGTGAAAAAAATTAAATAATAAGACAATATGCATGATACTGTAGAAAATGATAGCTCTGCACACACAGACACAGAGTTTCAAATGAACTCATTTGATTTCCAAACTGAACACCGTTTTTATTATTATTCAATGCACGGTATACAGCCGTTTTTCTTGCCAACAAATGTTTTTCATCATGCATAAAACATGTTTTTTCTAAATTTCATAAAGACAATAATAGTAAATAGATATTAAAATAACTATTTTCTATATTTTTGTGTTTTACTGCAGGCACGACACAAAAGCCGGGAACTGTTCCCACAGGTAAATTGGTTTTTTTTCGTCATAAAGCATGTTTATTTGTTGTCAATAAGGCTGTGTAAGCGAATTCGTGGAATACCCAACTGTCTTTTCACATTGTTTTAGCTTTCAATGGAAAATGCAATGGTGCTGGATGGGTAACAAATAACAATTTGGCCAATTGTTATTACTATAAAGGCAGTACAAAAAGGTAGGTGAATAGAAGAAATTCACAACGAGCAGATATTTGTACAGGTACATGTAGTATATGCATAATTGTTGCCGCCATAATGCATTACTTAGCTCGTGGTTCCAGGTTTACAGTACACTAATTGGCAATTGCGGCAATATGCACTTTTTCTTCATTACAACCTTTAAAGTAAAACGTGAACCAACAATTGCCTTGAAAAAACAGAATGATATGCACCTACCTACTCATGTTCAGCATGCAAATTGATCGCCTCGTATATCAGTGGTCACTGGTCATGCAGTTCACAGCTTTACGCGGATACAAGCTTTCCTTTTAGCTAGCCTTTTGCTCTTAGAGCAATATGTAGTACTCTATAGCTCTTATGAATTGCGTATTTCACTGTTGTTTTCAGGACGTAGGTAGAGTAGTCTTAAAACGTGTGGCATTTAACATTTGGATTCACCATATGATATAGTATAATGACATTGTTAGTCAAGCATGGCTTGCTTGCCATATATATAAGCAATCTTTAAACTCTCACTTGTAAGAAATCTTTTTGAGCCTGGTGTGAGCTGGTGTGATTTGGAGTGCGGATGCGTGGTGTGAAGATGGCTGAAGTGGTGTGAAGTGGTGAGAGAATGCATCAGGAAGTGTGAGATGGTGTGCGAATGCTTGAGGTGAGGTGAGGTAATGTGAAGTCGAGTGATGTGGTGAGTAGTAATGTAGGTAGTTTTCGACCCCCTTTTTGGGGAGACGCAAGGAGGGCCCGCAACAAATTAGCATATGGGGGGCTGCACTAATTAGCATATGAGGGGCCTCAACACATTAGCATATGGGGGGCCGCACTAATTACCATATGAGGGGCCGCAACACATTAGCATTTGAGAGGCCCCAGCACATTAGCATAGCACATCATTAGCGTCCTATTCCTTTGAGACCTCATTAATATGACGAACAAGACCAGGCAAGTTTGGGCGAACAAACAATGATTATTGCTGAGTTCAGCATATTTTGTGTGCAGAAATATGGCTTTGTTGTCGCGAGATTTATAAACTCCTTTAATCTCGTATCTAGCTAGTATCACCTTATACGTAGAACGGCTTAGACAAGAAAAATATAGGACGCTTAACCTAGTAAAATACTATTTGCCTTATGCGAAGTAATAACAAGCAGAAATATAGCTTTTTAAAACGAGAAGATCTTCAAGTTTGTCGGCATGGTAAGCGTTGCTTATGTCTTATAGCGATTGTATAAACATAGTTCTTACAGAGATTTCACCTTACAAAGTTTCAAGCGTTTTAGATGTAGCAGAGTGGGAAAAGCAGTGATTTTTAAGCGAGATTTGCAAGCATATACAAACATTGTATATAAAAATTTAGCGCTTGTTAGGTAATTACGGGTAGTTAATATTTTCTAGCTTAAAAATTTGAATAAATTGAGAATATATAATTATAGGACGGGAATATATTGTACAATGTACATACAACACACACAGAATTAATTTTTAAAACACATTTATTGATTAGAATTTCTTTTACAGCGTTAGTAAGGTCTGCTCCTAAGAGCATATCGTTTAGGTGTCTTTTGTATCTTTAAAGAGTTCTCATATTTTTTGTCTGTCTTCGGGTGATAATCTTGCAATATCTTCAGCTTTCATAGGAATATATTTTAGTCTCTCGTGAAGCAGTCTTTGTTTGTAACCTTCTCGTTGCTTTAGCGTCATCACTGCTAAATCTTCAGGTCTCCAATCTGAAAAGTCTACCCAAATAAATATATTTTTACAAAGTAAATAAGGTCTGCTCTGGGTCTGCTTCTAAGAGCCTATTATTCTTAAACTGCATCACTCGCTTGGGTATATATATATATATATATATATATATATATATATATATATATATATGACTATATATGCTCCTTCACTTGTGTTGTTGAGCACTCTGTGAGGTTAATTGGTGGCTAATAAGCTATAATGCAAGCTCACTTCCTTGTGGTCGTTTGAGCACTCTACACTTCACGCATGTCTGGATGCGCACATGCGCTTGGTGAGGGCAAGAGTATGGTGTATAAATACTGACGAGCCGTTGAACGGCGAAACATGCATGTCTGCAGATTTGACTTCACTTGTGTTGTTGAGCACTCTGTGAGGTTAATTGGCTTGTGGTCGTTTGAGCACAGACACTTCACGCATGTCTGGATGCGCACCACATGCGCTTGGTGATATGGTGTATACTGACGAGCCGTTGAACGGCGAAACATGCATGTCTGCAGATTTGACTATATATGCTCCTTCACTTGTGTTGTTGAGCACTCTGTGAGGTTAATTGGTGGCTAATAAGCTATAATGCAAAGCTCATTTCCTTGTGGTCGTTTGAGCACTCTGGCCCAAGACACTTCACGCATGTCTGGATGCGCATGTGTCTGTACCACATGCGCAAGTCACTCGCATCTAGACTGCGTTACAAGCTGCACTGACGAGCCGTTGAACGGCGAAACATGCATGTCTGCAGATTTGACTATATATATATTGTCCGAGTCAACCTCGTAACTTTTTCACCTTTAACCATAACTTTACATTTCTTTAACCCATACCGAGCAAGCATATCTCGGATATACTACTTGTTAACTAATCCAATTTCTATGACTATGACTATGACTATGACTATGACTATGACTATGACTATGACTATGACTATACTCTATGACTATTGTCCATAGACTATAGTCATAGACTATAGTCATAGATTATAGTCTAAGTCATGGTCATGGTCATGGTCATGGTCATAGTCATAGTCATAGAAATTGGATTAGTTAACAACTATATTCGAGATATGCTTGCTCGGTATGGGTTAAAGAAATGTAGGTTAAAAGGTGAAAAAGTTACGAGATTGCCACTCGGACAATATATATATATACACCCAAGCGAGTGGTGTAGTTTAAGAATAATACGCTCTTAGAAGGAGAACCAGAGCAGACTTTTCAGATTGGAGACCTGAAGATTTAGCAATGATGACGACAGAGCAACGAGAAGGTTACAAACAAAGACTGCTTCACGAGTGACTAAAATATATTCCTATGAAAGCTGAAGATATTGCAAGATTATCACGGCACCCGAAGACAGACAAAAAATATGAGAACTCTTTAAAGATACAAAAGACACCTAAACGATATGCTCTTAGGAGCAGACCTTACTAACGCTGTAAAAGAAATTCTAATCAATACCCGTAATCACCTAACAAGGGCTAAATGTTTATATTCAATGTTTGTATATGCTTGTAAATCTCGCTTAAAAATCACTGCTTTTCCCACTCTGCTACATCTAAAACGCTTGAAACTTTGTAAGGTTTAAATCCCTGTAAGAACTATGTTTATACAATCGTTGGGCAAACATATATTTGTATTGCTCTATAAGACCTAAGCAACGCTTACTATGCCGACAAACTTTAAGATCTTCTCGTTTTAAAAAGCTATATTTCTGCTTATTATTACTTCGCATAAGGCAATAATATTTTACTAGAAATACATGCATGCAGCAACCCCTCGCCACAGCTAAACAACGACATTTTCCAACATTATACTAAGCTTTTTTGTTGCAAAATCTGCGATGCAAAACGCAGTAAAAAGGCCGTTACACCAGCAGTCTTTCTGCTGGAAATGGGATTCGGTAAATCAGTGGCCGTGTTTGCTATCTTCGATTAAGGCATAATTTTCGCTAAAAAAACAGAATTGAATTATCTACCCCCCCTCCATTTATGACGCACTGAAAGGACAGCGTCATATAAGTGAACTTCTTGACATAAGTGTTTTCGTTCATTTCAAATGAGTTTGAAGGAAAACAATACTCTAATAGCTTGAAAGAAAAACTGTAAAGGAAACCGGGAAATATATATACATGGTTTCTTGAAAGATACGCAACGGAAATATTTCTTAAGTAGTGGAAGCACTGTAGTCATAGCAACACTGACACAAAATAATACAATTTTTTAGCGTACAAAACAGGATACAAATCGGCCAAAAATAACTAAAAAATAGTTGTTTTAGCTATAGAATCCCCGAATTTATGATGTAGGTATGTTATTATTCGTTATATGAGCTTTAAACTAATGTAAAATTCAACATTCCGTTCAAATATAACGTTTCGAAATGTTCACAAAACTAAACTGCATTTTACCGATAAAAATTGAATTGAAATCAGTTTAAGATATAAGCGTAAAAATGATTTCGTTCTCCTTTTAATTTAGACCTTTTTCATCATATAAAATATACGATACTTTAACCGTAAATAAATGAAAAACTATATATATAAAGCAGGAGTTTTTAGAACAAAAATACATCAACACTTTTATTGTTTTAATAATATAACAAACCTGCCTCTATATATTTTACTTTTTTTCGTTCAGGTGTCGCTTGGACTCTTCTTATCTTTTTTGCTAAAGTTAAAGCGATAAGATCCGTCCCACAGACACAGCTCTTCCAATAAAGTTCCAAAAGCGACATTTAATTCAGACTTTCTCAAGTTTTTTTATAATCTCACTCACTCCACTCCTGACAATCTGCCATACTTTTGAGATCAGTGAGATGACCACCCACCAACCTTGAACCACGCGCCCGCGATTATTGATGAACTTTAGATCTCCCTTGGATTTCCTTTTTTCCGGGTGTGATAAATAACCGAGCGGAATTAGCATCCTCGTACCCAGGCTTTTCCCTCTTGTGGAGATAAAACCCTGGATGGAGCTGGTCACGTGTCTCTTTAAATTTTTATTGCCTAAGGGGGTGAGGAGAAGTATCATATTACATGCTTCCACTTGAAAATTATACACTTTAATTGCAAGGAGTGGGATATTATTATGTATAATATACAGAATCATATATAGTTCAAAACACTTGCAATTTGTTTTTTGTTTGCTTTTAAGTTTTAAAAACGTAGTAAACAGTTTTATCAACAGACAAGTCAAGTAACCAACCAAAATTGTATGCTTTTGAGGTGTAGTTTAATGTTCTCTCGAGCACGGTTTCATATCAGACGCCTCTGGATCTAGTCTATATTATTAAATCGTCACTACAAATATAGAAACCTATATTTATAATGTTTTTGTAATATGCCAAGCTATAAACATGCGGAGAGCCGGAGATTGATGTCCACTCTAAAATCTGTTGAAGCATTGTTGAAATGTGGTAAATTATGATTTATGTTATTCGAGAACTTCCTTCTTGTTGCCGATTCTATAAACATGTACAAGTCTGAAGCCTGAGTGAAGGCAAAAGCCTCGTCCGCAGCTGGGGGAAAATACAATTAGTATTTAGTATATAGTATTGTATTGTAAATATAGGCTATATGCAAAGAAATGATAGCGCATCAGGTTTACAAAATATTTTTCATACATAATTCGAGACATAATTCATAAAAACTGATGCGTAGCCTTTCCACAGATATATAATATATATATATATGTAAAATTTAGTCCTTCAGAGTTAGAGTTCCCATTGAATCAGCTGTAGAGTGTATAGTACAGCAAAATAAAAACATAATTGTACACTAAATTTTGTCTATACTATAGGACAAAGACTTTAAAATAAGTCGGCTTATTGGACACTGATGTCTCAGTCACAGACCATATGCACAGACACAATAGCATAGTGATATGGATACTTTCAGCAAATACTAAATAACTGTATTCTAAATCCCTTTTGTATATTATATTAGATCAAGCTAGAAAGACGATGAAAACTATTTAGGATTTAAAGTGTGGTGCATACTAACACATATGAAGTATAATTACATATGTTTTATCGTAAATATTCAAGTTGTACCGCACGCACGGAAGAGTCGTTGAATTTGCCTTTATCGGATAATTTTACCGTACGTTTGGTAACATAAAGTTATACTTCGACATACTTCTTGATCATCGCGTTTAGCGATGCCAAGGCGGGATATTTTACAATCTTGAACGAGATTTAACCTCTGGATAGCATTGTTTACACACAGTAGGATCTCGATATTTTATAGCAATTCCATATGTCAGCATTAAAAAAAATCCATTTTGTTTGCAGTTTGAATACCAGACAGGATAAGGTTCAACACTGTTATTAACAATCATATCAGTCAGTCTATAGAAGATATGTTTTATTGATTGTGTTTTATATTAAAATACCGTGCGACGCGTACTTTCCTTGGCTTGACAAGCGTTGTGTATTGAAATCTGATCCAACTTATCGCTACTTATCGCTTGAAATGTAACTCAACACTCCAGGATACAGTAGGTAGTGACATGATGATGAATGCGACTATTTTATAACAACAGTTTTGTCACAATTTCTTGTTGCAAATTTTCAATTCATCGCCCCAAAATACTTTTTTCCAAACGCAACAATATCACAGAAGACAACACGCTCCTGTACCACCCCTCCCTAAGTGTATTCTCAATTTATCACGCGAAATCCGGGTGACACGTGACCAGCTCCATACAGGGTATTATCTCCCCAAGAGATAAGAGCCTGTGAAAGAGGTTGCGGAATTAGTACCCTCGCCCGGGCTATCGCCCGGCTCGGGGACTAGGTTAAGCGTCGCTATATTTTTTTTGTCTAAGCCGTTTCGTATAAGGTGATACTAGATGAAGGAGTTTATAAATCTCGCGACAACAAAGCCATATTTCTGTACACAAAATATGTCGAACTCAGCAATAATCATTGTTTGTTCGCCCAAACTTGCCTGGTCTTGTTCGTCATATTAATGAGGTCTCAAAGGAATATGACGTTGCGGCTCCTCATATGTTAATTAGTGCGGACCCCCCATATGCTAATGTATTGTGGCCCCTCATATGCTAATTAGTGCGGCCCCCATGTGCTAATGTACTGCGCCCCCCCTTGCGGTCCCCCAAAAAGGGGGTTGATTGACCTGTGTATTACTACTGTGGTGGGACGTATTTTTAGATGGGGTAAGGTGGTGTGAAGTGGTGTGAGGATGTGTGGCGTCTGCCTAGTTCAATTAAAGCTTGTATGGCTCCATTGCCCAAGTCAGTAAACTATATATATTTATTTATCAATAATAAAGATAATCTACTATATTATTTTAGTCAAAATTGGCTGAATGCTCAATACGCCTGCCGGGCCAATTACGCGAAGCTTGCAAGTGTACAAAGTAAAGCAGAAAACGAATTTGTCAGGAAATTATCGAATAATACAATCTGGCTTGGCTTGGAAGCAAAAGGAGTATTTCGAGGTAAACATGACTATTTCTACACACGCACCTTTGTAAATTAATTTTCAAAAGTTGATATTAGTATTGCATATACCCACATTGGCCCGTCTTACGCGCGGTCAACGGAGCGCAACGAGGGACTCTGGTTAAATTCAAATTAGAAACGAATATGATTGGCCAAACCGAAGGTTATTATAATCTGTCAAAACATGTCGAAATAGCATTTACTTTATTTTTAGAATATGTGCTATTTAATCGAGAACGGGTTGGGATAAAACAAGGATACGGATGGCACGGATACGGATACGGATAGGGGATAAAACACGGATATGGGGATAAAACACGGATGAGGGGATAAAACACGGATGAGGGGATAAAACACGGATGGGGGGATAAAACACGGATGGGGGGATAAACCACGGATGGGGGGATAAAACACGGATGGGGGGGGGGATAAAACACGGATTTTTTAGTATTTAAATGTACTGACAAATAAAACGTTGATTAGCATAGAACTTAGCGCAAATCGCAATGTTTCTAAAGGCTGATATACGTATACTGCGCATTCAATAAGTGCGAACTACTGCGGGCATTTGTTGGAAGAAGATAAGGTAATACTTTTTGTTTAATATACTTTTGAGAATACCAGATATACCGATGGAGATTTGTCAGAGGAGTTTCCGTTTATGCGGATCTGATTATAATTAACTCGCAGTGCTTTGTTTCCACTGTCTATACGGTAGATTATTTTATATATGATACAAATCTTAGCTAGAATAAGGTGGTTTTGAATAAATGTCAAGACATGGGAAGTGTTGCAAAGGCTTCTCGTGACAAGTGTTGCAAAGGCTTCTCATGTTCTACCTGACAGTTGTTTTGTTGCGCTTGGTTTAAACTGACGCGGTCGGCATTTATTGTCTGCTTACCAAAAATGTAATATCGCAGCTAATTCTTACCAAAATGTCAATGTTTCGTGGCTTGAAAATCATTGAAAAGGGCAACACAACTATATCATCTGAGTTAGCTGATGTGGCAGTTTTTAAACTATTCGACCGTCTTCACGGAAGAATTACCTTGACACGGAGCGCAAACTCATCAAAGAAGCGAGATTCCTGAATACTATTCCCTATTTTGTGCCTCATCCATGTTTTATCCCCCCATCCGTGTTTTATCCCCTCATCCGTGTTTTATCCCCATATCCGTGTTTTATCCCCTCATCCGTATCCGTATCCGTGCCATCCGTATCCGTTTTTTGTCCCAACCCAATAGAGAACCAATTGCATGGAGTTATAGCCACATGCGGGGTGCGTGTGTTGCACGTGCTGTACAATTACAGCAATAACAACACAAAAACATTTCCAAATCTATTAACAAATATAGTGTTTGTGAAATCAAACTACTATATTTTTACAAATGCGAAGTCAATTTTACTTGAAATTTTACAATTCCTAAGGTGTATTGTTTAGTATATATGCGAATCATTATTTATTATACACGGGGCTTATTTATTTTCAGCTAAACTTTGTTTATGAAGTTTTAATATAATTATATTCGTGTCATGTCCTCGAGCATGCGCTGTGTTTAACCGGATACCATATTTTTGTGGTATCCGGTTTGGATTTAACCAGAGCACCTTGTCGCGCTACGTTGACCGCGCGTAAAGTGGGCTCTGGGTATAAGAATTTGCCTCCACTCTCAAATAATCCCTTCCTCGCTAATACCTTCTTTCCCCCCTCTCCACCCCCACTTTAGAGGAAGAAATTTATTAAGCCTCCTGGCAACCCGTTCCCTTTCACAATTAAGAAACACATGTGTACTGATAAATGTTACATGCACTACTGCGTTTCGGCTAAATCAACAAGCACCCCCCCTGTCTATAGCCCCCACTCCAATACGCACCCGTCAAAAATGTCTAAAAAAGATAATTCTTCTGGGGGCTTAATAGAGGCTTTGTTGTATTATTTTGTAAGAAAAGAAAACTATTTGTGCCAAAACGATTGCGTAATGCTGAAATGAACCGTGCTACTTCATCTTTTCAACATGTGCAAAAGCTTATATGAAATTACCCAAATCATTATACCGATATTTCGCTGGGCGTGCGCGGAAATGTGTTAAAACCGTCAATTGGGGGGATATTTTTTCCATTGTAATTTTATAAGCTGTCAGTTTTGAGGATGTTGTTTGCACTACTCATTCCTCACAACTGTGACACAGTATCACAAAGTTCTATTATCTTAGCTAATTCCTTGTGATCTCGACAGGTCATGTATGGTCAGATGGTCAACCAGTGCGATATACCAACTGGGCTGTTGGCCAGCCTGACAGTTATAATGGTCTCGATGCTTGCGTAGAAATGAATCCGGACACTGGAGTTTGGAGTGACAGAGATTGTAACGAGATTAAAGAAGTGGTTTGCAAGAAACCGAAAAGTAAGTTTGCTCGTTGTAATAGTCCTTTTGCAGAACTTCAGGTTGATAATGATGATGACAAGCATTTTGAGATTATATTTTCAGGTGACGTTTTTCACGTATATTTCAAATATCATTAAAGTGCATCTGAAATCGTCCCACAAATCTAAACACGTTAACGTACCTTAAAGCTTCAAAGTTTTCTTTATATGTTTCGTACATCATTATAATTACGAGTGTTTACCAATAATTCATATAAATATTTCTCCTTCAGTTAATACGGAGTTGCCGATATGATTGCTGATATCAGCATTTTTTGAAAAGCTGTTAAAAGGGTATTTTTAATAACATTGTGTAGTGGTGCTTTTGCCCCAGTGGGCCCTTCCATTGTTATATCAGCCTTTGGATAGTTTTAACAGTGCTTGAAAATAATATTTTGCAAAACTCCTCAAGGAGAATAATTGTATCGACTCTTAGTGAGCACTCATACTTGCGATGTGAGACAGCCAGCGTTGTTACTTTAGTAAAGATTGTGGAATTTGTCAATTGTCACATGAAAACTACCTATATATGCGGCATACCTCTTTTTATAGCAATTTGGTAACATGTGCGAATTCTTTCTTAGGACTTACTCCAGTCACCAAAGCTCCTGTAATCTATCCAACACCAGGTAAGAAGAGAAATTTGTATCTAAAATGGCAGTTGCTGTATTTCTTAGGGTGTTTCCAGATTTTCTATTTTTTCGGAATAATATGATCGAAGGTCAGGTTCATTACGAGAGCACAGGTTGCCGATATTTCTCATTAGAGGAGCACAGGTGGCAGATGCGGTTAGCGCGCTGCCACATATCCCGCATGAGATACGCCTGCTTCAGCTGGTCAGGGGTGGGGTATTTACTAGGATGGGCGACCTCCTTATGCTTCAAAATCTGTGAGTAGACTTTGCTTTTCTTCGGGTCCTCCGGTTTTCCTTTCTCAAAAACTAACCTTTAAATCTTAGCTGTTGTGAACTTTTATGATGTTCCTCTCGCATAAATTGGGCGACAATACCTTGTGCATGTGAACGAATAATAATCCAATATAATAGAGTAACATGGTGGTTGGGACGAAATAGAAAGATCGAACCTGTATTTTGGTATAGTCATATCCATTCTGCTTATGTGCTGGTTATTTCAACAACATTTGTTTTGTGCGAACTGCACAACAGAATTTTCATTGAATTAGTGGCCCATTGCGCATAAACAAATAACGATAATAATACACAATGATAACCGACATTTGGCCTATATTACTTTGAGTAATATATTAATGACGATTGCACAGCCAGGCTGTTGTTGCCCAATTCACCCGAGCTATTGGCTTGAAAACTAAGGGTTTGTTTATGGTGAGGGAGGAAAACCGGACGACCAGACGAAATTCCCTCGAAGCACAGCAGACAATCAACCAAACTCTGCTAACATGAGTTTTCAAGCACAAGGAAGTTACCCAACCTAAGTAAATCCACTACCCTCTACCTACAGTATAGCAGGCTTATCTCAGCGGCAGTGGGCAGCGCGCTAACTGCATCTGCCACCTGATATAAGCGATACGGTAAATTTTACTCTAAAATTTTGCAGGTTCTTCACTGTGTAAGAAAGGCTGGACGTTATTCCAAGGAATGTGTTACATTAGAGGAAACGATACATCAAGCGAATATCTGACATGGCAGGATGCTGAGAAAAAGTGCCGAAGTCTTAGTAGCAATAATGGCCATCTCACTAGCGTTCACAGCCTAGATGAGCAGAAATTTATTGAGTTTATTATGAAGTAAGTGGTTTTGTTCCCCTCCATGAAAAAAAAGAGTTGCATTTGGTATTATAACATGACCCATGCGTGCCTGATTCACAATGTTGGTTTTAATGTTGATAAGCTTCTATCGTGTTACGGTCGAACTAATATCCGTATTAGATCTTAGGCAGTCCAGCAAATATACTGTTATCTTCACAATAAATAGTTGTAAAATATATCTTTAACAATTAAATGTTTAAAAATGTTTTTAAAAGTGCTTTGACCTTTCTATCCAGCGATTTACTTGTGTAACCATTTAAAGGCCAAATAAAAAGAAATACTTGTTTAGCGTCCCCGCCCGACTTTATAATATAACATGTCCGAGCATACCGGCAGGCAAGTTTCTATATATCATATTATGTAAACAAGGGACCCATCTATATATAGTAATAAAGTAATGTTGCGTTCCTGTGTTATAGATATTAAGCCAATTAGGTTTAACCGCACATACCTATGCAGTAGTTTAAAATATTAAACGCTATAAAAACTCTGGAACGGAGTCATCGTTTCTGAAAAATTGTAAAAATTAAAAAAAGTCCTCCTGCCCGACCTGAAAAAATTGAAATGGGTGGACGCTAAACAAGGAATTTTTTATGGCCTTATTACGCAGATTGTCCAGTTGCATGGTTACGTCATTGTATCATGTCCTATCATGATAACAGTATTTGCTGGGCTGCCTATGATTAGACCGAAGGGACAAAGATAAGTCTCCGTATTTAGAGGTGTCCACTTTATGGAGGTTACTACGATTACGATGAGTTTTAGGACTTCGTTAACAGTTTTAAGTTAAATGTTCGGAAAGTAATTACAGACTCGCAGTTCATTGTCTTTTAACTAAATATAAAGAACTTGACAATATAATACAGCATTGAGATGTTGCCTATCTGAAGCATTCTACCACATTGTACGTTCCAGTTTGGAGTGAAACGGACTCCAACGGTGCAACGCCTAAGAACATTTGCGAACAATGCATGTTTCTTCCTCATGCATGACTCCGATTTCTAAATACGGTTTATAGACTAAGATGAATTCCCTTAAAGATTTGTGTCCCTAGCCAGTGGCGTAACGAAGAAAGACGGGGCTCTTAAGCATATTTGGCGTGGGGGGCCCTGTTGTCATGATTTGACTGCCACGGATTATTAATACATTTTTGTGCCCTCTTTTGCGCCCCTGATTTGTAGTTCCGCTTTCCACTGGCAGACATTCTATTTTGAATCAGGTCAGTGGTTTTCATCAAATGGAAACACCGCGATGTTAACCTGCATTTTTTATGTTTAGTCGTTATAATACTGTATTCTAGTTTTGGCGGGGACGGAGGCCCTTAGTTCTCGTCCTAACCCTACCTTATGAGCGTTACGCCACTGTCCCTAGCATCGCTGAAACATTTTTCTAATAATGATTTATTCCCAGATCTAGATATAGTAGAGATGTTTGGATTGGTTTAAACGATCTTGGTACTGAAGCTGAGTACAAGTGGAGTGATGGTTCAAATTATAACTACGCCAACTGGAACGTCAGAGAACCGAACGACTATAACCGACAGGAAGATTGTGTCCATTTGATTTCGAATGGGAAATGGAATGATCACCATTGTCAGTTGAAATTTTCATTTATCTGCAAGGCATATAACGGTATGTTTACTCTTACTCGTAAATAAACCGTAACACACTAGATATTGTTTCAAAAACGTTAAGTAAGAGGTGTGTGTATATTGTAATTGCTAAAAAGGTACCAAAATCCACGCTTATCTCTGTTTGGTTGATTTAGAATCCTATAAACCGCCTGTAAAACCAACAGAACAACCTAGACCTGAAAATGGTAAGTAACTCAGAACTGATATTCTTTTGTATATTTTCAGTCTGTTAATAGCAAACATTTATGCCATCCATTCGCATGTAATACACACTTCCTGAAAGTACATCTGCATATACAGCTTAGTTTTTGTGATTGTTACCTTTAGTCTTGTTATTTGTGACATATTTACGTATAGTCATATATACGAGCTATTTCAATATACATTCATGAGCTATTTCAAAGCTCAAATAGAAAAAGAGTCAAATGAAAGTTTAGCGATATATTATACAATCGATATTATACTACTTCTAAACATCAAGATTTTTCTCGGCATCTCGTTCGATAGGATCAATAGCAGAAGGTGCCAGTCGATGGAACATTCGAACGGAAATTTATATACATATTTTAGACCTAGCCAGGAGCAGTTGCGAAAAATGCAATCGGAATCGCAAGGCCGCAGATTCAATTCCTGCCAGAGAGCCTAAGTTGCATTTTTCGCAACTGCTGCTGGCTAGGTCTAAAAAATGTATATAAATTTCCGTTAGAGTGTTCCATCGACTGGCACCTTCTGCTATTGATCCTATCGAACGAGATGCCGAGAAAAATCTTGATATTTACCCATACACCATATACTGGCATCACTCCCATCTTATACACCGAACTTGCGGTTGATGCTCAGGAACTGGACTCTGTAGCTCAGTTGGTTGGAGCGCTGCACCGGAATCGCAGGGCCGCAGATTCAATTCCTGCCAGAGGGCCTAAGTTGCATTTTTTGCCCTCCTGGCTAGGTCTAAAAACGTATATAAATTTCCGTTCGAGTGTTTCATCTACTGGCACCTTCTGCTACTTCTGAACAAACTGGCACCAGGCGTACTGCATGTATTTGGGTTTTATATGGTTTATGATTTTTTTTATATTGCCTTATTGGTATTGTATCAATAAATTATAGATGGCTACTGTCCCAAAGGATGGATTGCTCATGCTAAATATTGTTATGAGTTTCATACTCACGCCAGCGAGTACAGAACGTGGGATGATGCAAAAGACGCTTGTGAACGAGGTCATAATTCAAGTTCTTATGGAGAATTGGTCAGTATTCATGACGAGTGAGTATACCTGCTTTACGCAATTCATATGGAATTTTTAGTACTCTGTTTTTGCCGATTAGTGATTTCCAATCTCGGTTTATATTGAAAATAGTTTTCCTATATTCAAGGGTCGTTTCAGCACTTTTGACCAAAGAATAACTTCGAACATGTTATTCACTTATTTTGGTGCAAAAGGTTGTTTCGTCCTCAATGTAAATTCAAAGTAATGCGTTTGTTTACATATGTTGAAAATCTATCAAAGATGTGAATGACTCTTCGAGAATGACTCTTTGAAATTACCCTTTTCGAAATTTTGTCCTCAAAGTCGAGGAGTTGAAATAACCAAAAAGGAGCGACGATCAAAATCATGGTCTGAAGACTTTTAATAGTACGGAGCAAACTCTAAACCGTAGCTGACAAAGTCTATAGCCGAATGACAAAGTCTATAGCCGAATGACAAAGTCTATTAGCGATTGACAAAGTCTATAGCCGAATGACGGAATCTATAGCCGAATGGCAAAATCTATAGCCGAATGACAAAATCGATAGCCGAATGACAAAGTCTATACCAAAATGCCATCAACCTGATGGCTAATTTCATATGCCGAATGATATCTTGCCAAACAATTCATGCAGATTAGCGAATATTGACACTGAAAATGCACCATACCTTTCCGGGGGGAAAGACCGAGCTTGAAGTCACTTTTAAAATTAAGGGCCAGGAGTATTGTAATTGCATGCGCACGCATGTTTCCTAAAATCCATGTGCTCAAAATATTACAAACTTTCGTTCATATATATACAATATATACAGTACTTCGCTCTATGACCATTATTTTGTTTTGATTTGAACAGTCGAAGACCTATATGAAAACCGGTCGATAGACTATTGTAAACGAATTCATTATATGAAAATAGTTTAATATGACAGTCATATATTGTATCTTGTCACCGAATACTTTTTTCGGCAAGGGAAGGAGTATTTAAAGCGATTAAGCGCTGTGTTTATGTAGCATGACTTTATATTCGTTGATATATTAATTTACAAGACGCGTACTGTAGCTAGCTATATATACCTATTTATACAGCCAAAAGAGCGTAAAAATAGAAATCTGTACGAAGTAGTCTAATATCTAAGGAATCGTGTAAGTAGATTTTACGCAAATTGTTTCATGAATACCGAGAACTCTAAAGCGGCGGTATAATTCTATAGTCTGACAAGATGAAGTGAACCTCAAAGTGAACAGACGTAAAATTGTACTTTGAATATATCATAAAATATCACATTTTCTATAGGCTTTATACCGCTAAAACTAGCATAAATATCTGTACTGCATAGTCGAGTCTCTAAGCACTCCAAGCAATTTCTGAATTGATATTGCGCAAATAGCCCAAATATTTTCTGAATATTATACGCTAGTAATTCTATAGCTTGGCACTGATTGTAAACGCGCATAATCTATCTAGAATAATTATGTTTCTGAATTGAGCTTAAATTCAGTTGGGTTTTCCAGGCTTTTGCTACAATAATGCTAGCAATGCTTTATACCGCTAAAAGAGTGCAAACGTCAGTACAGCATAGTCGAATTATATTTGTCAATCGTATGGCTGTTCCTTGCGCAAGTTTCTGAAGTGATTTTTTGCCAAGACGTGGTGTCACGCACAGCACATGGTGTTGATGCCAGGCTTCGGCAGCGCTCTCCTTGCGATAGTAACTTCTAGTTAGTCTATATGTTTCGGCACGCATTTTTGTCGAATTGTTAGCAACAAAATTAACATTACGTCATTATAAATCTGGACTGTCGAATATCGTAGGATGATGACTTTGAGCGCTCGTATCTTTGGCGCCCCTCATCCAAAACGGACGAAAATACCACCAATCGATTCAGAAAAACAAATCCCTAAACACATTGTTTTACAGATCTCCGTGAGTTTTAACCTTAGTATATTTATTATATCGGTAAACTAATTATATATTCAGTACTTTTGGTCGATTATAACTTCTGTTTTAAAAACCATGTGATTTTCGCTAATATACCGTTTCATAGGGCTTTAAAAACAGTACCTACTGACCAACTTTCAACGAAAACCAATAAAAATTGACAAAGTTACGGCGAAATTTGAAATCTTAGCGTGCGGCCAAACTGGACTTTCAGACAAAAACAACCGGAAGAGGCCCAAAGACCATGTTGCTATGTTTTTTTTTACTATATATGGTTTGCCCAGTCCCAGTGAACTATAAGTATACTGGAACGCTAACTCAGGGGAGGGGAATTGAAGCCGTGCTTTGTAGGTAGTGCCAGTCCCTTTTAACATATTTTTTTCAAAAAATACACTTTTTATTTTGCTAACTTTTACCCTTTTAATTTCCTTTTATACTTTCACTATTTATCTTTGACTACACTAGAACAATTAAACTTTTTACTCAAGTACTTACAATGAACAAAGGTCGTTCAGTTTCTGAAATATTACTGGAAAAAAACAAAATTTGTCAAAAAACCGCGCGAAAATGTTTGGTTTTTCTGAGTTATGAGACTTTCCAAAAAGAGTTAAGAGATTTTATGATACAATTTATATAGAAAAATATAAGATACATTAAAAAATTGCTTTTCAAGCATGCAGTAACTTATTTTTGACAGTTAAAATAAGGATTATATAAGCTAGCTCAGCCGTCATATTCAAAGTGCTCACTGATGGCCAACAAGAAGGCGCGAAGACAAAAATAGCACCACTTGAAAATCGTCAATTTGTTTATGTTTTAGAAGGGCTAAAGCAAGGACTAAAAGCTCAAGATAAAAAGCAATACCTGGAGTATAGTGCAAAATCAATTTGGGGGCTGCCGAAGTGTTTTCTAGGAATTTTTTCTGAGTTAAAGAGCAATGTTTGCTTCGGCACGTTCAAACATTTGGCATTTTTTTTCCATATACGATAACGATCCCCCTCATTTTTGCTGCAGATAGATGTAAAACAGTCAAAACTAATCGGAAAACCACATTTGAATCCCAAACATTGAAGTCTTCTGATGTAAAAAGTATTTTTCTTGCAAATTTTCGCTCAAAAACAAACTTTTGACAGAATTTTTCTCACTCCTCGGAACTCTCCTCAGTCCTTTTGAAAGTTCAAATTCCCGCGCATTGGCTTCAACGAATAATAGGACTTGATCATAGGAGTTAGCGTTCCAGTTTACTTATAGTTCACTGGCCCAACCTCGTACCCAGGCGCTTTGGCTTGCTACACGGTTACGTCACGAGCGCGCGGATATTACTTTCATTGATTGTTGTTTTTTATTCTGTTTTGTTTACTGTGAACAACTATATTTTGGGTTTTCATCATGCATATAATTAGAGACAATAGTACATAAAACCTGTTTCTCATATATCATAATTAATCGACGATAATCGCAAATGCATTTCCGTGCTTGTGACTTCTGTCAAGCTCGTGTAAGAATGTATGCCAAGTATGTTACAATCACACTCAGAAAAATATTTGCCGAATGACCTATAGCTGTAGCACTGTCAAAATGTGTTAATTACGAAAAAGCCTATATCATTACCCCAGCGACTAAACGCTCAATAGAGCGTCTTGTTTAGTAATAAATATGCTTTTACTTGCCACAAAATGTTGCACGAAGACAGACGGAATTACTAAGCACATTTTTTGTTCATATTACAAGTAAAACCGTTGAAATTACGACTGGTAGTTTTAACCATGTTTGATGTTTTCAAGTGTCCCAGTCTTTCAAGTGCTTTTTTGTTTTAAATGTAGTGTCATGTTTATAGCACTAATATTTTCCCTTTAAATGGTCTTTTCGTGTGCTTCGAGATTTCCTATCTTCGATAAAATTTTAACGTTAACTTTTGTCTTTGCATTTCAGATGATTGTAATGTATTTCTAAGAGTTTAACGACATTAGGACTGCTTTGCCTGCATTTTTATAATACTTTTCAGTTTTCAACGTGAACTATAGCAACATTTCGATTTTTCGGAAGCCATATGTTGTTTACAATTTGAAAATATCTAAAGTTTTGGCAAAACTTCGCTTGTAATTTCCCTTGACAACATGACTTTTATACGGCCTATTATAAGATATTTCTGAAACTCACAAGCTGTATATTTTTAAAGAAAGTTTTGCTCGGTTGTTCGCAATAGAGAATGAAATGGTTAGGAACACTCAGCTTTCGGTTTTGTTCTTTGTTTTTGTTTGCATTTGTGCACGTTCACGGATATTGAATATATTGTATTTTTATGAATTGACCAATACAAAAATTTGGGGTTATAATCCACAAACCGTGAATGTTTCTGAAATACAAGGTACAATTCAACATAAATAGCATTAAATTCATAGCTGCTTGTTGTTTGACGAGTTTCCTAACCATGCATGTTACATGTATATCTTTAATAAGTTAACCATATTCGCAAACAATAAAAAAAAAATCCGCAAGCGAAACGTACTAAGGCCGAAGGTTGAAGGAAAGTATTTAAACGCCCATGCAGCTCATGCATGCTTTGAAATTTTGTTTCAATCTTCCAATTTTACTTGCAGTCTGCATGTAATTAGAGTAGGAGTGTATACTAAAACAATTAGACAACTCAGCCTCGTTGTCTAATTGTTAAACGGTCGACAGACTGTATGCCATACGTGACCACTTGCACTAATTGTCTTTTTTCATAGGTTTGAAGAATCGTTTATTACAATTCACATAAAAGGTGCAACGCAACATTTATGGATAGGCATGAACAACAAACATGGTTATAATAGGTACTTCTGGATTGATAATGCAGCTTCCAATTATTTCAAGTGGAATACACAGGAACCGAAGTGGGGTTGGAGTAGATGTGTCGAAATCGTTCCTTATCGTTGGGCTGCTGGTCGATGGAATTCTGTGTATTGTTCTAAATTAAATGGATACATTTGCAAAAAAGGTTTGTTCCCACAGAAATACATCAATATAAAAGTTATATCACTCTCTCGCAAAGGCCTGTTCGGTGTTTATTTTTTTCTTAGAGGGCGAGGGTTCTCGACCATTGAAAACGCATGCTTGCACGAGAAGGCGAATATGGGAAGAAAAGCTCCCCCTATACCTTCTATCACTCTTGTGAATAGCATGAGATGCTTCGTCACGCCTTTCCGAAATTACATGTAATATTGTACAAATGATCAGTACCATCCTCCCCAAAGGAAACAGAATAGAGTCTATACCAACAGAAATACCCGAGACTAGCAAAAATACTAAAAAACAATCCTCCGGGAAGGAATAAGCTGTATATTATTAATGTAATAATGAATGCGCACTTTCCTCATTAAGCCTTCTCGAATTCTATGAGTAAAATATTATGTCAAGGCTTGATAACTGAGAGATAGAACGGCGCTTGTCCCGAGGTTGAAATCTTTATATTATAAGAATAGACGCCATAAACTTTCTCCATCTTTTTCGGAAACTTGTAATAGTTCGCTTATTCTGAAATATTTTCTTAAACCATGCAGTAAATGCACTATTATAGGGATTTTCAATTGATTGATCTTGGTTGATTTTCAAAATATATTCTTCATTTCCGGTTATATCGAGTCATGTAATTACACCACCGTAAAATTATTAAGTCAACGGCTAAAGACTAAAGTAGACTTTGGAATAAACCAGGATGGCACCCAATGTCAAGTAGAGTTACGTCATGTGCAAACGAAGAATTGCTTTTGACGGATGATGAATGAACGTTTAACTTTATTGGTCATGAAATTACA
The DNA here is from genome assembly GCA_016169945.1 of Trachythela sp. YZ-2020. NCBI lineage: Eukaryota > Metazoa > Cnidaria > Anthozoa > Malacalcyonacea > Clavulariidae > Trachythela > Trachythela sp. YZ-2020. The sequence goes on from JADLSH010000385.1 coordinate 1,899,170, forward strand.
CATCTTTTAGGAGAATATATTAAATGTAATACCGTTGTATGTATGCCATCGCGTATTCATTTAAACTAAAGAACTTGGTGCATGGTATTAAGTTTAATTCCAATTATTAATTTTTCTGATAAAGTTTTATGTTGATGAAATCGCCAATATGTAATAACAATCGGTTAAAGCGCCATCTAATGACCAGGTCGTTTTGATAAAAACCACCAAATGCACTGTGTTAGAAAAATGATGACTATTGCGATTAGAACTACTTATTACATCTTCTGCTGCCGAAATAAGGAATGAGAAAATCCCGAGTTATTAGCTTTTTGAAATACCTAGTTGATTTGTATGTATATATATATCTATTTGCATGTTTCTTGTTTAATTTTTTCTCTAGTTTATAGTTGTGATTCAAGTAGCCAATTGTAAGTTACCTTAATAAATGAGATTTACAATTGTATATATATAATTTGCTCTAACTATATATGTTGTCGAGCACTCTTTGCGTTTCGTAGACCTAAACCTACACGTATATATATATATATATATATATATATATATATATATTGTACAAATGATATATATATATATATAGCAAGAAAAACATTTAATAAAGTTTCCATTATTATTATATATAGGTTGTATTATAGCTAGTATTACCGGAAAAATATAGTGGGAAGTATTTTTAGGGCAACCCGTATAAAAAACAACCTTGATAAGTATTTATAAAAATACTAATAAACTAATGACATTTAAATTCTATATTTCCAGCTGCTTCAGATACATCAGTGACGCCAACGCCTACACCTACACCTAAAGGTAAACGTTTTGAACCATAAGAATAACTACCAGAATATAGTAGAATAGCTTCTCAAAAGACTACTCTTATGTTACGACCATTGATTCAATAACTACTTAAGCTTATATTAATAACTCGTTATTTAACAATTATTGAGTAAGGTTGAGCATGGTATGCAGAATTATCAGAGCTGAAGCTGAAAGCTGAGGCGGATAACACAAACAGAGGCCTTGATAATTCTTCACATCATGCGAAAACCGAATTCAATATTGTTTTATTATTTATTTAAAGATATAAAAGACATCCGCACCTGTTGGTTAAATTCTTCAAAAAATGACGAGTTCTTGTGTTGCACAAATATGAGATGCATGGAAATGCATGCTCTTTTCTTTCAAATATACGTTTAAAATAATTCAAAGCTTTTCGTCGCTGTTTTGTTTTTTATTTAGTCTATATTGTTTATATAAGTACTATTTAAAGTGCGCAGCACGAGTGTTTTATATCTGATAAAGCACGAACTGCGAGTGTTTTAAATGGCTTAAAAAACGACCCATCTTATGAGTTCATTGGCGAAGTAATTTTAAAAATAAACATTTTCTAAGCCGATAAAATCAAAGCTAAAGTTTATGTAAATTAACATGATTTTTTATGACATATAAAACCACTGACACGGTAGTGATTTCCTTTGTCTTTTCCTCATGAATTATTATTTAAATTCTTTTGAAAGTCTGTGAACGGCCGAAAAACGTGCGGTATTATTTTTCATATCACACGTTTGACGTGAAATCGTGTGATATGATGTAACAACTCCATATTTGGCAGCCATTGGGTTGATATGACAATTTTACCCACAGGTATGGCTGTTAGCCGATCAGAAATATGAATTATTTTAAATGAGCAATAATATTCATTGCTAGCCAATTGTTCCAGTGGTGCGTGCTTATATACTCACGTGCAGGCGATTTATACATTGCCTTACATAGTAAAAATCTAGGGCAAAATGGTTTTATCTGAAAACGTTTTAATTACGTACCTATTGCACTATACGAACAGAAGTTCAAGCTCCCTAAACTTTGAATGCATGTCCACTTTCAGCCTTGTACCCAGGGCTTTTTGCTTCCGCGGTTGGATGGTCAGCGAAAATAGCCCTGGCTTCGGCTGGTCACATGACACCTTGAATTTTGGGGTGTTTAGTATTTAAGAAATAGAAAACATTTTCCGTCACGCGTGGGAGTTTGGGAGAACGAGAAATAATCAGTGGGAAAACGAGCCCGTAGGGCGAGTTTTTCCACGTTATTTCTCGTTCTCCCAAATTCCCACAAGTGTTCCTATAAGTGTATAGAAACACAGGAAAAAATATTTTCTATTTCTTTTATAATATAACTCAAAAGACATTTTTTTAAACTCGATTAATAATTTACAAATTCTCATTACGTACGCATGCTGACCTTTGCTCGTCAATTTCGCTGCAAGAAAACAACTCTGTTTGAAAATTAACTGTCAAAAATGCGTAAAAGCATTAAAATTGTTTTTAAATAGTATTCAAAGTTTTATAATTCGAATTAAATTTGTATTTTTTATGATTTTAAATTTTGGCGGGAAAATTTCCGTGTTTCTATACAGTTATAGAAACACGCTTCTCGACCAATCAGCACGCGCGTACTATAAATGTTATATTATAATATAATTTATGAGGACCGCTGATAAATCATTTCATCTTGTTCATATAAATTTATTTGACCCTCGACCTCGTGAAGTTATTTGACAATAGCATAGTTCACACTTGGCTGACATTGACTTAGCTAACAATAGCAAAAGTCGCAATAAATACACTAGTAAATACTTTGAAATCTTAGTAATTCACATTATTAACCGTCTATTTGCCTTTGAAATCATATAAGAACATTTACAGCTAAATATACCGCCCATGAGCCGGCGACATATTTATTAGTGATTGTATTCAATAATAGCACGCAAAATCTTCTTCGTGTACTATGCACAGAATTTTGTGCAAAGTAGATGAGAAATCCGAAATATCACCATCAAATTCTACTTAAAATTATATATAAAGATACCCTAGTCTGCCCTTTTTAATAAAAAATCCTAACTCCGTATTAGGACTTCAATATCCTTAATAGACATTTCTCATATAAACCGATTTCCGAAAAAGACATGTGCACAGTAGATGGAAAATCTGAAATACTCTTATAGTTATATTCATTTTAAAATGCAAAAAATTGAAATCGCTCCTTGTTTATTTGAATTTAAATGGAATAAATTATTAGCATCCGAATAATTTTCGCTCGAAGACTAACCAATCAGGTTGCAGAACTAACCAGCCGAAGCCAGAGCTATTGTCGCTGAGTCGACCACCGCGGAAGCAAAAAGCCCTGGGCTTTCATATTTGCAAATGTATGCGCCTTATATTGGAAAACCTTTTATTTACTTATGTTATACGCACAAATGAAAAATTCGACATGGAGCTCCCCTATATTTTCATATGACACAAATGAAAAACAAACTGCTATTTCCCCCTATTTATCCATTTTCCGCCAAACAGATAGAAAAATTAACACAAGAAAACGAAAAAGGGGTCAATGATGCATAATATGGCTAATTTCAAAATAGGACCTCCTTAAAATTTTGTATAATTATTTGTGAAAAATATTTATATATTACTAGACAAAGGTTGCTTAATCCGATTACGAAACCAAAACGATATTCGTCCTTCAGTAATATGCAAAAATACTTTAGCTTAAAAGGAATAATCAGAGCATTTATTTTTTGTTAGCATCCAACTGTGGAATCGGTTATAAAAGTTATGATAAATCCTGCTTCAAATTTGTCAACAGTAAGAAAACTTTCGATGATGCCAGAAAAGTCTGTCAAAAGGATGGTGGAGATTTAATGACCGTTGATGATCAATTCAAACAAGGTAAATTAATTTTCTTTATCTGATAGAGTAACATTTACCTTAATCTACATGGTTATTGTTCCTGTATATCTCCTGTGGCTCTGCGTAATATTGTTAATGTAAAATTTTCGTAGTGTAATAGTCTTACAACACTCAAAAGACCTTTGCGTATAAGAGCACAATTCGTTAACATCAGGTCCAAAACAAAAGCTGGAGTCTTGCTGGTCCAGCCATAGGCAGCCCAAAAATTGGTGTAGAATGCTCTAAATGTCGATATGTGGCAAAAGTCGCCCCATTCCACCTAACTTTGTCGCGCGCCGCATGCGCCGTCCATATTGAATTGCATTGAATAGCAAAAAAAAACATTAAAAATACTTCCTTATACCTTTTGTAGTCATACATAAGTGCTCTGCCTTTGTAACGCGTGGGGCTGTCCCACTGATCTCAGACCAGTGGACGGTCCAGGCGACGTGTCAATAGTCGCAAGCGGAAATTATTCCCCCCGGAGAAAAGCCCCTAGGCTCTTATCCCCGAAAACTCCCCCTCTATATTAACCCCCTCTCTATTAAATAAATGCCTAAAATAAATAACTCCCTCCCCCGAGTGGGAAGCGCACCATGTTTTATTACTATTCAATGCAATTCAACATGGACGGCGCATGCGGCGCGCGACAAAGTTAAGTAGAATGGGGCGAGTTTTGCCACAGATCGACATTTAGAGCATTCTACACCAATTTTTGGGCAGCCTATGGTCCAGCTGGTCCTGAAAAATGCGAGTCTGAGAACATGGCTAATTGCGTTGATAATTGATAATTTTGATGAAGCTCATTTGTGGGTTTTGCATGCACCGTCAATAAATAATTGTAATTTAGGTACAGTGTTGTCTGTTTCGTATCATTTGGACCAATATTATGTATCCAGTGTAATGCTCAATGTAATTCATAGGCAATACCTTGTCAGTAAATCATCTGGATCTCCATTTATGATAAAGCAAAATGAATACATGCTGTATTATTTACAAATTATAAGGGAAGCACGGGTGGCAGATGCGGTTAGCGCGCTGCCCCTTACCTCTGAGTTAAGCTGGCTATATAGCATTTCGAGAGCAGGGATGTATACTCAGGTTGGGTAACGTCAGTGTGCTTGATAAACTCATGTAAGTTGAGATTGGTTGGTTCTCTTCTGTGCTTCGAGGGTTTTTCTCCGGGTACTCCGGTTTTCCTCCGTCGCTAAAAACTAACCCTTAGGCACTAACCTTAGGCACTAACCACTAACTAACCTTCGGAACCTTTGTCTATTGGGTTGCAAAACCCTGTTAAAGCTTTCCGTCTACCTCAGAGTAGTAAACACAATAAACAAAATATATTTAGACTCTTCAGGATATTTAGCATTAGGTAAGTTCAGTGATGTTTCTTCCTGAACGTCAAAATTGTAATCGACGTTGCTCTTGCCAAACTGGAGAAACTGCGGATGGGGGGCAAACAGTTCTGCCTGTAGTAATATATGTAATGCTCTGCCACAAAAAGATCCAGATTCCATTGAGTATTAGAAATAGAATACTTTATATATTTGAAAACGTCAGAACGTAGGAACATTTCGGTATATCTCAGATCCTCGTCCTTTGAGGACTGAAACGGACTGTTCTCAATAACTTATATAAACGAAACGAATATATTTTTTCGATTTTTTATTCCTGCAGCTTATCTTATCTATATGTTGGAAAAATATATTGGCAATGTATGGATTGGTTTTCATCACGAACCATATTCCGTATTCAAGTTTGTCGATCACATTTCTGCAGCACACACATATTGGGGACCTGGTCAACCAAGCCGTCAACTTAGTCAACGCTCTTGTACTCAAGCAAATGTAACTGGATCTAACTTCGGTGTTTGGGATGACATGGACTGCGGCACAACTAATCCATTTATTTGTGAAATTTACAAAGGTAATTTTTAAATATCTTTTATTGTTTGTGTGTTTAATGCTATTGATTCGGATCTGCGAATCGGATCTGCGATTCGGATCTGCGATTCGGATCTGCGATTCGGATCTGCGATTCGGATCTGCGATTTGTGTGTTTAATGCTATTGATTCGGACCTATTTCCGAGGTCGGAGTGCAGCAACTAAGCCGAAAGTCTCTTTTTGGTACGTATTGTATTAGTTTTAAATTTTCTCCTTGATGCATTTTTATTTGATCATGTCAAAACCATACTTCCTCTTTTTCATATCATTTTACCCAGTTAAGCTTCTCATGAAATTTGAAAGCATTACAATAAAATGTTAAAATGTTGTATTGTGTCATGAGATTTAAACACATTTTGTGATTGGTTCCCGTACACAAAAGTGGAGTATTTGTGACTCGTTCTTTAGAAAATTATTTTGTTTTATTATTTGTCATTGTTTTATAATGAACCAATCACAGAACCTGTTCCTGGTTTCATGCCGATCTGGTTTAACTGCCCGGAATATTGAAGATATTATGCAGAACTATAACGCTCAGTCAAGAAAAATAATGTGTATAGACCATTTGCAGGATTACTGCAGCGTAGCATTATTTAACAATTATTCGCCGAAGGCGAGGTGAATATCGGTGAATAAAAACCGAGACAGAGAAATGCACATTTCAAAAATATTTTAATTTAATATTTACGATAAAAGCGGCTTAAAACGCTTTAGGTGATTATCGCGTATTAATCCGAGGTAGCGCAACCAATCAGCATTGAGAATTTTCAATAATCACCTACAATCAGTGACATAATTATTGGACCGATTATTGGACCCCCTTTTCAATGTTGTTAGTCTAACATGCATTTTCTATGTTACATGCTATTGTCTTGTATTAGGCTGCCGATGCTTTTCCAGCAGATAAAGCAACATTGAAGCGGGGGAAGTGGGGTTTACCAGTGAATTTTGCACAATTGTGTACAAAAATACCCTTTCTATACAAGTGTCCCAAATTTCAATGTCACTGATTGTATGTAATTTTACTAAACACGCATAGCCTAGACTTCATTATTTTAATAACAGACAGAAACGTCAAACAGTAGGTAAGACTAAATAAATGTATTTTTTTCCAAATAATCACCTATGTAATTTTACTAAAACAATTATTCACCTCATGCTCGGTGAATATCGGTGAATAATTCACCGATATTCACCTCGCCTTCGGCGAAGAATTGTTAATCAAAAGAAATAAAAAAATGAAGTCAAGGCTATGCTTGTATCATGTTGCATGTGCTCCAGTAATTCTGCAACTGGTCTGTATTTTGGGATAGTCTTCAACAGTTAGGAAGTCGATGGGTTAGGCAGAATTTCTATGCATTTTATCTTTTAACCAACTAAACAAATATATATATAACTCGTATCGATAAGTAAAGTATATCATGTTTACCTAAATCATTTAATACTTATCCTTATGTGTGAAATTGTTATCTTTTCTAGGAGAACCAAAAGTCACCATTCCACGTAAGTATATTTTATTTTGTACATTATCACTCCAAATTTGTCACTCAAATTTAGGAGAATATATTTTCGTTATAGGATATTTTCGCTAATTTTCATTGAAACTTTAAAGGTGACTTATCTTCCTGAAGCTTTAAAATGAATACACAAATTTTCAGTCATTGATTCTTTCAACAAAAATTGGTTTTGATGAGAGCATAGATTTATTTAAAGAATATCGCGTGCTTGCTTTTTGGTTTCTCGACTTCGCATTTTAATGACGTCATCGGTAAGAAGTCATCATCATTTTGCAACATTCATCTATTTCATCTTTGTTTCATTCTAATAACATCATTTTTAGTGCAAAGTTTGACTTTGCACTTAAGAAATGACGGGAAAAATTCAAGCGAGCGAGATATAGTGTAAACAATCCGGGGGGAACTAGCTTGTTTGCTACGAATGCTGGGGGGGGAGCATGCAGGTGTGGTGAAATAAAATTCCACTCTTAGTTACTTTTATAACATTAAGATTTATATGATTTTAGTTAAAGTCGCGATCTTCGCCACAAACAAGCATTTGTGCAGTTGGCGAACGTCCGCAGAGAATATTAATTGTGTTGGATTTTTCCAGCGACTTAGCAACAGCAGCTTTTAACCGAGTTTTGTGTGTTTTGGTGTGCATGCTTCCTGGCATAAACTCATAAAGACTGCTCTACAGTGTATGGATATATATCAATGAAAAAGTTTGCTACAAACAATACAATGTACAAAGCGGTCATACTGTATTTCCTATATTTATTTGGTCTGTTCATGCAGCGGGTTTCCGCTTGCTACAAAGGTAGGCTCTTTATGTAACCCTACACGAAATGTATAATTTAACCCCAACCCTAACCCCAATCCTAACCCCAACCCTAACCCTAATCCTATATGTAATCACAGACATAACTCGTTGCGAGTGCGATATGAAATAGGCTATGAAATAATGATATTTTGTTCTAAGGATTGAAGCAAAATAAACAATAATGAATAACATCCGTCTATCCGAAGCATGCATTTATAACTCGCTGGTGCTGCTCCCTCGTAAGTGCAACTTCAAGTATACCTTATCAATGAAAAAACACATTTTGTGAAAATTAGTTCCCACTGAAAGTACGTTGGTATTTATGGAAGGTAAAAAATCATAGCTCATGCAATGCAGTCTGGCAACTTTGCGCTATCCTTGCATGGGATCTCTGAGTTGTAATATATCAAATAACATTGTTTTGCAGATTTCCGAGTGCTCGGTGTGTATGTTTAATAGTGTGTTTGTTGCATCATGTCCTACTGCATGATAATTAATTATTTATAACTGTTTTGTTTTGTAGAAACACCACGTTTATTTGTTTGGTAATGTTGTTTATTCATAAACCCGGATCGCCATCAGTGTAAAATAATATTGGTTTTCCACTGAAGCAAATAAATAAACGTGGTGGTTAACTTTTATCTTGGCAGTTTTAGTCATTATTTTAGATAATTTCTATGGGATAGTATTCCCCTGCCTATTTAATAAAATTCTATGGAATGGTTTAACGTTATTATTAAAGTTCAAAGTAAATAGATTCTTCTTCTCCTTGTAGTAAACGGGAGCTGTCCGGATGGTTGGAAATATTATAATAAGCACTGCTACAAGCATTTCTCCATATCACGGCCTTGGGCTGCGGCTCAGTATTCTTGTGCTGGCTATGGTGCAGATTTAGTCAGCATTCACGACGACAGAGAGCAAGATTTCTTGATCTATTATTATCAACACAAACATCCAATTTCCATTTGGACAGGTTTGTTCAAAGTTAATTTATATTAGTCAAAATATCTCTTCGTAATGCTTACAACATGGGCGACTATATGTTGTACTGAATATACAATCACGAGCCGAAGGCGAATGATTATACAGAGTGTATAAAAAAAGGGTAATATAATTTTGGATTGTAATCATGCGTTAGGTATAAGGTATATAGCTTTATCTTTTCCGTATCAATGAAGATCAAGTCTTTAGCTGTTAAATGATGTCTTACTTGTACATTGCGAACAAATAAGAGACGTACAATTAGAAATTACCGATTGACCACCTCTGTGTTTAAGAGTATTCTTCGGACTTCCGAATATTTGCGACGCTCTGCAAAGACGTCACACATTAGTATACAAATAATTAATGTATGCGAATATATTAATATTATTCATTCTGTGGCGAGCTCGGGCATGTTTGGGAAGACGAACTGAGGAACAAATAATTTTGCTGACCTATATATACACTTTTACAACAATTAGGCCTAACCCTTAGGCCTTAGCTGTCGAGCACGTGTATCATGAGCCTCTGGCTCGGGTGAATTGGGCAACCACACCCTGTGTAGTCGACATTAAATAAATCATTATCATTATAAGGGTTAATTCCTGCTTCCGACAAACTTTAATTTTAGCAAACTAAATCGAATTTCGGTCATAGGATTTGCAGACATAGAATCTTGCTGTACATTTTGTACTTAGCGGTTTAGTTCTCTGTGTAAAATACATTCTCAATTAATCACCTTTCTCTACAATATACCGGGTGGCGCAAAAAAAAGTATAACTGTTTGATTACATATAGCTCAAAGACCATAAGCAGTAGAACCCAAAATCGAGTTTCATTGCATCCAGCGATGTCTAACTTAAATTTTGGTATATTCGACAGGCATTTTCGTCCAAGATTGACTGAGATATGAGTGTTTAAACTTTTGTTAGCAAATTTGAAACGGTCACAAATTAGCTAAAAACGGCCTATTAAACTGATTTTATACCGCATCACCATTATAATTTTAAAGGGTTTTTTAACAAACGTAGTTGAAGTGCAAATTGCATCTTCCTTGTAACAGAGATGCTTTCTCGTTTTTGTTTGCTGTTCGGCAACAGAAAAATTAAGCTGCAAGGCAAGGTTGATTAAAAGTTTCCTTCTAAATTTTAATTCGACGTCCCAAGGGAATTAACTGAATTCTAAAATGCGAATGTCGCCTCGTGTGCTTCTAAGTAATAATTATGCCTCGTTTAACGAAGGACCAAAGAGTTTGGGTTTCTTTGGAATATGGAAGGGTAAATAATGCTCAAGAAGTTAGACGGCGATGGGCCGGTCGTTGGGATAACGTCCCTGCCCCTACTGTACGAACAGTGCTAAGAACCTTTCAAAAGTTTGTGCGAGAGGGAACATGTCTCAATCTTAACCAAGGAAGAAGTGGTCGACGAAGAACCGCAAGAACGGCTGCAAACATAGAATTAGTTCGATAATCACTATTAGAAAATGGCCAAAGATCATCAAGGCGAAATGGTTTGGGATTGAGCCGTCGCACATTCCAGCGAATTGTTAAACTGGATATCAAATTTCATCCATACGTACTGATACGCAGGCAAAAGCTGCGTGAAGGCGATCCAGCACAACGATTAGCTTTTTGCCACCGACTTGTAAATACCGTAGAAGGGAGACCAGATTTTCTTGATCACTTAATAGTATCAGATGAAGCAGTGTTCAGCTTAAATTCTGAAGTAAACACAAGGAACACAAGAATGTATGCGGCTTATGGCAATGGGCACCCGCCTGATCATTATGTGGAATTTCTTCAAGGTTCAAACCAAATCATGGTGTGGGTTGGTTTAACCAGAGCAGGCAATGTCTTAGGTCCACATTTTGTTGAAAGAAACCTCGATACCAGAGAGTACTTGCGCATCATACGGTATAACGTTATACAGCGAGACTTTCGCACCCAAAATATCAATAGGCATGACATGTGGTGGCAGCAAGACGGTGCGTCTTGTCATATACCAGCCATGCAACGATGCGATACCTTAGAGGCCAATTTCCTGGGCGAGTGATGAGTAAACGGGGCGATTGGCCTTGGCCACCTCGTTCTCCAGACCTAACAGTATGCGATTTTTTTCTTTGGGGCTACCTAAAACATAAAATTTGGGATGTGCCACATAATGAGCAACCAACCAATTTGGGAGAGCTTCGTGAAGCAATTGTTGCAGCATGCCGAAACCTGGAGCAGCAGATGATTCAAGATGCATTCGATTCTATGATTTCACGGGCAAGACGCTGCATTCTTGCTCGGGGACATGCATTTCCTAACGAATAGACGTTTATTTTACACGATCCGAACATGGAGTATTTGACGGTGCATCTCTTGGTGCAATATATGTCGTTAATGTTGTATTAATATTTTTAAAATATGCTAATTTTTAGCTAATTTGTGACCGTTTCAAAATTGTTAACAAAAGTTTAAACTCTTATATCTCAGTTAATCTTGGACGAATATGCCTGTCAAATATACCAAAATTTAAGTTAGATATCGCTGGATGCAATGAAACTCGATTTATGGTTCTACTGCTTATGGTTTCTGAGTTACAAGTAATCAAACAGTTGTACTTTTTTTTGCGCCACCCGGTATAAGCGTTCCCTGACTAATAAAAAAGCTTCCCAATAAAGAAGGGCTTTTAGAGTTTATAGGTATAAATATGCACTAACGTTGCTAAGGTCTTTGCTAATAGTAAAAGCTTGATAAATAATTGCCAAGCGATTTAGTACAAGTTAACACTTCTGGCTAAGTCTAGAACACAATTCCACGCGTTGCTATGTGTTGTTAGGTGAAAGTAATTAGGGATTAAGTCTAGCAGCGAATTTACATAGTACATTTTGTACTAAGCGGTGTAGTGAACCCCCTGCTTGTAAGACCCCTTTGGGCCCCTTGAAATGGGCCTTTATGTTATTTTAGTGTAAGCGCTAGCAGTTCCAGATTAATCATATGTGAATAAGCGGCATAAACCTCGCAAGTCTCCCGCTTGCGAGGGCCCCGTTCTCTCTTATTGTGTAGTATTTGTTCCTTACAGAAAACATTTGGCTTCAGGAAGAGCACGACTCAAAAAGTACAGGCAGCGGGGCCCCCAAAAGCACGAGCGAAAAACACGGCGGCCCAAAAACTGCCGGAACCCCCAAACGCAAGAACTTAAAATTCCTAATAGAGCACTAGGCCAAAGAAACGCTGGGGGGAGCGATCAAATGGGGGGCGGATTCAGCGGGGACGGAATTAGAGAACTTAAGTATATAGGATAGCAACGCGATGACGACAGCCAAAACAAACTCTTTCAAATGAATGATAGTAAAGGCAGTTTGTCGTGTATCATCAATTGTATGAATTTAATACATTTTAAGAAGTTGAAGACATGGGCTTTATGGTTGAGAAGAGTTCTGAGAACCAATTTGAAGTAGCACTTGTTGCGGCTTCAATTGCAGGCGTTGTATACAAGACGTGAAAATCTGTTAATTGCCGTTGTAAACAGAGCGAGGACCAAGCAAGCGCCTTTCACCTCTGAGTCTTGAGTTCGATTCTCGTTGAGGACACTCATCACACTCATGTGAAAAGAGTGAGTCAACGCTCTGTCGAAAGTCGTGGGTTTTCTCCGGGCACTCCGGTTTCCTCCCACAGGGAAAGTTGACTGGGTGGGTTAGGATAGACAGATTAGGAAAGTAATATCACAATTGTAAAAATAAATAATGTAGGTACATGATATAGGTAAGCTAGATACTTGATGTAATCGGTCACTGAAAAGCCCCAATGGGGAGTGAGCTGAATAATGTATGTATGTATGTATGTCTAAAACCGCCGTGGGACACTAATTATTCATTTCTTTTCATCGAATCATTGTATTAATAGCCGTCGTCGTCGCGTTGCCGTCCTACATGCTTAAGTTCTCTAATGTGGCACAACCCACGGTTTGACCATTTACAGAATTACTGGAGCATATCATTACTCACGCATTGCCTCGACTTCATTCTTTTGAAAACAGACAGAAACTTTTAGCATAACGTAAGACTGACTAAAATTCAAAAGAAATCAAAGAATGAAGATCGACGAGGATATGCCTATATAATGCAACGTGCGCTCCAGTAATTCTGCAAATGGTCTACAAGGACGCAGATTTTAATAACTGAACATGACCCAAACAATTTAATTTTTGAACAAATTTAACGCCTATATTTTATCATTTCAACAAAAACAACCCCTTTAAACTGCGTCAAAATCTCAAAAAATCATTACTGAGCTGTAAAAAGACTGTATACTTAATTACAGAAATTGGGAAAAACCATATCAAATTATTTGCTGCGACCACTTACCTATAACTCACCGAACTAAGCCCCGATGTTCGGAAAGAAGCCATAAAATGCAACTGCGACTGCGATCTACAAAAATTTTGAGTCAACCGCTTCTTAAAACGCAGGAAATGGAGTTTCCGGGGTTCTAATTTTAAAATTTTCCCGGGCGAGGATGCCCCCAGAACCCCCTACTTATGCGTGACCCAAAAGCCAAAGTGACATTTTAGGCTTGATCCTCCCGTGTAAAGCCATTTTATTGGGATCAAAGTGGGGAGGGGAGTGTGGGGCCCCCTTCTAGCCCAGATCTCCCGGGCCCCTTTATGGTAGCCAGTCCGCCCCTGGCAGTGAGTCATTAAACGGACTGTTGATCCACCCAAACATGTTGAACTCCCCAGGCATGCCTGAGCTAGCCAGACAAGTATAAGCAAACAGATATTAGTTGTGATATTGTGGGTTACTCGATTTTGCGAGATAAATAAAAATATTATTTTTATCTTTGTGTATAAGGGTTGTCCTAAACTAAGGCATAAGCACAGCTTGCGGGTAGGAATCAACACACAATAATTTTGTTTTAAAACACATCTTTTTCATTAAGCTTTTTACAAAGTTAGAAAGGTCTGCTGGTCTGCTTGTCATTTTAAGATACTGTATGATATCCTAAGATATTGTATAATATCCTAAGATACTGTATGATATCCTAATATAAGATATTGTATGATATCCTAAGATATTGTATGATATCCTAAGATATTGTATGATATCCTAAGATATTGTATGATATCCTAAGATATTGTATGATATCCTATGATATTGCATGATATCCTAAGATATTGTATGATATCCTAAGATATTGTATGATATTCTTTAGATATTGCATGTATCCTATCATACTGCATGATATCCTATGATATATATATACATTTTAATGACTATATTATGCAGTACGTAAAATTCAGGAAAGTGATGAACTGACAGCCAGGGGCCCAGGGGCATTTGCAAGATTTTAAAGTATAATTATTTATTTACAAAGGTCGCCTTGAGCGGCAACCCTAATAATATTAATTGCTGGACTATTGCCGTCAAGCAGTCCTCCCAAACCATTATAAGAAAATATGATATTTTATCTCCGTCTAGTCTTATTTGTTGTTAAACATTGTTTTCGATGTCATTTGGTACGACAAAGGGTTCTGGTCCGTACCTATCTCTATCATTGTAGTGCATTGTGCACCTGGTCGCACTTTTAATCTGTAGTTACTCGTAGTATTAAATCTATATCGGCAAACTAGTTACAAACATTCGTGGTTGTAACAGAATAATTACAGTGATTTTCGTTATTCATTTGTGTCAAGGGTCATACATGTGACGTTTATCTTTGAAATTTGATTGGCTGCAAAACTCATTAATTGCTCATGAATTTCACAAAATATTAAAATGTCGTGTTTCATCAATTTATACTGAATCTTGAAATCTCAGTAGTCTATAAAATCGGTTTCTTTCTATTTTGATAGTAACATTTATTATGACACACGTGTAGCTGATATTCCTTTTACAGTATGAACGTAAACCCATGCAAGTTATCATCTTGTAATGACTCAACATATCAATCAAAATCAAAAGAGAATGTTAAGATTCTTATTTTTCGAATTCAATTTATAAAAATTCCGACCTCGGAACGCCTGGTCTGGTTGTAACATGACTATCCTCGGAATATTATTTTATACATTTTCAAATTATCTACTTGGTTTTCACAGTATGTATGTCTTTATTGTCAAGGTTTAAATGATCGAGCTGTGGAACGAGGGTACAGATGGATAGATAATAGCCCATTACAGTATGTGAACTGGCAAAATGGAGAACCAAATGATTACACTGGAATTGAAAATTGTGTGGAAATGCAAACCAGGTCTGGGCTGTGGAATGACGTGTCGTGCATACGATATCACCAATACATCTGTAAAAAGAAGATAGGTGAGACTATATATTGTACCACATGCGCTTGGTGAGAGCAAGAGTATGTTGTATAAATACGAAGTCACTCACATCTATAGACTGCGTTACAAGGTGCACTGATGAGCCGTTGAACGGCGAAACATGCATGTCTGCAGATTTGACTATATATATATATATATATATGAGCAATTTCTTCTGATTCTGCTAGCTACACCATAGGGAATGGTCTTTATACAATGTTTAGGGTGAGCCGCATGCACTTGTAGGATGTAGATAGACGTGATTGTCGGTTGGCTTTGAGGTGACATCAGATTGAATAAAGCCATCGACGAGTGTTACGGTCAACTCTAGGACATTTAACGATGTCTCGGAATAGACTAACGTGAATTTAATTGTTGGATATAATGAGTTAATAAATTCGGTGAATGTAACTAGTTTCTCAATTCCTTGTGTCCACAGATCAAATATAACATCCCAGTATCTCCACCATAAGTTAGGCTTTACTTCCCCAGATATTATTGTCAATTTGTGTTATTGGATGGGCGATTTCCATTGGAATTTGAGAGTAGAAGTATTACAGTCGAAGTCGATTTTGAACAGCAGGATCATTTCAGCGGCACACGGATCGATGCAAGACAATCATCAGGCAGTCAAGAGTTTATGGTATTTCCC
This sequence comes from Trachythela sp. YZ-2020, assembly GCA_016169945.1. Taxonomy (NCBI): domain Eukaryota; kingdom Metazoa; phylum Cnidaria; class Anthozoa; order Malacalcyonacea; family Clavulariidae; genus Trachythela; species Trachythela sp. YZ-2020. The sequence goes on from JADLSH010000385.1 coordinate 1,915,084, forward strand.
TAACCTAGCCTTCAACAAATTATAGATAAAGCACGAGCCGAAGCCAAGTGCTTGTAAATCCTATACTGATCCGACGTGTTTCCATTATCGTACTCATCAAACGCATACACAAAATGGTCATATTTCTCGACTATTTTAAAGGTATAAGCTGTTCAACGTGTGAGTCAAGACAAAACCTCTGGTTTACAGACGTTGATTAAACGTTCAAATTCGTTTTTCATGAATTAATGATAAGTTTGACTTATTATACTGCTTGACAAGTGTTCTAATCATTTCAATCTCATCTTCGCCATTTTTTAGAATGTTCCTCAGTTATATCGCTAGATTCTTCGGTGGTAACAGTCACCGATACTTATAATGCCACCAGTATGGGTGCAGATAAAGCCATTTTAACTGATGAAAAAGGCTACGACGCTGCTTGGTGTACTAATAACACATCTGGAACAGCAAAAATCATGGTGAGTAAATCAAATTTCTATTTTCCTCCATATTTTTAATAACACCAATTATGTCACCATCATTAAACAGCATTATTGTCAGGGTATCTTAGTTGCCGATAGGTGCCGTTAGTGATCAAGGGTACTCTGTGTTCTAGTCTTGCAGGCAAAAACCGTAATAACAAATTTGCAAAATATCAGGCAAAACTGACAAATAGCTATGCCTATGGCAAAAATTGGAGAACAGTTATGGCAAAAAAAACCAGGTGACAATAAGGCTAATTAATTATATCAGCAATACACGAATTTGGCAATGACAATTCTAAACAGGCAGACCTTCGGCACCAGAATACACTCTATATAGTTTTCTAAATTGCATGCATACAACAAAATGCGAAAATAGATGGACCTCGATGCATCGTTAGCACCAAAAACAGGTGGGAAAAGGACAAATGGGGTAAAAACGTTAGTAGAATGGGTCGGGGGGGAAACATGTGCTTTTATAGTGAACACAAAAGCGATCACGTGATAAAAAATTGGTTACCGTTTGTTATATGCTAGGTTATATGCTAGGTTATAAAGATGCTGTTATGATATTTAAGTGTTTGAAAGGTTTAGCTCCACCATACCTTACCAACAAATTCAAATTGCGATCACAAACACATGATCGTGATACTAGACGGAAAGACAAGCTAGATGTCCCGTTCTATAGAACTGCAATTTCAAAAGTTGTTGGGACACCTGCAGTTTTAGATCATAGGTCAATCTATACACTTGTTACACACATTAATACCCCTTCTCTCCTCCCCTCTCCCCTCTCCCCCAATCAATGTTGTTTTCTCAATTATAATACATTACCGCATCAAATATGACAGTACGTTGGACCATAGTTACGCAACATTGAATAGGGGGCGGGGGGATCGACGTTTGTCAATATAATAAGTATTTGGCACAACTGTCCCAACACATTTGAAATGGATTGTCTGAACACTATACCCCAAATTCTTATTGTATATTTCAAAACACAAGGAATAGGATGTTATGAGAGCGATGTATCTATCTCCATATTCTGCATATAAGACGTAATACATCATGTATTTATTTATTTATTTAAAAATCTTTATACACGGCAACCTTTCAGCTATAAACAGAATAGATAAGTAGTAAAAATAGAAAGCTGCTTTTCAAAGGGCGCGCCGTGTGAAGTTACAATATTAAAAAGTAAAATAGTAAACAAGAAACTAATACAACAACACTCCAATAACATACTAATTAACATGATTTTTGAACTAAATAAACACACGTATATCATTTTCGTTATATTGCCGTTAAGACACTATTTTTATACTCTTTGCTTTGGGAGTTCCAGATTTTTGCGGCGGCATAACTAAAAGATCTTTTCATGGCATTAGTTTTCGGTTTTGATCATTTCAGCACTAAGTTGTTATTCTGAAGAGCCTTTGCAACATTAGTTATAGTTTGCGAAGTACGTCGTTCGTTGAGATTATTGTACAGTCTAGTTCGTGTGAAATGGGAAAAGTTAAATAATTAACAGAATATATAGGTGTTTGGGTATAGCATAGTTAGGGTCAGCTCGTATTATAAGGAAAGTGATGGATATTGACTGAAGCGCTAGATGGAAAAACCTTTTGCTATTAATGGTTACGGGATGTAACTAAATAGCGAATTATACCGGTGTTAACCGTGAGACGAAACATAATAATAATAATGGAAACTTTTATTTACGATCAATGTTTACATACTACAGTAATAAACCTCTCTTTACAGGTAGTTTACCAGTGTAAACTTAAAGGTTAGAATGTTGTACGGATAATAATAATAATAATAATAATAATAATAATAATAATAATAATAATAATAAAGTTAGTGAAACTAACAAGCTAATTGTAGCTGCGGCGAATGTAGTAGCCGATATGCATGGTTGGATATAAAACAAGGAATAACAATTGTACGAAAAAAGAACCCTGTTGGAAAAAGAGAATTAGAAGGATCGATCGACGAAAGATGTAGCACGGTTAGAACCAGGGGCGGACTGAGCGGTCGTGAAATCGGACGCGGATCGAGGCCCGGAGAACTTTAGGGCCCCGAAATTACTGGAAATAGGACAGATCTCCTTTTGCTGAAAATTCACCTGGATTGTAAGCTATGATTCTTGGAACATGATTGGCCCCTTTCGAGTGCAAGCTAGTACGGCCGCTAATTTTGTTAGCAAAAAAAATGGAAAATGACTGGGCGTGGATGAATTCTCCCTTGTTGTATGCGCCAAAGGAAAGTAAAGAAACTTTCTGTTACTTACTAACTTTATAATATTATATACTATATATTTATACAGTCATACATGGGCACGGATTTTATTCCTGGCCGAGGCCCAAAAAGCTGTCAGTCCGTCCCTGGTTAGAACGGATACGAGATAGGCAGTTGGGGGACCTTAATTGGAAGAGAAAACTTACAATAAAATACCACCTTAAAATCAAGAAGATTTCTGTCTGCATGGAAGAACTGAAACAACGAATAGTGGCTCTAAACGCTAGAATCAAGAGATATGAAGCTAGAAATGATCAATATAGACAGAATAGACTTTATCAATCTAACCAGAAACGACTATTTGAAGAACTAGAAGAAAGGATATTGTTTGAAAAACTTTATATTATTAAGAGAAAGAATTGCAATCCAGCTAGATGAATGCTTACAGAAAAATTGAGTACCTGAGTGAATGACAATTGGAGTAACGAATTACAGATCAATAACATGTCTTCCATGATGTGGAAACTACTTACAGGAGCACTATCTGAGAATTTATATGATCATCTAGATAGGAAGAAGCTTTTGCCGATAGAACAAAAAGGGCGCGGAAAAAGATTAAGAGGGACGAAAGACCAATTATTAATCGATAAGATGGTGATAAAGAACTGCAAACGAGACATACGGGACTAGCAATGGCATGGATCGATTATAGAAAAGCATTTAATATGGTACCGCACTCTTGGATATTAAAATGTTTGAAGATGTTTGCGGTGGCAGAGAACACGATCAAATTGATTGAAAACAGTATGAGCCAATGTAGCATAAATCTGAATTTTGGAAACCAGTTTATTGGAAAGGTAAACATCAGAAGAGAAGTGTTCCAGGGAGATAGTTTGTCCCCGCTATTATTTGTACTGACATTAATACCGTTGTCTTTGATCTTACGGAAAGGGAAAGCTGGATATGATCTGGGCGGGAACAAAGGATCCATAAACCATTTATTGTTCATGGATGATATAAAGCTATGTGGGAAGAATGAGAACCACTTAGATTCATTGGTACAAACAGTGAGGATCTTCAGCGAAGATATTAGAATGGAATTTGTCTCAAAATGTGCAGTTCTTGTGATGAAAAGAGGAAAGGAAAAGATCAAAACTAAGGAAAAGATCAAAACTAAGGAAAAGAACAAAACTAAGTATTTTCGAAGAAGCAGAAAAATCTTAAAATCAAAACTAAACAAATCACGTGAATGTGGATAGATTGTATATGAAAAGATCTGAAGGTGGACGAGGATTGATCTCAGTACATGAGCAAGTGCTCGTAAATGGATTGAGTTCTGCGATGAAAAACCATTTGGGCATTATCAGGGCAAGAGAAATGACCTGCAAGTTTTGTGGAAATCGTTCAGTGGAGGATTTAATCTGCGTAGATACGAAAAGGAATATTGTCCACTATGGGATCAGGAGAGAAGCATGTCAGAGTCAGACTCTGAAAGTCAGTCCGACGACAATGTTTCAACAACTTCAAATTATGATTCTGACAGCTCAATGGTCACAGTTGACGAGTCTGAAGAAGAAGACAAAATAGATCCTTGGGCACCATTGATAGAGGAAGCAAAACATAGAAATTACGCGGCTTTTAAGGAGATGAAGAATCATTTTATAGACTATGGTCTTGATGATCAATCTGCTAATGACAAAGCAAACTCAGCTATTCTACCAAAACTCCAAAATGAATTAGAAAATATTTATATAGAACGTCTCGTTTGGATTAATCAACTAAAGAATGATTATGTTCACAGGAAAATAATGCAGACAAAGGATATGTTTATGGAAAACGATGACTTTGATCGAGAAGAAGCTTTAGAAACAGCTGTTGATAAGAGCTTTTAAAAGACTACAGCTTCACTGAAGAAAACGATCCCGCAGAAAGCGATGATTAAACTGTTCCACAATAAGCTATATAAATAATACTGGAAGAACTTCTGTTTTGCGGGGTTTTAATTGTTTAATAAATTTATTTAAAACTACATAACTGAGTCTGATATGATTTCTCAAAATATAGATAATTACGCCAGTGTCTATTTATATCCTTCTCTTTGATTTGTTATTTGTTTGTTGCATGTTAACATACACTGTCAACCAAAACGATATTTTATCATCTCGGTAGGAACTTCGTTTCTCTAATGTATCTTTTTCCATCCATGTCCAACAGTTAAACCACTTTCTCTGGGCTTCATTCACCATTCTTTTCAGCGTTCTTCTTTTCTCTGGGGTTAGAATTCCATACGCCCTTAACATTTTCGTGCTCAAGTGTTCGTTCCTTCGGTTTTGCACTAGTTGATGGTCTTGTATGTACAGTCTTAGATTCAATGCCCGTCTCCATTCCTTAATCTCATCCTCGTAATGTAGCTCACACATCATGAAAAGACAACATCATAAATGGAGTTCTTCAACATGCGTAGTATTCTTTCTTGAAATAATATACAATATGCTCAAATGTATGCTTATCGTTATGTAAGGCTACGATCTGAGTTCAGTGTATTCAGGGCCGTCCCTACGGGGGGGTTTGGGGGGTGTCACACCCCCCCAGAAATACTATTTGGAGATTCAGTCGGTAGAAGTACGATTTTAGTCGGCACCAAAAAATATTTTTGATGACTAACACATAAAACGGAAATTGTGCCTGCAAAACGAGGAATAGAAAAACGAAATTTGTGTTTTTAAGAAGGTAATTTATAGGCAGGAAAATTTTTTTGACCTTAATTTTAAAGTTTGAAGTGGGTAAATAGCATTAGAAAAATGTTTATAGTCCGGGAAAAATTTTTAACCCGGTCCCCCCCCTGTCGACAATAAAAAAAATAATTTTCTGGAACTAAACTACAGGCAGTAGTCGGTACAAGTCCGTTTGGCAGTCGGTTGAAAGGACCTTACACCCCCCCCCTGAAAAATTTTCTGAGGACGGCCCTGAGTGTATTAGTATGCTTTTCCTGACTTGGTTCAATTATAAAAAAAAATTCATCCTGTATCAATTCTAAATAGCGGTTTATTGCTGTCCTCATTAATATTCTGTACGTACGCTCAACACGTGCTACGCTAATCCTCATTAAACAGATTGTGCTCGGTAAGGAGGTTATCATCATTGATTATCGGGTTGTAGAGTTCTAGCTGGTAGTGAATACGTGCGGAGGCATAACAAGGCATTGCTGGTGTTTGCAGTAGAATGGGCAAGGCAGGTAGGATTACTAGATGACAAAACAGTGTAGTATAAAACCACATAGCAGAAAGGAACAATGTTGGAGTATCAGAGAAAGAAGCATGAAGTATCGCATGAAAAATACCACTTCTGCCAGAAGACCCGATCTGACTTTGGAGGACCTAGAAGAGCGCAAGATATGGTTAATTGACATGGCATGCCCGTCAGAGTATAAGTACCAACAACTGAGACCGGGATATATTGTCGTTCGTTATTGGATATTACCGTTCGTTATTGGATGTCTCGGAGGAGGAATGAAGAAGTTAGAGAAAGAGATGACCAAACTAATCCCAGATGAAAAGCGAAGATTGAGAATAACAAGAGAGATGCAGAAAATTGTACTGATGGAGAGTGAAACTATCGTCAGGATGATTACATCGAGGATTGTACAGTCATAGTAGAACATCCCGTCTTGATTATGTAGTGGGCTGGCAAATTTTGGCTGCGCATGAGCAAGGCCTCTTGCGGACAAGGGTGTGGGCTGTGGCCCAAGTTCTTTGTATTTGGAGGCTATCGAAATTAAATAATAATAATAAATCACACATCTTGCATTGCAGTCCATTGTCGAGTTAACTTTCCATATGTAGTTTTTATTCCAATCTCGTATGCAATCGCAGTATACAAAATAAGCTACAATCCCGGACAAAAACTGTTGTGACACTGCCCAAATATTAAATGAAAGCTTTATCCCCCTTCCCCCCTTCCTCAATGTTGGTGAAAATCGGCAAATTAACAGCGACAATATCATGAGTTTGCAACATTGAATAGGGGTAGCAGGGGAAAACCCTATGTGTCACAAGATTTTTGACGCAGATTGTATAAATAATATGATTAGGAAATTTCGAGAGGAATTGTTGCGTCGCGTCACTCCGTTCATGAGAAAGCGTGAGGTATATTCTTTACTCTTTAGGCGTGTATTTTACGTTGGTTCGCTGTATACAGAATTTTCCACAATAATCTAGCTAAAATGAATGTTAACCTGTGCTGCCTATTTAAGAACGTTCATGACCTTCTTATTTTATAATAACATAAAAATCGATTTTGATATACAATGGTCTTTACTGCACGTATTGACAGTGATACTCGTGCCCGAGTGTATTACTTAAGAAATGTGAAATGTTTCTCTACACGTAAGGTAGCAGAGTTGTGTGATGTTTCACGTGGAAGCGTTGTCAGAATAAGCAGAGAAAAACGTGCCATTCACTCGTTACAAACAAGCAAGAAAACCAAAGGCCGTCCGAGAAAACTGACATGCCGACAGATGCGTTTGCTTCTTAGATGCCTGAGGACTCTGCGTAGTGAAGAAGGCCACTTCTCCGCAAAGCGTGTGATGGAACGAGCTGGAATTCATCAGTCAGAAATTTCGGTTCGGTCAGTGACACGATTTCTAAATCAGCATGGTTATTTCTACTTACAAGCGCGGAAAAAGGGTCTGATGAAAAAGGAAGATTTGAAAAAGAGAGTTAAATTCGCGAAATGTTCCAAAAACAGTTATGCGGACGACTTCTGGACACATCATGTCTCATTCTATTTGGATGGAACTGGATTTGCCCATAAAACAAATCCACTCGACCAAGCACGTGCGCCAAAAGGAAGGACATGGAGAAAGAAATCAGAGGGCCTTTTACTGGGGTGCACTGGAAAGGGACGTAAGGAAGGGACAGGCGGACGTGTACTGAAAATAATGGTTGCAATTAGCTACGGAAAGGGGGTGATTGCGTGTGAGCCATATGAGAAAATGTGTGGAAATTATTTTTCGGATTTCATAGACAGAAACTTTGATATCATGTTTCGAATGGCAGACAAAGGAGATAGTCGCATTTGGGTTCAAGATGGAGACCCATCTCAAAACTCGGCCAAGGCTAGAGCAGCCATGTTGCGGGCAGGATGTGAGCTATTAAAAATACCTCCGCGAAGCCCAGATTTAAACCCCATTGAAAATCTATTCAATATGACCTCTCAACTACTAAAAAAAGATGCCATATCGCTCAACATAACAAAAGAATCCTTCGAAGAGTTTAAACAAAGAGTTATAAAAACCATGAAGTCGATTCCAATAGAATATATTAACAATTTAATTACATCCATGAATAAACGTTTACATCTTGTCATTGCGAATAAGGGAAATCGCATCAAATACTAAACTGAAACTGGACGTTGCCAACAGATCTTTTAGGACAATCTTTTTCTCGCGTGTACGTGGGAGTTCTAACATCTAAGTATAGTGTGATTGCATGATGGTTTTACCTGTAAAAGCGTGCATTGCAATGAACTGAGTTGTGTATTATAATTTAATATAAAATTAATGTGTAAGTACAGTACAAGTTATAAAAAGCTAAACAGAAAATGCCTGTATGTGTTGGTAAAAATATTCAGCTATCTGTGAAATATTAAAGCAAATTTACTGAAATAAACTATTATAACTTGCACGCCTTCCTATCGTTACTGTCAGGGACTTCCGGCATTCTCAAACGGAACGAATAACCTTGACGATTATCCATTTTTGAAGGGCAGTATTCGCGATTTTTAAGTTTATTATAAGTACTTTTTAGTTATCATAAAACTGCTAACACATGCCTTCCTTTTAATATATAAAATATACAGACTATACTTAATAATACAATTTAAATCGTACTTGTTTTGGTTAATCGTCTCATTGCATAAAAAGATTTTAACTATTTACTCTTAACATTGCCAGACGAATAACCAAAACAATGTGTTCCACTGTTCCTCAACGTTTGTTTTAGGCGCAAACCATTGATGAAAATAGGAAATCAGTATTTCAACATAACAAGAATTACTATTTACAATAACCATGGTAGAGCTGTCTTTTAATCAAAAGTTATCTGTCTAATAAAGTGTTAATCGTATGTTGGTTGTCCGTATCTATTAAATAATCACTAAGGATTTCTATTAATAGATACCCTATTAGCGCCTAAAATAGTATTGTTTTTATATGAGTCTAATATAATACATTTAACAACTAAAACCATGTTAGAATCATAATTGAAGTATATTCATTATCTCTATCTGTCAAAGCCCCTTATAGTATCAAATACTTTTTATAATGAGATTTATCTTATTACATCACAGTATACACAATCCCGGACAAAAACTGTTGTGACACTGCCCAAATATTAAATGAAAGCTTTATCCCCCTTCCCCCCTTCCTCAATGTTGGTAAAAATCGGCAAATCAACAGCGACAATATCATGAGTTTGCAACATTGAATAGGGGTAGCAGGGGAAAACCCTATGTCTCACAAGATTTTTGACGCAGATTGTAGTTTAGGTGTTATATAGATAATATTAACTATTTTTGATTTTAGATTGATCTTAATCAGTTAGTCCGTGTAACTGGAATCACAGTCATGGGACGAAGTAGTCAGTTTGTTAAATCTTTTCGTATTGATTACGAACGTGATGAAAATTGGCGTTTATTCTATCCAAACAGAGATTCCCAAACTGTAAGTAATAACCAGAAATTATCGATTTTAGCGGTCTGCTTCTTACCGCTGCGTTAAGCCGGCTACTGCAGGTCAAGGGTAGGGTGTTATTACAGACATGCTTGTAAACTCGGTATATAAGTAGAGTCTGGTGGCAGCCACATGCGCCATTGTAAGCCTTCGTCACGTTTGAGCTGTGTCTTTTGCAGTGCAGTACTGAGATGCGAGAAAATTATCACCCTCCTAATTTTACCCATTACCTTTACTCTGATCTATTGCCATATTACCCTTTAATGTATTAATATTTGCAGACAATACAACAGTACTCGGGATCTTCTTCAACCAAGAAATTCAAATATCCATTCGCAGCAGATGGACTATCTATTACTCCAGTCACTTGGAGTGGAGATCTGATTTGTATGAAGATACGACTACATGGATGTGCATATGGTGAGAAAAAGTGGAAGTATTTAGACCATAGGGTCAGGATTGGTCGGGTCGATAAAATTATTTAATGGAATAGAACATTTTTGGGTTGGTACTTGTCTGAGATCTTTTTTTGCCAAATTTGTGGAAAATTTAGGCCAGATCTTCTTATCAATACACAGACAGAAATTGTTGTCTGACCTGACGGACCATTAAATGAAAAGCGCCCATAAAATTTCGGGTCCGAATGCGTAGTCGCATGAGTACGTGCCTCGTTCTCGCACCCCTCGCAGTACCACAATTCACGAGATCGCACCTCGTAGTGGGCGCAGTCCCATGTACTAAAAACGGAGAATATGGGTCTGCTGAATTTTCTCAAATGAGGGAATATAGTAGCTTGAACTTCAGGCTATCAATGTGATCCTATTTTAGTTATCGTTAAGCACTGGCGTTAAAGGAGGCATAGGACGCACCCGAGACTTCCAAGTTTCCCTCTAAGTGGCATTTTTTCGGATAAAAAGATGGGAAATGTGCTCTTTTCAATTGGAAAATGTACGCCTACCCAAATCTGCATTGTTTCCCACGCTCCTATAGTTAAGTCATTATCAGCCTTGACCTGTTACCATCTGTGTACTCAAGCAATTTCGCCACGTGTCCATTTTTAGTGCAAAGTTTGACTTTGCAGTTACGTGATGGCATGTTATATTCAAACGAGCGAGATATAGCGTCATAGTGTTAACAATCCGGGGGGAGGGTGCAATAAACGAGCAATTACGATTTTATGAAATTTCTGTGTTTTATTAGTTATTTTTACTTACTTGAACGTTTGAAAATGATTCAGTATGTACTATGTATTCTATTTTTGTAGATTTTATGAAAAAGTTTGATAAACTATGATTAAAATCGATTATCCTCTAGACAAGTAACTCCACGAATTTGAGAAATGCGTTAAACTGCGCATGCGTGAATAGGCTAAAGATATTACAAAGTACAAACAAAGATCATGGCCGAAGATCGACTGTACAGTTGGAATGGTGAATGTCGTACTGTCCGTACATATCGAAACAAGTTTAACAAGATGATAACAAGTTTTACAGCACAAATGATGTTCATGCGAAACACTATCTTTCCTCTCGCGAAACTTTATTTCTCTTCCAGACCTTATAATGCGCCTAGTTGTGAGTCCCTAGTTACTAGGTTATTTTTGTAACCAGCTAGGAGTATTGACACATTAATATAAAAAGTCCATATTATGTATCTTCCTATGTTGTGAGGAAACTCCTCTCCCTTCGACGCACTGTTGATTAATGCAGTTTATATTTAGCAAACTGGCGTGATACATTACCGAAATGTTTCGTATAATATTCGTATATTCTTTGAGGCCAAATAACAACTTTTTTGTTTTTGGTATAAACCAAATGCCGTCTAGTTTAGTAATAATTAAAAGTTCAAATGTACAAAGAAACGGCTGAGGTACAGTTTGGTACTTGACAGTTTACCGTATGGTAAAATTTCACTGGCTGCCTTAGCAGCTCAATATAGTTAATATAGTTGATTTCGAACGATATGACTATGAGTATTATACGAAAACATTTATTGTACAGTCTGATTATGTGCAGTGTTTCCAGCTGGCATGATTTATAAGCTGTATAATTATAAAACTGTTTTAACGCGACAATTGAGTGAAATTTTAGTAAAATTTAAGTCTCATTCACCGCCATAGATCTTGCACCTCGCGCGCCACTTCGCGGCGCGCTCGATCTCGTCGCTTCGCGACTCGGACTCTAAAGAGACGGACTTGATCCAAGTCTATCACCGCCACTGCAATCAACTTACTCAGCAGCTCAATACCAATGGCAGTGCGAGCCAGCTATTGCGTATTTGTGATATGTGAGACAATTAATTCAGTGCAAATTTTCGAACAATTGATATCATGCAGAAGTTATTAAATTGATTTGTGTTTAATAATAATATGCACAGAAAATTCTCTTGGCAATAACACAGAAGGTGATATTGCTATAAAGTAAGGGCTGATTACATGTCCCAGAATAAGCAAAATTCGCAATTTGCAAATACCTCAAATTCCACACGTACTATAGTGAGATATTATCCACAATCTCATCATCATGCAGGATAAAACTGTTTTGACTATACTGCGGATTTCGGTTTGTTTCATGTCTTCACGATTGTTTTTGCGTTTAAATAAATACACCATGCAAAATTTCTGCATTCATAAATAGGCGTGCGTGCAACTCATGCAGGCACACTTCTTTATAACTCTAAGCTATGCAGAACCACGGCAGAACCAACAAACGACCTCGAATAGGCATGCTTTATATGATATAAATTTCCTAAGAATATTCTCGTTGTTGCTGTTTATATCATTTGTCCTTTGGCTTTGACAGTTGAAACTTTGCACTATCCTTGGGATCTCTGAGTTTTCTTATGTTAATGAATAATGGCCTGCTCAATGGTTTCATGTGTTTTTTACGTCCCTTCGTAGTATGTCAAAAGCAGCTGTTCCTATCCTTTCCTACCAGAATAAAAGATGATATAATATCGGCATCCTCAGCTAAATACCCAATCAACGAACCAAAACAAACAGCAATGCAGGGACATGCGTGGTGTGCTAAGGTATGTGATTTTACATAGTTATGGCTATTTAACTGTTTTGACATGTTACGAAATACAAGCTAAGAAATATGACATTCTTCAAGAAAGGTGTAATATATAGAATTCTTATTCGTTAATAATGAAAGATTTAATCCACCAAGAGCTTTAACGCGTTGGTGAAATATTGTTTATATTTAATTTATTGATTTTTATTGATTGACTGTATAACATTATAATATTATAATATCGTCCACCTGCTCTGACAATGGACTTGCAATTATTTTGCAGATTAGTATAGGTTATCATGCGATGGCGAGTACAATTAGGGATTAATAGTACGAGTGATGTTTGGAAATTTTGCCAAAATTGGACGAGCCAACCGAGGCAAATCCAATTGATCAAATGCAGAATATACATACAACAATTTATCTTCCGCTCATCAACTTTATCATATTAATTTGTTTATATTTAGCATGACAAAATTTCGCCATTTTATTTTCTTTTGGGAAAATCTTTTGGGAAATCATCAGTAATGATAATCAAATAATTATACTCCTCTTCCTCTCAGCATATCCAGTAATCATAAACCGTTTTAAAATGTATAAAAAGAAATATTTTTTAAATGAAGCATATACTCTCGTTGAAGTTCCAAGCCAGATCCTGTTCGTCTGATGAAAAAAATGTTTATTATAAGCTCGTTGGTCACCAGTGGTGAACTGTAATTTTCTTATTCGACATGGTCTTTGCTAACGTGATTTGGCTTCGCGCGAAAAAAATCCCTTTGGTAGCAAGATGCCTAAACCGTGCTTTATGCCTAAGAGCTCAGGGCAATAAAGTTCAGTTGAGCTCCATAGTAGCCCTTGATCATTCATTATGTCTCATTTCGTGTTTACTTTCTCACTTTACTTTCAGAAAAACGACAAAAGCCAGTGGATTCAGTTTAGCTTTGATAACGAAAACGTTATTTCAGTAGTTCGAACATTCGGTGATAGACAAGAAAGTTATGTGAAGAGATATGCCATACAGTTCAGCGAAGATGGAGAAGTATGGTTTGACTATGTGGAGCATGGAGTTAAACGTGTAAGTAGAATTCTTCCGTAAAGCAGGAAGTATTTTCCTGCTTATAAATTGCTAATGAAACAAAATTTTGGTATATATTCTTATGACTGGATCTTGTAATTCTTTGTTTGGTTATTATCTTATGTGATTTATCAACACACGTAATGTTTAATATGAAGTTGAATCTCTTTGATACTGCACCAATGTGTGTCCGTTTTATGAAGATCATCATGATAAAGTCCCCTTCAACACTTCACTGACAGTTTTAAGTATTCATTAACTAAAAACAGGCCCATTTTATAAACAATGAGCAAATCACGCCTTTCATTTGTAGCTTCGCAAACAATTTTATTTTCCTGTCTTTAGTCGCATGTTATCGTATTTTAGTATTGCGGTGTCCTGAAAAAGTAGATCCGCATTATATTCTGGATGTGAGTTCGTTTGTTCGTAATTTGGAATCCGACTAGCAGCGTTTTCCGGCAGGCCGCGCTTGTTCATTATTCTGTGTCTTAATGATTTTGTCAATAACTAAATGTCCGGCATGTTTTGTGTTACGAATTTGAATTTTGATGAAATATGCCCATCTCAACCCCAACTTTAACCACAAAATGTCTAAATATTTGAGAGTTAAAACAATTCGGACGTTTTTGTGCTTCGACGGGGATTTGAAACCTTAACATCCGAGTCAAAGGAAGTCATAGGCGCACGCCCTAGACTAGACTAGACTAGACTAGACTAGACTAGACTAGACTAGACTAGACTAGACTAGACTAGACTAGACGGGGCACCGCACTTTAGTACTGTGTCTGGTTGAGTATCATGAAGATAATGAATACAAGATTGATATTTTGTAACTGCAAACCGGAACATACAAAAATTTCTATAATAGATTAGAGAGTTGCCGGGGGGAAGGGTTCCACTGTAGTTATTTGGCCTTTGAAAACATGGACGTGATGTCTAAACTTGCATTTAAGGCGAATTTGTCTTCATATATTTAATGTCACTGATTATGCCTGGAGCCAAATTCAGGCAATTGGTTTCAAATATATCTGTGCAGTAATGTATCTTAGATGGCAACGTTCAGTTTAACATAAATCACCAGTCATAGTTTATTTTAACAAAATTATTTCCCATTTTAGATTTTCCAGGGCAATAACGATCCTAATAGTCCTATAAGACACACTTTAGCCAACCAAATCGAAACTTCGTATGTTCGAATAGTCCCAATCACTTGGAATAAGAATATTTGTATGAGAATTTCGTTGCTTGGATGTCAAGCAGGTAAGAATACACCCTTTCGATAATTACGTCACAAATCTCTCCTTGGCCCGGGAACCTCATTCTCATGAATCTTGACCGAATTGCTTTTCTTCTTGATTCATGAAAGCGAGGCTCCCAGGCCAAGGAAGTATTCGTGACGTAATTATGAAAAGGTGTATTAAAATATGATGTCGAGTACCAGGCTTGAGCCTGTACAAGAAATGCTTAATTATTCAATTGATTATTTGATTAATTGGTGAACGCGGTGTTTGTGCACGTGCCTTTCACCTATAATATCGCCTCGGTTGTGTGTGAGAAGAGTGCTGGATACTCTGGTTCCCACCTGCACTAATATTGAACCAAAAAAGACTACAACCGATAGAGGTATTCAATATAAAAAACATTAGTTTAGTTTAGACTGATGGGATGAGTGAATTAATCAATAACTGATAAATTAGCCGTTATGAGTTGACTGCTTGATTGATTAACTGATCATACCATCAGTTGACCATAACGCACGTCTATCATGCGACGTAACCTTAATTACTCACCCGATTTTTCATATATATCTTTTTAGTGCAAAGTTCACTTTAGAGTTTACTGGGCTAAATAGAGGAATGGCACCCTGGCCGCCATATTGAATTCTACCGCGCTGCAGTCTGAAATCTAGTGTTTAGTTAGATAAATTACAAATTCTGTAATTCTGCGTTGCTTCCACTGAAAAAATAGTTTAGCTTTTTATCGCAGATAAAATGACGACTATAAAAAAGAAGGTTAAATCCTGATAACTCTGTTTTAACGAGAAAAAGATAGAAAGGAAAAACCTAGAAGTTCACATACGTTACAGTTGGATGAACACACAATATAACCCCACGCTTACTTTATCGTGTATTATTTTTCCTTTTTAGATTGCAGTAAGCCTTTGCTTGCCTCAGGTAAAATCTCCAACGCCCGATATTCATCTTCGGATGATAATTCAAATCCTGAATATGCTGTATTTACCACTGGAAAAGCTTGGTGCACAGAAAAAACTCCACTAAGCGAACAATATCTAGAGGTGTGTAACAGATACATAATAGTAAGGCATTTCAGCATGATGACTGCAACGTAGGGATGATGGCTATCTCCACGATCACGTTTATCATATAATATATAAGAGGCTTTCATACAAATCCAATCTCTTGTAGACAAAGCCAATATTTCAATATGGCTTAATCTTCTAAAACTGCATTAAATTCATATCATGGTTACTACAAATCTGAGTATTTGGGCTATGGTTTCTGTTGTAACTCCCACTAAGTACTTATAAACACGCATGTTTATTTTAACCGGAGGGATAATTACGTACTACATTCCTCCCCTATAATTTCTGAGCATGTTCATAACCAATAATAGAATATAAACTAATAAACGTTGTTATCAATGTTTTAATGTGTTACTTTGGGTAATTTCCTAGTTCATAGTCACGCAAGTGTGGTGGATTACGGCGTTCTCTGACTGGTTGTCTTCTCCCGGGGAATGTCTGAATCTGGACGGACACCGGTCCCGTTTTTTTAACAATAGTTCCAGGCAGTCATGTTTTTGGTTTCCGGAAATCTCTTACAAATACCTGATTCTCCGCTTGGAATACTCTGTCTTTCGCATGCTGGTCATGTGCAAACTTTTGCTGTAGTTGTTTATCCAGTACATGCTCCTCCATTTTCGGTTGTATCGGGTCCAGGTGTGTTCTCAATCGTCGTTTCATCAGCATCTCTACCGGTGCCACTCCCGTCGTCGTGTGCGGTGTTATGCGATAATTTAACAGAAATCTTGATAATCTCGTTCTGATAGTTCTTTCTTTTATTTTCCCCATGCCCTCCTTAAAGACTCGAACCGCCCGTCCTGCTTGGCCGTTAGATGCTGGGTGTTAGGATGACACTCTGATATGCTTGATCTATTACGTTTAATGAATTCCTGGAATTCTGTGCTTGTGAAATTGGTACCATTGTTACCACCGTTGCTGGCTAGCTATGAGTCGCAAATATCTCCCTTAATTTCTCAATGCTAGCAGCCGATGTCGTAGACTTCATTAAATGGACTTCCAGCCATTTGGAATATGCATCTATGATAACCAAAAACATTTCACCCTGGAAAGGACCTGCTTGGGGTAGTTATCAAGTTTTGAAGCTTAATTAATGGTGCATTTGTAATCACCACATACCCGAACCGATCCATCTGATTTCACGACTGGCACTATAGGTGCTACCCGCTCAGAGAATTGCACAGGGGATATTATCCCTTCCCGCTCAAGTCGTTCAAACTCCTGTTCAAGTGGGACTTTCATGCCAAAAAGCACTGCCCGGGCCCCATCATTTAAATAGATTTACCCTTAATTTCTCAATGGTAGCAGCCGATGTCGTAGACTTCATTAAATGGACTTCCAGCCATTTGTAATATGCATCTATGACAACCAAAAGCATTTCACCCTGGAAAGGACCACTTTTGTTGTTCCTCATATCTGACTGGAACAATCATGTACTTCACCAAGAACTGGAATATTCTCGCCGGTGTAGGTGCTGATGACTGCAGATGTCGCACTTAATAGTGACAAAACTTTACTCAACTCCTTATAGGTTGCTTCATTCATAATATATTGTCTTTGTAGCTCCTGTGTCAATTATCATACTAACTGGTTTTCCTCTAATGTCAACCTCAATTTTAACTGAATTCTTAGGTACTGTCTCTCGAACTTGATACAATGAATATTCCTCATTTTCTGTGCTAACATTCTTTGCTCTTACTAGGTTTGTTTTTCCGCGATTCTCACTTTTATATATTTAGCATGACTAAATATATATTTTTCCTATTGAATTTTAAAGATTAGGTTTGGCGTCCAATACAGACTATCCAAGATTGCTACACAGCCCAGCCCACTTGGTTATCAGAAAGATGGTCAAATATCGGCATTTACTATGAAATACAGAAAAGGCAGAAATTGGTTTGTTCATGGTCCAAAAGGCCAAGCAAAGGTATGTTTCTACTAGTAGCTATTTTTAATTACTGGGAGTCAAATATATAGAGGACGGGGTAATAAATTGACACGGGGTAAGAGGGTAGGATATTACATGCCAGGGCCTGCAAGGCACCCCCTCTGCAGACCATCACTTGAGCTGAAATGTTCTACCGTGTATGATGGTCTGATGGACGCCATATAGATACTGCCAGTGCCTTTTTTCAAAATTTTGTTGCAAAATATAGGCTGATCTCGATATCACTCTATTCGTTTTTACGCTTTTCTTTTTTATCTTGGAACATACTAGGATATATGACCTTTTCACTCAAATCCTTACAATCTTACAAAAAACAAAAATGTGCAACTACTTAAATATTCAGACAAACAAAGGACACTCGTAATGGTTTTTCTGAGTTTTTGGCCGAAAATATAACACTTTAGTATTAAAAGCTTAAAAGAGGACTAAAAACGCAAGATAGATTTTTCGGGGTTAACGAACGCGATGTTTGCCACGGCATGTTCAAACTTTCATTTTTCAGAATGCGAAAATGACCTCCTCACTTTTTCCTGCGCTCAGAAAACCAGGTTTGAATCCTTAAAATTGAAAGATGAAAAGTCGTCTTGCTAATATTTTCGTTCAAAACTTTTCATTACAAAAGAATTCCTCTCACTTCTCGAAACTGTCCTCAGGCTCAGTCCTTTAAATTTATAAGGACATTTATCAGAGTGACTAAAGTGTTAACTGTATTTATTGACCTGGCAAATATTACTAATGTAATGGATCATTTAGTCGCTCCCACCAATGTCTATACATGAGCACTATCTAGCACCGTATAAAACACTTAACTCAAAGCCACGTATAAAAACATATTTTTCTACACAGATAATGGTTGCCATCAACGAGAATGACAAATCAAAACCGATGATTAATGCACTTACAGACTACTATCGTAGCCGGGATGGGTTACGGACAAATGGAATAAGAATTTATCCTAAAACCTACACAGGAACACGGATCTGTATGAGAATGGAACTGTATGGGTGCCTCGCAGGTAAGTATAATGCGGCATTTTGGAAACGAGCAATTGCAAGGATGCTCTAGTAGATTTAAAACAACGAGGTTGGAGAATACTAATATATAAGCTTGACATTAAGTCACTTTCAGGTCTTGAAATAACCAACGAGTGTGTTTGTTTTCAAATTATACACCAGAGTTCATACTACTGTATTACGAACTAAAAATACATGCATGCAGCCACTCCTCGCCATAGCCTAGCCTGCGAGCAGGTTTTCTATTGGGGTGCGGCAGTCAGAGCCTATTTCCGAAATAATATCCGAAAAATGCACGGAAAACAAATGCATCTTCGTTGTTCTAAAGCATCATCCTTGCGAGAGTATATTATTTTAAAATAGGCCATTCTATATGCAAATTAATTGCTTTTGTAACATTACAATACGTTTTCTTAATTATGTTATTGACTAATTTAATTTTTCAGGTGCTGAAATAGTTCGAACGACTCAATCAACTGCACGTATGTATATATTTACACGGCATTACTTAAGCGTTATTATAGAGAGCAACGACAAATACAATGCATCTTTATCACCAACAAAATAGGACAAAGGATTGTTACTATAACATATTTGAGAAAAATAAAACAAAATTATGGGAAATGTCACTCATAAAAACGGTAAAGAAGCTGAATAGCAGGTAAAACTGTGAATGCATGCATGTGGACATTTTTTAGACAGTAAAGCTTGGTCTCCATTTGGTCGTAACTGTCGTGGCCAAGTTATGCTCACCGATGTGAAACAGTTTCTACCTATATCTTGTATTTTGCGACCTATATTCAATTCATGTCTTTGTAATTGAAGATAAATATCGCAACTCTATTACATCGGTCACTTTGACACGCTCGGGCTCGGGACAGCCACGGCCAAATGGATCCGATTTAAAATATGAAAGTTTTACAATATAATAATTAAAAAAACAGACACAATGAGTCCGCAAAGCAAACTCGTCTTCTTTTGTTCACCAGAGGGATCCGTATATAATGTAACGCATGCTTTCGCAGTCCAACAAGAAGTGAATCGGTTATACTATTATTTCATATCGTAAAGATAAAAATAATGCATAAACATTGGTAAATTCAAATTTAGTAATTATATACGTCTGCACAATACTGTAACCTCCAGTAATTCTGCAAACATTTATTACAGAAAAGGTTGTGGACGTATCTTTTCGCATCACGAGCATTGACTGGAATGATAAACTGAGTGATACAAAGTCCGAGGAATTTGCTGAAACGAGTGAAAAAATTACAAAAGCGGTAGGATCTGTATAGAGCTATTTACGTTTATATTACTTCAATTGTATTTTCATTGGAGAAAAAGGCTAGCTCTGGGATCTTAACTCGCCCTAAATCGCAACTACGACATGATCCAGTGTCTATAATTTAAGTATCATTTAAATACTATAAGAATGAGTATTTTTAATACTTAGTATTTTAACTTTTCCTTAAGGTTGAAAGTGTGTACAGAGAAAGTGAATCTTTTCGAAATGCAAAAGTCCTTACGCTGACGTATGTTGATATTTCACCCACTCTTTTCATTTTGTTACAAGGGGGTCGTTGTACCTTCCGTAAATATTTGCCACAAAATATGTGTAATTATCTTGTCCTATTGTACAGAACAATCAGTTACTCAGTAATGTGTGATCCTGCATGTGTTTTTAGTTCACGTTTCCCTGACTAAGGAGGGATAGTTAAAAAGAAATCCTACAGAACATAAATAACTGTTTGTCCAGTTTAAATTCATCCAGACAGTCTCGCCATCTTGCCCAAGCAAAAAATGAAAGTCTGTGATAATCATGTGAAACTTGGCGCATCGTTTAGCGACAAAATTGCACTCTTGCCACAGACCGGTCCGTGCACATGTTAAATTTGCCACGGCGCGTGGCAAAGATAGTGCACTTTTGCTACGGACCAGTCCGTGCTCATGTTCAACTTGCCATGGCCAGTAGCGACGGTGAACTTTTGCCTGAATAGTCAATAAAGCAATTTATTTTTAAACAATAGACGGCGAAGTAGTTTATAACCCTAAGTCAAGTGCTATCAGCATCATCCATTATTTCATTTGTATTGATTAAAATTATCATTAAAAAGTAATCTCAATGATTTTCGGATTTCATTGATAGCAAAGGAAGCGTTGTCGCCAAGATTGAAATGGCATTTAATCCGGAATTTGCCGATGGTGATAACGTTACGTTACGCCTGAAGGCTGCTGTGCAATCTGGTAAGGTTGGATCCCTTGACGTGGATAAAAATTCATATAACAAAGGTGAGCAATTAATATCTATTATATT
Source organism: Trachythela sp. YZ-2020 (assembly GCA_016169945.1). Lineage (NCBI taxonomy): Eukaryota > Metazoa > Cnidaria > Anthozoa > Malacalcyonacea > Clavulariidae > Trachythela > Trachythela sp. YZ-2020. The sequence continues at coordinate 1,936,200 of JADLSH010000385.1, forward strand.
ATATTATATTATATTTATACTTCTTTTCGTTAAACATAAATTGGGTTTATAAAATGTATTGTAAACTCTTTTATTGATGTTTGCCCTGCATGCACGAAATTTAACCAATGTGTTTGGAACTACATGGTAAAGCACACTTGAAATGACCGAGTAACCTGTTTTGTAGATTTTTGTTAACTTGCTTCTTTCATGATTATAACAGAGGCGATGCCTGGGGTGAATGAGTGGTTTAACCCATGCACCCTGCACTTTTTTCCCAGATTGGTTTTGTAATTCTTCCAAATACACTTATATGTTTCAAAACACTACAGGGTGTATCAAAAAATGATAATCCAACTTCGGCATGCTATCGCGCGCATAATATTTAGTTTATAGGTTTACCTTTATCACACAAATAAATATCAGGTGCCGGATGTATAAAAAATGCAGTTAAAGTTAACCATAGCTAGCGTTAACTACCATAGTTAAATCCTTAACTGTAATTAGTTAACCACATGACTTAATTGCGTTGCACAAAACGTACTTAGTCGAGTAGTTAACTAATCACATAGTTAACTGCGCATGGGGTTCTGTGGTGTGATTAAACATAAAATAACATAAAGTAAGCATTGATTAGCGACCGCTGACAAGCATTTTGAACACGATTGCGGACTCGTATTTACTAAAAATGGCGGTATTTTTATTCAAAATATTGAAAAATATACAAAAAACAAGACATAAAGACCGATAAAGTCAACGAAAAAGGCGTATTTACCATGAAAGTAAAACTGGACCTCTTTGGTTAAAATTACGTACATCTTTGTTTATTTTTGTTATGGGTCGCCCCTCGTCATCGATAAATCTTTCTATGCAAAAAATATTCCGTTTTCGCCGAAAAGACCAAAATAATAGCGTTTTAAAAGTTCACGCGAGCATCAGAGAAACCTTCCTAGGGAAGATGGCGATTGAAAACCCTTGGTAAGCGTTGCTTTTAATATTATCCCTAAAAACACCATTTTAACTACGTTTTGGAAAGTTAACGATACCTTTAGGCATAGACATAGTTAACTTTAAATTAACTACGTTTTAACAGCATTTTATGCCAACTAGGTTTTATGCAACATATATAGAGATTTTCATATATTTTAGTGTTTCTTCTTTCAAATTTTGTTAGTTTCAGTAACACATCTTTCGTTGCTATGGCAACACACGCGTCCGAAATTCACTCTAAAACAGCCTATTGCTTCGTGTAGTTGGAAAAGAAGCACGGTGACCCCCAATTTTTTTCGTACATTATTTTACTTTCAACATAAACTAACAATAAACGAAATATAAAAAATTCTGTAATGCCAATTTTTTTAAAACGGCAAAATGTCGTTTTCTTCAATTAGATTTTTTTGGCATTACAGATTTTTTTATTTTTGGCATAATGAATGACTTTTGCGGTGCAATACAGGTTATACAGCATGCAAAATTTGAACATAGGTCACCGGACAAAATAATGAGATATAGTGCATTGTTTTTCAAAAATTGAATTTTCTAATGACGTCAGCAATGACATGCAACACGCTATACAACACACGCAATGGCGCGAGATGTCGTCAGCAACTTAATATTCCCGTGTACAGGAATGATCACGCGGGTTTCTTCTGTTTTGTGTGCGCGACTATTGTATAAGGGTTAGTATATCGAGCCACCTTAAATGACACCTTTTTTGTATTACTGCGATCAATAGTTGCCCAATACGATCCGATGAAAAAAGAGTGTTCGAAATCACACTTTCCACCTTTGGGAATTAGACGTCCTTCGAATTTTCAACCATTTGCGCAAATGATGGTTGTCTATTTGTGAAACGTTCAGCAATGCCAGTTCAGACTTCAGTATGCAAATTCTCTGTTTCGTAAAATGTTCTAACCACTGAATTTCGTTGTAAAATCGCGAATTTAAACTTTTTGTGGTTAGCACATTGTTACTGAAAACTGCGATGGTGGTGTTAATTTTTCTGCCCGGATTTCACTAATATTCCAGTTACATAATTTATAGAGATCATGAAAGCCGTTTTGTGCTTATTTCATCTATATTTGCACGAATTTTCCTGGGAATTTTATACTCTGAAAAATCGAAAATTTAGAAGAACCATCGAAGAAACTTTAAGTGATATTAAGCCAGGGCATTTTTTAATATCGTAGCGCGGTGCCCCAGTGGGCCCTTTCTAGTGCCCCACTACTGAAGGAAAAAATGGGCTTGCTTCCCCCAGTTTACTAGGCCCTTTGACCATAAGTTATGAACTTTCAAAGGCGATAATAAAACAACAATTCAATAATATTTTATTTAATGAACAGTGCAAAATGCGAACAAAAAAATCCTTTGTGAATTCATTCTTTTTTCAATATGGTGCCTCCCTATTAAAAACTCAGGCATGTTGAAGTTTCTTATCTCAAGTTTATATCTTTAAAAAATCGTTAAAATCGTAGTTGATTCTTAGGAGATATCATGGCTGAAATTTGACCCCTTTTAAAGCTTCTTTTTAGGACGTTCACCCAAAAACAATTCTAAAAAAATAGCGAAGATGTTATAGTTTTACTAGCCTGTGATTCTGTTGAAACCACTTAATGTGTAGCTTAAGTTTTACGACTGTTGAAACAGGATTAATGTATTTACCAAACCGATCTTCTTTGTAGCTCAATTTATGAAAATCCAATTTTTGCAAATATACTGAACGCATTGTTGGTTAAAAGTTTGCCCCCGCCGTAACTTTTTTGGAGATATAGGTTACAAGCACTTCTCTTAAATTTTGCTTAGATATAAAATTTTGAGGTTGATTCTTTCGCGCTATCCTTTTGCAATCTGGGATACACTGTGGAAGCTAAATGTTTCTTCTATCGAACGTTAACAAAAGTCAATTGTTATGCATCTTAGTTTTCAAAATAAATACATGTTTTTGACAACAAAACCTCAGTCCTTTGCTGTGAATGTCATAAGCAAGTCATTAAAAAGTTTAATCGATCAGTTTGGCTAATATTTTATCAGAAAACACAGCTATATAGTTCTATATACTGCTAAGACTGATGTGTTCTCAGACTGTTGTGGTCTACTGGAAAATATTTTGCATTAAAGTCTCCTTCGTTTTCAGTCTTGATATGTCCTAAGAATAGACTTCGATTTGGAACAAACTCTTAAAATATAAGCATGAGATATTAAGCAAATAAACTTCAACATATTCGCATTCTAAGGTGCTGTTATTATCGTCGTTGTAAAAATATATTTTCGCCGCCATGGAAATCGGGACAATATTTGGAAGCTACCAAGGACAATATTCCTCATTAAATCCTCACAACGGTTTTAAAACCAAAAATATATTGTATCCATAGGAAACCAATATTTTACTTTTAAACTTTAATAATTTTCTTCTCATAAGTAAAGAAATGAGAAAAAAATCGCCAAATACTGTCAAGAAATGAAAATCTGTTCTGCTTGGATTTTCGCGCGAAAACATGCTCGCCCCAGGCCACTGCCTATTCGGCTCGTACAAGTGACGTCACAGCTCGAAATTGTGTGGCTTCCGGTTTTGGGGGGCAAATTCCACCATTTTCATTGGATAATAAAATCAAATTCAATATGGCTGACAATTGTTTACATCAATACCTACGCCAACTTTCCTGAATAACTCGAGTCTAGACATGCTAAAACAACAAACTATATACCAAAATACTCATCGTTGTTCAAGGATTCTAGAGAGGTGTAGATTATCTTATAACTCTCGGTATTTCGCAAGATATAAACGAAAACGGCACTTCGTGAAATCCACGATTTACCCCCCCCCCCCCCCCAAATTTGCCAGTTATTTGCCCACTTTAGATTTGACGACGGCTACGAGAACGACTACGCTAAATATCTGCTAATACAAACTCAACTGTTGTTATAAAGGTGTGTTGTGCCAAAGAGAGGATGATAACAAGTTTGTAGTGGCAGATATTTAACCCAAACCGTGTTTCTGAAATAATAATGAATGTAAAACAAAATATTTGTGCACGGTCAGGTACCGTTCAACATAAATCCCATTCAACTGTTAGCTGCTTTGTAATTTGACGAGTGTCCTAACCATGTTATTAACAACCAGGACATAAAATTTACTGCATGGCACCTGGCACCATGCCACTTTGAGTGGCAATCTAAACGTGTAATTTAGTTGTTGAACAATTGCTGAAAATCTATAATTTCTTATAGTATAGGCATTATAAGTAATATCATATTTTATATCTTTGTCTAGTCTTGTTGTCAAACATTCTTTTGAGATAATATTTCATATGACAATGTTTACCAGGGAACTTCTGCTGTCTATTGGGCTAACCACGTGTACGCTGTGCGTACCTATTTTTTAAATTTACTAAAACTTGATAAACAGCCCATGCGTTACGCCATCTTTTAAAATTCTTAAATATGAATCCGAAATGAGAATAATTTCAACAGGCAGACAATAGTCAATAGCTTCGCGCTCAACTCCCAATGATGGAAAAATGCGTTCCTATCGTATTTGGCCGTATCGTATTATATCGTTTATCCTATCGTATTTGGCCATTTTTGATCGCAATGATACAAAAATGGGATCATTAGACAGCTAGAAGTTTGATCTTTATTAGTATGAAAGAAAGCAAATATATAACCTAAATAATAAACGCACGACAACATGCTAAAGTTGGATTACCTTTTTTATACACCCTGTATAATAAAGCCTCTATTCTTGACTTGCAACTACTTGCACGTCGGCCATGTTGGTGGTATTTCAACAAAAGAATCTCATTATCTTTTATTGAATTTGGCACCAACATGGCCGCCATTTGATTGTCTTTTAATTCTCAAGGGATTGGTTGCAAGTCAAGAATGTTTAGCTGTATATAATTATGCAATCTGATTATTCAAATGTAGATATTTTGAAGGAGTTATCTTCTCAAACCTTTTTTAAATCATTCTAGATGGCGAGACACATGCTAGCACAGGAGGTAAGGCACACGTTCGATATACACAACACACATATAAAAACAACTATTATTTTATTTGTTTACAAAACCTTACAATATAGTGACCCGATATATCTTAACATTCCTCACCGACATGTTACGCTTTCATACAGATTTTGAACCCCTATAGAAGCTACACTGACGCAGCGCTGATGGATGTATATGCTTTTTACAGGAGCAAATGTCTTTTGACAAGTTCTATTTACCAACTGGTGTACATGAGTAAATTACAAAATACAAATGAGATAAATTTTAAATGTATTAAAAACCATTTTACCATGATAGAAAATATTTCTTACAAACTGCACGTGTACACGAGCAAAAATGACTCGCCGTTGAGAATTTCTCGAAAAAGATATTTCGCTGGTGTAAGTGGGACTTCGCGCATCTTCTATAAATGCACCAAACTTATTGATACTTGTTAATGATTGTCGGTATACAGAATTTTTCCATCTAGGTATCTAGGTAATTTTTCCAATAGGTATATTGCAGACCTATAACCTTTTTTGTTTTGGCATTCTCCGCATGAGGTCCGGATTTCGTACTTCTTTCTTGCCCCTTTCCCTATATTTTGCACGGGGTTGCATGTACCGCGGTAATTATATCGCGTATTTACCAAACAACCAGTTCATGGGCGTTGTCTCCTGGTTTAGAGACTTACTTGTCATCTATAGAAGGAGACGAGAGGCTTTAATGGGAAAATACGCATTTTCCGGCTTAAGTTTGTAGTTGCCAGAAGAGTCGAGTACAAGCCCTTCAGTCATATCTGATGTGCATCAAACTGTACCTAACACGAAACAGGAAAAGTGACTATCACACGGCACTCGAGTTTGGCCACCAATTCTTGCATCGATGGGGCATAAAGCGCTTATATCCAACGATAACCTTTAATTACATTATTCTCTGCAACTTCAATCGCTTCTCTAATCTTCTTAATTTCTTCACTACATCTTATCTTTTTCTTCCTTTGGATCTTCCTTCTTCCATAGGTTCTTTCCATGCGCTCTCTGCCAGTTTTTAATCATCCAATCAAATCAAATATCCAAACCATTGCAATATTTCTTCTTCTACTTTCTGCTCAAGCTGAGAAATAACTCCACCGGAGACGCGCGGGGGCTGACAACCACCAAACATGTAGGAAAATACGGAATGTTAGCAAAATTGGCCTGAAACTGGCTAAAAATGATGCATCAGTTTTTTCGATTCATTGTAGTGACTGTACAAACATTGTATTCCCCTGAAAAATCTTCGCTGGACCCATCCCTGCTTCAGCTCTTCTTTAAACTACCTCAAAATCCTTTCATTACGCTTAACACAATCATGTCTATAAAAAAAAAATTATATTCTGATGGGAGCTTGCATGATTCATAATCTAATGATAAAAAGATACACTAATACAAAATTACATACAGTGAATGTGATAGAGCAAGATTTCTTAAATACACAAAATTTCATGGTCGACATTCCTCTTTTCTCTCTTTTCAGATGATTCCGATGGTCTATCTGGTGGAGCGGTTGCTGGTATTGTCATTACCGTACTGATCTTAGTGGCTGTCGCAGCTGGTGTTGCATTTTTCTTTTGTCGCAAACAACGCAAAAGTTTATTTTCTCCAAAACATTTTGACAATCCGATTTCGTATTCTTCAAAAGCTTACGATATGGATGATTGAATATAACGACCAGATAGCTTAAGCGAAATGTTGAATGGTGAAACTATGTGCAAATGTTTTCCAATATCTACAGTGGAACCCAGTACGGTCAAGAAATGGGCCATAAAAATTTCCCAAGGTTAACTACGAGGTTGCTGTACGGCAGGTTTCACTGAATATGTTATTTTTAGTCCACGTTTGTTTTTTGACCGAATATTGCATTTTTAACTGATCAGTCTCTTAATAGACCAAATGATTCAATTCAAAAGGTATATTTTACAAATAGAATTTGGAATTTTTAGGTCAAATGTTCGCCATTGAAAAACGCCTTTGTTGCATGCAGTCGACCAAACAGTTCAAAATAATGGAGATGAAATGTTTTACAATAACATTGGAGATCCAGATTAAATTGAAATCTCAATTTTGGCCATTTTATAACTTCTTTGCACGAGCAATGACAGTTAGCCCGTTAAGTGCATGTTTGTCTTTCTGTTTCCCAATGAAACAGAAATGAAATTGACGTTTTTTCATTAACTCTACACAAAATTGCTCTGACCATTCAACATTTTGCTTCAATATAACTTTTTGATAACCATGAAACAGCATTTGACAGTTAGTGCTTTTTAAACAATAGAATTTTAGGTAATTTTTAATGATGGGATTTTAAAATTTTGTTTATTGTTGAATTTTCCCCCCAAAGAAATTTCTCGCAATGTAAATAATCTCCATACTCGGAGATAATTAGATAATTAGAAATTTGATGAAACTCTATGATTTAAAATATATTAAACCAAATAGATGTTTTTACGCAAAATGTTTTTACGAAATATGACATGTTTATATGTATTATCCTTAGACTTTGCTCATTGGTGCTGTACTAATTAACAATTAGCCAACGAAGTCGAGTTGGCTATTAGCGATTATTATATATAATTATAAGCCGAGTTGGCTATTAGCGATTATTATATATATATAATTTTAGCGGGCATTAATTGTGGCGTATTTTGCGGGCTAAAATGAACAAAAACAGCGGGCTAAATTTTAATGAACGAGTTTCTAAGGACAACATTTTAATGAACGAGTTTCTAAGGACAAAATGCATGGCTGAAAAAGTAAACAAAGAAAAATTTATCGATCTTCGAAGCTAAATGAGGAAGAATCCATTCCAAAAAGACGAGAAGACAATGTCTGTAGTGCCAGAAAGTATTAGTATAATTATACACAATATCAATGGCGAAGTGAATGTATAAGTTTGTTTTTATCATGCAATGAAACTATCATTATTCAGCCAAACTCAGGCAATTGCACTAAAATAAATCAGTTCATATATTGTTCAAATAACACTTATACAGTGTAAGTATTTTTTTTTTGTCTTTTGGAAACAGTTTTCTGCTAAATATTTAAATATAGTTTTTGTATCTGCGTAGCAGATATAAATGTCGTATCCTCTCTGTAATGTAAATGTAATGTAGGTGATGTGTGTTTACGTAAGCAAAATCAGCGACAGCCTAGATTAAAAACGTACGTAATTATATCTTTGATCTCTATGTACTCTATGATTAACTATTGATATTAATATTATTTTGTTTGTTGTTGTTGTTGTGTTGTTGTTGATCTTTGATTACTCGATATAGGCATTATATTTCAAGGCTTTTATTTCTTATTTCAAGGCTTTTTTTTTCCATTTTATTACCATTTTGTAATACCATTGATAATTCAAAAGCAATTCTCATTGGCCAATTCATTTAACATTTAACATTTAATCTTTTCATCATTCGGCTTTCATCTGGATATGTTCAAATGCGCCTACCTTGTATTAATATATAATATCCTATAATATATATAAATATATATATATGATATAAAAAAATATAAAAATATAAAATAAGAAAAAGTCTAAAGTTAGTTAAAAACAGTCAAGGAACGCAAGCCTGAGTCACACCCGCTACCCAATTGGCAGTTAGTTTAGGTACTGTGAAGCCTCTGTCGTCTAATGGCATTTCTTTAAACTTGGTTAGATACTTGTTGTCAATAAGTGATGTTATAGAGGATCATTTAGGCTTTTTTTGATTGAAACGATTGTTTGATGTATCCAGGAGTCATATCATGTGTTATTGTGAAGGTTATAAGATCAATCTTGAAATCAATTAAATATATAAGAATCTGAAAAATAGTTCAAACAAAACGTTGTGAAATATCAATTAATTTCGTAACAAAAAATGCGTCTTGCAAACAGCATTTTGTATTCTCTGAAATACATCTTTGGATTTTATTTGCCAGGGCAAACAAAGACTATTACAATGTCCAGTCGACGAAAAACAAAAAACTGTTAACAGTGATTCAATAGACTCACGCGATAGAACTTTCGAATACACTCACATAAGTAGTTCAATGATAGAACTGAATAGACAAGTTTAATGACATGATTGGTGTGGTCATTTAACATGACAACTCATGAAGTTGTGTTCACTGAAACGAAGACCAAAGATTTATCAATAGAACATATTAGCATGACAGATATCAATTATACATTGTGTATGTCCAATTATCTCATTGTCTAGGTTATCAGCATTCAGCAAAAGCTGATATGATGTCTCCAATATATGAGCTCATTCCAATTATGTCATCCAATTTCCAATGAGCATGTAGAAGCTGAGCTTGTGATGTATCAAACAGTGCGGAGTGTCCTGCATGAGAGTAACAGGCAAGAGTGGAGCATAACAGAGAGCTGAAATTTAACAGTGTCAACATTGGGGTGAAGAATAACAGTGGGGAACACCAAACATCCAACAAGCATGCGAGATAGACAAGTGCCTATAGATATGCAGATTATAGGCATTACGCTAAACTGAACATTTCCAAAATACAAGATATTTGTTTTATAGCGCTGCGCTTATAATAAAGCTTCGCCAAACCCATTAAGTGCAAATTGCTATTTTCATGCTTTCCAAAAATTTGCTTATATGCTGACAAGTGCGATTACAATATTGACGCTATACTTATATGCGGGCAAATACATGCAGTGATTGAATTCATTCCTTGGTACACCATACTTATGTGCAGACTTGTGACGCTAATCATGCGCATGACGTACGGTAGGACTATGCTTGCCATATATATAACTATTATTAGTATACGCGTAGCGTATAAACCGTACCGAACCAACAAACCAACGATATATTTTTAAAAAATGCTATTTTGAACTATCACGGAACAGCAATTTTTAAATTTTACGTATTGAATTGGTTCAATTTAATTTGAATTTTATTTTATTATTTTAATTATGTTTAAAAGTGCATTGACTTTTTTACCATTTTTTTGCTGTAAGTATGATTTATTTGATATTAAATTGTGCTATAGGAAATCTATATTAATTTGAAATTTAGGTAAGCTCGAGATTATTTTATTTGAAAATATATTGTTTGAATCAAACAATATCATATTTGCAATATATATCAAAAGACAAGCTTCCATATCGAATGAATATCTTTCATAAATCTTTATTCAAAAAATGAGAAATCAATTTATCAACATTCATGTTAAATAATATTTAAAATCGTCAACACTTTTCGATAGTCAACATCACCTTATACTTTTGAGATTTTTAATTGGTATAAATATATAAGCACAGTTTGGCATTTCTTTCCCAAACTGCTGTGACTAGGGGCACGAAATGAGTTGATGGTGTATTTAATTAATATTTATATGTGCATGATGTGCCTTTTAAATACCGCACGAATATTCTGCATTATTCGAGCTTCTATTTCGACAAAGTTCACTCACAAAAGTGTTAAAATAATGCCATATTTATTCTCAACACTATTTGGGTCAAATCGACAATAGTTCATGGTCATTGTTTGTCATTTCAATGATCAACATCACCTTATATTAAGTTTACTTTTGATATTTGATTGGCATAAAGATATAAGCACAGTTTGGCATTTCTTTCCCAAAATGTTGTGACTAGGGGGACTAATTGAGTTGATGGTATGTAATATTTATATGTGGTGTGTAAATAGTGCTGCTAACATAGTAACATAACCTTTATTCTCAGGTGTAAAAGACTAAAATCTTAAGGTTTCACAATTGTTTTAAAAATTGCTTATCTTTTTACCACTCTTCTATCCATGTGTCTAACAACCATGTTCAATGGCGGTGACCTGTATTTGTTTTCAAAATCAGCATTACAACCATAACATAATCATTTCCTTAAATTGTTTGGAAGTAAAATGATTTAATATTGGGTAAGGTGACATGCCAGAATGCCATTGGACATCGACTGATGGACTTGAAGCTCCAATATGATTAAAAGATTCGGGGGATTGGAAAGAGGCATACATGAATGATTGAGAGGAATGCAAAGGAGGATTCTGTGAAGTTTACCGGCGCATCGGCATAGGACATTCTGGTTGTGGTTGGATAGGTCGATGGCGTGAGTGAGGTTCGTGTTATAAAATCCTTCTGTTGCTGGTTCTCGATCGTTGGGACTGTATGTATACTTTCACAATTCGCAACACGTTTCGTTAATTTTCACACTCGTTACATATGACTGATCACTGCTATCGGTTTAACATTCGTACATTCGTTCACACTCGATCGCTCGTAACCCTCTCTCTCGTCAACGCTGACTCCTATTTGTACTAACGTGCTGCCCCAACCATGGGAACTTTTCTGCAGAGGAAGGTCAATGTTGACGCAGTTTACTGGGCATAACTTCCCCATACGCCTCTCTAATCTACCACATAACTTCCTCGCTTGGTTGACCACAGTCCACAGCCTACCTACAAACTTCCCTCACGTATTTTTACATTATTCGTTTCCTATGCTTTCGCAAAGTTCCTCATTCCATCACGTTCTATCAAGTTCTTTAGAATGTTAAATTATTCAACTATAATATTCAGTGTAACATGCTATATAGATATATTCTTATTAGTCGCTGGGGTACCTGTGCCCACAGCGACTCTATGTTTCGGCACGCATTTTTGTCGGATCTCAGATTGTTAGCCACAAAATGAACATTACGTCATTATAAATCTGGACCGTCGAATGACTTTGAGCGCTCGTATCTTTGGCGCCCCTCGTCCAAAACGGACGAAAATACCACCAATCGATTCAGCAAAAAACCTGTTCTTGGCTAATGCCAAACAAATCGCTAAACACATTGTTTTACAGATCTCCGTGAGTTTTAACCTTAGTAATCTGGTATATTTATTATCTCGGTAAACTAATTATATATTCAGTACTTTTGGTCGATTATAACTTCTGTTTTAAAAACCTTGTGATTTTCGCTAATACACCGTTTCATAGAGCTTTAAAAACAGTACCTACTGACCAACTTGACAAAGTTACGGCGAAATTTGAAATCTTAGCGTGCGGCCAAACTGGACTTTCAGACAAAAACAACCGGAAGAGGCCCAAATACCATGTTGCTATGGTTTTTAAGTGGCCGGAATGAATTCCCCAGGGTAAAATACCCTACATAAGATATTTTTGTCGTGACTGAAGCGCTTAGGTAAACCACAGCCTCGTACCCAGGCGCTTTAATGTGCTAAGCGGTTGCGTGACGCACGCTTGGAAACTTGTAGTGCGTAGCCATGACGGGACGGGTTTCCCGCGCGCTCGTGACGTAACCGTGTAGGAAGCCAAATCGCCTGGGTACGAGGCTGGACAAACCATATATAGTCAAACTACGGCAAGCACATGCGTGCTGGAAAATACCCAGATTAATAAAAATAAAGCAAAACTTTCTACAAGAAATACACACATAAAAAGTTAAATTTGCGAATGGAGAAGTCTATTGTCAAATCCAAGAAATAAAGAAGATATTAAAGATTGTTTGAGTTGAACTGGAGGTATGTTTGGGATTAAACTTTTAGTATTTTTGATTCTGTAATGTTTAGTCGGCAACATAACCCACTGTTGAAAAGGATTAAATTTTGTAAGGATTCCAAAGGTGTTAGTTTCATTTACGGAATCTACATTGAAAAAGCGACTCTCGCAAACCTACTCAGGTCGTAATACTCAGGTCGAGAGAAGAAACGCCAATATAATCAGCGGTGTGTGTACAAGTTGAGCATGCCTCGTTTACACCACTAGTTTTCAGTGCGTACGGTGGATGCAGTCGTGAAACACATCATTTCCTGAATACCCTTTCAGAACAACTCTCTGATAAGAAAGGTATATTTCCAGGAGTAGCAATGAACTAGCTCCGCACAAAAATTTGCTTTGCTCAGATGAGAGCTCTGATTCTTTGTGTGCGAGGTTCCCGGAGCCCGTGGCATAGACCAAATTTGAATGCTACAGACATTGAGTTAAGCAACTTAGATTCAGACATAAACTGAAAACACTCGAACAGACATTTTTGAAATTCAAAATTTTATTTTTAAATGTAAATATAGTTTTTATTGGGTTTTTATTTCATGATTCTTAAAATTAAGAAGTAATTAAATGTAAGAATTTTTGATTGTAAAATAAATTTTAAATTTGGTTAGGGTAAATTATTTTTACGTGAAAGAAATGTAAGTCATGTAAGCCAAGTATGTTACAATCACACTCAGAAAAATATTTGCCGAACGCCTATAGCTGTAGCATGCACTGTCAAATAATTACGAAAAAGCCTATATCATTACCCCAGCGACTAAACGCTCAATAGAGCGTCTTGTTTTATACTAAATCTAAGGCTAGGCTATACTAATTTATAACAGGTCGCTGACAAAACGGAAAGTAACCTAAATTTGCCGAATTTAGATCAGTTGTTAAGTTGCTTTGTCTTGCATCATTGGTGGGGAATGAAGGGAGGATTAGATTAGAAGGAATTCCCAAGCTAGTTCCAAATTGTGGTGCGTTTGACGGTAAGACAAAAGAAGCGGCAGTACTACTGTTTGAAGTGTTTGACTTTCCTGTCGTCTTTTGTGTTTTCTTGCGTTTCTCTCTCGGTTTAAAAGAAGTTGCTGGATCAATAGTCCGATCATTATCGTTGAGGTTTTGCAAAATTTCCGCGCCAAGTTGTTTAGCATGGTTTATTTCTCGGGAGTGCGGTTTTTGTTTAACTTGGCTAAACGATGGACCGTTGCCACCTGCGAATGATCCTACTGCATAAGCTTTTATTGTCACCGCAAATATCGAGTCTCGGACATCAGCATGACAAACATCAAGCAAGGACATGCTTGCAGGATCTTTATGCGCCCAACCCGCATGGATTACCTCGGCTTGGTTCATTGGTGCAAACGCGCGAAAAATAAACCCCCTTCTGTTGTGCCACCATGTCAACCAAGTTTCCAGAAATATGTGCTTTGGGTCTCTAGAAATAAACGCTTCGAAGTGGTTTGCCCGGTTGCGCGTTATTAATACCATATGCAGAACTGTGAACTCGACTTTTTACCCTCGACCCTTACCTACACTCAATTATATTCAACACTGATTTCTAGTTTCTCTTTACTAATTAATTTCCCACAAATACAAATAAATACCCATGTATGGTTCGGTCAAACTATTGGAGAGTATAGATGTTTTAGAGCGATGCGCTTTACGATCGTCAAGTCTTGAAGGCGCAATGTTTGTTGTTGGAAAAATAATACCCTCATATAGACTGAAGTATGTCGAATTTTTTACATCGTGCGTGACGAATATCAGCATGATTTGTACGTTTCTCGTTCGTATTGCACTTGCATTTATCGTATCGCTCCCTTGATGCGTTATTGATCTGGTTAAAACACAAGTGCGTAACTCAAAATGCGCAAGTACTGTATTCTAAGATGAACACAAGAAAATTGCATGCATTTTGTGCGGGTGACTTGGGTGACCGTGGAAGTTTGTGATATCACCAAAAAACCACGACGACGATAACAACGAAGAAAACAGACAGGGGCATATTAAACCTACGCGGCTTGGCTCTGCCAGCCGTAGTAACTATATACACCTCGTCCCAATGGGAATACGTGTCCCTAGAGTCATACTATTGTTGCTTTATTGTGTTTTCCCCCTTTGAAAAATGGCGCCCGTAATTACGAAATTGCCTATTGTTGAATATTACACCTTCATGGCAACTGTGGCATCACCATGAGCAGATACATGTACGCTTAGCGTACCTATTTTTAAATTTAGTAAATACAATCCGGCGTCATGGCGGCACTGTTCATTTTATATATTCTGCTTGCCGTATATTTTGATTTTCGTATCTGGCTGTAAGTGCATGCCCTGTAAAATTATAGTAATACAGTTGATGTTCTAACAATAAGTTATTCTTAAGACTTGACCTGGATGTTAACATGAAGAAATTGGAAGCTGACGTATACAGAGAGTAGTAAAATGGTGTTGCAATAACTGCTTGCTTTCAAACTCCGACAAGACCAAACTACTGTTATTGGGCACCCGAGAAATGTTAGAGAGAATTCCTCCCAATACCAATTCCAATTTGAACTGTTAGGGAAACAACTTATTCCAGTGGTCTACGCTAAAGATCTATGTGTAACTTTAGATTCCAACTTAAAGTATGATATTCATATTAAAAACCTTGTCTCATCTTGTATGGCCAGTTTATGTCAAATCAACAGAGTGAAACATCTATTTGACACACAATGATTCGGACTAAGATAATTAATGCTCTTATATTAAGCAAATTATTTTATTACTCGTCGATCTGGACTAACTCTTCTGATAAAAATATCAAGAAATAACAATTTGTGCAGAATTTTGCGGCTAGGATTATTACTGACGGTCGCAAGTTTGATCATATAACTCCAGTTTTAAAACAACTTCAATGGCTCCCTGTAAAGGAAACTCTCAATTTTAGAGACATTTTAATGACTTTTAAATGTATAAATGGACTTACCCCATCCCCATTCATCGACGTAGTACCCGACACAGCGAGGATATAAATATTCCTAAATACAGATCTGCAACGGCAGAGAACTTTCAATTATAGAGGCACTAAGTTATGGAACACCTATGATAGTAATTTAAAATCTGAAGAAAACTTTCAAAAATTTAAAAAAATATTTGAAACTCTATCTTTCAAATGAGTATTTTTAGTAGTTAATTTAATTTGTAATTCCATTGTAATGTTTTATTTAGATAATCTTTTAATGTATTTAGCCTTTTAATCATTGTAAATGCATGTTGAAAAGCCCATCTTGGGAACATGTATCAACGATATAATAATAACTAATAGTATTCAGGTTTTTTATAAAATATTCTCTCATTTTCCGCTATAATTTGATACGAAAATTTGTATATAGAAAGACAAAAAAGTTGGTCATTTTCATCGGAAAAGTTGGTCATAATGATAGGGCACCCGCAATCGTGATTCGTTCGCCACGCCCCTGCACATTGATTGGAAAGCGACACTTTCAAACCAGAAAAATGGGCACTTTCATTTCAGAAAAGGGACACTTTTGCCATTTTTTAAAAAGTAGGGGGGCACATACCCTCAGTGCTCCCCCGGTTCCGCGGCCCTTGGTGGCATATATACCAACTCACCGTCATGATGAGCCAACAAGCGTTAGCTCTTTTGCTCTTATACACTCTGCGGTGTAATCGCCTGGCTTTTCTTATTTCCACACCGTCGGGATCCATTTCTTTCATTATTCTGGCAACCACGGGACGGCTGACATGTATACTGTGCCGAAGTCTCAATGCATGCCAAATATTTCGATAACCAGACAGTCGTCCAGTTCCTTGAATCTCCTCGCTTATAACGTTTCTTAAACAGTGCTGTAGGAAGCACTGTATTACCATCTATACTATATTTTTGTAATCTTATTATCGTACACGCCCCCTTATTATCGTACACGCCCAAGTTTTTCTATCTCTTCTATCTATCTATAAGCACGGGTTTTGATATCTGGCGGCCACTGTTCACTGTCCGATAACCAGCTTGGACCATTCCATCATAAATCCTTCTCGGTCACCGTTCCACCCGTGCTCCCGAAGTCTGCAGGGATTTCCTCCGTATTGACGTAACGCCACGTGACATCATTACGATTCTGGATCTTCTGGACTCGATTTCCTACAAACTGCTTGTAGCTTCCACTCCCGCGAATACAGTGTAACGCGACGGTGCTATCGAGCCAGCAGTGCTGTTGACTAACATGGAACCCTTCGAGTGTATTCTTCACGTCGTTTGTAATCAGATTGACAGCCATGTGGCCAGACACCAGCTCTCATCTAGTAATCATTAGTCCTTGTTTGGCCAATCTCGCTTTGGCTGCAACTAACCCTTGACTCAACCTCGAATCTTGGAATATGACCGCGTACATTGCTGCGGTAACACTCTTCCCACTTGCGTCGTGAGATGGATATCATTGATTGGTTCATGATGAACAGCTAAGAATTATTATTATTATTATTTCAAATTATTTGATAACGGTGACCCTTCAGCGTCGGTGCTGCTTTTCAAGGGGCCGTTAGACTATATACATATATTAAAAATAAATATTAAAAACACTATAACATGACGAAAACAGTTTCTATAATTACAATGGATGCATGCATACTAACTTATATTAACTCTTCTCTTAACATTCACTCACCCATTAGTTTATAGTTATTATAGAACATCACCCCTCACATATATGTTGTCACTATGTATCCTTTCCACTCGTTTACCGTAATTATTAATAAAAGTTTTTTAAAATTTTTGCGGAGTTGCTTTGTAACCGTGACAACATCATTTTGGTTTGGGTTTGATGAGCTCCCAGAATGAAACTGGAATGAAGTCAAGTCAGTTCAGTTTTTGAAAGTTTTTTCAAATTCAGTTTACAGTGAGGAGTCTACGTCATTGTGGCTAAGTTTTGAACATATCTAAGTTAGTTATCCGTTATGTATTCTGGTAGTTCGCCTTGTAAGGCCTTGAATGTCATAGTCATTTCACGTTTCTTAAGCGTTTTTCAATTGATTCCCAGCCTAAGCTTTCAAATATATCCTTTGATCTTACTTCATAATTTGATCCGTGATTATTCGGGCCGCCCTTTTTGCATTTTGAATAGCTTTTCAATGTGAGTGCGACTGCCATCATTCCACACATTTGAGCAGTATGTAAAGTGAGGTAAAACTAATGCATTATACATATTAATTAGTGCAGTTCGAGTTACGAATCTTTTCGCCTCGTTTTAATAAAGCAATAGATTTAGAGAGTTTTTGCACTGAATATCATTATTCTCATTCCATTCCATTTTAATTCTTCGTCTATAGTAATCCCCAGTACATTCTTATTTGTCACTTGTTTGATGGTGTGGCTGCCAATTAATATGTGCGGGTTTTCTGTGAATTGTTTTAATTTCCTTTTAGAGGCTATCAGCATAAACTCAGTTTTTTTAACGTTTAAAGTTAGCTTCTTTGCCACTAGCCAGTTATTGACCTTACATAAGTCATTATTTATCTTCCTTTCTATATCTGCAGGTGAAATACCAGTACTTGATATATTTGTATCATCTGCAAACATTGAAGCATGTGTTTGTTCAAGGCAGTTTGGAAGATCATTTATATATAACGAAAACAACAATGGCCCTAAGTTTGATCCTTGGGGAACTCCGCATATTATCCTGTTCATTTGGGACTTAGTTCCTTGAACTGTGCATATTTGCATTCTGTTGGCTAAATACGATTTAAATAAATTCAGAGCTACTCCTTGAAATCCATATATTCTAGTTTTTTGCTAAAAGGATTTTGTGGTCAACCGTATCAAACGCTTTTTTTTCAGGAAACACAACACCATTATTTTTATTTAATTTTTATTTATCGATATTCATTAAATATTTGTCTGTTACTTGCAGGAGAGCGGTTTCAGTAGAGTGGCGTTTGCGAAAGCCCGATTGTTGTTTTGAGATAATTTTCTCGTCATTCAGAAAGGTGATTAATTGATCATAAATAAGCTTTTCTAAAATTTTTGCAATAGCCGATATTACAGAAATTGGTCCATAGTTCCCACATTCACTTTTGTCACCTTCCTTATAAATTGGAGTTACTTTGGCCTGTTTTAAGTCATCTGGAAAAATACCAGTGACTAAGACCAAGTTAAATATATAAAGTAAGATCTCACATATAGTATTACTGTACCTGCAGCCTTTAGTAATTTATTAGTGATTTTATCAAGCCCTGCTGCCTTTCCCGTCTTTATACTGTTCAGTATGCTAGTCAACTTTACTGCAAAAATTTGTTTAAAAGTAAATTGACTAGTGTTAGGAGTGACGTATTGAAAGGGATCTAGATTATTTGTAGGTATGGTTTCCGCGAGTTTGGGTCCAATCCCACAGAAAAACTTATTAAACTCGTTAGCTATATTTTCATTGCCAGTAACTGTTTGCTCATTAACTTTAAGCTGATTTATAGTTGTTGTTTTCGACTTCCTATTAAGTAGTTCATTAATATATTTCCAGCTATCTTTACTGTTTTTGCTGTTTTCTAGATTTGTTTTGTAATAATATGTTTTTGCATTCCTTATAAGTTTGGTCACTTGGTTTTTGCATCTTTTATAAGCTTCATGATATGTAGCAGGATTTAATTTCACTGCTTTCTTTTTAAGATAATCTCTGTGATAGCTTAATTTTTTAATTTCATTGTTCAGCCATGGGCAGCATTCATTTCTCACTTTTCTAGATCTGTTTGGAGCATGGGCATCAGAAATCTGAAGAAAAATTTCCTTCCACTCCTGCCATGCGATGTTTGGATCTGAGTTATACGTGAAGTATCTGAACGCTTGTGTTAGGTCATTTTGAAAATCAGTTTCATTCAAGTATTTAAATTGCCTTGTTTCTATTATCTTCGGCTTCTCTCTAGGTATTCCTATTTTTCTGCAGATATATACCACATCATGGTCACTTATTCCCAGCTCTATTACACTCGATCCTATAATTTTGGTATCGTCAACTTTTGTAATTATGATATCTATCAATGTTTTTGTTGATCGTAACGTCGTTGATCGGATCGGTTGATCGTAACGTCGGTTGCTAGGTTTTCTTCCCATTGCATCAATCTTCTCGACAGTTCGTAAGGTAATTCGGCATCCCAGGCCAGTTTTGCATTACAGGTTTCACGATACAGGAGCTTGCCGGTAAGGGTAACAGGCGATACTAACCCGAGCGGATCGTATACTCTCGCGACCCTTCCAAGAAAATCCCTCTCTTCGTCGGTTCAGCTGGCGTAGACAGAAACTTCACTCCGATAGTGTCCTTTCCCTTGTGCCACGAAATACCTCCCCCTTGGGCACTCCTAATTGCTGCTTTGCAAATGTCTCCGGCTCGTTCCATTGCACGACTGTTGGACGAACATTGCGTTTCCAAAGATCTCTGTAGCTGTTTCCTTGAGTTCTCTCGCTTCCTCTTTTTGGTCCTCCACTGATTAGATCGTCGACATAAAGACTTTTTTCGATTTCTCTAACTGCTTCAGGATACACTGTTCGAAAGTTGTTTAAGTGGTGTTTTATCACTCCCCCTAGCAAGAACGGCGAACGGCGATTTTCAACTTTTTCGCCAGTCGCCAGCGAACAAATTAAAGTTTAGCCAATCAAGAGCCAGGATTTTTGCAAGTTTGCAAATTTTCGAGCGAATTTTAAAATGTGTAAACCCGATTCGCTATGTTCGCGCGAATAATTCTCCAGTTCGCGCGACGTATTCGCGCGAACTGTAAACCGGCCTTAAGGCCCTGGTGAACCGGAGAACTTTAATGGTTTTCGTGTGAATATCTTTGAACCAGTGGAATCTGAGCGCGTCCCGATCTTGCTCATGGATTCTCACTTGTAGAAATGCTTGTTTAAGATCTCCCGTAATTGCTACCGGGTGGAACCGAGACCTCACCAGCACATTCCATAGTGATTTTGCAACGGTGGTCCGGGATTTAGGCATTCATTCAATAGATAGATAGATAGATCAACTTTATTTAAACACATTGGCCTTTTCAGCAAAAGCTGATTTCCAAAAGGGATGTGTACTTACAAATTATTATTTATATACTAGCTCTAATATTACATACATAACAAATACAATTATATACCTATTTAGACAAAAAATTAACTACTACTTTAAGTCGAGATTAAGGTCGAGGAAGATAGCTTTTTACAGAACGAATTATACGATACCGAATTGCGTATCTCTTCAGGTATCTGATTCCATAGTTTAGCCCCACAATATTGGAAGCTTTTTTTTAAGGATTCCGTTTTTGGTCTTGGAATATAAAACCTTGTTGAAGAACCTCTCAGATTATGGTCATGAATGGTATTCAGATTTTGGAAAGCTTCGCATAGTCGTTGGGGGGCTAAACCATTAACTGTCTTGTACATGAGCCTGGCTTTCATTTGTGCCCTACGCTCTTCAAGTGTTACCCAGCCTAGAGATTTTCGTGCCAAAATAGACTGACCATGTTCATTTTTTAAGTTCATGATCAACCTAGCCGCTCTGTTTTGGAATTTCTGTAGACGTTCGCTTAGGCCTTTATTAAGTGTATCCCATACTTCACAGCAATAATCAAAATAAGGTTGGATTAAGGCATTATAAACTTTTATCAAAATGTCTTGTTCGACATACTCCCTCATTTTTCTAATAGTCCCAATACCTGATGATATTTTACTGCTAATATGGTTAATGTGTTTTTCCCAACTCAAGTTTTCGTCTAATTCAACTCCAAGAGCTTTGGTATTTTTAACTTTTTTAATCAATTGATTATTTATTTTAACTCCTTGATGGGTATCAATATTACTTATTTTATGTCGTGTTCCAATTACAACATACTCGGTTTTCATTATATTTAGACTTAGTTTATTTGCACAAAGCCATTTCTGAACATTCCTCATGTCTACGCTCGCCCTCTCTTCCGCCTCACTAATTGTTCTGCCTACTGCCGTTAAGTTAGTATCATCAGCAAACATTCTTGGAGTTGTGCGTTCTAGGCAGCTTGGCAAATCATTTATATACATAATAAATAAGAGGGCCGAGTATACTTCCCTGAGGAATGCCACAAATGATTTCTTTCTCCACCGAGAGTATACTGGCCAATTGACAACTTTGAGTTCGGTGCGTCAAATAGCAACGTAAAAGATTTAATGCTTTCCTTTGGAAACCATACATTTCAAACTTACTTAACAGTATTTCGTGGTCGACTGTATCGAATGCTTTTTTTAGGTGAAGAAAAATAACTAAGTTATACAGCCCACGGTCCATGTTGGTATACCATTCGTTCGTACAATCCAATAATGTAGTAGTTGTGGAATGATAAGGTCTGAAACCAAATTGGTGTTTTGAGAAAAGATTATTCTGGTTAAGATACTCATACATTTGATCATACATAATTCTTTCCATAAGTTTACTTACTACAGGAAGGATTGATATCGGTCTATAGTTGTCCAACATGGACCGCTGACCTTTCTTAAACAATGGAATAACCCTTGCAGCTTTCCAATCAGAAGGAAATTGATCCGAGTCAATTGACATATTAAAAATCTCAGTAAGAGAAGGTGCAATAACTGGAGCTGCTACTTGTAGAATTTTAGCTGAAATTTTATCCATTCCAGTCGCTTTGGTGGTAGACAAATTAACTAGAAGAGTGTAAACCAATGTTACAAGGATGTAAGGATGGCGAGTTGTCTTTGGCACGGGCAGATGTGTCGTAAACCACTCGTAGTTTGGTGCTTTCTGCAGATTCTCGCACCACCGGCTTGTGAGGATTATAGAACTCCCGCCCTTGGGCAGGAGTTTGAACTCGTTTTACGATCCCCTCGTCTAGCCGATCCTTGATCACTTTGTCGTATTGGTGCAGTAGATTTGACTTTTCCAATTTCTTTGCCAGGCTATCTAGTCTTCGAAGGCTCCCCGACTCGTTGTTTAGAAGGGTTGGATGGTTCCCCCTCCACGGTAATGACGTCTCGTACCATCGTTCAGGGCTGCGTGTCAACTGTTCTTTAAATTCATCGTAGATGGACGTTTGGTCACCCGTTGCGGAATCTTCAATACCGAGTACATCGAGTCGACAAAGCCTTTCGTAATCTGCCGTTGATGTCTGAGTAAGCAACATCTCACTCAGATTGACCTCTTTTCCAGGGGACATTATCGTCCAACCAAATTTGGTTTTCTCTGCAATAGGTTCGCCCTCACGACCGATTTTCGGTGCGGTTTCCGTCGTCAATCGAGCATATTCGTTCGTACCGAGAACTAGATGTACGGGTAACATTTCTTTCTAGTCTTTATCGATCATTTCTACTGCTCGAAGGTGACCGTACTTCGCGATTAACTGTTCGTACTTCGGGTTTTCAAGATTCAAAAGTGTTTTCCGGACGACTTTGCTTACAGTTACGTCAAACGCAAATTCATTCTCAAGGCTTTTCACGCGAATTTCGTAAATTTGGATATTTTTCGTCACGGAACCTATCATCATTTCGATGCGACGTTTCTCGGTCTTTTGGAGTTCAATGTTTCGTTTTTATAACAACGCCTAGAAATCTTACATGCACTTTGCACTATTCTTGGGATCTCTGAGTTTTAGGTTTTATATGCAACCCCTACCAAAAACACCTATAGGTTATTTATTACTGCACTTCAAGGGCCAGTTGTATGAAAAGGTGATTAAAGTTAAGTATTATTAGCGTGAGAGTTAACCAATCAGAATGGTTGAATTTAGAGTTCACAAAACGGGTGATTAAGAAGTGATTAAGAGTTATACAACCAGACCCAGAAGAGCATCTTGTAAATTATTAAAATTCAAAAATTTTAAACCTTGAATTGTTCAGGTCTGATTCTCAAACACAGTAGCCGCATGTTCGCAATCGCGGACTATTTTTATACACTGTACATATGCACGGACACGGTTGGTAAATATTGGTTTTATATTTCAATAATATATTCGTGCGAAGTAGCACTTAAAAATCCTTTCACAGCATGCACATGGCTGCAAGCAAAGCCAATATAATTAATTGAATTTGTTTTGTTGAATACACCACTGGCATTCTACTGTCGTTTGAAGGTCAAAACTCACAACCGCAAAACCTCGACATCCTAAGCGCGAAAAACACAATAAACGTGTTTATTAGTTATCTTTCTTAATGCTTCTATTTGTTCGTAGTATTGTGTAGAACACAATGCCCCACTCATATATACCCGATAAGATATGCGAGTCCATTGGCATTGTGCTTTTCGCGCTTAGAGGTCGATGTTTTGCGATTTTTAGTTTTGACTTTTAAAACAGCAACCATAATTGAATTAGCTGTATATCGATATCCAGCTATCACACAACGTAATCGCAACGTTGCAGGAATGTTGTAATTTGGTTAGGCCTGACCTGACGTCCACTCTACAACCTTAAACGAAGCCCGCTCGATATTGAAGCTTCGAGTGAAAAAAAGAAAACACTAAATCTTTCCTTGCAAAAAGCTTGACGAACTGATAGCTATATTGCGACTGAAATATATACAGAATCCCACGATGCAGCTGCGTAAGCTGATGGTGATGTTCGGTTTATTTTTGCGAAGTTTATTGGAATTTGTATGTCTAAAATAAAATTCATTTCGCTTGCATGCTATTTCACTTACTCTCGGAGTCTGAGACTGAGAAAAGCATAGTAATTAAAGGTTTCGGCCTGGCTTTTCGGCGTTCACAAATTCAGTGTTGCTTCGACAAGGTCAGGTTCGTGTTCACTTGCTTTGGCCATCAAAAACACATAAAGTGAACCAGTGAATGCATGTGTTTTGATTCGATCAACGCTTTCTACTAAAAGGACAATGAACAAGGTATGCTGTTTCAAATTTTGTATTTTTCTGGTCGTTTCACGATTTAAAACATATAGCCTTGTAGGCCTATGTTTGTCGAGGCTTTAACTTTTTTTTACAGTAATATATATATGAAAAGTACTTTACCCAAATGGGCAGAAAAATCCCTGTGGACGTGGTACGTCCCTGTTTTTAAATTTCATGTGTGGGGAAAAGTTTTTTTCTTCTATGATATCTGTTTTATTAAACTGCAATTTTTTCACTTTAAAGTAACCAAATACATGAGAATTTAACAAAAGTATTAGCTTTTTCGCCATATTATAATGTCAAAAAAATATCTGACTTTTAGTCTCATTTTCCTCAAAATATATATTCAATTCTTGTGTACATCGTGCTTATAGTACGAAGCCTTTAGAGTTGAACTTTTTGGGTAGATATTTTAATCAGTGTTTTGTCGCGAAGTCCAGAGCGGGCCGGTTGAATTTTAGAGCGGTCCGGATGAGTTTCAGAGCAGTCCAGATGCAAAATTGCGGTTTTGGATGATTCTTTGTGCGGTTTTGCCGTTTCCTATAGGCCCCGACAGCCCCGCCTCCTTTTAACTAAGTGTCCATTTAACTAAGATCCTTTTATTTGTGTATATTTTGGCTATATATTTTCTAAATAGTCAATCTCGTACTCAAAGTACATGCCCGTTCGAAATGGTAGGTAATAGATTTCTGATGATCCTTTCACCAATCACCGTGCAGTAATCTAATTACTAAAAGAAAAATTTATTACTGCACAAAATTGCGTTTACGATTACACAAACCTCATTGATCACTGCACAAATTGGTTATATAACTGCACCTTAAAATAATCCCTGACAAATGAAATATATGTGTTAAAAGCACAAATGTTGTAGCGAAGTTGTAGCAATTAATATCATATCCCAACGTTATTCATAAACGTTGTGACGACGTTCCCTGGAGTCGACAAATTCACGTTACCAGGATGTACAATGTAATTGTTCTAGCTGGATAGTTTATGAAATTATGCATGGGTTGAAAATTCATTAAAACTGATTTCCGATTTTGTTAGACCGACTCTATTTTAGAGAAAATATCGTTTTGATGATTATTAATAAACGATTGAATGTCACATTTGTGCCAGTCTTTTGAGCAGTGTTAAAGAATAGAAATTGCTACATGTATTTTATTTGGCAGTCTTTTGGGCAGGCTGAATGGAGCCGGAAGTTTTAAGCCAATTGAGATGGGAATAGTTTCTTTTCAAATTCTAATTCATTAAATTTGTAGATGAAAAGCTCGTAATATACATAGTTCCTTTAAAATGAATATATATTATAGTGGTAGTACTGTACAAACACAGATGTCATATGTGAATACAAGTCTCACGGTTCGCCGTGACGCGGATTCAGGTTTTGGAGGTGACAATATAATAATGATCGATGAATATATTGTTGTATTTAGCATAATTTGTATGCATGGTTAAGATATCGATTACTTAATAAGCCATGGCTATATATGCGTTGTCCATATACCAGAGCATATAAACTGAACATTCGATAAGACGGTGTATTGGCCTGTCATGCAGTTACTGACAATTTCAGAACATTACTTCGTGAAATGGCAGTAGAGTACAAGATTGATGAGTGATCTATTTTAGTGAACCAAACGAAAAGAGGCGTTGTCGCGCAGACAATAATCATGATCTTATAAAATTATAATTTACTTATATCCCAGATATATTAGATTTCTACATTCCAAATCAAATATTAACGGTCCTAAATTTCTAAACAAATTCTTACCTCTTATATTTACTCGAGTCCATTTTATTTTGTAAACTGTATTCAAAGGCCTATAGCTAACGTTAGATCTCTGTAAAACGGGAGAGAAGCCTGGCTTACTATAGCTTACAAACACCCTCTTTAATGTACAGAAAGGAATTTATGAGGTTGAAGAATGTTAAAGCAGACATGAGCCCTATAAATATAACAAAGCTGAGAGCATGCATATGCACGCAGTAACAGTAATGGATTAATGGCTATTTTAAAGCCTATATGACAAGCGAAAAAATCGGTTGAGTGTATATAGCCTATAGGGACATAGGGTATCATATGGAGTAAAATTTTTGCATACTGATTTCAAATTATGTCAGATACGCATGCAGCCGTTCGTTGATTCGTTCACTGTCTGATCACAAATATTTTCTCAGTTTTAGTCAGCTAACTTAATAGACCCCTTCCCTTCAGTGTTTACATTTTGTTAGCAGGCAAATTTCGATTATACAAATGATTAGGTTATTGTGATTCAACGATGTATACAACAATAACGAATCTCTCTTGGGAGCTTTTTAATTAAAATTTGTCTCAAGGGGACAATAATATTGTTAGACTGACTCGTTTTGATGATTATTAATAAACGATTGAATGTCAGATTTGTGCCAGTCTTTTGAGCAGTGTTAAAGAATAGAGATTGAACTCGGTATTTTATTTCATTCTTTTCGGCAGGCTGAACTGATGAAGCCGGAAATTTTAAGCCATTGAGATGGGAATAGCTTCTTTTCAAATATTAATTAATTCAATTTGTAGATAAATGAAAAGCTCTTAATATACATAGTTCCTTTGAAATGAATATATATTATAGTGGTAGTATTGTGACACTTGTGCACTGCCGCAGCGAGCAAGCCTTCAGCGAGGCAGCTGACTAATTTGATACAGCTTGGCAAAATCTCAATCTGCTACAGACGCAATACATTGTGGTTCCAATTGAAAGAACCACAATGCAAAGCGCGGCTTATATAAATCAACTCGATGGAAGCGCGTGTTCTCTTTTTGTGTTTGGTCTAAAGGACGTTTATGGAACCCAAATTATATTCAATAGATTGTAAACAAGATCCTGCCTGTTACAGGATTAACTCGTAACAATTATATAATTATGTATCAAGGCAGTTTGCCAAATTGAAATTGCACTCAGTGCTTCGAAGGCTGGAAGGCGAAAAATTTCCTCACATGATAGAAAAAACCTACTAATTTGGGAGTCACAACTGGGCGCATTACAATGTCTGTAAAAGCAATACATTTTCGCGAGAGAAGGTAGTGTTTCGCATGATTTCGCAGCAAAATAAAATGTGACCTACTGGCTACTGATCATTGTGATCTGTGTCTCACGCACGCAAATAATATATTGCGAATGTAACGAAACATTTCGGTGGTGTTATGTTACCTATTATTATCGAAATGATGTTGACAGTTGAAGCAAGTTATGTTCCAGTGTTAGTACAAAGCAGATAATAAAAATTTTCCTTGCTACTAAGAACAATTCAAACTTGTTATATGCATGTTAATAATGTTATAATGGCATATGGTAAGTAAGTAATCTGGAACATTTACAAAACTGGTGAATAACAGGAAATACGAACTATAAAAGCAATGATCGAGGAACTTTTAGTATTATCTAATTTAATAATAAACAAGTTGGAATGTAAACGTAAGGAAAGTTGTGTACGTTGGTATGCTAAAAAGGCAGCATTTACTTCATTTTAGGCAACCTAGTATTCACATATGACATCTGTGTTTCGGTTGGAGGTGACAATATAACAATGGCCAAATGGGTGATATTGATTTGATCGATGAATATATTGTTCTTTTAGCATAATTTGTATGCATGGTTAAGATGGCTACTACTAAAAAGCGATACAGTGATACAACGATATAGCGATACAGGGAACCGGAACCTCGAACCGGAGCCGGAACCGTGCATAATTTATGCAAATTATCACATTTAAGCACCATATGAGACATCAGCCACAACATGTACTAGGGGGATGTATGTTTGAAGAAATATATCTGAAATATATATCTTTAATACAACGCACAACGAAAGGGTAGCATTCTAAGACTATCATAACGAAGTAAAACGTTGTATATCGTCGCGGGTTAGTTCATTTTGATTATACATATTGTTTAAAGACATTATTGAGCAAGCGTACATATTATGATTGACAACACTTGACCTGGCGCAAAGCCAAATGACGCTGAATACGTTCATCTAACTAGATGCGGTATTAAAAACTGCAACTGCTGGTCGTATAGTATATAATTAAGCGAAAATTCACGAAGCGAAACGGCATTCATCCTGTTGGGTTTTGATTAATCTCATACACGTACGTGTCGTACGCGAGATTTTTAACGACTGTAAGTCTGTAATGGTCTAATCGATTCTGAAAACGCGTTTATTGATCAGTGACTGTTTCTATATGCAATGTGCAGACACAAAGACTCGTCCTAATATGTTATAAAAGCAGTATTTTAAAATGCAGCTTCGCTTGCAGGCAATGGTGATTTCAGTTTCGCTTATACTGGCACGGCTAGAAGTTAACCATGTTTATGAAATCCTGAATCGCCTAAATACTGCATTAAATGTGCGTCCTGATTCAACGTTAAGACAAGATGTACAGTATAAACAAAATGAACTAACCCGGCGCGCTAACGATATACAACTAGGTAAAAGACGTTCTACTTCGTTATGATAGTCTTTGAATGTGTCCCTTCGTTTTGCGTTATATTAAAGATATATATTTCAGATATATTTCTTCAAACATACACCCCCTGGTACATGTTGTGGCTGATGTCTCATATTATGAGACATCAGCCACAACATGTACCAGGGGGTGTATTAAATGCGATACTGTGATTCGCTTAAATTATACACGGTTCCAGCTCCGGTTCCAGGTTCCGGTTCCCTGTATCGTTTATTGTTGTATCGCTTTTTAGGCTTTTTAGGAGTAGCCGGTTAATATATCGATTAATCAATAAGCCATGGCCATGCGTTGTCCATATACCACAGGCACAGCATATAAACTGAACATTCGATAAGAAGTGCATTGGCCTGTGACGCCTGTCATGCAGTCACTGACAATTTCAGAACATTACTTCGTGTGATGGCGGTAGAGTACAAGATTGGTAAGTAATCTGTTTTAGACAAACATGTTATATAGTTAGTGCAAGTAAACCAAACGAAAAGAGGCGTTGTCGCGCAGACAATAATCATGATCTTAAATCGAAACTAAAGGAATTAATATTATAATCTTATATCCCAGATCTATTAGATTTCTATATTCCAAATCAAATGTTAACGGTTCTAAATTTCTAAACAAATTCTTACCTATATTTACTGATTGTTACGTATTATGTTTATAAATTAATATTTTGTAAACTGTATTCAACGGCCTATAGCTGACGTTAGATCTCTGTAAAACGGGAGAGAAGCTTGGTTTACTATAGCTTACAAACACCTTCTTTAAAATGCAGAAAGGAAGTTATGAGGTTGGAGAAAATATTAAAGCAGACACGAGCCCTATAAAAAATATAACAAAGCTGAGAGCATGGACGCAGCAACAATAACGGATTAATGACTAAATGCTGTTGACTGCGGCTTATATGGCAAGCGAGAAAATCGCGGTTGAGTGTACATAGGGTATCATATGCCATGGAGTCAAGTTTTTGCATACTGATTTCAAAATCATGTCAGACACGTAGCCGTTCGTTGATTCGTTCACTGTCTGATCACAAATATTTTCATTTAGTCAAGTTCCGATTCCAACTTCAACTGACGATTATTAGTATTCTGCTTAAACTATCTGGTATAACGCGTATGATTGATTCATTTAGTTTTCATTTATATTAAGACTTTAGCTTACTACTAAAATATTAAGACTTTAATAGTGCCTTTTCTGTATTATTACAACCTGCAGTAATATAAACCTCGGTCTTGCTGTATTGACTATAAGTAATATTTTCCCGTAGCTCACTCTCGGTTTATTGTAAATAGTTTATATTTCAAATCAGTGCCAATGGCAATGGTAATCGTGATTGTTATAATATTAGTGTATTATCCTCAACATTTTTGAACATTTAAGCAAAATAGCACTTAAAAATCCAGCATTTAAAGTTCTGAGAAGACAAATACTTGCCACTTGGTAAAAATTCCTTTCACGCCATGGGCTTGGGGCTCTCTCCTTCGCAGAGGCTTGGATAAAAAAAAATTATAAAAGGTACGCTAATATTGGATAATAAATAAAAGAATGCGCTAGCGTTTTGTTTATTACCATCTAACACATTCTTTTATTTATTGTCCAATATTAGCGTATCCTTTTATAATTTTTTTTTATCCAAGCCTCTGCGAAGGAGAGAGGGATTCGGAGAACGCTACAGCAATTTGAATTGTAATCATTGCACGCTCTAATCTCTGACTTAATGAAAACTTTGATTAATGCCCCATGGCTTTGGCGTCTGGCAACGTGGGATATCCGTGGGTGTTCATCCGAAAGGTTGTACAAACAAACCGCGAGCCTTAATAAATATATAAAATATAATAGTAAAATACTCGGTACTCCCCAATTTTTTTTGTTTCACCGCACGAAGGATAACGCAAAGTACCAAACTTGTGTGCAGACTGCGAGATTTTTTTTTAAATGCATTTGCGAGAGTACAAAGTATAAACGGGTATAGTGCGCCGTATGGCTGTTTTATAGTTAGCTTCAATCTTTGACAGGAGCTATATACAAAGCTACAGATTATAGAAATATGATATAAATGCATGTACAGTGATGTACTTATATCTAAGCCAAAGGAACATATTTTTGCGCAAAACAACGGTAACTTCGAAAGTGAACATTAACGAAATGTAAAACATAAAAGAAAAATGAGCATGCCGATAAACTTAACTGATCTGCCCGTAGCCATAGGATCTGTCTTTGTGATTTTTCAACAACATATATAATTATGACGTTTATTTATTTCGCAAAGCTTTCGATTCTGTAGTTTGTGTCATGATTGATGGGAAAAGGATAAGGCCTTGCATTATTTACTTCACAGACACTGTGCTGATTATTATTGCCGCAGCGTGTGAGCCAACGAGCGAGCAAGGCAGCATTCTAAATTATGTAGCGGGCGTTTTTCCAAATTTGCTTTAGTGCGTTGCATTGTGGTCGAAGATCAAGGAAGAGATTGCGCGCAGGACCTCACGCAGGACGTATGGGATCTCTTTTCTTTGCCATGGTAAATGTTTGGTATATCAAGGATTAGAAGGTTTTATGCAAATTTGCGACGGTAGTAATTAGTTTTGACATAAACCTAGCTGGCGTTAGATCTCTGTAAAACGGGAGAGAAGCGTGGCACCCTACAATTTCAATTTTTGAAATATGGTAAATTTAGGATTCAGATTCAATTTTTTTGAAGAACTGTTACCTGTTAGGAAACAAAAATTGTACCACATATATTGAGAAACTTTTTAAGAGTCGGAAATTGCTCACAAAAATGACGTCATTACCGTTGCTATGGTAACAATGACGTTTCAATATGGCCGACATTTCAGCTTTTAACGCACTTTACTCGAAAAAACACCTGGTTACCCCCACTTTTTATTTCATAAACCATTTTCGTCTAGTACAATAGATTATCTGAGCAAATTTCAAAAATTCTGTGGAGCATCATAAATATGATATTTCGTTATAAATATGTTTTTGGCTCTACAGAGTTTTTTAAACTCGCTCAGATAATCTATTTCTCTACAGAAAAACATTTCATCGCATAAAAAATGGGTTTAACCAGGCGTTTCTTAGAATAAATTGCGTTAAAAGCCAAAATGTCGGCCATATTGAAACATCATTGTTACCATAGCAAAGGTAATGACGTAATTTTTGTAAACAATTTTCAGCTCTTAGAATGTTGCTCAATATAAGTCATACAATTTTTGTTTTGTAACAAGTAAAATTTATTCAAAAAGTTTGATCTAAATCGTACATTTTCCACATTTAAAAAAATTGTAGGGAGAAAGGAAGAACAACAATAACAATTTATTAACATAAAATACTTTGCAAAGACAATCACTGTCCGCAAATAGCAAAAACTAATCCAGGCGGACAGTTCGAAGTATCGAATTACAGACACAGTGAAGAAATATAGTAAATACATCTAAGGAGTGAATTATAAATTATACTATGGCCACTTAACGTAGCTTAAGGATTTATGAGGTTGAACAATGTTAAAGCAGACGACATGTGCCCTATAAATGTAACAAAGCTGAGAGCATGCACGCAGTAACAATATTAATGGCTAAATGCTGTTGACTGCGGCCTATATGGCAAGCGAAAAATCGGTTGAGTGTATTTACGGTATCATATCGTTGATTCGTTGATAGCTGTCTGATCACAAATATTTTCTTTAAGTCAAGTAACTTAATAGACCCTTTTACTTCAGTGTTTACATTTTGCAAGCAGACAAATTCCGATTATACAAATGATTATGTTCTGCATTATAATTCAACAAAGTATACAACAACAATAACGAAGCTCTCTTGGGAGCTTTATACTATCAAAATTTGTCTCAAGGGGTCTATAATTAATGATGCTATGCCATTTTCCATAGCCCATAGGCAGTACTCACTACCTAATGGGTAAACTTTAGTATATCTTTGATTTACAAGACCTTACAATGAATATAAAACTTTTCAAACTTCAACGATTATTAATATTCTGCTTAAACTATCTGGTATAACGCGTATGATTGATTCATTTATATTAAGACTTTAGCTTACTACTTTGGCTTACTACTTTAGCTTACTACTAAAAGATTAAGACTTTAGCTTACTATACTAAAAGATTTTCTTTGACTGAAAATTATCGGTAAGAAAAAAATCAGGTGATTGAAAGGTTCAGATCTTATATACAGCTGTGCACAATAGTCCAGTGGTAGTGACAGTTGTGTAGTCCTGAAATTACTTACTTTTTTCAAAGTTCCACAAAGCTATCCACCCACCCATCTCTACTGGGCCCACGTTATACTTACTGGTTTTTAAAGAGAACTTTTAAGTGTTTGTTACAAAACTCGAAAACAAATTGTTTTCGCGGCGCGGTGTAATGCTTTTTAAAATGCAAATGGTAATATGCCTTTAACGATTTATTTTTACCTATTCTTAGGACCTAACAGGGGTTCCTCAATAACCTGGATTAAACTATACTGGAGAATGAAATACGGTTGTAATTGGAAATCTAAACACTGGACTAAACTCTGGAATAAAAACTTGAAGCGAAAAAAAATAGCTGTATTATCAATATTTGCGCTAATTTGTATTTACTGTTACTTTATATATCCGGTTAATTATGCGAGGAAAATCCAAACTATGGACAATTTGCAAGCAAACCAACAACTAACATCATTATGTCCCAATATCACAAGTCTTCACGAGCAGGATGAATCTATATATTACGGTTTGGCATGTCAACCACGTCCACCGTCCAAAGAATCTTGTGTATACACCACTAAAATATTCAAACTGACTCCGTCCATATTGAAATGCAAAGATCAAAATGAACCACCCTATGTTTTGTGTAATCTCCAAAATAACACTGACCTGTCAACTACAGTAAAAGTAACATGTGACCTCTCAATTTGTGACATAGAAAAGGACGTTTTAATAGAAGAACGGCATCCATCAGATGGCGAGTTTAAGGATGAGAAAGTCGATAAAAATAACCGAGTATCGAATGAAAAGTTTTCAAAACTTGTCGAAAAAGCCTTACTTCGTGCAAGAGAGAACAATATGAACTTCGTATTTTTATATTGCACTAGAAAAGGGAGTGAAAACAAAACAATCTCACAAGTGATTAGCGTTTTACCAAAGTTACAACACGTCAAATCCAATGAGACGAAACCTCATGGTGGGAAACTAAATGTGAATATTTTACTATTGGACTCCATCTCAAGGGCACATTTTTACCGCTCGTTTCCAAAAACTGTTCAATACTTGCGAGAAAAACGAGAAAACAGAAACCCAAAAGCGGCATCATTCTTTGAGTTCCAGTTTTACCAAGCAATCCATGGACATACACACGAAAATGAGAACGCTCTCTTCAGCGGAGATTTGTACCCAGAAAACTATACGGCAAAACAAATAGGTAACGCACCAACGAGTCCGCAGATACTGTATGGTATTTTTAAAGAAGCTGGATATCAGACGATGTATTTGGAAGATCATTGTTGGAAAGGAAATCATGGAATCAGAGAAAGTTTAAAAGCTAGATCATGGAAGAAACTCCAGAAGGCACTGGAAATATCGAACATTGACTCAACCGGTGAGTGAGCTAGTGATCATTTGTATAGTGATCATGTTCTATATAAAAACTACTCGGAAAACAAGCTGTTAGCTCAATTCATTTCATAGTCATTTTTGTTTACTATTAATCAAAGGCGAACAACGAAAATATCGAAAAAGACTGTGCCGCTGTTTTAAAGTTATACTTCTTTTAAAATATTTTTAAAGAGTTTAAAATTCCTCGTGGCCATTGGACCTTTAACCTTATAGGAATCTGTCCGCAATGCATGATGGTAGTTGGGTATTTTTTTCATTCTTGTTGCAATGGCGGCCATAAGGTGACGATTCTACGGAGTGTGAGAATTCACTAATTTTCACTTGTTTACGTATTGCAAATCGCAGTTTAAACAACGTGATTTTGACGAGGCTTGTCTTAACGATATTTGTGAAAGAAATGAGCGAAATCGCTGCGATGATTGCCGAGAAAATGCACTTCATATCGACCAAAGGGGTGAGCACATTTCGAGCAAAGCATTCTCTTCGCATCCTGTCTCGTCCTGTTATGAGGTGAGTGTGCTTATTCATGATCGTTTAGCAAATTATTTTAGTCTGTGCCTATTTCGGTGATATTTTTCTACCTCGATTTCGTATTAGTTTTACTCTTAAACATCAGATCTTGTACTTTTGAGATGTTGAATTTGATACTATTTGATCGGTTGTTTTCGAAATCAATATGGCCGACAGGCCTTTAAATGTTGACCGGTTTTGGCGCGAAAATATCTCGTTTGAATTCTGGTTTCTTTAAAATACACTAAAGTTATATTTTCTGGATATATTACTGCTGTTTTTGGCTTTGTTTATCCTTCGTGGCTGCTTTGGTTTTTGTCTTCCTAAAGCTAGTAAGTCCTAAACGTTGTTAACTAGCTAATAAATAATATTAATACAGAGCAATTTTTAGCTTGTGTTAGCATTAAAAATACTGTTTAAATATTAAATAGGGCTATAAGTGTTTTTAATAAATATAATTTAAATAAATATCATAGTTGTAAATATTGTATATAAAATATTGCAAATATTTTTAATAATAGGAGTGTTTCTTAAATTTTTTAAAATATTAGTCAATATAAACAAGTATAAAGTAATGGAAGACAAACCTTGCACCTCAACGGATGCAGACATTGGCACAGTGCCAGTAGAAATTAAAAGATGGACCAAAGATCTACGGTCAATTCCAAAATTTAGCCATGCCTTGGTACAACAGCACTTAGGTATTGAATATGATGATGCTGGCAAACACAAGAAACTGGGATACCGCTTGTTGGACAGATACGTAAACAAAGATACGAAAACAAAGTTAAACCTAATGTATTGAAAGGCAGTGAAGTTCACTTCTTAATAAAAGCTTGCGTAAGTGCATCTATGAAGAAACAATAGCTTGCATAAGTGTATCTATGAAGAAACAATCTATATTGTTTATGTCCATTTAAATCAGAAGTTGCACTTGCAAGCCTGGCAAGGGAGGCTGTTGTAAGCAGGTTGCTGCTGTTCTTTTTTCAAATAATTGATTACATTCAGTTAGAACTAACACAGGTGCCAGATGATTTGACATGCACACAAGTCTTACAGCAGTGGCATGTACCCAAAAGTGGTGAGGTTATATGAGGATGACTTTGAAAAGCCATCATATGAGAAAGATGTAAAGGGCAGGAGATTTAGGATTCCACAATCCTTTGTGATTTTTTTGTCACTTGTCCTACCAGCATACATGCTTGAAACAAAACTAGGGTAGCCATTTGGGGATATACCAAGCAAGCCTTTGGCAGTGTTGTGGTTTTTGTAGGATGAAAAAGTGGCTGATTGGCTTCTGCATGAAGATGGCATTTCAATCATAATTTCTGTGCAATCTATTATTACTCTGTGTGGAAAGTCTTGCTTAAAACACAAAGGCATGTTTTCATCAGTACACTTTCTTGTGGGCTAAATATAGGTAGTGCACAGAGTCGCTGATGAAGAAATGTCAACCAAGTAATCCATATTCTAGAAATATGCATGCACGATATGCCAAACCTGTGAGCTAGGTCTTGTTGTAGAAAACCACAACGCAATCTAGCCAACACCATAAATAGTTCTTGCTTGGGTGTCATTGACCTTTGTTTGCCACACTTTTTCTGGTCTGCTGGGGTTATTTTGCCAGTGTTTGACCCATAATAAATTAAACTATTGCATGCTGGTGACAAGCAATTGAAAAAATATTTAAATGTTGTATAATCTGGGAAACCAGTATAAAATCGAAAGTCGTTATCACTGCCAAGAAATCTTTCCAACCGAAATAAACATTGCTGTGATGATGTCACATAGGCCTCATGAGTTTTTTCTAGGGATTTACATTTTGTTTCGAGATACCGAACTTGCTCTTTCAGTTTGGAAACATCTGTTTCAGTGAAGGTGTTTGCAGTTGGTACGTCATGCATAGGTGTTATATTTGCAGGTTGACTGGAATTGGAAGTACGTGGCTCATTTGTCAAGGAACAACTGCTGGTGTTTTCAGTTGCTATGTTATCCTTAAGTGTTGTATTAGTGGGTTGATAAGAAATAGCTTTGAAAGGAGTGTGAGGCTCATTGGCAAGGGACTATCTGGCTTTTGTAACACTCTTCTTGGTTGCTTACATACACTACCACAATTTGTTAATATAGTTGGAATATTGTTTATAATGTAGGACTTTTTCCTCCTGAAAATGAGGCTGAGCACACCCTGTAATAATTATTTATGTCCAACAACCCTTTTGTTTTCAAAATTTTATGCCATTTCTTTTTTAGTTTGTCTTCCTTAGGTATCGAGTAAAATGAAAGCTCGGGATTATGTACTAATATGTAGGCTGTTATTCAGACACTGCAGAACACAACAATATTTCCCTCCACCAGTACATGTTTTCTTAGAGTTTTTTATTCTACAGACTGTATGAATTGGTCTCTGCATCCGTTGAGGTGCAAGGTTTGTCTTCCATTACTTACTTGTTTATATTGACTAATATTTAAAAAAATTTAAGAAACACTCCTATTATTAAAATTATTAAAAATATTTGCAATATTTTATATACAATATTTACAACCATGATATTTATTTAAATTATATTTATTAAAAACACTTATAGCCCTATTTAATATTTAAACAGTATTTTTAATGCTAACACAAGCTAAAAATTGCTCTGTATTAATATTATTTATTAGTTAACAACGTTTTAGGACTTACTAGCTTTAGGAAGACAAAACCAAAGCAGCCACGAAGGATAAACAAAGCCAAAAACAGCAGTAATATATCCAGCAAATATAACTTTAGTGTATTTTAAAGAAACCAGAATTCAAACGAGATATTTTCGCGCCAAAACCGGTCAACATTTAAAGGCCTGTCGGCCATATTGATTTCGAAAACAACCGATCAAATAGTATCAAATTCAACATCTCAAAAGTACAAGATCTGACGTTTAAGAGTAAAACTAATACGAAATCGAGGTAGAAAAATATCACCGAAATAGGCACAGACTAAAATAATTTGCTAAACGATCATGAATAAGCACACGCACCTCATAACAGGACGAGACAGGATGCGAAGAGAATGCTTTGCTCGAAATGTGCTCACCCCTTTGGTCGATATGAGGTGCATTTTCTCGGCAATCATCGCAGCGATTTCGCTCATTTCTTTCACAAATATCGTTAAGACAAGCCTCGTCAAAATCACGTTGTTTAAACTGCGATTTGCAATACGTAAACAAGTGAAAATTAGTGAATTCTCACACTCCGTAGAATCGTCGCCTTATGGCCGCCATTGCAACAAGAATGAAAAAAATACCCAACTACCATCATGCATTGCGGACAGATTCCTATAAGGTTAAAGGTCCATTACAGAGGAGGAATCGTCAGTATACCACAATGCATTGCGTCTCATTAATATTCACATTAGAAATTTTCCGATGATGACTCATGTTTGGTGAAAAATTACGGATTTAATTGAGAATTTTCTCTCCGAAAATCTGGTATTTTTTAAGGTATGTTTTCATATTTGTTTTATTTGTGCATCTTATTTCACGATTTTTTACTTAGGTACTTTATGCATCAGGTTTTAGCTATGCATTCAAGCATTGTATTTACCCTTGTTTCGGGTCAGTGGACACGCTACAAAAGTGGCTTTCATATATGCAGGAGATAATTATATTTATCAATTTCAAAAGTAGAAAAAAGTCACAGAATCGAAGTCAGGAAGAGTTATTCTCTCTATTGGTACTTTAAAACACGAATTATCTCCTAAAACCGACGAGTAATCGCGGTTTGAAAATTGGGTATATTTGCTATATTCTAAAATATTGGTTATTTATATTGCGATTTTATATGTGAATGTATTTCAACTATTTTTGACTTGTTTAGTTGATGTATCACGCTTTATGTATCCCAATCACGCATTATATTTACCATTTGTGTTGGGTCAGTACGCAAGCCTCGAAAATGGCATGTAAACATGTAGGAGATTAAATAGGTAATGCAAGAGAAAACTCAATGAAAATCACATCACTGAAATCAGGGAAAGTTTTCCTTTTTACTAATACCAAAAAACCCAAATTAACTCCTGAAATAAGCGAGATATTGCTGTTCGAATATCGGGTGTTTTTGGCTATGTTCTGTCGGTAATGGCGCCATGTGGCGGGAAGATGCCACATGATTGGGGCATTTTAAAATGGGCTTCAAGTCAGAAGGCTGAAGGCTTTGGATGGTCTTTTATTCCATATTCATATAGCGCCACAAAAATAAACAACAAATTTGTAAGATTAACTCCACTGTCTTATTAGATATTACTTTGTATATACATTTCCAAAATGACCATAAATTTCAGATTAAGCACTTACATTATTAATGGTTCAGAGTAGGTGTAATAATCATTCATGATTGATCTTTAATAACTGAGCAAGTTTCAGTTTTTTCTTCGCCTTGGGAAATATGGCCAGGCAGGCCAGACCTTCCTCGAACTGCTTTTCTGAGTCAAGAAAAGTGAGATTTCAGCTGTGTTTGGTTCCAAGTAAAAATACAGTGACATGCAGTGAATTTTTTTCTCCATGTTCTAACTTTTATATTACATATTCTAGGGAAAGTGTCAATGGGAATGACATGTTATGGTCAAGTTCATGGACTGAGTCTCATTTGCTGCACCACCTTTGGATGATTATGATACTATTAACATACTATGTAGTATACAAAATAGAGCCATTTCATAACAATCCTTAACTTTTTGTATAAATAGCATTGAACCCAATTTTAATAGGAAATAATATAGGAATATTTACATGGAGATAGAGATACGGCTGACCCAGGTTCACAAACTTGCCTGCTTTATCACTTGCCTGCTTTATGCACCTATTACAATCCTCAGTGTTGCAATAAGTCCAGTCATTGACTCAGAGTGCCATGCTCAATTGAAGCAATTGATTTGATTTAATTTAAGTAGAGTTGTTGACTCGGACCTTATTCAAACACCTTGAGTTGACTAAATACAACAATGATAATTTGTAAATAACTCTTTCAAGTTAGTGCAAATCTCAGGCAAATAGATCTAGAAATCTTTTGAGAAAATTAGATCTTACATAAATACCACAATTTTTGAACAATATTATTCTTGGCTGGCAAAGCTAGTGAGATTGGCAGGCAAAGGTATCATCAATCCATGTATTTTAGTTGGCATATTTATAATTTGAATAAAGTAGTACTTTCAGAATGATATATTTGCTTCTGATGTAATTTTTAGATTTCTATTACACCATTTTGTACTTTGATTATTTCTCTTTTGATAATAGATAAATAATTAAATAGTAACCTATTATTATTGTATGTATATAATATATAGGTGCATTCATTAAGTGTGATAGTGCAGCATATGGTGGCCAAGTCTAAAAGGAAAGACCATTAGCCAAGACATTATTTGCCACTCTCAAAAGGGTGAATACATTTTGACCACCATATGTATCACAATATAAGACACTTAATAGCTATATTGGATTGTAGTTTAAGGTTTAATTTTTTGTTCTATTGAAGTGAGATTTCATCTCCTGAGATGGAATTCCTTATCAGCTTTTCAATTTGTTAAAATAGAGGTTTAGTTTGGCTGGGGATGAGTTTGTCAAGTTAAGTAACCAAGGATGTTGATTAATCTGCATAAAAGTAATGACAGTAAACTTATTTCTCCATGCAACGTGAAGCATCGCATTGAAGGTGGTGGGTGTGCCAGTCAAAGGTTTTGTAAGCAGGACAGCAATGGATGAACTTTAAGCATCTAGTTACAATATTGATATTGCAGTAGCCAGTATGTCAGATTGCCATTAGGAACACATTTCTATGATATTTCTTTCTAAAAGTAAAAACAATTCTACATTAACATACTTGGTAGAATACATTTATCTATGTAACAACCTGAATATCACTCTCAATTTTGAAATACAATACAATAGTGTAGTAGTTTAGTAAGTTGTATTTTAACCTTGGCATATAAAGTAATATTTTTCTGTGACTTTATTATATGCCCTTATATTTACTGACATTTAACCAGTCCAAACACAGAAGATATCGTTTGTCTGATGATTGTAAAAGCAATTAGAAATTGCTGAAACAGAACATGACATACACCAACATATTTATACAATGTCAAATTATGTACTAAAATAAATTAAATAATGTGACATGCCAGAAGGGAAATTTTGTCTGTAATGTTTTATATGACAAATAATTATTAATTGCAATTGAAAATAGAATCCAATATTACCAGTAAAAATTTAACTGCCTTACCTTGAGAACAATACACGAAATGTGTTTAATATCATATTTTCTGGACTTTTATACGTTAGGCAAAAATGCATTTATACGAAACGCCCGAATGAATCATGACTCTTGAACTTGAACCATTTAAATTCTACGCAAAATGGCTTGAAATTACCACTAAACGACGTTTCACAGCGGACATGAACAATAAGAAGTCAATATGGTCCTAAAATCAAAGTTTTCTTGTGACAAAAGTTGGAAATTTCACCATAATGCGACTGCTGTTCGCTTCTGTCAGTTCTGTGTTTATGTTTGCACTGCGATGGCCAACCGAAAAATGAGCGAGCGAGCTCCGGCGAATTGATATGTACTAAAACCGCAATGCATCACGGTATACTGACGATACCTCCTCTGGGTCCATTACAAGTGAATTTTGCAGCTTTATAAATTCGCATGCTCAAAACACAAACAATTCTCAGTGATTAGAGTTGGCAGAGTCTAAAAAATTTGTAAAAGTGTACCTTATTTTTCGACTAAAAGAAACCAAACTTTATCATAGAATGCAAACCATGGTTCATTCTCCTTTTCTTGTATTCGTAGTTGTCAGTGGCGTGCTGGCTTGTGTTCACCAAGGGAGGCCAGCTGGAAATTTGGCGCCCCCTTGTAATATGTGTATAGTTTAGCCTCTTAGACGCGATATGTCGACGGGGGGGGGTGATGTGGTTGTTTAAAAAATTTTCCCGGACTACTAACGTTCTTATATTACTATTTAACCAATAAATACGGTTCTTCCTACAAAAAATTTCCTTCCAAAAAAATTAAAATTCCTTTTTTCTATTCTTTGTGCCAATTTCGGCGCCCCATTTATGTTTTGGCGCCCCCTAAAAAATCTTCGCTGGGGGGGCCATGGCCCCCCGGCCCCCCCTGCCAGCACGCCACTGGTAGTTGTTATTAGTTCAGTGGCGGAAATGTCGGTGGGGTGGGGGGACAACTGCCCCTACCTTTACGAAAAATTGAAAAATTGTCAGAAATTGTGACCAAAAAAGGGCTAAAAACAGCCTATTTTGAGTGTAAATGGGGGGTTTATCGGAAATTTGAAGGTTTTGTCGGAAATTTAGGAGGCTTTGCCCCCCACCGGAAAAGTGAATTTCCGCCACTGGTTGTTTTCTCCGTTTTCGAGTGTTTTTGAAAACTTTTAGAGATTTTTCTTGGATGAATATCGGCTTTTCGTCGCAGGGCAATAAAAATTACATATTGCTCGTGGAAAATCCTGCCACGTCAGCAGCCAATCAAATTGCGAGATTCACCAAAACAAACGCGTGCCATACAATCCCCGAGCCAACGGCGCGAAGCGCCAGGCGTAAGCCCGGGACGAGGGTACTAATTCCGCTCGGGTATTTACACCCGGGTGTATGATGAAGGAGCCTAGCACACGCCTAGAAAGCCCTGGGAACGAGGTTGGGAGCCCAGCAAAGTGCAAAGTCATGCTGTTTTTTGTCATGGACGTTGGGTGGTTTTCTACGTTATGCGCAGGCGCGAGTTCACGCCGAGAGAAAACTGGGAACTAGCTACCTCATGATTGGCTAAGACAAACATTTTGTTTTTCAATCTATGCGTCAGAAATATAACTGCCATTTTGCAAAACTTTCTCAAAAAAGTTTTATACTCGGGACATCGCAAAATATAGAGAAATAGAATCCCCAACACAAGATAAATGGAAATTTTCAAATTGTTAAAGTCAATAGGAGAAAAAGCAGTCGAATGACCGCTTTTTTAGTTTTGAAGCGTTTTAAGCGAGTGTCTATTTTTTGCTATTAGCATGCAGTTTAGCAAAGGCGTAGGTCACTCCGTGCGGTAAGTTCTGCGTCTAAATCAACTGTCGCTCCCATGCCGTACCTATAATCGTATTAGGTTCGGCGCATGAGAAGTTCGGAGTCTGTAATACAATAACATGACACTTCCGCCAGGTGCCAGCTAATACTTTACACCAAACACTTCGCGATCTTAGGCTTTGCTCTTTCAGAAGTTTCTGAATATAAGGGTTTACTCCGACAGTATTAATTTCGATAGTCATAGGACATTAGTCATTACATCAATTTCTTTAAAATGTCGAAACGAATGTACTCCGCCGTTGTGTCCGGCATTCGTAGGTTTAGCATAGTGCTTTAGGCATTCAAATTATCACAATAGGATAATTTCTAAATGTCTTCTTTTTTTTTATACACCCTGTACTGGTTTTCTGCACTCTAATTCCCACTGTTATATTTGACCTATAAAAGTTTTACTCTCAAGAATTACAGCGTCAATGAGGCACAATCGTTTGTCAGTATTAATTATGAAAAATTATTAATTCTTGTTTGATAAATATGACTGACACGCACGCCTATAGGAGAGTATATAGGCGTGCGTGTTAATATTTATTAAACAAGACGCGTACGGTATATACAGACCGGCTCTGATCGACACCATAGTATTTCTTACCTTTCTCGGCCAGTTATCGCCACCATAAATCATGAACATGAGCCAATTGTGGAATTTGTATCAAAATATTAGAGATTCAAAATTGGAAGAAAATGCTAGGTAAACATAAACACACTATTTCTACGCCCCTGCGACAAACCATAGTTAATATTAACTATGGACAAACTAAGAGTAGCGTTTTATTACAAATAACCCTAAGATCGCGAAGTGTTTGGTGTAAAGTATTAGCTGGCACCTGGCGGAAGTGTCATGTTATTGTATTACAGACTCCGAACTTCTCATGCGCCGAACTTAATACGATTATAGGTACGGCGTGGAAGCGACAGTTGATTTAGACGCAGAACTTAATTCCGGCGTACCGTTATAGTCATAATAAAATGTGGCAAAATATTTAAAATACGTTTAAAATGTGAAAAGCGGGATTTTCGGGACCCTCGACTTTTTACCCTCGACCCTCGACTTTGACCCTCGACCTCTCGACCCTCGACCTCTCGACCCTCGACTATTACATAGACTCAAAGCAAGAACGCGATTAACCAGCAATTTATACCACTGTGGCGTTTTGCCATGCAAATTATCAACGCCATCTAAGATAGCAAGTCACGCGAGCGATTGGGAAAATATGCCGTGACTACCGCCATATAACTGGTGAAACATTATACCCACGTCAAGACTCAAGACGTCTGCAACTTCTTGCTTGCGCTTGTTTGAGACTTTTGTTATCGGAACACCCCCTTCGATCGCGAATGATGAAGATTCACATTGTGGTGATTCTAATTTCTCCGGTAAAAGCTCGGACAACTCGATAAATTTACCGCTTAATATGGACCAAGTATAAATTATGAAGTGACGCGAAGATGAGGCAAAGACAGACTGAGTCCATTTAGAGGCTCAAACACCGGGTTTGAGAGGGTAGTGAGTCGGCTTTCGAAGTTGATATTGTTCTCCGTGGGGTCCGCCTGTCTTTGCCCGGTTGCTGCGCCGCTACTAGCGCAAACAGTTTGAATAAAAGAAGGAGCTACGATAGACATACCTTGCGCGTTGTTTGGATTTGAGGGGAGTTGGCTTACAT
Organism: Trachythela sp. YZ-2020; assembly: GCA_016169945.1. Taxonomy (NCBI): domain Eukaryota; kingdom Metazoa; phylum Cnidaria; class Anthozoa; order Malacalcyonacea; family Clavulariidae; genus Trachythela; species Trachythela sp. YZ-2020. The sequence goes on from JADLSH010000385.1 coordinate 1,980,971, forward strand.
CACCTGTTACGTCGATAGAGCGAGCATTCTCGGTGCTTTGTTGACCCGAAGACGATCTTGACTCCTTCTGCCGCACTACCGTTTTCGTCACGACCTCAACTAGACCCGCACGAAATTCGCTTGGTTGAAAGGCACAAGACCAACCCACTGACGACCAGACGCGAGAGGCTCAGATGTACGATTATTTTCCATAGTTGCCTCCATTATATAAAGTATACCCATTTTCCAACTTGTTGTCTCTGTAAACTGGCAAACGATATCCGCCTGGCACGCTACACTTGGCACAATTAGCTGGCGCACGCAATGCTCCATGCCTTTGTAGCACGAATCTCAACCCCAGGCTCCAAGCGCGCTGTTCCTTAGTTGTTAACCTTGCTTATTGCATAACCTCATGAAATGTCAGATGATATGGAAGTTAAGTTATTGGTCACATCCCTAACGGCGCCAGTTGGTGGCGCTGTCACCGCTATGGGTAACAGCATCTTTGAAGCGCGCAAGTAACTCAGAAATTGTTATAATAGAAGGAAGGGTTTGATCTAGAAAATTAGTTCAAATGTAGTATTAATTGCTTTGAATTGATATTTACTGTTGATTGTTTATATGAAAATTGCATTAGACCATCTGTCGTCTATCCGTTTAAGAGGGGTTGACTTTCTTTCGCATCCCCTTAATTAAGAGAGGTGTCCGCTTAATAGGGGTTATGATAATAGTATTTTATTATAGAAATGATTGGGACCTGAGATATGTGTCAGCTTATAAAAGGGATGTACGCTTAAGATAGGTTTCGTTAGTTAATAGGGGTTCAACTGTGATATGTATTGTATAGCTGGTTTAAGTGTTCTTCTCTTTCTCTTGCTTGAGATATTATACAATTTAGTAATCCTTATTGCACACAGATAGCATATTAATATCACCGTAATACATGAAACTTTGTTCTTCTCATGGTAAGCCTAAGTAGCTCAAATCCGACTTGTTTTAAAATGCGATAGGCAGTTTAATATACTTAACTTGTTTACGGTGTGCATGTCCGTGGTTAAAGTTTAGGCAAACTGACAACGAGAACTAACGGAGGCGTGTAAGATACACCCGCTAATGTTGACAATAAAATTTATAGAATAGCGACTGAGAACATGTCGAATAAGAAATATATCAACAACAACACAGACCAAGAATATTTGTAAACAGTGCCAGCCAAGGCGGTAAGTACCTACCTAATATGAAGATGTTTTGTGATTGGTCTTCTGAAACAAAAGTGATCAGTGTTTATGACTCGTTCTTCAGAAAAACGATTTCTATAGTTTAGTCTTTTATTGTCATAACCAACCAATCACAAAGCATGTTCGTATAGGTAGGTACCGACCTAGCCAAGACATGTTCAAGTACATAATAGCTTATTCATTATGATATTTGGTAGCTATATCGCATAAAAATAATATGAAAAATTGTCTTCTCACTCGCTTTGTGGTATAATCGCAGTAGAATAATGTATAAGACAGGGCCACGGGTCAGGCACGTATTTATAGCACAAAGGTTCAAGCCAACAAGGCATTGTGGTTCCGAGCAAGGCATTGTGGCTCCGAGCAAGGCATTGTGCTCGCAAGTAAGGCATTGTGGTCAAACAGAATCTTCCTTTGCAGACTCCATTACATAAATTAGAACTGCTGACTCTGACTCGTACCCAGTCCCTGAATGATGTTCGAAAAAAATAACGGTGCATTATGGGAACGACGAAGGTCCCATCATGCATCACGCATTTCAATTCACTGATCTATATATGTACCTGTATTAATTAATTTAATTGACAACTGGGTACGAGTCAGCTGCTGACTTGCTCACTGCGTCAGTAATAATAACTTTACTGGTTCTAAGGATTTTATCCACGGACACTCTACGTTATTAAAAATGATCTATTGGAATGCAGAATGTGTGCAATATAGAATAGGTAATACTCGATATTTCTGTAATATTTTCATTTTTTCTGTAGGCATTACACGTTCCTCCTGCAAGATTCTCCTTCAGTCTGTCTCAAGGGTACATATGTTCTTTGCAAACAAACACAATCAAGTATGCTATAATGGCAGACACCACCATGAATACATACTAAATTACTTAACTCGCTACATTAAGACCGTTCAAAACACTCCTCAGAGCAAACCGTTGTTCTCATACACCGCTTTACATGTCTCTCATGACAATGTTGGACTCCGAGTACAAACTTTGGATCAACACCTTATGGGATTCATTGACACAATGTCACGGCAAGAAGATACGGTGACATTCGTTCTTGCTGATCATGGAAACACGTACACCAGTTACCAGCGTAGAATGCTTGAGGGAAGACTTGAAATGTATCATCCGATGATGTTAGGGGTTATCCCGTACAAAGTTGGTCAAAGTTTAGGAAAAAGTGTATTAGATAACCTACGAACAAATCAGCATCGTTTGTTCAACTTGTTAGACCTGAGGACTGGGTTGGTTGAGGTTTCAAAATTCGACGGAACCGCGAAGTATAAACCCACAGGATTGCTTGGTAATATTTCCGAAGACAGAGTATGCAATGATCTAAAGTTAACAAAACCTAGCATTTGTATTTGCGATGGTTGGTATGTTCAAGCAAAGAAGACCACAACTCAATTACTCATTGCAGAGTTTGCTGTCGGTCAACTGAATAACAAGATTCAAGATTTATTAATGAAATCAAGAACAGAAGATAAAGCGTCTGATAGGACTCACTTCCTCTTTGGCTATTGCCAACGTTTGCACATACAATCGTTTACCAACTTGAGAGAGCGGACAATAGAACACGGACGAATATCGGGAACTATGGATATAAATGTACAGTCAGGAAATATCATTAACCAGAATGAAGTCTTTACGGTTAATGTTGAATATAAAACAAATGATGAAGATTCTTATGAAATGAAGTTGGTATCATTTGAGAGGATATCAAGTTACGGTATTTATGAGCAATGTACAGATCCTAACGTTGAACTTGAGCTGTGTGTTTGCAACAAGAGGAATTCTTCGCTTCCACGAAGAATTGAAGAATCATCAAAGTTGGATATACTACAAAACAAAACTCATCCTATATATGACATCATTGGCAAGTCCGATAAAATTAAGAAACTTGGTCCCTGCCTTATTCTCATACAACGATCTCTTTACGGTAAAAAGATTCGAAAAAATCTCATAGAACTAAAAATCTTTGACATAGCTAACATTTGCAATAACCAAAGTTTTAGCGTGCATGTCAACGCTGCTGAAACAAAGTCAAAGAGTGGTGTTAGTTCATCAGTCAAGCTACCGTTGATCATAACGATTCTTCCACGGAAGTTTTATTTCGTAACAGTGCTTATACCAGAGGACGCTCGCCACAAGCCGGAATTGAACCTTGATATACGCATAGCCAAGTCTAAAACTGGAAACTTCTAATATATATATATATATATAGTTTTTTTTCTTCCTCAAAACTTGCAGTGTGTGCAATCATCTGTTTCATCATCAAAAAAAATCATCAGTCTGTGAAAAAAGTATAGAATCATCAGGGTAGGTAAGCTGCCTGTTGATGATGACAAGCAACTATTTTGATATATTTTACTGAAAGCTTATAAAAATATAAACACTATATGTATATAGTTAACTATATGAGTATATATATATATATATAGATTTTCGCTTACCTCAAAACTTGTCTGCAACAGGCTGTTTCATCTGTAAAAGAATCATCAGGCAGTTTACAAGTATCGAAAGAAATGACCGCTTATATGCTTCCTGCCGGGGCGTGGGGGTGTGTGTGGGAGACAATGTGTGCATGCATGGCTTTGTTTGCGTTGTTTACGCGAAATTTATTACGATGACGACATCGTGAAATTATTTCAGCTCTTTTGTTGAGTAAACAATCCTTGTTTTTTTCTTTCAAAATACAAAATTTTTCTTCTAAACATAAATTGCATCGTTTTGATCCTCCCGTATACGAAATAGAATGTTTTAAAATTTGCCAATTAATACTGAAATCCTTATTGTTTTCTTTCAATGTCCAAATATATTTCGAAAGTTCCGTGTCATTTGCATGCTTTTTATGCTGAAAAGATTTAGTGTGGTTGGCCAATCGCTCTTTGAATGTGGTTGCAGTCATGCCAATGTAATTTTTGATCGTGTTTGTGTTGCTTACTGTGACTGTTGCTTTGTATACTATGTCCCTAGTCATGCATTGTTTTTGAAGCGGGCAAATGGTGTTTTTTCTACAACTGCAATTGGTAGTGTCCCTCTCCTGTGGCTTGTTATTTCTAGATATGCGTGCATTGTGTTTAGTGATTACTGACTTAATATTGTTCATGCAGCTATAGCTTACTTTAACTGTATTTCTGTTAAAAATTTTATGTAGCTTGTGGTGCGGTGGAAAATGCTTGTCAATTAGACTAAGGAAATTACGTCCCATGTTTGTGCTAACACTCTTGCTAAATGGTGGGTTGAACCAAATGATGTTGCGTTGCCTATTCCTGCGTTGTTTTTGCGGTGTGTGCTGAGTGTAGCTAAGTTCATGAGTAAAGTTGCTATGCCTAAGTGCGTTCTGATATATGGGTGCAGATTCCTGAAAAGTTTGCTCATCTGATGAAAGAAGTGCGATGCGCTTGTTAATTGATGCAGGTAGTTGCCTTGTGATGCTCGGTGGGTGATTAGAGTGCATATTTATGTATAGTGGATCGTCATTGGGCTTCCTATAGGGCCTATGTTTTCCGTTGTTAAGGTCGAAAGTTACATCTAAAAAGTTTACAATGCGTAAATTTGATTCGGCGGTAATTTTTAGGTCAAACTGCTCGAAAATTTTGTGGAGATCTTTTCTTGTTTTGTCTGCTAAACGTGCTGATTTACTTTTTATAATAGCCAAACCGTCATCTCTATATAGGCCGATGCTTTCTTTGCCAAATTTCTTACTCAGGTGGTTTAAAATGAAAAGGCCTACTAACTCACAAATTTCCGCGCCGTCGAAACTGCCCATGCTAACGTCAAACAAACTATGGCTATCTTTTTTTATCCATGAAATTCCGGTATTGAAAAGGAGAGATTTTCTAGCGTGTTTTATTATTGAGTGGTCATGCAACGAGCGCCGAAGGCGCGAGACATGCTAGAGGGGTCCGGGGGCATGCTCCCCCTGGAAAATTTTGAAATATTGACTCCCAGAATTGCCATATGCAGCAATCTGGGCATCAACTTCTACGAATAGCTTGACCTAATAAAGGAAAAAATGTTGAGAATTTTGCATTTTTCAGAGAACAATAATGAAGGTTAACACAAAAATAGGAAAACCCATTCAGAATAATATCTAAATTTTGACTGTTTCGCTCAGCCGACAATACCGGCTTCGCAACAAAGAAAGCATTTTCACGAGAATTGCCATAAAAGGGCTAGATTATGTCGTATTGTAATAAAAATGGATTCATTTCAAAGATATCACAAAGACCCGTCGAATGGTGGTATTTACGAGTTTGTACCGAAATGAATATTTAATTAGTTTATATTATTGTTAATTTGTAAACAAAACAAAATTCAGAATGTTCAAAATTCAGAGTGTATCGCCCACCACTAGAAAATATGCATGCCCTACTCAGTTGCCAAGGCAACAAAGCCGAAATCAAAAACATACGAGAATATTCAGCGAAATATCGCGTAAAGACCATTGATTTATGTCAAAAAATATAGCATAAAGCAGCTGAACGTAGAAAGGCAAAGACAAAGCGTAATTCTATTTTAGACAATTTTACTGAACTGATTTTTAAACATTTTTGGGGAAAGCACACACCGCAACAACAACGCAGGAATAGGCAACGCAATATCATTTGGTTCTACCCACCATTTTATAATTAACTCCATAAATCATTCAATAATAATGATTTATTTTGGTGTTATATAAAACAAATAATGGATATTTTCATTTCTGCAATTGTAAGAATATTTTCATTCAGTGAAATGTTCGGCTGTTTGATCTTTCACTCCTATCCAGTCGTACTAACTAAAAACAACAAAATACAGAATGTTTTCGGTACTCCACATTCGTATATATGTAAATTTATGCATTTACATGATCAAAATTGACATGATACGTAATGATGTGTATGTTATGGTACAAACTTTACATCAAACATGTTATTTATGATTTTTCTTTGTCTCTGTATAAAAGGATGTGAACTCTTCTGAGCTCGGTTTACTGGGCACAAAATTGAGACCCAAATTAAATACTCATTTGGAGTAAAATGGCATTTGGGAGAAATCCCCAAAGCCGCTTTATTAAACATAAAAAATATATAGAATAAAGTTTTGCCCAGTAAAGGTGAAGGGCACAAAAACGCCAACACATAAAACTATAAATACAACATGACAATATAGGTCAACACGAAGAAAGCAGAAAGGTAGGAAATTTCTTTTCTGTAGTTGGCGTTGTGAAACAGTAAATGAGGCCGCTCTCACGTAGGAGACTTTGTTTTATATCGGCGCTCTACGCGAAAGCGAGGCTCGTCACCAATCCCCTTTCCTCTTCGATGACATTGGTTATATTAATTATGCATGATCTGATCGAGTTGGTTTAATTTATCAACGAAAGAAACTCATAAAAACTCTATTTGCCTTACAAATATTTCATTTATGATTTTTCTTTGTTTCTGTATAAAAGGATGTGAACTTTTCTGAGCTCGGTTTACTGGGCACAAAATTGAGACACAAAATACTCATTTGGAGTAAAATGGCATTTGGGAGAAACCGCCAAAGCCGCTTTATTAACTATAAAAAAATTTTGAATTATAAGTATGTGATATAAATTATATAGAATAAAGTCTTGCCCTGTAAAGGCGAAGGGCACAAAAACGCCAAAAGCATCATGTTAATGATGCTGCCCCACCCGAAGAAAAATACACATCCGTAGCTGATAAATATTGTAACTGTAAATATAAATAAATAACAAACACCTGCAAAAAATTGTATTTGCAATATCAGATGGAGACATTTGGTCAAGATTGTCGATTTGCAAATGTGAAACCAAGCTGTTGAGTCCGGAGGGTGAAGTCGCCCCACATATGCCCTTGACTTTGCCCACCGTTCTCTGGGTTTAGTCCCCTCTTTCTGGACGTTCGCTCTTTAATTATGTTGTCGCAAGAGCACTTTGAGTACGATATCCTTTGCAAAATATTTACCCCCTGGAAATGAAATTAACACCATTGGAATCCTTACAAAATAAGCTTTTTAACAGTGGGCTATTTTGCCGACTAAACATTACAGAATCAAAAATACTAAAAGTTTAATCCCAAACATACCTCCAGTCATACTCCAGTTCAACTCAAACAATCTTTAATATCTTCTTTATTCTTGCATTTCACCACAGACTTCTAATGGTCGAAATTTAGCTTTTTATCTGTGTATTTCTTCTGGAAAACGTTGCTTCGATACGACGAGTAGAAATATTTATTTTGAATTTTTTTTATTTATCGGGTATTTTCCAGCACGCATGTGCTTGCCGTAGTTTGACTATATATGGTTTGCCTACGCGCTTCATTCCCGACAAAAATATATTATATAGGGTATTGTACCCTGGAGAATCATTCCGGCCACTTAAAAAACCATAGCAACAGTCTTTGTTTGTCTTTGGGACTTTCCGGTTGTTTTTGTCTGAAAGTCCAGTTAGTTAGGTCCGCATGCTACATTTCAAATTTCGCCGTAACTTTGTCAATTTTTATTGTTTTTCTTTGAACGTTGGTCAGTAGGTACTGTTTTTAAAGCTCTATAAAACGGTATATTAGTGAAAATCACACGGTTTTTAAAACAGAAGTTATAAGGTACTGAATATATAATTAATTTACAATGTAATAATATATCAGATTACAAAGGTGTTAAAACTCACGGGGATCTGTAAAACAATGTGTTTAGCAATTTGTTTGGCATTAGTCAAGAACAGGGTTTTTTTGCTGAATCTATTGGTGGTATTTTTGTCCGTTTTGGGTGAGGGACGCCAAAGATACGAGCGCTCAAAGTCATCATCCTCTGGAGGATGATATTCGACGGTGCGTCCAGAAAGAGTTAAGATGGCTAACCTTACAAGCGTAGTAGTTGATGCGACATCTTTTCCTCATTTTGTTCACTTTATTACGATAGAATTTAAAGGCTGTAATATTGCCAGATGAGAACGCCTGTTGCTTTTTTTTTATTATACACTTGAATTCCTCGGTAATCCATGGAGGATAGTTATGGTGAAATTTGATCATTTTTTATGGCATGAGAAGGTTTAATCCTGTAGATATGACATCAGTAAATACTTTATTTTTTCCTTCACATGTGTCAGGAAAGTCAAGAATACTCCAGTCAACTTTGTTTTGGTTTCTACAAAGCTCCATATATCTTTCGAGAAGTTCCGTATCTCTCTTATAAATAACACGATCAATTTGGTTATGTGATCTTTCCTGTGGATGGATAACAATGGTGTTATGGTCAGACAACCCAAAAGGTTGGTGGATCTCAACAGAGCTTGTATGGTAGAATTTGTGCAAATTAGTTATTACCAAATGGAGGGTGGCTGCCCCGCGGGTTGGAGTGTTTATCAGCTTCTTAAACCTAAATTGGCGACAGAAGTACTTGATATTCAAATTGTTAAAATCGCCTGCAATGATGATTCCACAACCTGGATACCTCCCTTCAACTTCACTAACTGACCTTGGAGGATGATAAACCGTTGCAACGACCAGACAGTGGAAACCACGGGGGAGGCGACTAGGCGTTGTATGAACCCATAAAACTTCAAAGTTGTCATCTTCCAAATCAGTTAAACGGTTAAATTTGAGGTTATTGGTCATATAAAGACAAACACCTCCATGTGAGTTCTCAAGCGATCTTGTCTTAGTATGTTATAATTATATATTGCAATTTGATTATCCCCAATTGTGTCCCTCATCCACGTCTCCGTTAAAAATATTAAATCTGGATTTATCTGCGACGTCAAAAGTCGAATTTCGTCAACTTTGGGCACGGGAGACCTCCCATTGGACAGGATAATTCTTGGGACATTTTCATATTTTCTCATCGTTGGAGGCTTAGATGGTGCCTTTGGTTTAATATTTATTAAGTTACTTCTATATGTACAACTAGAAATCTGGTAAGGTGGGATTCTCGAACGATTAGCACGGCGTGAAATAATAACAGGAATGTTGTACTGGCAGTTGCGCAAGTAATCTAGGTAAGTTGTACTGGCAGTTGCGCAAGTAATCTAAGTAGTCTAGGTAATTGAACAAGTCGTCGAGACGGTGACATGTTTGCTGCGTGTTTTCGTTGAAAATTTTGACTGTACGTTTATGGTTTGTTGTTGCTGCTGTTGTTGTTTCCACTGCTGCTGTTCTTGTTGTCGTTTCCACTGCTGATGTTGTTGTTGTTGTTTCCACTACTACTGCTGCTGTTGCTGTTGCTGTTGCTGTTGCTGTTGCTGTTGCTGTTGCTGTTGCTGTTGATGTTGCTGTTGCTGTTGCTGTTGCTGTTGCTGTTGCTGTTGCTGTTGTTGTTGTTGTTGTTGTTGTTGTTGTTGTTGTTGTTGTTGTTGTTGTTGTTGTTGTTGTTGTTGTTGTTGTTGTTGTTGTTGTTGTTGTTGTTGGTGGTGGTGGTGGTGGTGGTGGTGGTGTTGGTGGTGGTGGTGGTGGTGGTTGGGGTTGGTGGTGGTTGTGGTGGGGGTAGTATGCTATCATATTTTTGGTAAACCCCAGACCCGTCGGAAGTTCTTCTGAGGAGACTTGATTACGTAATCTTCTGTTGATCTTGTGTTTCTTTCAATGCTCGATTGCTTGTGTCGCCTTCGTCGCTGACGTCGTGCACGCTGAGCTATAATCCTCAATGGAATTCTTTAGGAATGGGTGTAATTTGGAATTACTTCCATCGTTATCATGGGTAAAATCATCCTCATTTGGTTCCAACTCACTTAATACTTGAGATAGTGGCTGCCCTCTGTCGGAAATTGCTTCATTCTTTATAGTTGACCAACACTGCTGGTTTACTTCGTATTAATCGGACTTAAAACTGCTGGTGGTATTGTTTGTTTTTACGCTGCTTGACTTTTGTTGTGAAATTAAGTCAGATTATAGGGGATTTTTTACTTCCTCGTATTGATCGGACTCGACACTAATGACGGTATTGTTAGTTTTTACACCGTTTGACTCTCGTTGTAAAATTAAATCGGACCTGAGGGAATCGTTTACTTGTTCAAGTTCACCTTAGACTGGAGACTGCTAATTGTGTCACTTAGCTTTTCGACTTCACCGTTCCGTTCTCTCACAAACATTTGTAATTGTGTTTCTAGTAGACTCGATTTTTATTTTTATTCAAGCACTTCCCGATTAATATTATTTAATGGGTCTTCTTGATTGTTGAATTCAACTGTGAATCGATTTTATTGCTGAGAATAACAACGTCCAATTTAATTCCCTCAAGTTCGGCGAGAAACACGCCGCATGGACATCGACAATAGACATCAAGTATACTCGGAGTCACCTCCCTACTTCCATTGACTTCCCTAGGCGTTTCAGAGTTTGTTATATTATTTATAATAACAGAAAAGACATCCTCGCAGAGACAACAGACATCAAGTATACTCGGAGTCACCTTAGGTTTATTGACTTCCCTAGGCGTTTCAGAGTTTGTTATATTATTTATCCCCGAGCCGGCGCGAAGCGCCGTGCGAGGGTACTAATTCCGCTCGGATATTTACACCCGGGTATGTGAAAACATAGCGGAATCCAAAGTCGTCCGCCGCGATGCCATGGACGGTTCAGGGTTTTCTACGTTATACGCATGCGCGAGTTCAGTTCGAGAGAAACATACGGATAAACATTTTAAAAAAGATTACGGATAAAGATTTTGTTATGCATCAAAAATGATTTTTAATACTCGGGCTATTGGAAAAACATACCGATAAATAGAGTCTTCAAAACAAGATAAACGAGAAGGAGTCGAATGGCTGAAAAAAGGACACTTTTGAAGTGTTTTGAACGGGTAAGTGTCTATTTTGCATATTTTAGTTTGTCAGTTTGTGGATTTGCAAAAGCGTATGTCACTCTGTGAGGTTATTATAATATCGATTAAACCTAAAAGGTATTTTAGCAAGTTTAAATTTGAATTTTGAAGAAATAACGTAATGTCAAAAACTTTATTTAAAGATAAATTTAAAAAAATATATCTGTCAAAAAACAGTTGAAGTTTTCTGAAATTTTTTGACGTTTTTGTGAAATGTCTAAGGTTAAATTTTACAGCAACCAAAGCTAAAAGAGTATGTAATAACATATCTACAAAGTACAAATATTTATTTACATTTTGTACGAAAAGTAAAAACAATCGTGTGTTGCTATGGTGCTATGGCACAGAGTAGACACTATACAGAGGTCTCACTTCAGGCCAAATGCGTAACCGGCCGCTATTCTCTCTGATGATGACTTTAAAATAGAGTGGAAAATTCACAGTCTCTCAAACTCGTCTTGTTTTATCCCTATTTTGAATTTCCAAATGACATTATTCTTGGGAAATTGTTTTTTTCCTTTATTTTCTTAATTTGTCGGCCGGCCGCCATGTTCTTAGCCAGTGCGGTAACGAGAGGCATTCACCCCCCCCCCCCCGAACAAGATGGCGGCCGATATTTTCGGAAAATAAACGGCATAAGAAACCCTTGTTACTTTCTTTATAACGGTTTACCTTGACTGAAGTTGTGATTAACAACATTAAATAGTTAACTCGAATTTTTGCGGTATTTTTACGTCTAAAAATGACCTCCATTTTGAATGTTTTCGGGGGGGTGAGAGCCTCTCCTTTGCGCACTGGCTAAGCATCGGTTACGCTCAAAACATTAGGATTTGATACACAGTGAGACCTCTGTTTAGTGTCTACTCTGTGGCTATGGTTACAATGATTGACTGAATACTTCATGTTACAATAAATTTTGGGAAGTATAATTCCTGAGTTCGAATAGGCGAGGGGATTCTGCATGAGTGTATTTCTAGTAATAACTAATAACAGAAAAGACATCCTCGCAGAGGCCAGACTCGTTGACTTCGGTTTTAGCGGTAATTCTGTTCGACAGAAGTCAATAAATCTCTCCGTAGGAGGTTTTCGTCTTTCCTAGCTTGAAACAACAAGGTGTTTTGCTTCTTGTTGCACCAAGTTAAAGTTAGATTGACATTGGAACTATCGAATCGTTTCGAACCACCTCATGCAGGCGAAGTCCACTTACCCCGTAAGCCGAACCGATCGCGGATAATTTTCTTCAGAGCATCGAAATCATGCACCCATTTCAGTCGCTTTCCTTCGTAGACCAAATTAGCTAAGTCTTTATCCTGTTTATAAGCTTGAAATGTTATAGAATCAAGTATATCTGACCACTTATTAAGACATGTCCTTGTGACCTACAAATGACAGACAGCATTTACTTACGGCTCTGCCTACAAACCTAACCTGGATGTTTTGTCTAGTTTATTATTATTTTATTATTATTATTAGAACTTTATTTACACACGGTATTCTCATCAGGATTTAACATGCAACAAACTAAATTAGATAAATTACAAAGTAGAACCACGCTAAATAGAAAATATAATACCTGCTTTTCATGAGGGCCGTGTACTAAACTAATATAACAATATATACAAAGAAAGTTAAAATAATTTGGCACAGCCCGATCGGAAATTTATCAAGTTATTTGCTTGCCGTAGCCCAATCGGAAGACTGTTCCACAGCACCGCACCACTATAGCTAAAGCTATTCTTGAGATAGTTTGTGCGGGGCTTAGGAACAGCTAGTTTGTTCTCAATGTTTCTCAACGAATAAGGAACACTGTCACGGTTTACAAACATGGAATGCATGTAATCAGGAGAAAGACCATTTAATGATTTATAAACCATGACAGCTTTTTGAAACCGGCGCTGGGATGATAATTTTTTCCAGCCAAGTTTCTCAATTAAAACATCAGCATTAGTGTCATAACTGGAGAATGTTAGTACTCTCGCTGCACGATTTTGTAGTTTTTGAAGTTTTTCAGCTAGGGTTTTGTTGCAATTGTCCCAAACTGTGCAACAGTAATTGAAATATGGCTGAACCAAGGAATTAAAAATTAATTGCAATGTTGCGACGAACACGTTTTAAAGCGCCAATACCAGAAGCAATCTTTTTTGTTAATTCATTAATTTGTATATTCCAAGATAGATTCTCGTCAAGGTACACTCCGAGAGACTTTGCTTGTGAAACCTTATCAATAGGAACCCCGTCTATTTCTAAACATGGAACTGATCGAAATGTGGCTATTCTTTGTCGTGAGCCAATTAGCATAAATTCAGTTTTGGATTGATTTAAAGTAAGCCTATTGGCGATAAGCCATTTGTTCACATTAGCAAGGTCATGATTAAGGTGATAATTTATGTCGTCAATATTGTTACTTGCAAATGTTAAATTAGTATCATCGGCGTACATTCGTGCCTGGGAGTGCTCAAGGCAATTTGGTAAGTCATTTATGTACAGTAAAAATAACAATGGTCCTAAAATAGTCCCCTGTGGAATACCACATAGTAACGTACGATTGTTAGAAAGGTGACCATTAACATAGCATTTTTGACTGCGGTCACTTGGATAAGACTTAAACCAATTACCCACAGCACCCCCAAGACCATACGCATTCAGTTTTGATAGTAAAATTCCATGGTTAACTGTGTCAAACGCTTTCTTAAGATCTAGGAAAACTACAGCATTAACTCGGCCTTGGTCAATGTTGTATGCCCAGTTATTGGTGGACTCAAGAAGCGCGGTGACAGTTGAATGTAGACATGGAAACCCTGACTGGCTATTACATAGTAAATTGTTGTCAGTAAGAAAGGCATAGATTTGATCATAAATAATTCGCTCGAAAACCTTCGCTACAACAGGGATTATCGAAATTGGGCGATAATTATTCAAGTCCCTACGCTCACCGTGTTTAAATAATGGAATGACTTTTGAGCATTTCCATTCGTCGGGAAAGATACCGGTATTAATAGAGCAGTTGAAAATTACGGTAAGGGATTCCGACAGTAGGTCAGGACAGTAGCGAAGAAGCTTAGCAGATATTTTATCTAGACCAGTTGCTTTAGATTTACAGAGTTTGTCCAAGAGTGAACAAACCATTGATGAAGTTGTCGACTTCAACTCAAAAGTATTACCACTAATATGGCAATTGAGATATTCTAAATATGAGCAGTTATTTTCATCACAAGGTACCTTCTCCATAAGCTTAGGTCCAATGCTAGCAAAATGAGTGTTAAACGTCTCTGATAACCCCGGGGGGTCACTAACTGAAGAACCATTTAGTTTAATCTCTTTTACATGTGAATTATTTTGTTTTCTTGAGGTTAATTCATTAATAATACCCCAAGTTTTTTTCACATTATTCTCGTTTTCATGAAAAGCATTCATATAATGGGCTTTCTTCGCAAATTTAATTTCATTGTTCACAGAGTTGCGAGCTTTCTTAAAAGCAGCCCAGTCATAAATATCTTTAGATCGAATAGCCTTGATTTTTAAAATATCTCTTCATGCATATGTCTTTTTAACTCAGGCGTGATCCAGGGCGACTTAGAAAGTCTTACCCGCCTTGTCCGTAAAGGAGCATGCATTTCCACTACGTTATTAAAGGTCGTTTTCCACACACGCCATATATCATTCGGATTATTATACTCCTTTATGACGTCCCAATTCTGTGAAAAAATATCACTTCGAAAACTTTCAGAGTTAAAATTTTTAAATTTTCGATAATTTACTGTAGAATGGCCTTTATTGTGTAGACCGGTTGAAAGCTTATGGAATGCATATATTAAGCTGTGATCACTAATACCGACATGAGAAACACCGGAGCAAACAATTTTATCTGGTGTATTGGTGAATATATGATCAATCATAGTTGAGGAAGTTTCAGTAATTCGAGTCGGTTCACTTATCAATTGATGTAAACCATAGAGCTCAGTGATGCCTATTAATGATCTCGAATTACTGTCTAAATCAGGCGATCCGAGGTCACAATTTAGGTCACCCAATAAATAGTACTCGACATTTATCAACATTCGAATTTGGTGGCCTGTACCATGTCGCAACGAGAAATGGCTTAGAATTTGGTTTTTGAATTTGAATACATAGATTTTCTAAATCATCAATAGACATGTGTTTATGCTGTATGAAATTTACGCTGGAACGTACATAAAAACAAACACCTCCATACGTTTTTCCATCTGCACTTTTAAATGCCCTGTCACGACGTATGATTTCGTATCCACAATCCTTCACAAAATATATTGAGACTTGTATAAAAATGTATAAAATTAGCAAGTTCATGGCATTAGTTGATGGTCTTAGTCCCCCTCCCCCCTACAAGCAATGTTGATAGTTAGAAGACCTACTATACAACAAAATTTCAAGCTCACCACAACCAACATTGTTCTGTAGGGGGAAGGGGTGGCAAAATTATACTTTAATATAGGTGGTCTCATAATTTTTGTGAAGGATTGCAGGTATATATACATCGTTATCGCTTATTGTAGAATTAAGCCATGTCTCATTTATTGTTAGGACATCGATCGGGCTAGTAGCAAGCAAAACTCGCAGCTCATCAATATGATTTACTAGGCTTCTCACATTAAGTGCCGCGAGCTTAAACCCGCGCGAGTTAGGAATAACGGACTGAGTAGGATAAAGGATTTTATCTATTGTTTTGTATATGTTCTGGATTTTCAGAAAAAACGTTTGTTTCCAGCATAAAGTCAAAAATACAAGTTTACGTATGAGCAATCAAGCGGTAGGAAATTAACTTATCAACATTTTTTGGAACGCTTCTATAAGCCAGTTCGACGTTTCGACTGCATGCGCATCCAAATGACGCGTTCTGCGTCGGGAAACTTTTGCATATTCAAATGATGGTTGAACGGTTGAATACATCGATATGCATATTTTAATTCTCCCAGTCTCAGCTATACATGTTATGATTCAACTGCAATTTTATCGCGACGCAGAACGCATCATTTGGATGCGCAGTCGAAACTGGCTTATTGGCATGACTGTAAAACTTGTTGTGATCGAAATTTGATCTGTGCATGAATTACTGTCGTAGGGACGAACCATTATTTTTGTGGAGGGGGGGGTGATAAATCCTTAAAAAAATTGTTTGCAAAAGCAAAACAGTCCAAATAAATTGTTTGCACATACGAAAAGTGAAAAAAAAAAGTTTGCAAACTTTATAAGCTGTTTAATACAAAAATGGTTCATTACAGGGCCTTTTTTAACGGATAGGCTGGGGGGGGGCGCAAATGCCCCCAGTCCCCATGTTAGACCCCAGTAAGCTATTTTGACCCCCCCCAGTGAAGCTCCCTTTTGTCCAAAATATAAGCAAAAAAAGGGGAAAACACTGAGTTTAGAAGAAAGTTATGGTATTCTCACAACAAAACCTGGCTCCATTTAGATGGGATATATAAAAAATTGTCTCTGAAAAGGCAGGAAATCAAGCCACAGAGACTCAAGAATACAAAAATTCAGACCCCCCTTCAGCTTTCCACACCTGTAATACACCACCTACTTGTTACGTCCCCTTTCGATTATGCCCCCCACTAATGATTTCTTAAAAATGGTCCTGGTTCATTGTGTCATGTGCAGTTTGCCAGGTGGATATAGCCATAGGTTGCCAGTTTTAATATCTTTAGTACAACAAGGCATCTATAAGGATTATAGACGCCCTTGTTTCAATCAATATAGTTCTTTAGATAAAATGAACAGAAAGTAAGAGAATGAAACGTTTACCATTTTTAGTGTACATATGTCAGGAAAAGAAATGGCAAGCATTACTGGACCATGTATCTATTTTAGAATTGCTGTTTTTATTAAATACTGAAAAACGAGTTAGTTGTTTGTTATTTAATAAATTGCGCAGACGTTTTCCCGCGGTATTACCGCAGTCAATAGCTAGAAAAAAATTGTAAGCAGTAAGAAGCAACCACAAAAAAATTGCTTGCAGAGACAACAACACAGAAAAACATTGTTTGTCTTGGAAAAATTTTCATCCCCCCCTGGTCCGTCCCTTACTGATTTTGTCTACGCCATAAATCAATAGTAAACATAATGATTTTAGTAAACATACCTGAAAAAGATTACGCTATCTCAATAACACTTCAGTCTACTTTTCGAGCGAAATTTCGAGTTTTTTCTACATTACTTGCGACTTAATTCGCATTGTGTTTCAGTCTTGCCATGAGTTGTACATCAAATTGTCAATATAATATTTGAAAACGTGACCGCATAGTACGTACAAGCGTTTACATTGACTATATGTGATGGGCTGTACTTTAAGGAGAAAAATAAAACTTTTGATCACAATCACCAGTTAATATGCACGTCAGCACATTTATTAACGCTCTATTTCTGTGGCTTGTGAATATCTATGCCTATGGAGGTCGTCACAACTTCGAAAGAAACTATGCTACTTTATGATTCTTGTTTTATCTTGTTTTGATCTGGCTGTAGTCACCATCACTCATCCTGTTCTAATATCGTCGACAATTTCTCTCTTTCTTGGAAACATTAATGAAGTACAAGAACTAATAAGAGTATACATATGTTTTTTCTTACCAGGTTTCTCGATGCTTGCACTTTTTATACTGAATATCGAACGATTCCTGGCGTTAACGCATCCTTTCTTTCATCAAACATCAGTCACTAAACGGAGACGAATCCTTCTTCAGGCAATTTTGATGATTTTTCAAATCAATCTGATTGCATTGTCTCATTTGTATCGTAGAACAATATGTTTATAATCGCGAAGTCAAAACGCGAGAACGAAACAGTTGCACCGTGCAGTGATCAAGAAAGGTAAAGACCCAAGTTGCATTTCAAAACGTTTTCTACATGTTCCTTGGTAGTTGTTTGTTTTTTCGTTTGTTCTTGTCCACAAATGGTATTTTCTGCTTTACGCATTGAAAACGCCTTTTTACGAAAGACAAGTCGTGTTTCATATATGGGCAAATGCATTTATCTCTATGAACTCGACATTCAACTGTCTGATATTTTTATACACTATATAGATTTATACACTAGCAAAATGTTATAAATTATGCAGCTATATAAAAGCATATTATTCATAAATTCTCACCTCCCAGTGTTTCAGTCTTTGACAAGTTTACGTGTAGAATTTAGAATATAATTTTATATAAGTGATGGTAGCTATATAAGTAGCTTCCGCGTTTCTTCGAAAAAACGAGGGAAACGGAAAAAGAATTGAACAAGAATCTGCTAAATTACTTCCTGTCATGCACTCAACACGTCACTTCCGTCATAGGGTGTTGCGGTGCACATCGAACGAAATCAACCCATGAATATCGGTCGTAAAATATGCAGGTTTAACACACCAAAATTTATGGCTTTTTAAGAAATATTAAGCAAGTTATAGCAATTCTACAATATCAACCCGTCGGCTGTTTCTTCCCTTTACTCTATATTTATTGTAAGCCAATCATTCCGGGAAGCGCGAGCCCACAGTAATGCAAGACAGCGGAGTATATTAATTTTGGTTGATGTTACATGAAGTAACAGGAAGTACGATTTACCATTTCGACGACAAGGGTATATTTTATGTGTTTTTACATGATAATATGGATTATATTTCACTAATTTTGTAACGACTATCAAAGATTATAATCAACAAGGTAATGGGTTATTTTTCTAATCGAAATTGACTCCTCTGCATCCTGTGATTTTCCTGAAACTTTACTTGCAAATATGCCTTCGCCGCAGAGTACTTCAGTGCTTCCATATCAATCTTACTGAACTTCCCCCCATTTTCACTCCCATTTTCTTCAAAACTTATGGCTCTTTGAAACTTTGCACAATCCTTGGATCCCTAGTTCTAATTCTAACCCTTTCTCTAACCCTACCCCTCTCTCTAACCATAACCCTAACTCTAAACCTAACGATTTTCCTTACTCTAACCCTCTCTCTAACCCTGACCGTTTCTCTAACCCTTTCTCTAACCCTAATCCTCTCTCTAACCCTAACTTCTAATACTTACGCTAAGTCTTGTTCTAACAACAATGTTAAGCCGAAGGCTGTGACCATTAACTAGAGCAAGACTTAGTGTAAATATTAGAAGTTAGGGTTAGAGTTAGAGAGAGGGTTGGGGTTAAAGAAAGGGTTCGAGTTAGAGAAAGGGTTAGAGAGAGAGGGTAAGAGTTAAAGAAAGAGTTAGGGTTAGAGAAAGAGTTAGGGTTAGAGAAAGGGTTAGGGTTAGAGAGAGAGGGGTAGGGTTAGAGAGAGGGTTAGAGTTAGAGAAAGAGTTAGGGTTAGAGTTAGAGAAAGAATCTTGTACTTTGTAAAATTAAGTGAGAGAGAAGAAAGATATCTGTCGGACCAAAACGGTAGACAGTGCCACAAAATGTTGGTTGGAGAATTGGGCTTGCCCACGCGAGGTATGCCCGACCAAGCATCGGGCCATCGGGCCTGATAGTGCATAATCGGGCCTGATAGTGCCAAATCGGGCCTGTTCGTTCGGGCCATTATGAATAATTAAATATGTCTCTGCGGGATATTTTGTGTCCCGGGTGTAATTGGCTTGCCCACGCGAGGTATGACCGACCAAGCATCGGGCCATCGGGCCTGATAGTGCACAATCGGGCCTGATAGAGCCTAATCGGATCAAGTCGGGCCTGGTCGTTCGGGCCATTATGAATTATGTATAAGCATAATTATAAAATGTTATGTTCATAAAATAAAACATTCACAGGTTAGCTTCGATGAAGGTAGGAGCTATGGCTATCGCTTAATCGTTGGTTTAACATAAGAAGACGCGAAAGGAATACTATACTCTGCGAGATCATAACTCATCCGCAGAATCCGACTCTGTAGAGTCTGATGATGACACGTCAGAAAGCGATTTTAATAATTCAGATAATACAGACAATGAAGTGGAAACTGATGTAATGTAATGTAAAACCTTTATTTCGACAGGGTTACCCTTTCAGAAGAAAAAAACTTCTGCTATCAATAGGGGCCCTGTAAATTTGATCAATTACAGTATTATTCCTATTAAAAGTTACAAGGATAAACTAAATTATACTATGATATAAACAACTATGTGTCTAAAACTGTACATGATAAAAATACTAAAAATTAAGTCTATTAAAAATTTTACAACCGTTATAATAGAAAGAGCGTTTTGCAGTATCTGTTCGAACTCTTGGCAAATGAAGCATATTATTTTGCCTTGTCGTACGGTTATGAATTACATTATTAAAAGTAAAATAATCCTTAAAAAATTGAGGACAGTGCCCCTTAATACACTTTTTAACAAATTTAAAAACATGGCTTTCCCACCTGTTCTGTAAAGTAGGCCATTTCAACCTGTCCATAGCTTCGTCGCTGTCACTGATGTTCATTGTAATTCTAGCTGCGCGTCTTTGAAGTTTTTCTAAAAATGTGCTGTTACAAACACCACAACTATCCCAAACAATGTCGCAATATTCCAGAATAGGTCTTACATATGATAGATAAATCACATTCGCATAGTGTGAAGTAATACTACCGCGTATACGCCTTAACATGCCTAGTCGTTTCCCAACTCTTGAAGTAATATACTTAACATCAGCATTCTATGAGATTCTTTCATCAAACTGAATTCCTAAGTATTTAAACTCAGATACACGCTTTATCGGATTTGCATTAAATGCCACGCGAAAGTCAGGAGCTTGAGAAAGTCTATAGCCTGTGTGCCAAACAACATAGCTTCAGTCTTAGTCACATTTAGAAACAAACTGTTACCGCATAACCACGAACCGATGGCATCAAGATCTTCAGTCAGTTTACTCTCGATTATTGACCCAGAATAAAAAACGACTGTGTCATCAGCATACATGAGCACCTGACAATGTCGAATGACACTCGGCAAATCATTCACATGTAATAAAAACAACAAAGGGCCAAGGATAGACCCTTGGGGTACGCCAACAGTAACTACCTCTTGATCTGACAACGTTCCTTGATAGTCAACAGTTTGCGTTCTACCACGAAGATAGTCCGCAAACCATTCGTGCTCTCTATCGACAATGCTCATAGAAGAGAGTTTCTTCAATAAGATACTGTGATCAATGCTGTCAAAGGCTTTGCTTAAGTCTATAGATACAGCTCCAGTCATATTACCTTGATCAATGTTACGCCTGATGGTATCAGCGAACGAGAGAGCAGCAGACTGAGTGAGTGGAATGAAGCTTGCGAAAGCCACACTGATACGGACTCATAATCTTATGCTCCAACAGGTAGCCACAAAGCTTCACTTGAACAGCTTTTTCCAGCAGTTTTGACACAGCTGATAAAATGGAAATTGGCCGGTAGTTATTCACATTTTCAACTTTTCCCTTCTTAAACAACGGAATCACGCGGGCGGCTTTCCAGGCAATAGGTACTTTACTTTGATGTAAAGATGCATTGATAATGTTCGTAAGAGGCTTGGCAATAATAGTAGCACTGTCTTTAAGTAGGTCGAGATGGAATATTGTCTAAACCAGCAGCTTTCTTGGTCTTTAAACAACTAAGTTGAGATAAGACGAAACTTTCTGTGACATTCTTAAACTGAAAAGGTGGGCGACAAGATTGTTGAAGCTGCCCAACAGCGATATTCTTCCAAGTAGCCACTATAGGTGTAACAAACGATTCACGAAGACGATCAACACAGTAACAAAAAACCTGTTAAGCATAGGAGATAACATCTTACGTTCCCCCGGTAAAACCTTTCTTATCGTTTTCCAAAACGCCTTGCTATCGTTGCTATTTTCTTCAATAATACGCCTATTATATGACTCCTTTGCCCTTCTGATCGCGTTTGTCACATGGTTTCTGAGGCAACGATAAGTCGACCAACCTCCACAAGACCAGACTTCCTCGCTTTTTTAAGAAAATATTCGCGTTCATGCATAGTACGTCTAATGTCACTGTTCAGAAATGGGCTATTGTCAACTCCGCGAATACGCTTTTGTATACTGGTGCGTGCTTGTCAGCAATGGAAACAAAGCCCTTTTCAAAAGCGTGCCAAAGCTCATTAACATCAACATGTTACAGAGAGTGATTTGGATAGTTTTGATACTACTGACAGCGAGGTAGATGGTGAATATGAAAGCGATCCATGGGCACCTTTCAAAGAGGAAGTATCAAAACGAAATTTAGCAGAATTCGAAGAGCTAACGCGGAACTTCACTGCAAATGGTCTTGCTGAAGAAGCAGCTAAGAGTAAGGCGTACTTACTTATCCTACCAAAGCTTCGTGAAGACTTGCAAAATATTTATCTGGAACGTTTACTATGGATAAGAAACCTTAAGAGAGATCCAATACACAAAAAGATGATGGAAACGAGGGAGCATTTGTGAGCGATGATAACTTTGACCCAGAAGAAGCATCAGAGGCTGCTATTGATAAAAGAAAATTTATTTTGAAAATAATTTTCAAAGACCAACGTTATCCTGATGCACACGAAAATAGTGACAATGACTCTTAATAGTTGGTTATAATAATAATAATAATCAACTTTATTTACCGAAGGTGACACTTAACAGTATACACTGACAAACCTGTGGCCCTCCTAAAAACTAGATAATTACAGATTACTACTATATTACAATAATTAAATACAATAAAATTACAATAAAATTACAATAATTACAATAAAATTACAATAATTATATACGTGAGTATAAAAATTTAGAAAGTTGATTAACTATAATTTAAAATGTTCAATGTCCCTATAAGATTCTTGAAAGTAATTTAGAAGATTTTTTCTGAATGAACTTACACAAGAATTTGCCTTAAGATAATTTGGAAGGGAGTTCCATAAACGTGATACCGAGACTGCAAATGAGCAACCCCCTTCAGTTTCTCGAGAAAAACGAGGGCAAACTAAATTATAGGAGCCGTGCCTACTGGCTCTACTATGGATGTCCGAGTTTGATTTAAGGATGCCGGTTAAATAGGGTGGACAACCCCTAAAAATCGTTTAAAAACTAAAGTACATTTGTTTATTTTGACCTCATCATAAAAAGGAATCCAGTTTAGTTTCTTAAAAAGTTCAACACTATTTGCTCTTGTATCAGCTTCTAATATCACACGCGCAGCCCGTTTTTGGAGCTTGAATACTTTGTTGATGTTCTCTGTTGAGCATGAAGTCCACACGATTGATCCGTACAACATAGTCTGCTTTATCATGGCATTATAGTACAATAATAATGCGTTCCCCGATAGGTAGATATCTTCGGATTTTTCTCAGCACTGCTATTCGTTGAGACAACTTCTTACATAGCTGCTCGATATGCTCGTCAAAGTTGAGTGACTGATCGAGTGTCACTCCGAGTAGTTTCTGAGCGTGCACTTGTTCGACCATAGTGCCCAGGGGCCGGTTGTACGAAGCCCGTTTAGCTTAAACGGTGGATAAGCCAAAATTAAAAAATACTTTCACATATTTGGTGAATGATTGAACTTAAATCTTATGCCCTTAATATGTAGTTGCAAATATAATTGGGCGCCGAAATTGCACAAAAGTGCACACAAAAGCGCTAGTCCAAATTGGAATTTTGTCAGATCCGATGAGCCAACGAAAGAAAGAGTTTGGGATTGTTAATGATTGATACAGTGTTGTTTATCTGATAAAACTTTATCCGATAAATATTAGTGATTTCCGATATGTCAGGTTTTCTTGGCAATGTTGGCTATCGCAATGTCGCATTACTTACTACGCATTGCCGCCAGCACGGTTCAAAGTGCTAGTACGTGCGCTTAATTTGAGTTCTGTTATTCGGAATACGACTTATACCAGGATTAAAAATTAACCAGCCTGCCTACAACTACAAGCATTACTGTCCAGTCTGTAATATCTCAAAGGATGTAAATTGTTAATTGTGAAATGTGAAGTGATTTGGCTTACGATCACTGGTAAGTTTGCCGTCTACTTCATGAATGTTCGCCGTCTACTTTTCTTTGTTTAAGAAAAAAACTAAGTCCTTCTATGAATTATATATTTATTCAAACTCCTGAATGTATTGTTTCTTGCGCATTTTTATTTTATTCGATGTTTTATAATTCTCAGAATTCCGTCAAATCGTCTCCCAAAGCGCAAGAAATGGCATTTCAGGGGCTCTAGGATTTTTTTCCGGGGGGGGCATGCCCCCTGAGCCCCCTAAAGGGGGCGCCAAATTTTCAGTTGGCCTCCCCTGGCGAACACAACCAGCACGCCACTGCTTAAATTATAGCTGAAGTTTTTGTCTTGAAATTTCCTATGTCTTGTAGCAGAAACATCGATATATTTTGGTTAAAATTCGTCAAAATGGGGGAGAAGTCGGTATGCTTATTAGTATTAAATACTAATAGTAATAGGCATATTTAATTAGTGTTTCTTTACGTGGCCAAATGGCGTCAACAATGTTCGTGCTTAGCTTTTACATCACCGATTATAAAGTTATAATTCGCCAGACATGATTTGGATACGCTAACATCATATATTCTTCAAATATTAATGCATTTATACGTATATTCCTGAAGATTTCTGGGGCCATTTCAAAATTTCTCTGACAATCTGACAAGAAACAGTATAACCGGAAGTTAACTGTTCAAAATACGTCACAAAATAGAAACCGGTTTTACAAGTTCTGTAACTATAACTGAACATGGAAGTGAGATTCATATCGCGTGCCACCAGAGGTTCTCTTCCGCCCCGCGTGAAACAAAATACGAGCAAGAATAATAGGGCATACAAGAACCTCTGGCAACCAGGGTAAGTAGTCTACATCCACCAACTGCAAAAACTTCAGGGGTGTCAGCTTTATATTCGAAATATTGGACAAGTTTGAACGGATGAAAACTTCGCTCTTCAACTTTAAAAAAAATTTATGGTAACGGTCTTGAAACTTGTTCTTTACTAAAGTTCATGACAAGTAGTGTTGTTTGTTTTAATTTAAGCCTTTAATCTTGCTCCAATGAGGATGTTTTGTATAAGAAAATCGACGCTTTTTAGGCGGTGTATTTTCGGCTTCGGACCTTCAATGGTGGCCTTCAATTTGGCTTCAAAGATGGCGGCCGAGTTATCGTTCCAGTCTTTTTAGAGTTCACTGTGTATTCCACAATGTGTTCACATACCCGGGTGTAAATATCCGAGCGGAATTAGTACCCTCGCACGGCGCTTCGCGCCGGCTCGGGGATTATCTTCTATATTAGAAAAAAGCAGTCGGAAAAAAATATAAACTGCCGCAGCTCTTACGCCAAACTTCTCTTGACTTTATATATATATATATTAAACGATCAATCCGCAACCTTTATATATTTAACTAGCTCACAACGCTGGTACAACAAAACCGCAACTTTAAAATAATAACTTAAACTCTCTCGCCTTTAATTTTAACTATCCTATATCAAAATTGTCCTTCTCAAAACAAAACAGAATGTTAAACGAGGACTTATTAAGCAAGTGCTACTACTCTCATAGAATTTGTGATTTTGGACAATATGTCCAAATGGTCCTGACTGTACAAATCAGAGACGCACCATGATATAGATGAAAATCACGAAAATTTTAAATTTTAATGTAGACAAAAGTTATTCTTCTTAAATAAAAAAAAATATCCTGAGCGGGCTCTTTTTTATGGGCGGGCGGGGACGATCACCAACTATTTTTGTTTAAGTGGCCTCAGTATTAGTACGTTAGCTTTTGTTTTATTGTAGTTGACGCACGCTATACTTTATATAAGAACAAATAAATTAGCTATAGTATTGCAAGGTCTTCTGGGACAGAACACGAGTTGAGACTTTTAACGAAGGAAAACATTTATTTTGATATATTAAAACGTGTATATTCAGTGCGACCAGATTTGGTAAATTGTTTGGTAAAATTTCACAAAAATAGATAAATTTAGTACTTTTTTGGTAAAATCTAGTTTGCTTTAGTTTGCTGTCATTTCACTGATACCTCGTAATTTAAAGTTACCCCCGGATGTCTAGCCTGAAATCCCCAATTTCAGGCATGCACCTAAAATAGGTCATTTGTGGGTATTTCGGGATAATTATGGTCACGTATATCGCCTTGGCAGGAAATTTGTATAATTTGTTATAAAGCATTTGTTACGACAATGACTGAATCTGACAGTACTATCGGACAGTAATATCGCTCTGAGTGGGAGTTGAAGCCAGAATTTTCGAAGCTCGTTTGGTTACAATTCCCCTACATGGAAACAGTGCAAAACACTTACTTCATTAATGAGCAGTATGTCGGGTAGCCGTAGCTCGAAGGTACATAATTAACATAAATAAAACTATTGTCGAAATTCAAAATATATCATTGCTCATCAGGAGTTTTCATATCAGTTTTTTAATCTTGTACTTATCCTTGCATTCTTCATAACAAGATCTTTTTGAAAGTGTGCTTAAATTATTCTTTGATGGTTTGAAACCGTTTGATGCACATTTTGTTACCAGAAAGGGTAAAACACGTGCTTAACACGTGTTTGGTAAAAAATAATCCAATTTGGTAAAATTTCAGCATGTCATTTGGTAAATACCGCTGACAAAATCTGGTCACTGTGTATATTTGATATTTATATGTAGTCTAGGACCTGTATAGGAGTTTGTATGCGTTTCATTTACCACAGGCAATCTCAACTGTTTTAGGGTAAAATGACCATGGCGGTCAACATGGCATATGTGCCAAAACCTGAATCCGGGACGAAAGTCCTGAAAATGACCCCGCCCTGAAACGGCAGTGCCGACATAGCTCTAACTTCCGAAAAGCAGAAGCGACAGCCTTTCTGAAGTGCTTATAGTGTTTAGAAGGTTGCTTTTAGGGGTAGTTATTGGAAGGAAAAATTTGTCTAAGTATAATATTTTACAAGGATTGACATTGTTTTGTTTAAATATAATACATTCCAAGACGACCCTAATTGCTGGGATATACATGTTGATAATCTATTATCGAAAGCTGGAAGCCGTATGTATATTTTACGAGTATGCAAGTCGTATGGTTATTCCAAGGATCACCTTAATAAGTTATTCGAAACGTTGATCTTATCGTTATTTTATTACGGGATTGAAGTCTGGGGTTCCGCCTTGTTGAAGAAATATCTAGAGCGTATTGATAAATTTTTTAGACGAGCCTACCGATACGGATGCGTTTT
Source organism: Trachythela sp. YZ-2020 (assembly GCA_016169945.1). Taxonomy (NCBI): domain Eukaryota; kingdom Metazoa; phylum Cnidaria; class Anthozoa; order Malacalcyonacea; family Clavulariidae; genus Trachythela; species Trachythela sp. YZ-2020. The sequence continues at coordinate 2,008,171 of JADLSH010000385.1, forward strand.
AAAAGAATATAAAATGCCTGAACTGATAGAAGAGCGTGACAAAACATTATTTAAGAAAATTGTGAATGATCCTGATCATGTTTTATATGACCTACTCCCGGAGAAGAGACACAGGATTTTAAGAGAACGAGAACACCCATTTACTCTTCCTAAAGTTAAAACTGAACGTTTTAAACGATCTTTTTTTAATAGATGTTTATTCAATTATTTTTGACAACTAGGTATTGATGTAGTATGTAGATTAACCTAATGCTCTAATTTTTATCTATTTTTAACTTATTATAAAATAATTTAGAGTCAATTACTATCTTGAAACTAATTAGTTTGTAGGTACAATAGAATTGTAATCTTCTTGCCTTTCTTATGACAATCTTGTAAAGCCACACGTATGTTGTGATGCTATATTTTACAATAAAGACTTTTATTATTATTATTATTATTTTATTTCACTTACCCCCCACCAAAACACGATTTCAGCCATATTTTGCCGTCTTGTTTGCTTTTTATCGCCGAGTCTCGCAAGTATCATCCAATTGTTGTACTTTTACATAATGATAGATGGCTAAAGAAGATTTCAACCAAGTTTCGTCAAGTTTTGAAGCAGCTGTAAATCCATTGTATTTTTTAACTAAAGATGGATATTAAAAGATTATTATTATATCAGTGTATTTTATCTTCGATATTGTGTCCTTCGATATTTCGTCAAATAGCAGCCATTGCAATGCCTCGCCGCTTCTCTTCCCGATAAATGCCACTTCTTCGTCTTCATATGTATTTAGATTACAGTATCCAAGAGTACTTCATTGTAGAATAGTCCCAATCGAAAAACTAGAGTAGTATAGTCCCACTTGAAAGGAAAAACCTCCCATAACAAATTTAGGATCAGAATCAAAGACACAAGTTTAAAAATAATTTGAAAGTCACGCGCAATCTTCGCGAAAACTCCTCGTGGGCTACTTAACAGGGGGGGGGGGCAATATTTTCACGAAACGCTGGTTCGCCACCACAGAACCCAGTAAATATATTATATTTATTGTATTATTATGATTTATGAAAAAAACAATAGAAAATACGCAAATAATTATTGTTTTTTTCATAAATCATAAAAATACAATAAATATAATATATTTACTGAGTTCTGTGGTGGCGAACCAGCGTTTCGTGAAAATATTTGCCCCCCTGTCAAGTAGCCCACGAGGAGTTTTCGCGAAGATTGCGCGTGACTTTCAAATTATTTTTAAACTTGTGTCTTTGATTCTGATCCTAAATTTGTTAGAGATTTTTTCCTTTCAAGTGGACTATACTACTCTAGTTTTTCGATTGGGACTATTCTACAATGAAGTACTCTTGGATACTGTAATCTAAATACATATGAAGACGAAGAAGTGGCATTTATCGGGAAGAGAAGAGGCATTGCAATGGCCGCTATTTGACGAAATATCGAAGGACACAATATCGAAGATAAAATACACTGCACTGCTTCAAAACTTGACGAAACTTGGTTGAAATCTTCTTTAGCCATCTATCATTATGTAAAAGTACAACAATTGATGATACTTGCGAGACTCATAAAAGCAAACAAGACGGCAAAATATGGCTGAAGTCGTGTTTTGGTGGGGGGTAAGTGAAATAAAATGTATTATATTTAAACAAAACAATGTCAATCCTTATGAAATCTACAATAATTATATTAAATTAAGCATAGTTTTTCATCCCATGATAAAAATTGTTAGGAAATAAGAAAATTTAATCTCTGCCAGGTATATTAGTTATTTCATGGATAATTGGCAGTTGACCTGGGGTGGTGCATGGTCATTTTCTTGTAAAATATTATACTTAGACAAATTTTTCCTTCCAATAACTACCCCTAAAAGCAACCTTCTAAACACTATAAGCACTTCAGAAAGGCTGTCGCTTCTGCTTTTCGGAAGTTAGAGCTATGTCGGCACTGCCGTTTCAGGGCGGGGTCATTTTCAGGACTTTCGTCCCGGATTCAGGTTTTGGCACATATGCCATGTTGACCGCCATGGTCATTTTACCCTAAAACAGTTGAGATTGCCTGTGGTAAATGAAACGCATACAAACTCCTATACAGGTCCTAGACTAATGTGAAATACTGAAATTTAAGGCAAGAGAACCTTGGAACAGATGTAAGTTACTGCATGTTTGGGACGGATTTTATAATTTTGTGGCTTTCAATCGATAGTTTTTTAGAGTAATAGACTTACATATAGTTTAAGATTTTGTTTGCTATTTAGTTTCAGATTACAACGTTAACAATTTATATTAAAAATACTGAAATTCCAAGCGTTTTCTCTTCAATTTGTAAGCGGAAAATCCTTTGTCAGTCCAGTTTTAATGGAAATTTCAGGTTTTTATATATTAGATGGAATCACTATCATATTAGTCAATACATTGATATTTGACAGATCAAAATAAGAAATAGTTTGCCTTCTAAGTTCTAGAACCGCTTTAGGTGGCGACACCAATTTTGCAACCCGTCCAAATTATGATAATTAGGGTAAAAGTATTTCGATAGTTTTAGAAGGATTTTTGAAGAGACTACCTACAGTACCTATCATCTCCAAAACTGATTATTTGTGGTCCCTATCACCAAGATTTCGTTTCATGTAAAAATTAGTAAAAAGGAGGAAAACCCCTGGCAAGGAGGGGAGAAAAGCCCCAAAATTTGCTCTTTTCCATCCACTTTTTCCCAATAACAGTAAATTCAGTGCATGTTCCTTTCACTGCTTGAGCTCCTGCCTCATTTTCTGTAATTTTTACAATAAACGAATTCTCAATGTTAGCAACAAGAAATCATGAGTTTTGTAGAAGATAGCTAGCATTTGCTTTAAAATTCCTTTCTATTTTTGTCCATAATTTGGACAAGTCGCAATATTGGTGTCGCCACCTTAAGTGATTCTAGAAGGCAATTGATTAGTTATACTGATAAGTCAAATACCAATGGACTGGCATGATACGTTTGTTGTTCAATCCAGTGAAAATATTTGAATATTCCATCAAAGATGACGAAGTACTACCACAAAATATGATGGGGGGCATTCTTTTTGGGACACCCTGTATAATAACACAATTGTTGGATAAAAATGACTCTTCGAGAAAGCCTGCGTAGCTCCGCCCTTTCTGCGCCTCATGCAGCTCCTCAATTTCTCGTTGCCTGCTCCTCAACTCCCCAAACCCCCAGGTACAAATGCTATCTTGTTGTCTAAAGGAACTACACACTATACTTTTTATTCCCATGCATGAGATGTCAGGCAGCAGCTAAAAACATTAATCAAGTTTTTGACGCTGTTTCTTATGCTGTTTTTCTTATCTCCTCTTTCTCTAAAATTACAAGTAATACTTGTTCAAAAAAGTGAAAGCTAACCTTAACACAACTTAGTCTTTGCTCTACATTTTGCAAAGTTTAAATTTACTAACATTAAATTTCCATGCCTTTTAAAACGCCAACATATATATTGATGGGTTTTAACACCTGTGTTTCAAGTTCTGTTCCACTAAACGTGCAAACCGGATAGCGTATTTGAAAAAAGAGAAAATCGAAAATATGTGACACATGACTCCATCGAGTACGTCCATGCAGTATTGACGATTCGGATGAAATGGATAAATCACTTTTCAAATTATTCAAACCGATCAACGTCGGTCATTTTCTTCCATTCAACACTTGTCGAATGACCAAATATGAAATTGCATAATGCGGCTATCGACATAATGAATTCATCATATAGCAAAATAAATGAATAATTCAAAGTCTCAAACGGTTTTCACGGGCTGTATAGGAATATTTATATCCTTTATTATTCGTTAAACATGCAACTTACTATAATATGTTTCATGCAGGCAATTTATGGCGTTCGTTGCATCTCATTTTATTTAAGTGTTGTGAATAGAAATTCCAGTATGCATGTATGACGTAGACTCACGGCAAACTCAGAAATATATTTCGGTATTCACTGATATTAAATTACAGCTTTTAACAAGACAAACGAGCTAAAAACCCAACTGTTCCTCTGCTTTCTCGCTAATACTTAGTATAAAAGAGGCAAAACAGTTTTCCTTGCGCTATCCTATACGCGATCAGCTATATTTTAAATAACTGAAATTTCCATTTTAGTAAACATAACACATGCATATACATTGCATGCGCATACCTGAAAAAGATTACGCTATCTCAAAAAACACTTCAGTCTATACTTTTCCAGCGACATTTCCGAGATTGTATTTACATTACGTGTGATTTCATTTGTTTTCTGTTTCAGCCTTGCCATGAGTTACACTTCAATTTGTCAAAAAATGTTTTTGAAAACATGACGGTATATATAGTGCATGCAGGTGTATGTATATACGTACAAGCGTTTACATTGACTAAATATGTGACGGGCTGTATTTTAAGAAGAAGAAAGAAAACATTTGTTCACAATCGCCAGTTACTATATGCACCTAAGCGCCAACTCATTTATTAACGCGCTATTTCTGTGGTTTTTGAATGTTGCCTTCATGATTGCAGGAATATTTCTAAAATCTGTGGTTATATATAATCAGTCTATGGAGGTCGTCACAACGTCGAAAGAAACTATGGTATATACTGTATGATTCTTGTTTTATCTTGTTTTGATATGGCTGTAGTCGCCATTACTCATCCTGTCTTACTATCATCAACAATTTATTTATTTATTGGAAAACGTAATAAGAAGAACTAATGTGGGAGTACAAGTATTCACCGTCTTATAAGGTTTCTCGTTCCATGCACTTTTTAAAGACTTTTCCTCATTCTGGCATTTTGATGATTTTTCTAATTTGTCTGATAGGATTGTCTCGCTTGGCCCCTAGAACATTTGGCAACCTAATAACAACGACTACATTTCCTTGCTATTATTGTTGTTCATTGATTTCACTTAAACTACAATATATTTATAATCGCGAAGTCAAAACGCGCGGTGATCAAAAAAGGAAAAGACCCAAGTTGCATTTCAAAACGTTTTCTACATGTTCCTTGACAGTTCTTTGTTCGTCTGTTCTTGTCCACAAATAGTATTTTCTTCTTTACGTCTGACATCGCAAACGCCGTTTTACGATAGACTAGTCGTCATGTTTCATATATGGGCAAACACATTTATCTCTATAAACTCGACATTCAACTGTCTGATATTTTTCTGGAGAAATGATCCTTCGTCGGGAAGGAATGAAGATAATAAAATGTTTCCGGACTGCAAGATCTTGACTCAGTTGACTGGTTGCTTTAGTTAATAGATCTTTAGTAAGAATATGGATGTAAGTTGACATATTGTAGTACCATCCTTTACCAGCTAACTTGCCTAACTATAGTTCCCCGATTACCCAATGAATAGGTTTACGGGGTTAGTTAGGATACATAAACTGAAAAACATAATAACAAAATTAATTGTTGTATAAAAATAGTAGTTACTCTTCTACTAAGCCTTCGCAACTTGCCATTTTTGCCTTTTCTGCGCCTCATACAGCTCCCTAATTTTTGGTTGCCTGCTTTTCGACTCCCCAAACCCACACATGCTATCTTGTTGTCCGCTAAAGGGACTACACATTATACTCTTTATTCTCATGCATGAGTTGTCAGGCAGCAGCTAAAAACGTTAATCACGTTTTTGACGCTGTTTCATATTCTGTTTTTCTTATCTCCTCTTTCTATAAATTGCAAGTAAATGAGTAATTTTAATAGTTGTTCAAAGTGAAAATTATAAATGCATCTCACCTTAACACAACTTAGTCTTTGCCCTACATTTTTTAAATTTATACGAAAATGCATTTTTACTAACATTTAATTCCCATGCCTTTTAAAATGTCAACATATATTGATGGGTTTTAACACCTGTGTTTCAAATTTTGTTCTTATTTGAGAAAAAGGAAAATCGAAAATCGAATTTAGTGAGCCCTCTTTAAAAATCTTGGGCATGGCCCACTCCTTCATACTCAACCTTTTTCCAGTGCCCCACCCCTAAATAATGATATTTTTCAGATGACCCCTCCCCCCCCCCACGCCCACCTTCTCTCATAAAAATTCCAAAGTACATGTAACCTTAAAAATTCGTTTTTGTGACCAAAAAGCTTAATTTGTGATCATTGGCTGACTTTTAATACTGTAAATATATTTTCAAGTTATACCTATCAACAAATAAAACAATCTGTAAATATGTTGTGAATATCTTGCTCAAGATCTGTCAGAATTTATTTAAACAGCAGTCGCAAGACTGCGCCTAATTGCGTTGTCATTATATGGGTCTTGCATTAGTAGGGGGTTCGGGGGCGTGCTCCCCTTTTCATACTATGGAAATAGTTTGGATATACTATGGATATAATAAGGAAATAGTATAGATAGTATGTCATACATAGCTGTTTTATTCATGGTCAAGAATCGCCGAAAATCGACAAAAAGTTGAGGGTGATCCCTTAACTATGAAACAAATCTGTAGTATTAAATGGTTTTTACAACCGTGAATACATTGATAAGCTATATTATAAGTAAGCAAATTTGAATTTTGCACTTTGCAGTAACAAAAGAGCTGGAATGTGTTGACAATTTATATACATTTTCACCCCATTTCATTAAGTGTCCGCCATCGCTTACGATTGCTATGTATATAGTGTGGTTCAAACCTATTTGAATACTTAAGCATGCACACTTGTGCATAAAATGGAACCTTCGGATACAGAAGCAAAAAGGAAAGTTTTATGATGTAAACACTGATAAATTTTGAAAACATTTTTATTTTAGGTTCTTCATACAGAACTTTAGGTTCTTCAACTTGCTAATGTGATGAAAAATTGTGTAACGTCTGTACATTATTTTGATCTATAAATAGAGTATCCTTTCAGATGTTCAAGAAATAAACCTTAAAAATCCAAATACCTTTGACTTGTCTCAAAATGACTATAGCACATTTTGTCATCACAGTAAATATTAACCCAAGATTATCGTAAATCCTCCATTAACCCTGTGGGGAGGGAAGCTTAGTTCCTTCAGGCATGTTTGAGGTGGGACTCATCAATGGAGAGAGGGGCTGTTAATCAACAGTCATTTATTAGTACGAAATGCAGTAAACTTCCAGCCAAATCAGTAAATCTAATCAGAATACTCGTGTTTCGCATGGAGAAAAGGAGGGATTAATAGAGAGGACAGGCTTAATACATCTCTTCCTCTATAATCGTGGGTTTATTCGAGACGGGCTCGTATTTGAGAGGGGAGGCTTATAATTTAAAGATTTACGGTAGAAATATTCTACTTCTTCTTTTCCATTCTATTTCGACACATGCCTTGTTTTTTATTGCATAACATGAGAACCAGATTTCTTTGCACAGCATCGATTTTCGCGCACACTGCATCCCTTAGTCATAGCTTTGATTAGCCCTTATATATTGGTGATAACTTTACTGGTATAGAATTTCTTGATTAAAACCAACTAAATTTTTCTACTTCAGCGGATTTTGCGCAAGAGACAAAATAATGTCATCAGTTTATGACATTAAAAACGACATATTTTAGTCCCAGTTGAAACTGGGAAAATTTACCTAATAGGAAATATTTTGCCGTATAAATGTGTATAATTTAGTGAAAGCTGCAACGTTGCATTAGAAACTAAATTACATTTAAGCAATTAAGCCTGTTTCTATCTGGATTTCTACAACAATAGAAAATTCAGTAACTTTGTAGTGGATAAATGTATGTTTTGCACGATCAATATAGAGTTATGATGTTACCTGAAAAAAATTCGTAATAGAACTGAAAAGAAAAAAAGGTTAGTAATTCATTTAATGAAAATTGGAAGGAAAACTCCTAAAAGGCGGGGGAGAGAAACGAGAAGTTAAAATGTGTCCATGAGGGAGGTAAAAATTGTTTATGCATCCAATACTAATGGGACAACAGAAGGCGTTAAAGTATAAGTTACGTTTCCGACAATATATTCCGCAAACTCTCTTGCGATTTTCGATTCCTCAAGACGTCGAAATATTTATTCTTAGCACAATATTGTCGGAAACGTTACCATAAGTTTGGACGCTTCTTGTTTCACCCATGCATTGGTTGCATAAATAATTTTTACCTCCTTCGTGGGAAAATTTTGACTTTTCGTTCCTTCCCCCCGCTTTTTGGGCTTTCCTCCACTTTATCAGTAAACGAGGTAACTATACTTCTTCTTTTCAGTTCTATTACGAATTTTATTCAGGGGGGGGTACTTAACAGTTAACTGAATGATTATAAATACAAGTTGCATCGAGGAGTAGAAGCACTAAAGGAGTGAAAACACTGAAGTGTGGAGCTTCGTAGAAAATTGGTCAAGTGGTGCACAGAGTTTTGTAAGTACTGGTAGATCTTTACGTTTATTTCACAGATTTTGAAGATATTTGTTTGATCTTACATACAGTGCAAATTTGAAAACGACTGAGATTTAGGTGCGTCCAATTTTATTTGAGTTAAAAGCCATATGCCAGTTTCAAACCATTCCAATATCGTCCAACATTGCTTGTCGAACAATGTTGGATGATCTTGGATGAAAATTTTGAATAATGTCAAACCTAATCCAACATCAGCCAACATTCTCAACCGAACATAATGTTCAAACAGACCCAACAATGTTACATCTGCGCAAAAGAAAGGGACATTTCAAAGGGGAAGTTTAAGACCATTCTCGATAGCCACTTTTGTAATTAGTGTAGTAACTATTAAGATAATAATAAAATAATAATAATATAAGCTTGATAATAAGTAGATTTTCTTTGTAAATAGGACTATTAGGATAATTTAGATTTATGTCTGTAATGTAATTATGTAGTTTTGTAATGTGTTGCATGTAAACAGCCTTGTAAATCAGTCGCTTATGCACTAAAGGGTGTTTTTACCGTTTTTAAATAAGTAAATAATAAGAAAATAATCCAACAATTTTGGATGATGTTGGACTAACATGTTGGAGTGAAGTGTTGGACTGCACGGTTTGAACGCGTATAATTGAAAAAGAATGGAATATTATGAACACCCCCGCGTGTGCGGTGGCACAGATCTGAAATCACTGTTCATAAACTTTAATAGTTGAGGCCGAATTAGAAACGCTTATCATTTCAGTTCGCTAATTCTAAATATAAATTTTATCCTTAAAGTAAAGATATCATCAATCAAAATGTAACAGAGAGTTTCCAATGCCCATTGACATTGTGATTGCTAAGTCGTATAGTATAGAAACCGACATATAAGTGAGTATGGGAAACACAACGGCAACGTCAATAAAAACGTGTTCATTAACAATAACCTTTTATACTCTAAGACTATAAGTAAGACAAAAGCGACTATACTGTATATAATATAGTAGACTTTAATTCAGCGTCTGCCACGGACATACACTGTATAGAACAAATTGAGGGTTGCTTCGCGTTTGCCTAAAAGATATAAACAAAATCTCGACGTTTCGAGCTAAAGCCCTTCGTCAGGAGAAATTAGTAATTTCTCCTGACGAAGGGCTTTAGCTCGAAACGTCGAGATTTTGTTTATATCTTTTAGGCACACGCGAAGCAACCCTCAATTTGTTCTATATATAATATACATTATATTCCATTGAGCACTTTAGTACGCCGTTCTGATCTAGTCTAAAAATACACACGAGTGACCACGAATGACTACGAATGACTACGAGTGACCACGAGTGACTACGAATGACCACGAGTGTTATTTTCAAGTTTTACGCAATAATAAAGAATAATATGATGTAATACCTATATTATATATAGAACATATATAAGAACCAAACAACCGTATTTTAGTAACAAATACATAAATTTCATAATTATAAACCATTCTTTCACATGCATCTAAATTCGAAGGCTCGCGGAGGATTGCGTGTAGCAGATTGCGGGTGGCGGATTGCGGGTAGCAGATTGCGGGCGGCGGATTGCGGGTAGCGGATGTGGGCAGCGGACTGCACGTAACGGACTGCAGACTGCGAACTTCTAGTCACGCCACGGACATATATAGGCTATAAATGAATGCAAATTAAGTTCGCCTACATAATGATATTCATTATGTTTAATTATTATATGGCAACGCTAGTTCCTGTAGTTTACGCGATATGATTGGCTAATCAGCGATCCGACAAGATATGATTGGCCAATCAGCGGACGGCAAGACCTCGGTTTAATATTTTACGGTAAGGACCTCACTTTCGGTTAATAAGTGGTTATTAGCACTAACAGTGTATACAAAATCTGTACCGGTAAATTAAGTTTTACGCACGGAAAAACCTAAGTCGAATTAATAACTAATTATTAACCGAAAGTGAGGTCTTTACGGTAAAATATTAAACCGAGGTCTTGCCGTATTGACCGAGCGATAGTGTGGTCAATACGGCAAGACCGAGATTTAATATTTTACAGTAAAGACCGAACGTTTGAGATTGATAAGTAGTTTATTATATGGCACAACCATGAGTAGTAAAATAAGTAGTTTATTATATGGTTTGTTTTTGTTGTAGGGCATTAAAAATTTCGTAATGCCCCGCGGGGCATTACGTGATTTTCCTTGAGCTTGGATTTTACAACTTTGGCAACCTTAGTTGAATTAGCTGTATTTGTTCTAGACCTAGTCAATTGTTGTTAGAAGATATGAGATTTCTTCCGATTGAGTTTACAAATGTTGAGTTTTCCATTAATTTTTAATATGGCTGTGTATTATCCAAGGTCAAAAAAATACGATGGGAATGAGATATTTTTATACGTGGTTCAATAAAGAATATTTAATTCGACTTAGGTTTTTCCGTGCGTATAACTTAATTTGCCTGTACAGATTTTGTATACACTGTTAGTGCTAATAACCACTTATTAACCGAAAGTGAGGTCTTTACGGTAAAATATTAAACTGAGGTCTTGCCGTCTGCTGATTAGCCAATCATATCGCGTAAACCACAGGAACTAGCGCTTGCGATATAATACTGATTATTATGTAGGCGAACTTCATTTTCATTCATTTATAACCTATATATGTCCGTCACCAGAAGTTCGCAGTCTGCAGTCCGTTACGTGCAGTCCGCTGCTCCCATCCGCTACCCGCAATCCGCCGCCCGCAATCTGCTACCCGCAATCCGCCACCCGCAAAAACACAGTGGATTCTATAAATATATTACAAATAATTTTTAAAGAACAGTTATTATAAGTACGTCAAAGGGAAGTATATATCGGTTTCCTGTATAATACGAGGAACACATGATATATATTTATAACTATAAGAAAAGATTTCTTCCTGATTTTCCCAAATTATAAAATTACACTAACAAAAATAGTTGATTTATCCTATTTCCTTTTAGATCTGAAAAAGAATCATTAACATTGTGAAAAAGAAAATGACTCCTATAACGTATCTCGCATTATACCTCTTGGTAATCTTCTGTGGAAGCCAAGTTCAGTAAGTTGGTTTGTGAAAATTATAATCTCAATTAACAAATAAGCAATACCCATGACTAGGCAAGAGCATAGTTAATATGACATGAGCAGCTATTTACCACGCAGATTGCGTGAAACAGGCTGTAGCGGATACCTTGAGGTAAGCGAAAAACTATATATTTGCTCTATCTATATGATATCGAGCACTCTGGCATTTCGTTATATATATATATATACATATATATACATATATAGACTATAAACGATATAGTAAAAACCGTTTGCAGAGTGCACAATGGAGAACCAGAGCATAGCCAAGAACGATAGTATAGATCGATATATAATCCTACGTGTATATACAACTTAGTCATTAGATCATTTTGTCCGAAGAGTACCACGAAACTAATTAGTAATAAAATGTCTATTCAAAACTGTTGAATCTCTGAATTTTAAATATTTGAGCACTCTGGCCCCAAGACACTTCACGCATGTCTGGATGCGCATGTGTCTGAGTATTGTACCACGTGCGCTTGGTGAGGGCAAGAGTATGGTGTATAAATACGAAGTCACTCGCATATAGACTGCGTTACAAGCTGCACTGACCGACTGACGAGCCGTTGAACGGCGAAACATGCATGTCTGCAGATTTGACTATATATATATATATATATATATATATATATGATGATGAGAGTTAATATATGTTTATATATATAAATATCAATGTTTCAATGTCCGGGTTGTTTCTCGTGTTAGCATAAATGTCAAAGTATCTTTATTTCTTCATCGCAGCGGACGTTGCGTAAATGTTGGAAAATGTAGCTCAAAAGCAGATTGCTGTGGTGCCTTGATGTGCTTAGATGGGTATTGTGGAGGTCCTATTGGCCGAAAGCGATTAGTGTAAGTTGAAACATTACTGTACCAAGCAGTATCTCAACGGCAGTATCTATCCAACGAGCGACCGAGTGAAATATGGCCCTGGGTACGAGGTTGCAGTATCTATCCAAATACATTGAACTCAAAACGATTTGGAAGTCCATTAAAGCCTTCATAGAAAATATCCTAAAAGGAGAAGATTTTCTAATTTAGAGAATTGTAATGACTAATGTTCATCACTCTTTTCAATACGGAGTCCTCGCTTCAATTTTGAAAAGACTACTAGAGTAAAATGTTCATTTTATATTCATTTTAAAGCGTAGCCATTCAGCTCTCTAACGGCGGGTTTCGTTTGAACGATTGGTTTGCGAATAATAATATTTTAAGACCCTTTTAAGTGACTGTGATTGGAGAATCTAAAATTTGAGATGCGATAATAATTCATACTAATATATTTTTATCAACAAAGCGACTGAAATTGAACATTTTTGCAATGAATCATCTAAACCAAACAACACTACGGCTTTCAATGCACTACTTTGAGTTCATTTACAAACTTTGCATGCCATAGTTAAAGGTGGCTTAGAGGTGGTTTAAACCATGGTTTAAGCATGAACCAACATGCCAATTTCTGTTTACATTGCCGTGCGATTTACGGTAATTTGTGGATTGGATTTAGGAGTATCAATAAATAGAACTATCGAATATCTTGTAAAAAGTTATTAAATTATTCTTAATCCTTTTTTCGTGTGGCAAGCATAGGCGTACGGGCGCAACTTCATTGGGGGGGGGGGGGGGATTTGCCGAATTTTAAAGCTGACCCAAAATGCCCGAATTATTTGGATAATAATATATTATAACAATACTGAATAACCATAAACAATAATTAATTTTAATATTCAATTTTCGTAAACTCGCGTTCTTATTGGTCAATTTGTACCACGTGTGTGCATTTTATATAGCAACAACGCACGGCCGTGCCGTTATAGTTTATATCAGCACGGCAAGATGGCGCCCGAATTCACGAATGGAAAAGAAAAAAAATTTCGTTTATTTTAAACCGAAGACAATCCCAAAACCACGAAGTGGCCAAATTTCTAAAATAATTCCGTATTTAAACGTAAACATGTGTTGTTTATTTAGTTTATTTTACGAATTTACGGAATATAAGTTGTGTATGATGGCGAAGCGAATTTTTTTTCCGTAAGCAATCGAAAGCATCCCAAGCAAACGAAAGCATCCCGCCTGCATAATTAATACGTCATTGTTACCACCCGCGAACAGGCTTTCAATCCGGCATGATTTGTACTACAAATTTAAAGTTTTTATAAATATAAACAAACCCCAACCCCAATATTAACCCCTTTCCTAACCCTAACCAGTCTCAGAGGAGGTCGGACAGCAGGCCGCAAAGCATCATGGGAATTGAGCGCCCAATTCCACGCGTGGCTTCATTGACTGTTAGTGGTGGGCGATACTGGGAATTTTGACTTCGATACGATACCGGTTACTTTTGCCTCGATACCACTGTTTCGATACGATATTCGATACCGATACTCAAAATTGTATATGAATGTATACCGAAATTTCAATATGGTAAATTCAACTCAAATGATATTTTTCAACTCAAGTATATACATAAGTGTCCGTGTCCCTTCTATCCTTGTATGCACCAATAATATCCCCATTAACCCTCCCCCTACCAATTGCTCCTCATGAGTCCCCCTGTTAATCGCAGTCCGGTTATGCAAGAGTTCAGTGACTAAAACTCAAAATTTCGTAACACGTGACAAGTATCGAAATTGTCGATACTTGAAAATACTTATCGATACCGATACGATACTTGCAAATATCGAAGTTATCGATATTTTTTCGATATATCGCCCACCACTATTGACTGTTGACTGTCGAGGAGTGAACATCTTTCTGACTAAACCAATATGGAAGCTTTCGAACGACAAGAGTGTCAGGCTACGATACTTTGTGTAAACAGCATGTTATTGCTGTATTGTTGCGATCCTCATTATGACTTCTGTTTTACTATACCAAGTTTACCTTTTTTAAATTGCATGGGACGTGCTGTCATTTTAGCTTTATAAATAATCCGTCTGAGCGAAGGAATTGTGTTATTCCCAATGGCGAGGCTCTTCTTTCTAAGTTGGATGGCGTTAAATCTCCGTGTATCATCAACGTGAAAACAAGCGCAGTATTTAAGGTTTGGTATACTACAATGTATTACAATTATCTTGTTATTTAGTCAAATTTCCGCTTTGTTGTTTTTATTCTTGTACTGTACTTTTATAAATACACTGTACAAAATGATGGCGTAATGTTTGTGTTTAATGCCTCTAGTAGTTAGATATTTTTCCATTTTCAGCTGTAAAATATTGCCATATTTGTGTGTAAAATATATTTGTTCTAATAATAGTGACACACTTTTGCATTAGATTGCTAATTTTAGAGATTACAGCTGTGTATGTATAAAAAAATAAAATAAAATTTTTCTTGTTATGATTTTGTAGAAAGAGATCTACTTGAGTGGTCTTGAACCTGGTCAGGATGAATATGGTAATGAAGGTGATAGGGCAGAAAGTGGTGACCAGTTAAGTGATGAGGATGAAAGTGACGAGGACGAAATCACCCATGCTGTACCATTCAAGTGCATCGGTGCTACTCATGAGAAAAACTACCAACATCATTTGGAACAGGCATACCTTGCTCTTCATGGACAAGATAAACCAGTGAATGTAAGAATACGGCCAGAGCCATTGAATCCAATGGACCCAAGTGCTTATTGCAATTGATCTAGACCATGGAACTGGATGGACACATGTTGGTTATATTGCTTCTGAACTATGCAAGTATTTGCACCCACTAATTGCCACAGGAGATATCTTAGAGGTCTATGTTCAGCATATCAAGTGTAGGGTTGACGTTTTTAAAATAGGATTTTATCCAAACATTTTCATAAAACGACGTGGTGAGTGGTACAGGAAGAGCATGAGTGTACGTTGACAAGTTGTTTGTGATATAATAGCAACTGACTAGGTTTAGCAAGTTATAGAAATGCTGTTATTTCAATTGGCTAACTTTTTAGATTTTTTTCCCCAGCATTTTTAAACAAAAACTAGGTTAATCATAAGTGGGTGCAATTAAAACAATGTCTGTCATGCACACTCATGCAATTAAGTACATAATTATAACATGTGCTGTACTGAATTAATAAATACATTCACTTGACCAACTTTGTGAGTAATTTTTCATTAAAATTAATGCAACAATAAAACAAAAATATGTATATTTATATACATATTGATCAAAGGTCCCACAATAACATGCTGCTGATACTTTGTGGTCTTTACTGTACAATCATTTTCTTATATTTACTCTGAATATGAACAACATTGCAACATGACTCTGTAGTATTTTGCATGCTACAAAATGGAACACTGTGTCTATGTACAGTATTCTGTGGAGCAGGTGGTGGTGGTAAGCTCTCTGCCCGTTTGAAATGGGCTGTTCTGACACTTAGTCGATCACGCTGAGGGATCACTGCTCGATTTGCCACAAAAACCCCAGGATATGCGTACACGATCCAGTCGTTCTACACCACTACTACTGAGATGGTAGGTTGAATGATTGTAACGAACTGTCCTTGTATCTGTCATTGTCCAGATTTAATGAGGATGCTTGAATTATTCTTGCAGACAAAATCATTGACAAAAATAGAATCCAGCCAAAATCACGAACTCAAATCTATTAAAACAACAGCCAAACAATAAATTTCACTTATAAAATATTGTTACAGAAGTGCTTTAATTATTTACATACTTTAAACAATATATACAATCCATAATGTATCGAAACTTCTATAGTATATCAAATTTCTTTAGAAAAAAGCGAGTAATAGCAGTTCATTATCGATCTGAGCGACAAGGCAGTATATTTTACAAAGGGCTATATTCAACGGTGAATATCTCGAAAACGGTTGCGGGACCGAGGGGGGCCGGCTGGATCGAACCATGGGAATTTGAGATTTTTGTCTTCAAATGTTGTTGACAGAAACGGCATTAAATTGCATCGCGGCGGCGAAGCCGGTTGAAAATATATTCGTAATTCGGCAGACAGATTCAAAACAACAACAAGGTTGTTTCTTATATAAAAGCTATTTGTCGTTTTAAAATATTCTAAAAACACTTTTGAATATTATCAAAACTAAACAAGGAACTAGTAAACAGTTAGTTCAACAAAGTTTATAGAATGTTTTTGCTCATAATTCATAAATAAAAAAATACCGCTAAAGCGTTTACTTAAATTGAATTATTAAAACGTTTAAAGCACTCTTTGTTCGTGCATTATCGAGATTTACAAGCACTCGTTCACGAACAAGGAACTCGAACTTTAATACTGCACTCGCGGCTGCGTCTCATGCAGACATGCAGTATGAAACTCTCGTTCCTTGTTCGTGAACTCGTGCTTGTAAATCCCGATAATGCACTCATAGCCTGAGTGCTTTAATCCTTAAGTATCTTACAAATCTATATGCTGAATTTTCACATGTGCATTGCGTCTCTGAACTCGAAATGAACGTTACAAATTGAACTGGCTATAGGAGGTTACATAATTATTTTGTTAATCTTGTCGTTCTTTAATATTAAATAGTTTTGTTGGGATGTGCTTGTCAGGGCCGCAGCCACAATGTTAACATTGGTGCATGCGACTATTTTTTTCGAGGCCAAAAAATTTAAAGGTTGAGAATGTGTAGGGGGTCCAGGGGAACATATGAGGGTTCTGAAAGAGTATTTCGTGCATTCTGAGAGCACTCTGATACCCAGATAATATATTATAATAATAACCAGGGTTCAGATTATCAGTTACTAAATAATCGTTCAGTCTAATTCTTAAAGAAAAGAAATATTTTAGGTGAAATTATTGGTGCGACAATGGCATTTTATCCGTTCAGTCTTGGCCTATTGTCGTGCGAAGATAGGTTTCACGTGCAGTTCTCGTGATATCAAGCTAGAACTAATTCTTCTAAGAATTATTCCAAGAAAAGTCAGGCAAAGGCGTGCAACAGAATTACAGAAATGTTCAAATTATGCTATCGTTTTCCAACAACACGCAAACAAGGAAAGACTACTTTAAACTGATAAAATTCTGTTGTTTAAGTTATTCAGACTACATATATAATACACAGATCGCGAATCTCGACTCTAAGACGACTGCGCATCAGAATGACGCGTTCTGAGTCGGCATTTTACTCACTTCAATTCAAAACATTAGGCCAAGGAATTCACTATAATGAATTTCCATATGTAAGTGAAAGGCAAATGAGTTATTTGGTTATAGCCTGATGTTATTAATTTGAGGTGAGTAAAACCCGAGATTCGCGATCTGTGTATTCTATTTTGCCCGAATATTCGTGAACCATTTGCCCGAATGACTTGATTCTCCAATTTGTTTGGGGGGGACAGGTGCCCCCCCCCTGCCCCCACGGTCCGTACGCCTATGGTGGCAAGGACAATATATATTTCTTTTTATTTAACAACTTTAATTCAGTAATTTACCAATGACACGAACGGGACGACGTCCCATGCAAGGTATCAGCCAAAACTAAAAGTATACAAACTATTAAGTATTACAAATATTTAAAATATATAAAATTAGGTATGACAAGGACACGTCCTACACAAAGAATAAGTGCAGGGTAAGTCAGGATCGAATAAATTGTTGTCAAAAGTTCCTTGTATAAGTCTTATACAGGAATGTTTTGAAACTACTAAGAGTTAAAAATGTACTAGGTGGAGCTATCTTAATTATATTAAAATACGATGATTTAAAAGTGCTAGTTTTGCAGAAAGGGATCTGCAAGTACAGTGACGAACCCCGTCTTGTTCGACTGCAGACGATAGGTGTAAAAATGTCTGTATCAAGGTCAATTAGACCACATCTACATTTATAATAAAAAGTGAAGTTTAAACAACAAAACTCAAGAATTTGACATAAGACTATGGAATTATACACCCTGTATAACGGACAAATGCCTTGTCTCTTCAAATATACATATATTTATAGTATATAGGTTGGCTTATCTCAAACTTATCCTTAGTTTCCTACCAATGGTTAATAACCGTGGGTAAATATACCCAAATAAGATACACGATGATTTCAGTTTTCAATTACAGAAACAATTTTAATATTCTGTATTTTACCAGATATAAGTGTTTACCATGTGGCATTGGACGTTGTTGTGGTGGCACCTGTCGAGACGGTATTTGTTCGTAAACACAGGGAGCAGACGATCACGGTAAGTTTCACTGAACTCATACGCAAATCTGAGAAGGTATCTTGGTGGCTTAACTGGTGTGAAAAGGGCTGGACATTTGCTGATCTTATCCACTATACTTATCACAAAAACAATAAGTTTGACATGATTTTAAAGTACTAACTAATACCGTTCTTATTTTTGTGACAGGTATACTGCGTTGATGCTTTAGTATGGAAATGAAGTTAAAATAGCTTAGAGCTTTATATACTTGTTATGCATGTATGCTATTTACTGCTGTAATGTTTATACATGGTATTAAGAAGCATTAATTAAGTAGATTAATAACATAAGATCCTTACATTGTTAATAAATACTATAATTTCCAACTAGTAAAGATATGTTTATCTATTTTCTTCCTTATACATTTATACATTTTTCAGACATATACGATACGGTCTTCAAAGTTCTTGAAATCTCTACATCGTAACGACTATATGGCTGCAAGGCTTATAAGTAATATTCTCTTAATATGTTTCGAACTGTCTTAAAGTGATGTTGATATGCCTTAACTCAGGGGTCATGCTAAGAAAAATGTATAACTGCCCATTTCAAAAAGAAGAACAGACAGTGAGGCAGTGGCCAATTGTTTAGTCATGCTATTTGGTACAGCGCCTTTTTTTAAAATTCGTCAGTGGGGGAGGAGAGGGCATCAATGAAAAGGGACCTAACCAGCAGGCTGTGAACTCGAAGTGTGTGTAGGTGCATTGGGAGTCCTCCCCCAGAAAATTTCCGAATTATTGAGCCTATGGGGCGTGACCCTGATTGGGTACCTGAATTGCTAAACCCGCACTATTAATTCTCCCAACCCGGAGAAACTCATCGGCTCTGGTTCGCAAAAGAGTACAGAAACTGGGTAATATTCGCTTGAGAATTTGTTGGATGTTAAGTCAAGAAGAAATTTAACTGCGCATAGTAACTCCTAGTCCTAGCTAAATTACTAAAATTTGTCTTACATTATTTAGTTCGGCTCCAAAAATGTCAATACACCAAATGCTTTGGGGTCATCCAAAGGCTTCCCATTTCCAAAATAGTCAGTTCTAAATGTAAAATGCATGGGTATAGTTCTAAAACTTAAAATGGGTAGTTCTAAATGGAGTTTTTGAGCTTTTAGGAAAATGTCCAATTGACAAACCCGAAACGTGAAGCAGTCTATATTTATTTACCGAAACCAAAATTCACACCGTGAAAATGCTGGAAACAGGCGGTTGGGCGTAGAGTTAGGGTTACGATGAAAGTTAAGGTTAGGATTAAAATCATGTTTATAGTTTAGGATTATGGTTAGGTTTGGGCAGGGATCCCGGAGCGATGGTAGAGCAGGAGGGGGGGGGGGTGAATTCGAACGTGAGGACAGTCACGACTCACGATGGTGTATTTGTATTTTGTTTTGGTTTTTACTCCTAGCTGTAAATAATCAACAAGTAACTGGAACCGTAAAGGCAATGGAGGCTGTTGTCCTTCACTCACGGCCGTTATTGTTATAGGCTTATAGCTATAGCTTCTTGATAGCGATAGGTATGTGAAATCATATCAGAAAACGAAGGATTACTGCAATCCCGGTGATTCAAAATTAGGCCCAACCTAACATGTCGTGGCCAGAAATTATTTTCAATAAAAGTTAGTGTAAAGTGTGTTTCCCAAAGATTAACTACCCTGCTTCCTTTGTCGCTTCTGGCAAACAATGGATCAAATTGGGAAGACTGACAAAATTTCAAAATTATCATTTCAAGAATGTGCAAATTGTTTTCATTGTTCACTGCTAAACCTAGCCTCTTTGTGGTGCTCTGTCAGGAGAATTTGGTATTGCCATATACCTGGTAAAACGTGATCCAAATGACTTACCCTGGTTAGTTGGTGGAGTAGCTATGACATTTTATGGTTTCTACATGTTTGCAGTCATCTAACCTAATTCCATTGGCCCACTTCTTAAAGCAGATCCGAAAAATGATGAAGGTTAGACAATGCTCTCAATAGAGAGTTTAAATTAAGCTTCGCGTTCATACGTCATAGAATTTTTGCATGAATTAATACTCAGTGGCGAAAATTTCGGTGGACAGAAAGCATAGAATAAAATAGAATTGAACAGAATAGTGAACAAATAATGAACATTTTCATTCGTGCAATGGTAAAAATATTTTCATCATGAAACAGCCCAACATTCCGTCTTTCACTGAATGAAAATATTCTTACCATTGCAAAAATGAAAATATTCATCATTTGTTTTATAAACCACCAAAATAAATCATTGTTATCGAATGATTTAATGAGTTAATTATAGAATAAATACAAAATCAAAACAGTCCAACAAACAATGCAATCCGCGAAACGGTGCAGATGGAATGCTCCACTGCCTATTTAATATCAGGTGATCATATAATCAGCCAATTAAGTGATGATAATTTAATAAGGAAATATATAATTGGGACTTCTTTGTTTGCATTGAATATTATAAACTACTTAAATATACCGGATGATAATTGACTTGTTGATCTCTCTGAGAACGTTTTGCATTGTCCAGATAATATAATTAATCAATCTTTTTCAAATAAAGAGGCAAATAAAACAAATAAGGAATGCGAACTAGATAATAAAACTCGAACAAGTGTTGGCCAACCACAGGTGCATAATAAAGCCAGGGGTTTCAAGATAGGTCACTTAAATATCAGAAGTTTGATTAAGCATATTGATGAATTTCGAATATACTTAATCAATAAACAATTTGACATAATTAGTGTGAACGAAACAATGCTAGATGATACAATTAGTGATGGAGATATTACCATCAACGGATATGAATGTGTACGGAAGGACAGAAATCGCAATGGAGGGGGTGTTGCCTTATATATAAGAGATACTATCAATTTTAAAACAAGGAACGATTTAACAATTGACACTCTTGAAACAATAACAGTTGAAATTTTTAAACCAAAAGCAAAATCGTTCTTGATAAATACTTGGTATAGACCACCAAATACCCCAATCCAAGCATTTGATGATTATGAATTATGCATCCAAAGAATGGATGCGGAAAATAAAGAATCAATTTATATTGGTGATTTCAACTGTGACTGGCTAACACATAGGGAACGAAAACAACCACACACTAATAGACTGGTTGAGCTGTCAGAAATGTATCAACTTGAACAACTTATAGAAAGCCCAACACGGGTTACCAGTAACACAAAAAGCTTAATTGATTTAGTATTCAGCAATAAACCTGACTTGATTATAAAATCTGGGGTAGAACATGTAGGAATCAGCGATCACAGTATGGTCTATGTGCATAGGAAAATTTCTGTACCACGTAGACCACCAAAAATGGTCAATACTATAGACAATATAAGTATTACAACATTCCATTATTCAAGTCCGATTTAAAAGATATATTTTAATGGTGGCTGATAGTCACGCACCACCAATAACCAGGAGGGTAAGAAGTGAATATACGCCATGGCTTACTGATGACATAATGAAACATATGCGACATCGAGATTATCTTAAAAAGAAAGCTGTTCAGACAGGCTCCCCCAGCATTCACCAAGCATATAAACAGGCTAGAAATGCACTCTCCAGAAAGATTAAATCAACTAAGACAAAATATTACTTTAAACTGATAAAATTCTGTTGTTTAAGTTATTCAGACTACATATATAATACACAGTCGCGAATCTCGACTGTAAGACGACTGCGCATCAGAATGACGCGTTCTGAGTCGGCATTTTACTCACTTCAATTCAAAACATTAGGCCAGGGAATTCACTATAATGAATTTCCATATGTAAGTGAAAGGCAAATGAGTTATTTGGTTATAGCCTGATGTTATTAATTTGAGGTGAGTAAAACCCGAGATTCGCGATCTGTGTATTCTATTTTGCCCGAATATTCGCGAACCATTTGCCCGAATGACTTGATTCTCCAATTTGTTTTGCCCCCCCCCCTGCCCCCACGGCCCGTACGCCTATGGTGGCAAGGGCAATATATATTTCTTTTTATTTAACAACTTTAATTCAGTAATTTACCAAATAAGGCTTGACACGAACGGGACGAAGTCCCATGCAAGGTATCAGCCAAAACTAAAAGTATACAAATTATTGAGTATTATACAAACATTTAAAATATATAAAATTAGGTATGACAAGGACACGTCCTACACAAAGAATAAGTGCAGGGTAAGTCAGGATCGAATAAATTGTTGTCAAAAGTTCCTTGTAAGTCTTATACAGGAATGTTTTGAAACTACTAAGAGTTAAAAATGTACTAGGTGGAGCTATCTTAATTATATTAAAATACGATGATTTAAAAGTGCTAGTTTTGCAGAAAGGGATCTGCAAGTACAGTGACGAACCCCGTCTTGTTCGACTGCAGACGATAGGTGTAAAAATGTCTGTATCAAGGTCAATTAGACCACATCTACATTTATAATAAAAAGTGAAGTTTAAACAACAAAACTCAAGAATTTGACATAAGACTATGGAATTATACACCCTGTATAACGGACAAATGCCTTGTCTCTTCAAATATACATATATTTATAGTATATAGGTTGGTACTATAATTTCCAACTAGTAAAGATATGTTTATCTATTTTCTTCCTTATACATTTATACATTTTTCAGACATACGATACGGTCTTCAAAGTTCTTGAAATCTCTACATCGTAACGACTATATGGCTGCAAGGCTTATAAGTAATATTCTCTTAATATGTTTCGAACTGTCTTAAATTGATGTTGATATGCCTTAACTCAGGGGTCATGCTAAGAAAAATGTATAACTGCCCATTTCAAAAAGGAGAACAGACAGTGAGGCAGTGGCCAATTGTTTAGTCATGCTATTTGGTACAGCGCCTTTTTTAAATATTCGTCAGTGGGGGAGGAGAGGGCATCAATGAAAAGGGACCTAACCAGCAGGCTGTGAACTCGAGGTGTGTGTAGGTGCATTGGGTCTGGGAGTCCTCCCCCAGAAAATTTCCGAATTCTTGAGCCTATGGGGCGTGACCCTGATTGGGTACCTGAATTGCTAAACCCGCACTATTAATTCTCCCAACCCGGAGAAACTCATCGGCTCTGGTTCGCAAAACAGTACAGAAACTGGGTAATATTCGCTTGAGAACTTGTTGGATGTTAAGTCAAGAAGAAATTTAACTGCGCATAGTAACTCCTAGTCCTAGCTAAATTACTAAAATTTGTCTTACATTATTTAATTCGGCTCCAAAAATGTCAATACACCAAATGCTTTGGGGTCATCCAAAGGCTTCCCATTTCCAAAATAGTCAGTTCTAAATGTAAAATGCATGGGTATAGTTCTAAAACTTAAAATGGGTAGTTCTAAAATGGAGTTTTTTGGAGCTTTTAGGGAAAATGTCCAATTGACAAACCCGAAACGTGAAGCAGTCTATATTTATTTACCGAAACCAAAATTCACACCGTGAAAATGCTGGAAACAGGCGGTTGGGCGTAGAGTTAGGGTTACGATGAAAGTTAAGGTTAGGATTAAAATCATGTTTATAGTTTAGGATTATGGTTAGGTTTGGGCAGGGATCCCGGAGCGATGGTAGAGCAGGAGGGGGGGGTGAATTCGAACGTGAGGACAGTCACGATGGTGTATTTGTATTTTGTTTTGGTTTTTACTCCTAGCTGTAAATAATCAACAAGTAACTGGAACCGTAAGGGCAATGGAGGCTGTTGTCCTTCACTCACGGCCATTATTGTTATAGGCTTATAGCTATAGCTTCTTGATAGCGATAGGTATGTGAAATCATATCAGAAAACGAAGGATTACTGCAATCCCAGTGATTCAAAATTAGGCCCAACCTAACATGTCGTGGCCAGAAATTATTTTCAATAAAAGTTACTGTAAAGTGTGTTTCCCAAAGATTAACTACCCTGCTTCCTTTGTCGCTTCTGGCAAACAATGGATCAAATTGGGAAGACTGACAAAATTTCAAAATTATCATTTCAAGAATGTGCAAATTGTTTTCATTGTTCACTGCTAAACCTAGCCTCTTTGTGGTGCTCTGTCAGGAGAATTTGGTATTGCCATATACCTGGTAAAACGTGATCCAAATGACTTACCCTGGTTAGTTGGTGGAGTAGCTATGACATTTTATGGTTTCTACATGTTTGCAGTCATCTAACCTAATTCCATTGGCCCACTTCTTAAAGCAGATCCGAAAAATGATGAAGGTTAGACAATGCTCTCAATAGAGAGTTTAAATTAAGCTTCGCGTTCATACGTCATAGAATTTTTGCATGAATTAATACTCAGTGGCGAAAATTTCGGTGGACAGAAAGCATAGAATAAAATAGAATTGAACAGAATAGTGAACAAATAATGAACATTTTCATTCGTGCAATGGTAAAAATATTTTCATCATGAAACAGCCCAACATTCCATCTTTCACTGAATGAAAATATTCTTACCATTGCAAAAATGAAAATATTCATCATTTGTTTTATAAACCACCAAAATAAATCATTGTTATCGAATGATTTAATGAGTTAATTATAGAATAAATACAAAATCAAAACAGTCCAACAAACACTGCAATCCATGAAACGGTGCAGATGGAATGCTCCACTGCCTATTTAATATCAGGTGATCATATAATCAGCCAATTAAGTGATGATAATTTAATAAGGAAATATATAATTGGGACTTCTTTGTTTGCATTGAATATTATAAACTACTTAAATATACCGGATGATAATTGACTTGTTGATCTCTCTGAGAACGTTTTGCATTGTCCAGATAATATAATTAATCAATCTTTTCAAATAAAGAGGCAAATAAAACAAATAAGGAATGCGAACTAGATAATAAAACTCGAACAAGTGTTGGCCAACCACAGGTGCATAATAAAGCCAGGGGTTTCAAGATAGGTCACTTAAATATCAGAAGTTTGATTAAGCATATTGATGAATTTCGAATATACTTAATCAATAAACAATTTGACATAATTAGTGTGAACGAAACAATGCTAGATGATACAATTAGTGATGGAGATATTACCATCAACGGATATGAATGTGTACGGAAGGACAGAAATCGCAATGGAGGGTGTTGCCTTATATATAAGAGATACTATCAATTTTAAAACAAGGAACGATTTAACAATTGACACTCTTGAAACAATAACAGTTGAAATTTTTAAACCAAAAGCAAAATCGTTCTTGATAAATACTTGGTATAGACCACCAAATACCCCAATCCAAGCATTTGATGATTATGAATTATGCATCCAAAGAATGGATGCGGAAAATAAAGAATCAATTTATATTGGTGATTTCAACTGTGACTGGCTAACACATAGGGAACGAAAACAACCACACACTAATAGACTGGTTGAGCTGTCAGAAATGTATCAACTTGAACAACTTATAGAAAGCCCAACACGGGTTACCAGTAACACAAAAAGCTTAATTGATTTAGTATTCAGCAATAAACCTGACTTGATTATAAAATCTGGGGTAGAACATGTAGGAATCAGCGATCACAGTATGGTCTATGTGCATAGGAAAATTTCTGTACCACGTAGACCACCAAAAATGGTCAATACTAGACAATATAAGTATTACAACATTCCATTATTCAAGTCCGATTTAAAAGATATATTTTAATGGTGGCTGATAGTCACGCACCACCAATAACCAGGAGGGTAAGAAGTGAATATACGCCATGGCTTACTGATGACATAATGAAACATATGCGACATCGAGATTATCTTAAAAAGAAAGCTGTTCAGACAGGCTCCCCCAGCATTCACCAAGCATATAAACAGGCTAGAAATGCACTCTCCAGAAAGATTAAATCAACTAAGACAAAATATTACTTGAAATGTTTCAAAGACACTTCCAAAAACCCGAAAGAAATGTGGAAAACGATTAACAAGGTAGTCAATAAAAAATCTAAGACGACAGACATCAAGGAATTGATCATAAATGATACAACTATCACCGATGCACGAGATATAGCAAACACCCTCAATGATCACTTTTCGAAAATTGGGCCTAATTTAGCTAAAAGTATTTCTAATTTATCAAAACCAGCTGATAGCTACGTATCTGTTCAAGACACTGAATTTCAATTAGAGACAGTAAATGAACATGATATGATGAAAATACTTAAGAGTATTAAAGCATCGAAATCCACTGGACACGATAGGATTCCTCCTAAGTTAATAAAAGATGCAGCGGAAGAAATCGTTGCTTCTCTGACTCAAATCTTTAACAAATCAATCAGTACTGGTATTTTTCCAGATGATTTGAAAATTGCAATAGTCTCACCAATTTATAAAACAGGAAATAGAAATGACTGCAATAATTACCGGCCAATATCCATTTTGTCAGTAATCACAAAAGTTTTCGAAAAATTAATATTTCAACAACTTTCTGCATATCTAGAAAACAACAACATTCTAACAAAACAGCAAGCAGGTTTTAGGAAAACAGTCAACACAAACATCCCTATTAGGAGTTACAAATAGTTGGTATATAAACATGGATAAAGGGCTATTGAATGGAGTTATATTTTTGGATTTGAAGAAAGCATTTGATTGTGTAGATCATGATATTTTGATTAAAAAAATTATCAATTTATGGAATTCACGGATTAACATTAGATTGGTTTAGATCGTATTTGAGTAACAGAAAACAAATATGTAAAAGTAATCAGGCAATGTCGAGGCAATGTGCTATAACATGTGGAGTACCACAGGGGTCGAATTTGGGGCCCCTATTATTTTTAGTTTATATTAATGATTTGCCAAAATGCATGGATGGTGCTTCGGCAAGCATGTTTGCTGATGATACTAATTTAACTGCCACAGCCAGATCGATTGACGAATTAGAGGAAAATCTGAATAAAAATTTGGAATGTGTACATCAATGGCTAATTAGCAACAAATTGACCCTAAACAAAGATAAAACAGAATACATGATAATAGGCTCAAGAAGTAAACTAAATAGCATCGATCGGGATCCCTTAATAAAACTAGCAGATACAAACATCAAACGTGTAAAACAATGCAAAACCTTGGGGATCGTTGTTGATGACCAGCTTTTATGGAATGAGCATGTTGGTAATGTAATAAAAAAAGTTTCTAAAGGATTAGGTATGCTAAGGCGACTTAAGCAGGTTGTGCCAAAAGAAATTTTGATCACAGTATATAAGTCATTGGTTCTTCCTTACTTTGATTATTGTAGCATGGTCTGGGATAATTGTAGTAGCTATTTGCTTGATAATATGCAGAAAATGCAAAACAGAGCGGCAAGAATAATTACGGGTAAATCATACGAGATCCGATCAAGAGACCTGTTGAGAGAACTTGGTTGGCAAACACTTAAGGAAAGGAGAGATATTCAGAAAGCTACACTTATGTTTAATGTTAAAAATAAGGAAGTGCCGGAAAATATGGCTAATATGTTCAGTTTATCTAATAATGAAAAGTATCAACTTAGAAGTAACGGGCTTAATTTTCAGCTAAATAAACCTAGAACAAATTTCCTGAAAAAAAGCTTTAGTTACACAGGAGCAAAATGCTGGAATGACTTGCCAAATAAGGTTAAGACAAATGAAATGTCGACAGGTCAATTCAAGACGTCTCTCAGAGAAAACAGTAACATTAAATAGATCTAGCTACATATGTTCTATCTGCATGTAATAATTTTCCTTTTTAAATATTTTTAATAGTGTGATAATTTTATACTTATGTGTGCATTTGACTAGGTTTCATTCTTGTTTTCTAATAATATTATGTAATAGCAGTTTCAAACGGCCTCTTGAAAAACAGATCATAGGTGTTCTGAAAGGCTACCGTTGTAAAATATTTGTAAATAAATAAATAAATAAATAAATAAATAAATAAATATAAAATGGAGTAACAAGAAAGAACAGAGTGAGTAGGAAGGAAAAGCATAGAATAGACGAATAGTATAGAATAAAATATACTAGAATAGATAGAATAATAGAAAAGAATGGAGAGAATAGAATATACTAAAACAGAACATATAATATAGGAGTAAAATGGAGTGAAAAGAATAGATGGAGTAGAATGGAAAAGAATACAATAGAATTACGAAAAGATAATATATAAAATGAATGATAAATAAGTAGTATGAAGTAAACTATAATATTTTTTCGTTCCTGATCTTATATAATACTGGTATATTGGTACATTGGTATAATATTATTGTTATATAATACTTTTTCTATATCACCACAATTCTACAGAAATTTAATATTAAAGATGGTACTATATTTGGAAAAAGTACTCTATTTATACACCTGTCTTACCTGTACTCCTTTGAGGTATGGATGGTACGACAGCCACTGCTAGAGGTAGGTGCAAAATGGTGCAATAGAGAGTGGGAAAGGCGGGATGGGAGCACTAGCAGTGACCTGGGAGAGCAGAGCACAGGTAACACAAGTGTAATTTTATGAAGCATTGATAGCAGACATGCAGCTGGAACCTGTCAGCTTGAGTAGACTGATTTAATATATTCATTTTGGTTCCTCTTATTGTCGCACTAGGAAAGACCGCTGTAAATGCTAAAATAATTTGGAAATTTTCATGCTGATCGAGTTGATCGAAAAATGAAAGATTAATGCTCTGCTTGCTCCAGAATGAAGAGTAAAACGTTCATTCAAACTATATAATATAGCTTAAATATATATACAATTGAACTACCATAAATTTAAAATACCATACTTCTCTATTATTGAAATCTCTTATATCAGAGAATACCTCAATCTATTGTGTTACGTACTCGTCGATAGATCAGAAACTGGCAGATCACTGTAAATCTCTACTGGAAATATTATTCATAAGCGTCAGAGTGCATGTTGAAGAGTTTACTATATAACTATATTATAAGGATTTTCAGTTTTAAGCTTAGCTATGCGTATATCAAGGTTCAATTCCGGCTTGTGGCGAGCGTCCTCTGGTATAAGCACTGTTACGAAATATAACTTCCGTGGAGGAATCGTCATGATCAATGGAAGCTTGACTAATGAACTAACACCACTCTTTGACTTTGTTTCAGCAGCGCTGATATGCACACTAAAACTTTGGTCATTGCAAATGTTAGCTATGTCAAAGGTTTTTAGTTCTTTCTACCGCAAAGAGATCGTTGTATCAGAATAAGGCATGAATTAAGTTTCTTAATTTTATCGGACTTGCCAATGATGTAATATATAGGATGAGTTTTGTTTTGTAGTATATCTAACTTTGACGATTCTTCAATTCCTCGTGGAAGCGAAGAGTTCCTCTTGTTGCAAACACACAGCTTCAGTTCAACGTTAGGATCTGCACATTGCTCATAAATACCGTAAGTTGATATCCTCTCAAATGATACCAACTTCATGTCATAAGAATCTTTATCATTTGTCTTATATTCGACATTAACTGCATGTAAAGACCTCGTCCTGGTTGATGATAGTAGCTTATCCCGTACATCCAGGGTCGGAAGTAATTAGTATTCAAAATGGCGGGGTGTGCGCACGATAGTAATTAGTATTCAAAATGGCGTCGCGTGCGTCATATTGGGAAGTGACGTCATTTTGCGTACGTACGTATTGTACGTACGTATTGTACGTACGCATTGTACGTACGCATTGTACGTACGCATTGTACGTACGCATTGTACGTACTGCTTGCGTACGTGCACACGGTATGTGTTCCGTAAGATTGTTACGGTTCGTTTTAGAAATGAAACGGCGCATGCGCAGTAACCGAGCACTCTCACAGTTATCTTACATGCTCAAAACACATGCTCGGTGGCCCGATTGCATAGATGTCATACTTCCAAGGGTGTATAGGGGGTGGTCCAAAATGGTGCGTTGAGCAGATGAGCATTGCACGTACGCATTGTACGTACCGAGGGAACCCCGAGAGAACCCCTACAGAACCCCGAGAGAACCCCTACAGAACCCCGAGAGAACACCTACAGAACCCCGAAGGGCAGAAAAGGCCAAAAAGGCTGTAGCTGTACGGAATTTGTGTAGAATGTAATAAAGAACAGAGTTAGTTTTGTGTTTGATTTTATTTCACTCCAAGTATTAGATCTAGTTATAGATAACTTTATTAAACACATAATGCGATACTAAGGTTCTTATTGTGGAACAGTTTAATCATCGCTTTCTTCGTCATTGAAACTGTAGTCTTTTAAAAGTTTTCTAATGAGAAACTTTCTCTTATCAACAGCTGCTTCTATAGCTTCTTCTGGATCAAAGTTATCCTCATTCACAAAAGCATCCTCTGTTTGCATGATTTTCTCATGGACTGGATCTTTCTTCAGTTGTTTCATCCACAGGAGACGTTGTATATAAATATTTTCAAGTTCCTTCTGGAGTTCAGGCAGAATTTATTGGTGTAAGCTTTGTCGGTAGCAGATTGCTTATCAAGACCGCTGTTTACAAGGCTCTCTTTCATTTCCTCAAAAGCTGTATTACTTTTTTGCTTTGCTTCTTCTACCAAAGGCATCCAAGGATCCTCAGTTTCTGACTCATTTTCTCCTTCTTCAGACTCGTCGACTGTTTCCATTGTGCTCTCAGAATCATAATTTGTATTTGTTGAATCATTGTCTTCGGATTCCATTGATTGACTTTCTATTTCTGACATCTCCTGATCCCGTAGTGGACACCCCGCCATTTTGAATACTAATTACTTCCGACCCTGGATGTACGGGATAAGCTACTGATGATATTTCCCGACTGTATAGTGATGTCCATGGTTATATTCGCACTTGTTCTATTGTCTGCTCTCTCATGTTGGTAAACGACTGTAAACGTTGGCAATAGCCAAAGAGGAAGACAGGAAGTGAGTCCTATCAGACCCTACATCTTCTTTTCTTGATTTCATTAATAAATCTTGAATCTTGTTATTCAATTGACCGACAGCAAGCTCTGCAATGAGTAACTGGGTTGTAGTATTCTTTACTGGAACATACCAACCATCGCAAATACAAACGCTAGATTTTGTTAACTTTAAATCACTGCATACTCTGTCTTTGGAAATCTTACCTAGCAATCCTGTCGGTCTAAACTTCGCGGCTCCGTCGTATTTTGAAACCTCAACCAACCCAGCCCTGAGATCTAACAAGTTGAACAAACGATGTTGATTTGTTTGTAGGTTATCTAATACACTTTTTCCTAAACTTTGACCAACTTTGTACGGGATAACCCCGTATTTGAACTTTCTACATATTAGAATTATTGTTGTATATCGGCCGCCTCCTTCATCGGCTAACTCATTGACATCTGCTCTATTTTTCGAAGAGTTCTCATCCTTTTTGGAAGGAATCATTGTATCACCCGGGCAACTCTTGATAGCCGGAGATTTCAATTTTCATCTGGACAATCCTAATGACCCTCTTACTAAACAGTTCGTGGATCTTCTCGCTTCCTTTGATTTGAAGCAGTACATTTCTGGATCAACACATGCAAGTGGTCACACACTGGATTTAATTATAACGCGATCTGAAGAAAACATTGTTAACCATTACAACATCTTCGATCCTCTGATCTCTGATCATTCAGTTGTGCATTTACAACTATTAATTAGGAAACCGAAATTTGTGAAGAAACATTTGCTTCTTCGTAACTTGCGGGCGGTTAATATTCATAAATTCAAAACGGATGTACTAAATTCTTTTCTTCTTAAGAATTTTACGACTATGGATTTGGTATCACTGGTGAATGAGTATGATTGTCTTCATACTATCTTAGATAACCATGCACCGATTAAATCCTGAAATTACATTGCGCCCTAAGGCACCCTGGTATACTAACGAAATCGATGATAAGAAACGAATTCGGAGACAACTTGAAAGAAAATGGCATAAAACAAGGACGAATGCTGATTGGAATCGCTATAAACAACAATGTTATGCTGTAAATAAACTTATCGACTCCTCAAAATCGGCTTACTATACCGACTTAATTAATAATGGATCATCTGATCAAAAACCCTTTTAGGACTGTAAGCAATTTGCTGCATACAAATACGATTATTCGCTATCCATCTTCTCCTGACCCAATGTCACTTGCCAACTCATTTAGTGATTTCTTCACTCAGAAAATTGTTAAAATACGAGGTGATATCGAAGATGAACTCTTGATTAAAAACATAGAAAATCCTATACCTGATGCTGATTCATGTCCTTATGAATTTCACACCTTCAGGGAGGTTGGAAAAGATGAGGTGCTCCATTTGATCCAACGTGTCGCAACTAAATCCTGTTCTCTGGATCCACTCCCGGTGGTCATGCTAAATCACTGTTTTAAAGACATCTTACCCGTTGTAGCTAGAATAATTAACCTCTCCTTGGAAAGTGGTACAATGCCTGACTCTTTGAAGATTGCTGTTGTTCAACCGTTATTAAAAAAGTACAATCTTTCCTATGAAGAATTCTGCAGTTTTCGTCCAATATCAAATTTGAAATTTGTCTCGAAATCTATTGAGAAAGCAGTTGCTGTACAATTAACTGATTATCTTACTGAAAATCATCTACATGAGAAATTCCAGTCTGCTTATAAACCTTGTCATAGTACTGAAACAGCGCTATTGAGGGTTCAAAATGATATCCTTCAAGCCCTAGATAACGGTGATTCTGTTATTCTTGTCCTACTGGATCTGTCGGCGGCTTTTGATACCGTGGATCATTTAATGTTATTAACAAGGCTATCGAAACGCTTTGGCATAAGGGGTCGTGTGTTGGATTGGCTTACCTCATACCTTATATCCAGGAAACAGTTTATTCGTGTTGAGGGAACTGATTCGTTATTGAGTGATCTTGATTGTGGTGTACCTCAGGGATCTGTGTTGGGTCCTCTGTTGTATTCACTCTATACTGCCCCTCTCGCGGATGTGGCTAGGCGCCACAATCTGCGTTTTCACTTTTTTTCTGATGATGGACAACTTTACATTGCATTCAAAACGAATGATCGTGATGATTTAATATCATCTAAGATCCGTATGGAGAAATGTATACTTGAATTAGGAAACTGGTTGATGTTGAATAAATTGAAACTAAATAGTGGCAAAACGGAGCTTATATTAGTCCATTCACGCTATCATCTGATGCCTCCTTAAATTATATCATGGTGGGAAAGGAAAAAATTGTGCCAACTGTTTCAGCAAGAAATCTGGGGTGATTTTTGATGAGTGGATCAAATTGGGCGAACATATTAATGGTATCTGCAAGTCAGCTTACTACCATATTAGGAATATTTCAAGAATTAAGAAGTATCTACCTCGAAATTGTTTAGAAACAATTATTCATGCATTTATAACCTCAAGATTGGATTATTGTAACTCCCTGTTGTATGGTGTACCCAAATATTTGCTTCAGAAGCTTCAGAGAGTCCAAAATACTGCAGCTCGTTTACTAACTGATACTAAGAAATCGGCACATATCACCCCAGTTCTTATCGAATTGCATTGGTTACCTGTCCAATACCGTATTCAATTCAAGATTATACTTCTTGTCTACAAAGCTGTTAATGATCTTGCTCCATCGTATCTGAAGGAACTTATGCTGTGTCGTACTTCGCAGCGTACTCTTCGATCAAATGGAAATGAATTGCTCCAGATTCCTTATTCTAGACTAAAGACATATGGAGACAGATCGTTCTGTGTTGCTGGACCAAGATTGTGGAATGATTTACCTGTTCATCTTCGGATGTGTGAATCATTAACCATTTTTAAGAAGTATCTTAAAACATATCTTTTTAACTTGTTTTTAAATAGTGTATGATGTATTCTATAGTTTTAACATTCTTAACACTAGTTTTAATATTGGATTTTGTATTACTGTAAAGCGCCTAGAACAGTCTTGGTTTGTGCGCTATATAAATGTCTATTATTATTATTTATTATTAACATCATCGGATGATACATTTCAAGTCTTCCCTCAAGCATTTTACGCTGGTAACTGGTGTACGTGTTTCCATGATCAGCAAGAACGAATGTCACCGTATCTTCTTGCCGTGACATTGTGTCAATGAATCCCATAAGATGTTGATCCTCAAGATGTTTGTACTCCGAGTCCAA
Source organism: Trachythela sp. YZ-2020 (assembly GCA_016169945.1). Classification (NCBI taxonomy): domain Eukaryota; kingdom Metazoa; phylum Cnidaria; class Anthozoa; order Malacalcyonacea; family Clavulariidae; genus Trachythela; species Trachythela sp. YZ-2020. The sequence goes on from JADLSH010000385.1 coordinate 2,042,837, forward strand.
CATTGTCATGGGCGACATTTAAAGCGGTGTATGAGAATAACGGTTTTCTCTGAGGAGTGTTTTGAACTGTCTTGATGTAGCGAGTTAAGTAATTTAGTATATATTCATGATTGTGTCTGCCATTTAAGAAATAGAAAACATTTTCCGTGTTTCTATACAGTTATAGAAACACGCATGGGAGTTTGGGAGAACGAGAAATAATCAGTGGGAAACCGAGCCCGTAGGGCGAGTTTTTCCACGTTATTTCGAGTTCTCCCAAACTCCCACAAGTGTTTCTATTCAGGGCCTTTTTTAAGAAATCATCAGTGGGGGGGCATCATCGAAAGGGGACGTAACAAGTAGGTAGTGTATTACAGGTGTGGGAAGGCGAAGGGGGGTCTGGGGTCCTCCCCCCGAAAATTTTTGTATTTATCAGTCTCTGTGGCTTGATTTCCTGCATTTTCAGAGACAATTTTTGATATATCCCATCTAAACGGAGCCAGGCTTTGTTGTGAGAATACAACTTTCCTCTAAACTCAGTTTTTTTCCCTTTTTGGCTTATACTTTGGACAAAAGGGACCTTCACTGGGGGAAAATAGCTTACTGGGGGGCCAACATGGGGGCTGGGGGGGCTTTGGCCCCTCCAGTACATTAGTTAAAAAAGGCCCTGTTTCTATTTCAGGAAAAAATGTTTTCTATTTCTTTTATAATATAACTCAAGAGACATTTTTAAACTCTATTAATTTACATTCACAAATGAGTTAAAGTATTAAAATTATCTTTAAATTGGGTTTAAAGTTTTATAATTCGCATTAAAATTGTTTATTTTACGATTTTAAGTTTTATTTGGCGGGAAATTTTCCGTGTTTCTATACAGTTATAGAAACACGCTTCTCCACCAATCAATATAACATACTTGATGGTGTTCGTTTGCAAAGAACTGATGTATCTTTGAGCCAGACTGAAGGAGAATCTTGCACGAGGAGTGTGCCTACAGAAAACACAATGAAAACTATTACAGAAATATCGGGTATTACCTGTTGTCCTGTTCAATATTGCACACCGATTCCGCATTCCATCGATCATTTTTAATAACGTCGAGTGTCGTGGATGAAATCCTTAGAACGAGGCTTCGGGTAAAGTTGTTATGATATTACGGTTTTTCGGACCTGAAAAAACTTAATGTTCCTCGCTTCCTCAATTTCCTTCTTCAAATGTTCTTCAGAAGCTAGTGCGTATTGATGTAATGCATGCACGCTACCATGTGTGCAAACAACAAAGTGTATTTATTATAAGACGTAGTTCCTGTAGTTTACGACATATAATTGGCTAATCAGCGGTCCGGAAATTTTTAATGCCCTACAACAAAAACAAACACTGCTTATTTTACTACTTATGGTTGTGCCTTATAATAAACTACTTATTAACCTCAAACGTTCGCTCTTTACGGTAAAATATTAAACCTCGGTCTATGGCAAGACCTCGGTAGTTAATATAGACTGCATTTATGTTACATGTATATTGTTTTATAATAAGAATGAATCGATTGTTTAAGATTCCCCCATAAAATATGTGAAAAATGAAAATGTTCCTTAATCTTGTTGCAAAGGCAAATATTCCTCATGATCCAGGATCCCGAGAGCCTACATTTTCTCATGCAGGTTTGAACATTTTGAAGTACGTCCTTTGTTGTCAAGGCGCTTTAAAATAGGAAAAATCTACACAAATCACAATACATTTATATATGGCATTAACAACATGGTCCCAATAACACAATGACAACATACCTCGCTCGAAGAGTCTGAACTTTTTAAACGTTTGAATATTCCGGCAAAACAATTGCTATTCCAAACCTATTTGGAACTGAGAGGAATTCCTATACAAATGATCACTAGCTCACTCGCCGGTTGAATCAATATTCGATGTTTTCAGTTCATCTTGAAATCTCTTCAATGTTCTAGCTTTTAAACTGTCTCTCATTCCATGATTTCCTTTCCAACACTGATCTTCCAAATACATCGTCTGATATCCAGCTTCTTTAAAAATACCATACAGTATCTGCGGACTCGTTGGTGTGTTACTTATTTGTTTTGCCGTATAGTTTTCTGGGTACAAATCTCCGCTGAAGAGAGCGTTCTCATTTTCGTGTGTATGTGTATCGATTGCTTGGTAAAACTGGAACTCAAAGAATGATGCCGCTTTTGGGTTTCTGTTTTCTCGTTTTTCTCGCAAGTATTGAATAGTTTTTGGAAACGAGCGGTAAAAATGTGCCCTTGAGATGGAGTCCAATTGTAAAATATTCACATTTAGTTTCCCACCATGAGGTTTCGTCTCATTGGATTTGACGTATTGTAACTTTGGTAAAACGCTAATCACTTGTGAGATTGTTTTGTTTTCAGTCCCTTTTCTAGTGCAATATAAAAATACGAAGTTCATGTTGTTCTCTCTTGCACGAAGTAAGGCTTTTTCGACAAGTTTTGAAAATTTTTCATTCGATACTCGGTTATTTTTATCGACTTTCTCATCCTTAAGCTCGCCATCTGATGGATGCCGTTCTTCTATTAAAACGTCCTTTTCTATGTCACAAATTGAGAGGTCACATTTTACTTTTACTGTAGTTGACAGGTCAGTGTTATTTTGGAGATTACACAAAACATAGGGTGGTTCATCTTGATCTTTGCATTTCAATATGGACGGAGTTAGTTTGAATTTTTCAGCAGTATATTCACAAGATTCTTTGGACGGTAGATTCATCCTGTTCGTGAAGACTTGTTATATTTGGGCATAATGATGTAAGTTGTGTCTGAGTTGATGAGCCATATCTTTTTGTAGAGTTTCCCCGCGTGTCTATTTCATCTGTGCGAATATTAGTAAACTGGGCAAATTGCAAATTGTCGACAGTTTGGACCCTCCTCATATAGTAGAAAGGCGGATATATGATGTAAGCGGATAGCAGGCCATTACCAATCATCGCAAATGTTGCAAATACAACTAAAAGTATTCGAAAATTCAAGATTTTAGTCCCGAGTCTAGTCCAGTATTTTGATTTCCAATGATGACCATATTTCATTCTCCAGTATAGTTTAATCCAAGTCATTGACAAACCTCTGTTAGGTCTTAAGAATGTGTAAAAATTAATCGTTAGACGCATAATTACATGCACCGCGCCGCCAAAAAAAGTCGTTCCCGAGTTTTGTAACAAGCATTTTGTTTTCTTTAAAAATCAATGAGTAACGTGGGCCCAGTGTATATGGGTGGGTGGATAAAAACCTGTGGAACTTTGAAAAGAAGTAATGTTCTTCGAGTATGCTTCAATTATACACCCCATAACACCCCATGCATATTAAGCGGTAATATTTAGTTATTTAGCCCTCAAAATTTACAGCGTGGAAGCAGCCTACTGCATTATTCTCGTTCCCAGGCTTTTACGGCTAACTATCAAGTTTTTTGGGCATTTCGTTCGATAGAACTATTATAAATAGCAGAAAGTGTTTTCTGGATGGAATATTCGAACGAAAATTTACATATACATTTTTAGACCTAACCAGGTGCAACTTTGGGCCCTCTGGCAGGAATCGAACATGCGACCCTGCGATTCCGATGCAGCGCTCTAACCAACTGAGCTACAGAGTCCAGAAAATCTTGATATTTACCCATACCTTCTACTGGTATCACTCCACTAGTATATACACGAATTTGCGGTTAATGTTCAGCAACTGGAGCCGGTTGTACGAAGTCCGTTTAGCTTAAACGGTGGATAAGCCAAAATTAAATAACACTTTCACACATTTTGTGAAGGACTGAACTTAAATCTTATGCGCATATGCACTTAATATGTAGTTGCAAATATAATTGTTCTATTCAGTTGTTCGATGAATGTAGACTTGATCGATATTTTCGATTTATCCACCGGATAGGCTGAACGGGCTTCGCACAACCGGCCCCAGGACTCTATAACTCAGTTGGTTAGAGCGCTACACCGGAATCGCAGGACCGCAGCATGTTCGATTCCTGCCAGCCAGAGGACCTAAAGTTGCATTTTCGCAACTGGTCCTGGTTAGGTCTATATAAATGTTATAAATTTTCGTTCGAATATTCCATCTACAAAACACCTTCTATTATTAGTTCCATCGAACGAGAAGCCCAAAAGGTCTTGATATTTAAGTATATTTAGCCGTGAAACTATGGGAACGAGGATAATGCCGTAGGCTGCTTCCACGCTGTATTTTTTGAGGGCGAAATAACTAAATATTACCGCTCAATATGGGGGTGTATATTTGAAGCATAGTAGCATACTCGAAAAATATTACTTCTTTTCGAAGTTCGCAAATTAAGCTGCTCAAAAGTCTTTTATCCACCCACCCATCTATTCTGGGCACACGTTACTCATTGGTTTTTAAAGAGAACACAATGTTTGTTACAAAACTCGGGAACGACTTGTTTTGGCGGCGCTCTGTATGTACTCCAATCATTAACGTTGTATTGCATAAATACGGAAAATGCTTAATTTATACCTTTACCTAATTTGCATATTGCTATTTCGCTGTTGCTCCCAAGAGACAATATGCAAATAGGTAAAGGCGTAAATTAAGCATGCAAAAGCGGATTTTTTTTGAAAATGAAAGTTTGCGCGACGTTTTGAAGGGCTTACACTTCAGCAAATTTTCTGAAATTTTGAACAGCAATGCAACACCCAACAAAATTTCCACCCACTAACTCAAAATAACTTTTAAGCATTCAAATTTCGTGCGCAAGCCATTTTTGATCTGTTGGACAAGACACCCCCCCTGGGTTTTGAAAATTTAACTTTCAGAATTTTTTCGTTTATTCTACATTATAAATACCCAAACAATCTATATTAATCAAAAACTTCGTACCTGGAGCCGCTTCGCGAAGTTGAGAGCAATTTCAAATTTGTCCAGTTTTTTTATACACCCTGTATATTAAATACTATTTTTGTCCAGCAACATTTGAAAAAATATTTAAACACGAAATACTGAAACAAGAAACATCATTATTAACATACCTTGCATGTTTATTCTGTTAGATGATATCCAGAATTGTGATAAAAAAGTCAATCCACCAATCAAACCACTGACACTTGGAGACAAAGTCAAGAAATGTTCAAAAAACTTGTAAACAAACTTTTTTCACGAAGCAAAAAGTGAACTGTCATTGGTAAAGGAGACGTATCCATAGACTGCTTGCCATTTGTCCGAAAGAGGGCAGAATTTATAAAATCTATCTTTGAAAAAGCTCTTTTGTCTCTTTTACTCACTTACGCTCTTTCATAGTTTCCGCAAACTCTGTCTTTCAAAAGCTTTCGCTAAAAATTGTCTTTCAAAAGGCTCTTTCAAGAGGGTGGCAAAGAGTACTTTCGTGAGCCGTTCAACGTGATTTACGTCGATTTCCCTGCCTCCTCCGCAGGGCGGCTCTTATTTTAGCATATATCAGTGACACATATAGATCAGTGCCAAAAACAGAGCGGTCATCATCCTCCGCGCGCCCATACTCAATTAACACAACTCTCCCCCTGGAATTCAGCTCCCCCTGGGATGCACTTCAAGCGACTGGAGACGAGGCTGTCGATTTCCAGCCGTGAGCCGTGATTGCCGATAATTTTTGTCCAATGACATGAAATTAACGTTAAGGTATACTGTCTTATAATTGATATTGTTGTATAATTTAGCTTTATGCATGTTAATGGCTATGTATTTTATATGACTTATTAGTGTTTCTAATGCAACAGTATATAGATCATAGGCGGTGGCGGAAGATTGGTTTGGTTGCGGGGGCTAGTCAAACTCCAGCGGGGTCTGAGGTCCAAAATCTTGAGATCTAGAGTTTCTTAAATGGCATTTCCTGCGTTCTATAGGGAAGATTTGACGTGCAGAAACTAGCGAAGAAACTGACACCTTCATATTAAGATCTATACATATTTTTATAAAGAAGCACGACTTGCCACAGAAAAAGCGAGAAAACTTTTTGTCTTTTGATGAAAAACACTCAGAAAACACTCTGACTGGTTATTGATAACCTGAATGGTGGGTGCATGTATATTCTATACCCGGGGTTCTTGTATATCCATCTACTATACCTGGCATATAGACTGTCAAATTCAACCAGGAAGTCCTGGTGAAATTAACTCAAATTGTTCTTGGTCTTCTTGGTTATACACCAAAACAAGGAAATATAACAAGGAAATATAACTAGGAAATATAACCAGGAAACATTAACCGGAATTTAACTACGAAATGTTAACCAACCGGAGTTTAAAAAGATGGTTAAACTCCCGAAAACCTGTCCTTTTCTGAGTTTGGTAACTTAAAATAGGAATAGTGATTAGTGGAGTTCTTGTGGTCTAATACCGACAACAAAAACCACGAAAGTCAGTTGTTTTCAGTTTTGCTTCACTACTGACTTCGGGAATACTTTGTTTCAAACAAAGAAATGAAGAATCCTCCACTGCATGCCCACTGCATGGATTTCCAGAATAGCAGTGACCTTTTATATACTAATCTATAAATAATATTTTCGAAGGGTTTAGTTTCGGACTCTATTCAGTCCTTATTAATATAGACATAATCGGCTGACACGTATCCGTTGCCACCCAATTCATAACAGTGGCAACTAAAGGCGCATGACGGTAGTTATCGGAAAATGTGCAGCAAGGCCAAGGCCCAAGGGGCATAACATGCGTTAGGGACAGACCATTAGAAAAGTGATTGGGGGGGGCGAGATTTTCAGCTTGCACGAATGTTTTCCCCTTGCACGGATTTCCTTTGGTCCCTTCCATCACATTTCTAATGGTGTGTCCCTTAGGCTTAGCTGCATGATTAGGACTATTGCTACTATAGTATATATATAGAACATATATAGATGTTTAACAACAATCCGTGTATCGCCGAACAACACTGGTTGTTTTAGCTTTAGTAAATAGTGCATACAGTTGATGTTTTTGCAATATGACTTGGTAGTTTTGCAGCAGATTTCATATTATACAGTGACAATAATAATGGTCATGAGGTCGGTTTCAGATTTTCAACTGCTTCAGTCTGATGAAGGTGAAGTTCGGTTTGCAAACCTGTAAATAATTGCTGGCATGCAGTTATAACTAGTTATATTTAGTCTTAGAGTCAGTTTACGGTATAGTGCTAGTGAGTCAAACAGATTATGGAAAACCTAATGTCTAATGAAAAGCCTCTTTTGCATGGGAAAAGATAATATAGAGTAACATGATAAATATTGGTGATACTTATATACACGGTAAACATCCCGGCCCTAGACTGTAGAGGGCTAGACATGCATCACTAATCCATTGCCTGAAATGCTGAAGGAGAAGTTTGAAGGTTTCAGTGATTTTCGTTAAACGTCACTGAAATGGCTATTTCTTACTTGTGAAATGAGAATTTTAGAGGAATGTTTTACATATCTCGTGAAACGCGATTCGTATACCCGCCTTTAAACCCGCCCCCTTAAACATCCTCTTTGAAAGTTTCAAAAAGCTTCATTCAAAAAGCCCTTTCACTCAAAAGGTTCTTTCAAAGAGCTTACAGTATACTGTAATTAATCAGATTGTCAAAACGTGATGCTATAACATAGTAATAAGAAACTGCATGTTACAGTAGAACCCCGCTAACTCGAACTCCCAAGGGAAGCGAAAAATTGTTCGAGTTATAGCGGGGGTTCGAGTTAACGGGGTTGGATTTCGTTTATTATGTTAATAATTATTAATATTCAATTTTCGTCAACTCGCGTTCTTATTGGTCAATTTGTACCACGTGTGTGCATTTTATATAGCAACAACGCACGGCCGTGTCGTTATAGTTTATATCTGAGCACGGCAAGATGGCGCCCGAATTCACGAATGGAAAAGTTTATAAGATTTCGTTTATTTTAAACCGAAGACAATCCCAAAACCACGAAGTGGTCAAATTTCTAAAATAATTCCGTATTTAAACGTAAACATGCATGTGTTGTTTATTTAGTTTATTTTACGAATTTACGGAATACAAGTCAGTGTGAATGAGTGGCGAAGCCGGTGAAAATATATTCGTAATTCGGCAGACAGATTCAAAACAACAACAAGGTTGTTTCTTATATAAAAGCTATTTGTCGTTTTAAAATATTCTAAAAACACTTTTGAATTTATCAAAACTACTGAAACAAGGAACTAGTGAACAGTTAGTTCAACAAAGTTTATAGAATGTTTTTGCTCATAATTCATAAATAAAAAAATACCGCCAAAGCGTTTACTCAAATTGAATATTAAAACGTTTAAAGCACTCTTTGTTCGTGCATTATCGTGATTTACAAGCACTCGTTCACGAACAAGGAACTCGAAGTTTAATACTGCACTCAACTGCGTCTCGTGCAGTATTAAACTCTCGTTCCTTGTTCGTGCTTGTAAATCACGATATAAATGCACGAACAAAGAGTGCTTTAAACCTTAAATAAGATATAGACGTTTTATTGTTCATCACAATATTGTGAGCCATTACGGTGCACTTTAAAGAACTTGCAAAGTTTGTACTACTGTTACCTAAGTTAAACAGTACCTATCACAGTGTTTGCGCGAAGTTTACTTCGCTAATAGTTAAAAAAGAAGATAAACAATGAAACTAAGTAGAAGATCAGTAATGATCGACGCAACTTCTTGTTGAACCTTTTATCTCTTTATGCACTTGAATTATGTTTGTAACTTTGTATACTGATTATATACCGATTAAATTGTTGTTGTCTGAATAGAAATCCAAGCTTCCGACTTGTCAATGTGCTATATGTTGACATTTTGAGGTTTGCCGATCCACGTCTCGAAAATAGAGTTCGAGTTAACCGGGTAAATTTGACCAAGGGAAAATGAAATTAAGCGAGTTCGAGTTAACCGGAGTAAATTACTGTAAAAATGGATTCAAATCCAGGGGAAATTGGATTTAGTTCGAGTTAAGCGAGTTCGAGTTAGTCATCGCTTTCTACTAAAATTGTTGTGATAATATTATATTAGCATAAAATAGTATAAAGTGAATACAAATCTTGTCTTTATACTATGTTTATCGCGCGCCATTGATAGTAGAGATACCAATAGTGCACATGGATATTATATAGTTATATACACAGCAATTCGTTCCACTCCTGTGCTGCTCTTATATATAGTGCTGCTCTATATATAAGAAACTTCGTCCTTGGCCGGGTGTAAGTTTGTTTGCTATATAAGTCACGCACCTGTGTGCACTCACAAGGCTCAACTTCCTTTCGATTCCGTAGGGAGTTAGCCCTCCATTCGCATGTATGATTTGTGTAGTCTACAATTAACAGTGTTGCGCACACACTACGATTTTAGTCGGCCGAGAAGGTATATGTTCTTTATGTAGCCCTACACGAAATGTATAATTTAACCCTAACCCCAACCCCAATCCTATAATTATATATAATCACAGGTATAATTCGTGTAGGGCTACATATAGAATCATCCGCCGAGAAACAGTCAGTGATATGATCTGTGCACTGTGGGACATTCCTTTGCATTGGCTTGTAAATAAACCATGAATCGGTTGACTAAAATCGTTTAAAAAACTCATTAATAATTCATGAGGAAAAGACAAAGGAAATCACTACCGTGTCAGTGGTTTTATATGTGATAAAAAATCATGTTAATTTACATAAACTTTAGCTTTGATTTTCTCGGCTTAGACAATGTTTATTTTTAAAATTACTTCGCCGATGAACTCATAAGATGGGTCATTTTTTAAACCATTTAAAACACTCGCAGTTCGTGCTTTATCAGATATAAAACACTCGTGCTGCGCACTCGTGTTTTATATCTGATAAAGCACTCCTGCTCGTGTTTTAAATAGTACATAGCATGTGCGCCTGAATTTAGAGTAGATCATTTTATCATATACTTCCCTTGCATGCGACATCTTAGTGTTAGACGTCGTTCAAACGTCGCGCTACTGCCGTGCCGAACGCATTACAAACAATAGATAATGAGGCATTTCAGCTGATTATGTATTGTTTTTAATGCGTTCGGCACATGAGAAGCGCGACGTTTGGAACAGGCCTTAGCTGAGCAAATCATATTTCTACTTTTGACATGAGACTTAAATTATTTTAAAGCCAATTTAGCGAGTCCCCATGCAAATATCACATAAATCAGGTTTTGATAATACAATTTCGAAGGTGCATGCTGCCGTTCATGTAGAGTGTTGTGAACGAAACCAGATTGCGAATTGCGGTTCTAAGTAAGAGAATGCATGCTATTTTCCGCAATAAATTGTCTCAAGTGGTGGTATGCTTTCCGGCCCGCTCAAAAGTAGCAACAACAGAAGATACAGAGTACGGCAAGCTATTTCCGCACTCAGTTTTAGTTCCTTCTTTTAATTCTAAACATACATGCAGGATTGAGTAGAACTTAATGGTCAAGTACTGAGGAAAATTCAGGAACTGAATGTTAATATCCTAACATTGAAATTTAATTTAGAACATGAAAGTAATTTTCCCATGCACTTTCCTGTATATCAGTTTTACGAAGTCGAGCTAGACGAAGAGCATGCAAGGAAACAGTCGAAAGTGAGAACTATATTGAAGACCAGAAGGTGAGAATTTTATTAAAGAATTTAAAGACCAGAAATCAGCAAAAGCACTGTTTATAAACAGCGAATGGAAGGCATCTTACATTGAATTAAATATAAATTAAATGACGAAGAGTTCGAATCCGCGGCACGAACAATAAATATTTAATTCCATATAATGAAAAACTTATAATAACTTCGTAAGTTTATAGTCTTTCAGGTTTTACGGGGTAAAAAATCCAAAATCGTTCTTGCTTATCTCGGTCCTATATATCTGGTGAGAGTGTCACACACCCTATATCCCCCTATACATATTCAAACTCAGTAGCTTAACCCCCCTATATACCGCCGGAAGTAATTAGTATTCAAAATGGCGTCGCGTGCGTCATATTGGGAAGTGACGTCATAGTTGTACGTACGCCTTGTACGTACACCTGGAGGCTGCTCCATTTACTGTTCGGAGTACTCCGGATTTTAGGAACAGTAATGGAATGGAACAGAATACGGTCACATGACTGTTCGGAACTGTTCTAGCTACTCCAGCTTTAAAGTAGGGGCAGCCAGAACAGAACAGGTAACCGCGTGATTTGTGACGTCAAAAAATGGCGGCGCCTACATTGGCATTAACTTGTCGGCCATATTGGAATGAATTTTAACCTGCAATCAGGTGTGTTTTATGTCCCAGAACCAGCGGTACACTCCATTTTAGTCAAGTGATGTTCCAGAACAGTATGTGCACTCCATTACACACAGTTCTGGAACAGTGTTTGGAATTATTCAGAACAGTAAATGGAGCAGCCTCCTGGTACGTACGCCTTGTACGTACTGCGTGCGTACGTGCGCACGGTATGTGTTCCGTGTGATTGTTACGGTTCGTTTTAGAAATGAAACGGCGCATGCGCAGTAACCGAGCACTCTCACAGTTATCTTACATGCTCAAAACACATGCTCGGTGGCCCGATTGCATAGATGTCATACTTCCAAGGGTGTATAGGGGGTGGTCCAAAATGGTGCGTTGAGCAGATGAGCATTGCGCATGCGCAGTAACCGAGCACTCTCACAGTTATCTTACATGCTCAAAACACATACTCGGTGGCCCGATTGCATAGATGTCATACTTCCAAGGGTGTATAGGGGGTGGTCCAAAATGGTGCGATGAGCAGATGAGCATTGCGCATGCGCAGTAACCGAGTGCTCATTGAGCGCAAGGAAGCATGTGCTCATAAAAGTACCGTGCTGCTCAATAGCAAGTCACTTTAGCATAATCAGTGCTAGAGGAATGAGTTGCAAATTTTGCGGAAAGCAGTTTAACCGTGATTTCAATTTGCGTAGACACGAAAAGGAGTATTGTCCACTACGGGATCAGGAGATGTCAGAAATAGAAAGTCAATCAACGGAATCCGAAGACAATGATTCAACAAATACAAATTATGATTCTGAGAGCTCAATGGAAACAGTCGACGAGTCTGAAGAAGGAGAAAATGAGTCAGAAACTGAGGATCCTTGGATGCCTTTGGTAGAAGAAGCAATGGAAAGGAATAAGATGGCTTATGAGGAAATGAAGATGAATTTGATAGACAGTGGTCTTGATGAGCAATCTGCTGATGAAAAAGCTTACTCCGCTATTCTGCCTAAGCTCCAAAAGGAACTAGAAAGCATTTACATGGAACGCCTTTTGTGGATGAAACAATTGAAGAAAGATCCAGTCCATGAGGAAATAATGCAAACAAAGGATGCTTTCGTGAATGAGGATAACTTTGATCCAGAAGAAGCTCTAGAAGCAGCTGTTGATAAGAGAAAGTTTCTCATTAGAAAACTTTTAAAAGACTACAGTTTCAATGACGAAGAAAGCGATGATTAAACTGTTCCACAATAAGAACCTTTGTATCGCATGTGTTTAATAAAGTTATCTATAACTGGATCTAATACTTGGAGTGAAATAAAATCAAACACAAAACTAACTCTGCTCTTTATTACATTCTACAAAAATTCCGTACAGCTACAGCGTTTTTGGCCTTTCTGCCCTTCGGGGTTCTGGGTTCTCTCGGGGTTCTCTGGGGGTTCTGTAGGGGTTCCCTCGGGGTTCCCTCGGGGTTCCCTCGGGGTTCCCTTGGGGTTCCCTCGGTTTTTATTAAAAAAAAATGTTTAAAGGCCAATCGGGCCGTAAGAGCCCGCATATCGAAATAAATAGCGGGACGCATCTTAACGCGTCCCGACGTCCCGTAAGACTGTTCCATGGCAAGACCTACACATTTTGTCAAACGGGACCCCGGGACGTCACTACGGGACGCATTTTAACGCGTCCCGACGTCCCGTAAGACTGTTCCATGGCAAGACCTATACATTTTGTCAAACGGGACCCCGGGACGTCGCTAGATGACCTGTTGCGTACGTACGCGTACGTACGCAAGGTGACTTGTCCTAAAACTGGACGATACGTACGTACGCGTACGTACGCAAGGTGACTTGTCCTAAAAATGGACGATACATGGGGTGTTGTTGAGATTCTTACGAATTTAAGTCAAACGATTATGAAACGAAAACATTACGAAGAGTACGTTGCTGCAATGATTTTAATGAGTATGAACCAAATGTCATCTCATGGCACCGTACCGTACTCTCAGATCAGTGCACCGTACAGAATGTGGCTAGGCGTAAACGCAAAAGGCATCGTTTTTTAAAGAGGGAACTGCGGCTTGCTTTAGGCGAGGTGTACGTTAAGGTGGCTCGATAGGAAAAAAATCAAGAAAAATTGAATTTTTCAAAAATGGTATTTTTTCAATGTTCAACCTTTAAACTATCATATACAATTCGTTTTTTAAAGAGTAAAAGCGATTTACGTTTATTCTGAGGGATTTTATAATGTACACCATCAAATTTTGAACAGGTTACCATGGCAACGTGATCTGTGTTTTTGAAAAACGACCATATAAAACGTTCTGTATGCACCATTTTAGTTTTGTTTCGCAAAAAGATTAGACAAAGGAAGAAAGGTTATATTGACAATCTGACAGAACAAGAAGGCACCCAGTATGAAGCTGGAGCATTTTGAGCCCTGTACTCAAGCTGGTCAGTGACAGTAAACTTTGGAACTGATTTTCTCAATCTGTCGTTTTTAGGCCTTTTCCGAATTTGTTTTTGTGATATCTCAAAAACTATACAAGCTATTGACTTGAAATTTTCACTGAGTATTGAGGAGTCTATTAGTTGTGCAAGGAACTAGGATATTTGAGTTTGGTACCCCCAGTAATGAGTTATGGATATTTTGCTAAGTCAATGTAGGGCATTTTTCTTTACTGTTATTGAGGATGCTAGAAAATAATGAAGGGACGGCCATATCTAGTTGATTCTAGTTCCTTGCATAGCTCAACCATTGGTTATAATATGTTGAAAGTTTTAGACTCTTACCTATTATACATTCCAAGATATTAACTTTCCCGCAACCCCTTATTTTTCGCACCGGGAAAAGTTGCCTTCAGTGTTCAGGGCAGTACTCTCATGAGATTTACCCAATGTACACCAAACCTTTTTGGGTAAATGTACTAAGTATGTCACTTCTGCTGAATTAAAATGGTTTCATACCATAAGTTATTTCATGGTGAAATAAGCTATCGAAAATACATGAATTTGCCTATCGAGCCACCTTAAGAGTAATGGGTACCCGTATATTTTGGAAAAGAGACGTTTGATGGGGCAGTTTGGGCTAACGAAGATGGAAGTGGCTGTCTGGTTTCGAAACAAACGTTCACGGGAAAGACGCAAATTGCGTTATAAAAGATGAGAACATTTATTGAACTTTATTATTTACATACTCAAAACATTGTTAACGAAATATTATTTACGTAGAACATTGTTAACGGAGTATATTAAAAACAATTCATTATTAAAAACAGTATATGTATTATTAATGTTAAAACAGTAGGTGAACAAAATTCATGTAAGATTAATAAAATTGTTTATCGCGTACGTATGCGTACGTTGTCATTGTATGTACAATTGATTTACGTAATATAATTGAGAATTATTGTTAATTAATTTGATTAAAAATATTGCCTTTATGACTGGAAGTCCAGGGTTGCGAGGTCATTATCGTTTAGTAACGTGTTCAGATTTATTTCGTCAAATAGTCCAAAATCCAGGTTTAAGTCAAGGTTCAGGTTCGGATCCAAGGGGGAGAGGGTATCGTTAGCTTGTATTAGTGGCGGGACCACGGTTGTAGGTACATCTTGAAGAGGGGATGAAAATTTATCGTTTTTGTCAGCATATATATGTTTAAATTCGTCTGTCACCATTGGGTGTTTTTCTGATACAAACTTGTAAAATGCACGTAGTTTAGATAATTCGCCTTTTTTCTTCTGGCGACTATTCTTTACACGTTGTGCTCCGCGTTGAGCATATGTTAACTTTTCCATGATTTAAAAAACTTGCCCAAACTTGCCCAAATTTAAGGTGAAGGTCAAAACGTTTATTTATATAAAAAAGAGCTTCGTTACTATGGTAACATGGCGTTGCGTACGTACGCAATGAATATATAACAGCGAAACAAAATATTCTTTTCATTTGTGTTTACTCTACGTTTGAAAGGAGAACGAAACAAAACATTTTGGAGTTCAATTATGGATATTGTGAGAAAAATTATCGATTGCCACCTGTTTGGCCTTTTTGGCTTGTTTGGCCATCGACCTCACATCGACCCTCGCATAGAAAACAGTGTAAAAGCTGGACAATATGTTTAATAACTGTATATTTGTGTAAATAATTGTTATACCTAAAGAAATACATTGTTTAAAACGTTGTCTGTGTTAATTTATGCATGCATCCAAGCGTCACTAATTACTCTGCTCAGCTGCTCAACGCACCATTTTGGACCACCCCCTATACACCCTTGGAAGTATGACATCTATGCAATCGGGCCACCGAGCATGTGTTTTGAGCATGTAAGATAACTGTGAGAGTGCTCGGTTACTGCGCATGCGCCGTTTCATTTCTAAAACGAACCGTAACAATCATACGGAACACATACCGTGCGCACGTACGCACGCAGTACGTACAAGGCGTACGTACAAGGTGTACGTACAAGGCGTACGTACAACTATGACGTCACTTCCCAATATGACGCACGCGACGCCATTTTGAATACTAATTACTTCCGGCGGTATATAGGGGGCTTAAGCAACTAAACTCCCCATATACATGATACATCCATACTCATTGGTATGGGCACATTATTAATATATTTACTGTTGTTTTGTATTAAATAAAATACTCAGTTCTTCCAGTAATATATTCATACTCCCTATATCCCATTCATATATTTCTTGTCCTCTGCATGATCTAATTTGACAACTAAATAAACATACTACTCTGTTTTTATTCATTTTACTGTCTGTTTTCTAAAATATCTAAGATTTCTTTCGTTTTCTCTCTTGCAGTAGCCAAGCCTTCTTCCGAAGTAGTTTTTACCTGAAACAAAATTTATCGGTAAACATGCCATTGGCTTTTTACACTGTCTTAAACTATTTTTAATTCTTATCTATCACTTATACTGCGATATTTATACTTAAACTATTCTTAATTCTTACAATCCTAATCCCAATCTAATCCTAACCCTTTAAAACACCAATCCTCACCTAGCCCAATCCAACATATTTTATGGATTGCGCACTCGACTAAAGCTTAAAACACGTTCTACGTCATTCAGCCTTTTCACTGATCGTTTGGAGAAAATGTTTTTCATTCTGTAAGCTAGCGCCATCTTGTGAGGTAAGATGGCGACTTTGCTTCCATATTGAGAAAAATGAAGAGCCGTAGTAACATGACGTCATGACAAACATTGCCCAATGAAACCACACGCAAGACGGCGATTTCAAACACAACATGCCCTATCCATATGGCCGCCAGCCATTTTCGACACTTGCGGCCAGTGATACGAACACGATGCCATAATGGATAGATAACTGCATTGTACCGCTCGAAGGCTAAACTACAGAACGACAACACGCGGATACGGTCATGGACAGAAACGAAGCAATGTTCACTGCGGCATTTGGATTAGTTCTAGTCTGCCATTTTTATCCACCGAATATGGTGAAGCCAAATATTCCCGCGATAAAGATATAGTACATGTCAAAAAGTCGACAAAAGCGATATACACAATGAAATACGAAGATGCGGATTTTAGGATTTTCAGAGGATCCTTAAGATGGCTGACTACATAAAGTAGAGCCCGTTAAAGGTTATTGCTAAGACGAAGGGTAAGGCATGAATACGCATGCTATCCAAAAACTTCTTGATCTCTTGAATTGTTCATGCCTTGTAACAGACTGATGGAAAATATATCGACACGTTCACGTTAGGGAAAATATGGAAAACGAAAGTCTTACTGACCTTTATAGACTTTGCTCCAGTGTTTTTGATCAGAAATGACTCAATATATTTTGTCTTGCATCTTCAACTAGATTAAGTCGTCCAGTCAAGTATATACTTTTGCACTGTACCGCAAAATATGATTAGACAGGACCTCTGAGCTTGCAAATAAGTTTAATGTAACTTTTTCATCAAAAATGACTCAATGTCTTGTGCCTTGGGTCTTCAACTAGATTCAGTCGTTTAGTCAGGGTATACACTACTCTAATTACCCTTGTACTTCACGGCAAAATTTGTAAACTTTTATAGTCCAGAATCACTTGTTCAATTGATGCATATCATTTACAGTAGGTATCCAAAAATGAAAGAAATTTTCCTGCCGCTGCTGTCTTGGAAAGACCGTTCAAGTTCTTGAGAAATATATAGCATTCGACGCGTTAAAACTTTCCGTTGTCAACATTTATCTCCACTCTTCTGTGCAGGTCTGTTCCGTACGACGGTTCAAATGTGAATAATATATAACCACCCAACGTATGTTTATTGCTTATATACTACGCTTTTATTACAAATTATAAGCTTTTCAATAATATCATAATGAACTTGCATGTATATGCAGCAATAACATCAATTAAACCACGCAATTTTACCCCACGCATTAATTTAGTCCACGCTTGAAATCAGCTACTAAAATAGGACTCGGAAAAGTGTTTTAAATTTGCCCCTCGATGAGGTAAATCAAACTCGCTCTACCTCCCTGACTATATAGTGGTAAATAATTATTATATTTTATACAAAACTATCCTTAGTCCTTTTACCTGCTGTTTGTATGTTTCATCTTTGATATCAGGCAGGTTTATTAATATATTGTAGTAAGCTCCCCACACACCAGTTTCCAGACAACGCACACCAACCTTGCATGGATAAATATATACATCTATTTCAATTAAGGTTGTCAAATGCACTACTAAAATGTATACAATCCAAGTGCGAACATATTGACGTGATTAATATAAACCACCTCATTTTGATATTCTTAGCTTTTATTACTTTTACTGTACATCTATAGGTACCTTTCATTTTGCGTTCCCATGGGAAGACATGCAATCTTTTCTGGCCTTGAACGTAGATGCAGGTTCGCACATGCCCTTACTTCGTCGGCTCATGCATAAATTGATCAATTCGGCTCATGCAGTCACGCGAGAATATTACGTCATGCTAAATAATCCGCCATTTTGGGTGGCATTATCGTGGATTTCATCGAAGTGCCGTTTTCGCTTATATCTTGCGAAATACGGAGAGTTATAAAACCAACTACTGTATATCTCGCTAGAATCCTTGAACAACGAGGAGTTATGAAGGAAAGTTGGCGTGGCATGTAAGCCATGTTGGATTTCATTTCGGTTTGTTTGAATCAGTGGTTTGCATTTGCCTCCCAAAATGGCGGAAGCCAAATAATTACGAGTTGTGATGTCATTTGCAAGGGCTGAATACTAGTTATTATAGTAAATTAGCCTGTGTTGGGGATAGTGACCCATTCAGGGGCAGTTGTTGACTCTCGTGTGCTTAGCACTACAGACAACGGGGGGGGGATAATAATCAAAGTTAAAACTAAATAGTAAGTAATGCAAAAAATAAGTTCACCTGAATGTCAGATTTAGTTTGAATGTTGCCACATGTTGCCAGCTCAGTGAGAGGTTGCCAAACGCGAGAGACTGTTTTGATTAGTTTTAAAGGAACGTTAATTGAAGCTGTCAATCCTGCTTGTACTGCTTCAGTATGCCTAAAAATGATAGGAGGTAAAACATGATTATAACTTGTTGAAGGATTTACAGTCAAACACTTAATAAAGAACACCTCTCTCAAGCGGATAGATATTTATATAATCTCAATGGTTGCTTTAATAAAGTATTATTATCATAAACCCCTATGTTACATGCAGCTAATCCAGGTCAAGCGTTCCTATTTTCAGTTCCTAATTCATTTGCAATTTTCCTAATTACATTTGCAACTTTGAAAAATCCTGTTGCAAATCCTCACTTCCTGTTCAAAGTTCCTCACTTCCTGTTTGAATGCCCTCGAGGGCAAAGAAGTAACTTATTTTGTTGAATTTGAAGTTGAGAGACGTTTTATTTGCATGTAAATATCCTTACCAAGCAATATTTACATTCATACACCGATATAAAGAGCTAAAAGTCCCAAAAATAATGACTTTCGGTTTTAAACTATTTATACACTATAACAGGAAGTGAAAATTTTTCAAGAGGATCCATTGGCTTTGACCCCTTGCAGTTGACTTGACCGTTAATTCAATTAATAATTCAAAATCGAAAGTCTATATTTTTGTAACTTCTAGCTCTTTATATCAATTTATAAGTGTAAGCATTGTTTGAAAGGCAATAATATGATAATACAACGTTTCTCAACTTCGAATTCAACAAAACAAGGGACTTTTTGCGCTCAAATTGTTAACAGGAAGTGAGGCTCTTAATTCGTTTAGGAACTTTGCAAAGTTCCTAAAGGGATAGACAAATTTGGCTAACGTTAATTTAACTTTTAATTACACATATTCACATTATACTGTTGTAACTTGCTAGCACTTTAGAACAATTTTAAGGTAAAGCATTGAATGAACAAGTGAATAATATGATAATAGAAATCTACCTTAGTTACCTTTGTTCTATTCAATGTAATAACAATGCAACCAAACATAACTAGGCATGTGAGTTATCCGAAGTTGTGAATTGGGTAGCAACGACGTAAACAGCGTTAGCCAAATTTGTCTATTTGCAATAGGATTTTTCAAAGTTCCAAATGTAATTAGGAAAATGCAAATGAATTAGGAACTGAAAATAGGAACGCATGACCTTGATTAGCTGTAAGCAGCATAGCGGACACCGAACTCAATTGAGGTGTCACTCACCGTACACATTTAATGAACAGAAAAGCCCGTCACTTTAGTTGGAAATAATGATCGCGTTTTAACAATACTCAATATATTTTATTATTTACTATTATTATATATTATTGTACTTGCAAAGAGATTGTCACCTTTCTTTTTCTTCGGCAGTAATTTTTGGAAGTTTCAACGCATCCTATGGACATAATAATTGTTATAAGAGTTGCAATAACAGGTACTGTAGGATGCATGTAAGTATTAAGTATTTCGTATGATAACAAAACAATGTTTTTATTTGGCAATTCCTAAAAACAAACGATAGCAAACATAAGATTGTCGGCCATAAAAGTTAATTTCAGGACAGGAACTTTGACGCAAAGAGAAATGCGAAATTGTATTCATTTTGATTTTTCTAAATCGTGATTAAAAGGAGGAAATAAAGATCAATAGTATTGCCTTCTGAAAATTTTACTGCTTGTTAAAATAGTTCCATTAACCGGTCACATTGGTTACGTAATTTATCGAATTAAACATATGAGCTAGATGATTCTCACGTTGGTAAATTGTGGCATTCCATTGTATATATTTATATCTACATACTAGTCTAAAGTTGACATCTTCATTAATTGATAAATTCGAAGATCAAAATCAAATTTTTCTGGACAGACATAGGGCAACATCACAAAGTCACAAAATCAACGTTCAAGAAATGGGCGCTATTTTTCTTTGAGCAACGGGAGGAGGGGCAACTTTGAGGTTGCTCAGCTGGACGTTTCAGAATTACCACATTCTTACCATGTACATATTGAAAGCGTTTGTGTCCGCATCAACCAAAGGAATTAAATCAACCATAACTTGGTAGATGGGAGGAATTAATTTTCTCATTGTAGAGTCAAGATCTTCATATTTTTTCTTGCCAAAAGTCATCCAACCAACCATCGTACTAAGAGCGGCACCCTGCAGAGCAAGAATACCAATAAAATGCACTATAGTTTATGTTACTTCAGATTCGTAGGATTTTTTGAAACTTACTGTACTTGAGATAAATTACTACAACTTTTTCACTTTCTCACTGTAATAGTTGCCAGATATGATGTCATTAGATGAATTTTAGCAGCAGAAAAGAAAGGCAAGTAATTTGCAATTCATCTAATGACAGCATATCCGGCAACTTTGACAGTGAAGAAGTTGATCAAGACGTTTACGAGGTTACAAGATGAGGTACAAAGATATGTTACATTTCTTATTAAAATGACCCACTATCAACCATACCAAAAATCATATTTGGAGTTAGTGGTACTTTAATATTTTTTAAATATTAATTATTAAGCCAATCCTTTCATGCTTAAATATTTTGCCTCACACCACCCACTCCACTTTACTCCATCTCAATCCACCTACCACCACCTCAAAACCCGGGCTGGATCGGCTATAATACTATTTGTAGATCTCCACATTCTCCCTATATCTATATATTATATCATTTACTGCATACTATAGCGGCCACAGCAGCTGAACCAGATCCTCCACCAGGAGATGGTGTACGACTTCCTAAAGAATGGACAAAGTCGCATAATGGCATCGCGGCTAACGGACCATTCTTGTTGCTACCAACTACATACCTAGACGAAACAAAAAGGAAACATAACAGAATTTACTGTACAACACATCATTATTTCATCTTTAAATGTTATTAATATGGTCGCTCTATGGCGACTTGATATGGGGTGATAAGGACAATCACGTACTTATGGGCAACTTGCAAATTTTACAGAACAAAGCAGCAAAAATCGTTCTAGATTATCATCCTTATTCTTCATCTAGTGCTGCGCTAGAGGAGTTGGGCTGGAGCAGGCTTCATCAACGTCGATTTTATCATAGATGCTTATACATTTTTAAATGTTTGAATGCTCTATCTATGTCTAAGTTGACTTTGAAATCTCTAGGAGATATTCATTCGTATAACACTAGATATAAGAACAATTTATTCTTGGGGCAAGCAAAAGTAAAAGCCGTAAAAGACTGGAATACTCTTACACTCTAGATACTCAGACACTATTGTTCAGTTTAAAACGAACTTTTTAAAATTATGAATTTTGAGTAGCATGCAGCTATACTCTTAAATACTATTAAGCATCTATTCTTATCATGTAGGCCTAGATAGTTCTTAACTTTATTGGAATTCGATGTAATTATAGCTTTTATGACTTGTATTTCTATATATAGGACCTCTCTGAAAATCACATTATGGGAGAAATCCTATTAAAATATTGTCATAATTCATAAAAGAAAGACAGTCTGCTAACATAACGCATAACACGAATTACATATAATAAACAATTATTGGATGAGGTTTTTGTGATATCCGGAATTATCAAGGTCGAGGTAAGTGTTATCAGGCGAAGCTGAATTATTATACATTGCATTGCTATGAAACTCCTTCGATAAACAACGATTTAAATTCTGTCACACATAACAACGTTTAGTTTCAAAATATTGGGGTAAAAACCAATTATAAAATTAAAACAAGAACGACAAAATATTAGAAACCTGATTTACTTGCTATATTTCTGATTAAAGTTTCAAAAGAGTGTACTTTTTACGCAAAAACGTTCAAAAAAACATCGTTGATTCATGTTGTTTTTTCTTGTTTTTATTCTTGTACGTAAAGCTTGTAAAGCTGCCGCCAGGGTAGGCTCAGATTCCAGCCGTCGGGGTTCTCGTTCTCGGTACGAGAACCCCAACGGCTGGAATCTGAGCCTACCGCCAGGGTTGCCAACTGTAAATGTGTGAAATTCCCAAGTAAGCTTCCCAAATATCCCGAGATTCCTCCAAAAATCCCAATGTTCCCATTTTCGTTTCCAGTCCCCAAAGACCCCAACCTGCGAACGGGCATACTCTAGAAAAGAGATTTAGTGATGTACTTCAACAGATTTCCAAATTAACATTCACAACCTACTCAGTTATCTGTAGCTTGCGTGATTGCCATATTTAACTGTAAGCAATTAGCCAATCAGAAGACACGTAGTGACTACAATGTATAATAATTATGTTTAATTATATTAACTTACTCTATTACTTTTTCCTGTGGATTAAATTGCCCCAATGAATTCAAACCAAGACGGTCAATTACCTATAAGTAAACATGAAGGATCCAATTATTTCTAAAACACTTGGTGTAAGTGCTTGATTCTTGCTTTCCCTTAAATTTCCTGTGAGACCTAAAAAGGTTCCTGACAGCATGCTGTGGACATTCTCAACCTCTGGTTGAAAAAATAGAAAAATACTCGTAAGCTTGAAAAACATAATCAGAGCATTGCGACGTTTCGTGCTTTGGGTCAAGCTATGGGTCCACTGACGAAGAACCTTCGCTCAAAGGGGAAAATGGTAAGATGAAATATCATGGTTATTTATAAATTTTGTAAAACGGTACATCCTGTAAAACATTCCTTACTAATCTTAGTTTTTGATCTTCATCCACAATAAACAGATCTTCTTTGGCCACGTAGTAATCTGCAGCATCTAACATCACTTTCAATGGTACTAAACCAACCACTTGTGAACCAGTGATAGCCAATTTTAATTTCTAAATTGTCAAAATTATAATATTGTCTGGTTAGATGCTTAACCCCTACAAATACAGGGCCGTATATTCAACGGTGCGATAATGCGACATTTGTCGCACCAATAAAAGGTTTAAACAGAATAACTTTGTGACTGGTAGTCGGATCTCGATGATGGAAGTAGTACTGTTTTCGAAGCCCAATTTATTATTAGACATTCTGGGTTTGGTGGATAATCCAAGTGAGTAGATATATACACAATTTAAGACCTAACCAGGAACGGTTGCGAAAAATGCAACACTAGGTCCTCTGGCAGGAATTGAACCCACGGCCCTGCGATTCCGGTGCAGCGCTCTAACCAACTGAGCTACAGAGACCAGTTGCTGAGCTGTAACCGTAAGTTCTGTATATATAGGTTATCGGGTGTGCGGGTTGTGATAAGGTAACTTCAAAGATTTTAATTTGCACTTCACTTGGTTGAACTAGAATACTGGGTTCGGTGGATAATCCAAGTGAGTAGATATATACACAATTTAAGACCTAACCAGGAACGGTTGCGAAAAATGCAACGCTAGGTCCTCTGGCAGGAATTGAACCCACGGCCCTGCGATTCAGGTGCAGCGCTCTAACCAACTGAGCTACAGAGACCAGTTGCTGAGCTGTAACCGTAAGTTCTGTATATATAGGTTATCGGGTGTGCGGGTTGTGATAAGGTAAACTTCAAAGATTTTAATTTGCACTTCACTTGGTTGAACTAGAATACTGGGTTTGGTGGATAATCCAAGTGAGTAGATTTTTACACAATTTAAGACCTAACCAGGAACGGTTGCGAAAAATGCAACACTAGGTCCTCTGGCAGGAATTGAACCCAAGGTATACTTTTCTGCTGCAGTTTTACTTCCAGTTTCATTTTGTTCACGTGATACTCCGCGGTGATAGTGAACCACTGATCTGGATATAGTATCACGGTTTAATCGCTTGTTGCCCCTACTATGGTAGCCATAACCATTCAGGCTCTTTGTGGCGATGAGTGTACGCGAATTTAAATGTATATTATCTGGGGATCAGAACGACCCTGACATGAATAATTTTGACATGTGTTTAACTGTGAACGTAGGTAAAACATGTGAAATATTTTGATATTAGATCCAGTGTCAATCTAGTGATAACTACAGGGAGAATCCTATGTACCCTGAGAAACAATCGGCTTTTGGTAGAGCCAAACTACAGTACAAGCACTTGCCCACATGTGACTGAGGCGGAATTATAATCACACATCTGTCATCTGTATACTACAGGCATTATATACATGCATGCACTGATCACTTTGACACCAACACTCTTGGTCGGATGTGTAAGGTAAAGTTTTTTTCGTATACAGTATATAATGATATATTTATCTAAAAAGCTACAAAAACGTCCTTACCTTTGCTTCATCCACACAGGTCTCAAATACGACATGAACTGCCGTAGTGTTGTAGTCTAAAATGTTGACAGAAATCTGCGAGACGTTTGATTTTTCCTCTCGCCATCCAACTGCTTGGATTTTGTCCAGTAAACCAGGCTAAATAAGAACGCATGCGACGGTACCATTCTATGCTTATAGGTAGAATGCCGATTGTATATTGTTACTAAAGTGGGTTTCAATAAATGTACGAAATAGAAATATTGAAGCACTAACAATAGAAAACGAAAAACATGCTTGCCTATCTAAAATATAAGTGTCTAAAAGTACCTGAAAAACATTAAGAGAACACGAGCGTTTCAACTTTCAAGCAAAGGCCCTCTCTCAGGACCGAACTATTAAAAACGTCCAACATGAAAAGTGAACCCATGATTCGTGAGTGCGTACACTTTCTATGTTTATTATTTCTATATATAATAACTAATAATTGAATCCATTCAAATTTATCCCTTGTGAATGAAGTAGGTAAATATCAATAAAGATTAAATTTCAAAACTCAAAATCATTTACTACAGCGTATTGGTAAGCATTACGCCGCAGTAAATGGTGGCCAACTTCAGAAATGTTGACACTTATAGGAGCAAGAAAATTCATTTACCTCTCTTAATTTTATGTATTTGCCACCAGGGGCCGGTTGTATAAAAGTCTTAACTACATTTTAACTACCAGTTTTGTAGTTAAATAGTAGTTAACTGTAAAATTCGCGATTCTGATTGGTTAACTTTCGCACTAACTATAGTTAACTTTAACTACTTTTTTATACAACTGGCCCCAGAAAGACTAGCACTAGCGCTATGATGAAAAGTGCTAACATGATTTTCTTACGCCTAACTGCTGGTTGACCACCAATAGTTGTAGTAAACTTCATGGATATGTAAACGTACGCGTACAGTAAGCATGTAAGACCTGTAATCTGTATACGCGTTCTACCTGTGTAGGACCACGACCAGCAGTTCGTATATTCAAAGCAATTCGATTCGCTTGTTCCTTAGTTGCCATTATGTTCACATTATAAGCAATGAGAAAATCACGAGCTCCAACAATAGAAGCACCCCAGAACGGAACAAATTTTGCCGGACCGTAATCTGGTTTCCATTTTTCATCTTTCAGCTGCATAGTTCAAAAATAACTAACATTACCTACGTATAACAGCATGATTGTATTTTTAGATAAACATAATTATTAATAATTATTATACTCATCAGAAAATAATCAATATTTTTTTCAATTCTTCTACTATTAAGCCATTAAGGGACCAAGCCATTTGACTTTTAAGGGAGGGGCATTTTGGTAGGCATTGATTATCTCAAATGCATGATCTTTTTTCAGTATGCAGGCCTTAAAATATCGGTCGGTCACGGACATTGTCCGACCCATTCGTGAAATTGTCCGACCAAGAATGAACCGCACCGGACATTCTGTCCGACCGAAGGAAAATTGAGGTTTACCGTTTGTCCGACCCAACTGTATATTGATGTCCGACCAAACTTTAACTTTGTCCGACGTAAATTTACCCCGTAAATGTTTATCAGAGCTGTTATGTGGTGCGCTAAGCGTGACAGCGGAGCCGGGTATTCGTTTGACCAGTCGCATCGTAAGTCAACGCACGTTTACTTGCGATGACTTGCGTTCTCGGACGTTTGATCGGGCCTTAAAGTATCAATGCATAACTGCCCAACATTTAGCGTCAGTATACGATTTTAAAAGAATACATTTTCGCGCCAAACTAAACATATTAAGGCCATCGGACATAATTATAAAAATGTCCGACCTATTCTGAAAGACACCGGACATTTTGACCGACGGCACTGCTGACCGATATTTTAAGGCCTGAGTATGGAACCCCCTAGTACCCAAACCATGTGAATATTTTTTTAATCAAACATATTTTTGCTACAGAACGTGGTTGGCAGGGTATTTATTCTAAAATCAGCCACCCACTTCAAAATTTGTAGTTGGCCCAAAAAGAGACTACTAATAAACAATGTTTTTGAATTATGAGTATTTGAAAAACTTCAAATTGTAATAGAAAACTGTTAAGACCAGTTCTTGTAAGCCTAGAAAAATATAGGAGAGGGTTCCAACTTCCAAGGCCATTAGTTCCAAGGTTCAGAGGGTGAGATAGCCTCGGGTACAGACGCACATTCTCGCAATGTTACTCTCCCACAGGAAATTTAGCTTAATAATGACATACATTCCGGCAGGAGAGTTATGTTGCGGGAATGTGTGTCCACAGGGGGAGGAGGGTGTACCGCTTTTCATTATTTTTCAGACCAAAACATTTTCAAGACACATATACAGACTATCAATATACCATCAAAATAAACCTGAATTAACATAATTCCCATTTCACCGACAACCTTTCGAAATGTACCAGCAGGCTCTCAAATTTTCTATTTACCCTTAATTAGTTTTTTTTTTTTACTTATATTATTATCATTTTCACAATACAACACCTTTCAGGAAGGTTTTCATATTGACCACTTCTAATTTGTGGTACTGTACTGCGATACTCCTCACTAGCAGCATGGCCATAAAGATACACTTGAGAAATCAAGAAATGATAAAAAGAGTAAAATAAAATGACATCAACAGGGAGAGAGCAAAAAATTAAGTTTGTTCCATAATAATTTATGACAGTGATATGAAATAAAATAATTTTCATGGAAATGATGGAAACAGCTTAGTTCCTGAATAAGCTTACTAAAAGAGGTAGATAAGACTCTGAAACTGATTTATGAGGAATTAAAACACAAAGGAAATAATTACCGTGAAGGAGCATGATTACGTAACTATATAACCTTCGGCTCATATGTTTATATATATCATACAACACAGTCAGGGCCGGATTAACCATATGGCAGAAGCGGCATATGCCACGTGCCTTCAAGGGGCCCAGCGCTTTCGGCTGGAAAGAAAAATAGAAAAAACTTGCCAGGATTCGAAGCACGACGTAGGAACTCGTAGCGCACGCCATTAAGATTGCAATTCAACCATATATACTTAAAACAGGTTAATTTTTTCAGATTATAGAGCAGTTGGAAAAGCCAAAGGGGCCCCGCGTGAAAAAATGCCACGGGCCCCTCGCTGCCTTAATCCGGCCCTGAACACAGTCCCTCATGCTGTACATTACCAAATTATTCTACAATATTGCATGCCAGCCATCACAAACTGCACATACCTGGCACATTAAGTTCCTTAACAAGTCGTTCAGAAAATTGATGGGCACACTTTACACAATCCTCCATTGTGACACCCTTGATTGGGATAAAAGGACAAACATCCAAGGCACCAAGACGAGGATGAGTCCCTAGATAATTTATTGTAGGAACCAGAGTTAGAGTTTACATGAATTGTATATTCATGCAGTGAATGAAATAAACCATGGGTATAGAGATCAGGCAATTCTGTTACATAACTGAGAGGATTTAAAGTACAAGAGTAAACAATTAAATGAATACTGAATGACTGAATATTGGTGATGTTATAGATTATAATATTGGGGGTGGGTTGGGGGTGGGGTCATGTGAGTGAGACAATGGAACGCCTCTGGGAACGCCACGTGGCCCACGTTACGCCCCTTCCATAGAATATAGAAATATTAATAATCTCCAGTACCTATATGATTCTTCATATCAATCAGTTTACTAGCTTCGAGAGCCCCATTTAATGCTCCTTCAACTACACTTTCTGGAGTGCCAAAGAATGTGTACACCGTCCTATTTGTCGAAGTCCCCGCATCTACGTCGACCAAAACACAGCCCTTCGTCTGTGATATAGCATTGGCTATACTGTTGATTATTGCTGAATCACAGCCCTCTGAGAAGTTAGGAACGCATTCGATAACGTTTTCTGATAATTCCATCTTTTATTGACAATAAATATTAACTAATAAATAAATTTTTAAATATTTGTTCGTTTTTAATATGTACGAAATATAATATATTATGGATTCGGTATGTATAAGGATATTTTGGAGTAAAAGTGGAAAATTTTTGGCATTACATGGGATATATAACTACACGAGTAGTTTTTCATGACAATTTTAATTTTTAACTGATGATTTAAAAATGAAAACAAAAATGGCGCCGTTTTGATGGGTGAATTCCAAACTTTTCTGAGTTAATTTAATAGACGTTTAGTTATTTCTTCAGTATTTAGACAGTTCATCGATGTAGCATTTTGTTTTGATAATGTGTACGCTTACAGAAGATGCAGTTTTGTCGAGATCGCGTGCTACGTCCCTTAGCACAGTGAAGAAATTGAATTGTTGGTAAGCAATTTTTATTACCAGACTACATTCGACACAGCACACTGGCAATTTTATAGTTTATACTGTATATTTGTTTAGTAAATGTATTAAATTGCCATTAAATGTTCTTATTTGCAATATAAATATTTCGAGTATAGAATACCCATCCATTCTTTAATCTGTAGTGTGTAGATATGCAGTCAGAGAGTCATATTAAAACAAGGCATAATGTTGCTTAGTTACAATATAAAGCATTAATTATTAATACAGTAGTTAAATTTCTGGTGGATACCAGATAGAACAAGATGAGGTTTGTTCAAGTCCTAGATAGGTGAATACGCAGTCTGAGAGTCATTTTGAGCCAAGGCCATTGTCCATATTCAAGTTGTCACGCAAAATGTCAAATTTACGTTTTGGGTGGGTAGGTGGATCAAAACTATTATGCTGTGACATTTTTATCGTGGCAAAAATGTCAATTTGACGTTTTGCATGGCAACTTGAATATGGATGTGGCCCCTTAAAATACTAGACATTGGATTAATCCAGTGACTGCAGTCATATTCCAGTTTGTAAAGTTTGGTCTGCACACCACAGAAAAACATTATAGTGTAGGTTATATTAAAGTTGGATACACTGTATGTGGATATGCAATACAAGAATGATTTTTGAGAACAACACAATCTTCCTATTGCTTGATGGAAACCGTATATGCAAACAAAGAGTTATTTTGAGAATGTGTCATAATTGGTCATAGATCAATTATTAATGACCACATGTCCATGTACTCAATGAAATTATTCGGCGGTTGACTGTTGTGTAAAACTACCTGAAAAATACAATAAGAACTTCAACGTTTCGAGTGAAGGCCCTTCGTCTGGAAGTTAGTGAAATTATGGCTACATGGTAGGCTGATGCTACATGTCGATATTTTCTGTAAATATTGATATTTCAAAAATGTTGATATTCAAATTTTTACATATCGAAAATTCAAATATTGAAAATTTCAACTTGAAAACTGCATCTCACTTTTTTGGGAATTATTGTCTACTAAAGTTGAGAAAATAGGTGTATAATGGCATCCTTTCACAGTATGTCCAACAATATCTGTCGATTCCAGCAAGCAATACACCAACTGAAAGATTATTCAGCCAAGCCGGACAAATAGTAACAGCAAAGCGAGTGGATTATTTTTACTCTTTTGATGCACTTGTATAATTGTATCGCATCAGCCTACACATAAGCTGCTGGTCCTAGTTCTAGTAGTATCATTTGCCAAATTTCTGCATGCTTGTGCATTTATTTTCTTTTCATACAGTTCATAGAATGTCTAAAATTTTAAATAATTACCGGTACTCTGTATGGACTGAAGATACTGTACTTGCAATCACATTGAAGCATGAACCATTTCACACCTTCGTTTACGTTTAAACAGCTAGTTCCGAACTTTGATGCATAGCTTCTCACGAACATATAGTTAGGTTTTCTAATTTGCATAATGTCGATATTTTCTATATCGATGTTCAATATTTTTTGAATCGCATCAGCCTACATAGTTGCTGGTCCTAGTTCTAGTCCTATCAACATTTTCCATGTAAACTTAATTATTTTGCATATCTTTTTTAGGGGAAGCGGTCTCTCAAATGTAAGTTCATGCAACATATTTCAATATCTTCAGTATATCAATTAATATTTGTTCTAAAAGACTGATACACAGTAATTATTATCGATATATCAATATACAAAATTTTCATTTTGTTCCTGACATATTTAGTTATTTTTCTTACACAAACTTTTACAGCAAGCAAAACCAGATAGTTGATTTCAATATTTGATTTGTGTTTAGATTTCTATATTAAGAAAGATGCCCAATGTTGAAGTTGTAACATTAAGGTATTTTCAGTGATGTGTTCTTTTTATAAAGATGTATTTATTGTCAGTGCTGCACAAAAAAATCTGGCATATTATTACAGAGTATAAAATATCAAATAATGTATATCCAACAAATACTAGATAACACTTTGCTATTGTCTGTTCAGTTATAGATATACAAATGACGTCATAATGTGGCAAGAACAAAGCTGACTGGTCACTGATGTTCTCACCATGTTATGGCGTTATCTAGCAATGGTTTTATATAATAAAGGGAAAGCTCAATTTTATAAGCTCATACCAAAACGTTTTGAGGCTTTGAAGTGTGACAGAAAAATATTTAGTTACACCCATGCCTGTAGAAAAGGAAAATTTTTCCCTTAAATAATATAAATTAGTGTTTGATCTTTGGAGTGCTGTAGCTGGAATCTGTTTCTTATTTAAATTTTCTTATATAAATTTTGTGATGAGATTATTTCGGTCATTTTTTTCAGTTTGGTCAAAAAAATTGTCTTGGCCTGGCACACCTGGAGGGGTTACACCATTTGACATGAACTATGATCTATACAAAAAAAGTACACCTTTGGTTTGTGATGCTTACATGTATATGAGAGCCACTGAGTTTTCTTAAAGATATTACATCACTGAAATGGCATCATCCATCCCACAATAGGTCATTAAGCTCTCTGCCAGTCGAAAGGCTGAATGAACTCAGATTATTATATAATCGAAAATGAGAAATTTTTCGTGACCAAACTGAAAAATCATCTTGTAAGTTGCAAGCAAAAATTTATATAAGAAATTAAGAATGAAGAACACAGATTCCAGCTACAGCACTCAAGATCCAAACTGAAATTTATATTTGCCAAGACGAAAATTTTCCTTTTCTACAGGCATGACACTATATGTTCATACTAACACTTACTGTAGGTAACAAATACCAAAATCAGAAATTCCTTGCAAATATGAAATCTACAAACTGTAGTCATTGATTTATTATTACTATTTACTGGGTGTATACTATTGTGGGACTATTTTTAAAATTTCCTATTTCTGTTTTAGTGTGAATGAAATTAGCAGCCTAAAAGACTTTGCATATTGTATCATTTTCTTTTGAACACCTACTCTACTTATGTCTACTTTAATCAATATATATTCATACTTTGAATCTGACAAACGTCTGATGAACATATGACAGCCACTCAAACTCTGTCAAGTATTCAAAAATAATTAAACACATATATACATTAATAATCACATGTATATACATACATGTAATTATTATATATAATTCTTAATTATGTGTATTATTAATGTACATGTATTAATTACATGATTAAGGATATACAAATACAATTTACAAATTCAGCTAAAGGAAAACAACAAAAATACTAAAAAGAGGAAGAAAAGAAAAATGGAATGAAAGTATAATTTGACAAAATACTATTTGAAATTATTTGCAAATTTGCAATACGCAAACCTCAACAGATTAGGATTGATTGATATGAAGAAGTTCAACAAAAGAATGCCACATTACAAAGTCAAAGAGTAGAAAATTATTTTGAGTTAGTAAGTGCTCTAAGGTTGATACGTTTTTATTCTCTGGGTTTTCCTTAACTTCATATTAACTAAAGGTCCAAAGTTGAAAGAGCTATACCTGCGTAGAAATAGCATTACAAATTTGGATGAAATACAGTTCCTAAAGGATCTGCCATCTTTAAAAGTTTTGTGGATGTCGGATAATCCATGTTCTGAAGTACAAGATTACAGATCGACCATTCT
Organism: Trachythela sp. YZ-2020; assembly: GCA_016169945.1. Lineage (NCBI taxonomy): Eukaryota > Metazoa > Cnidaria > Anthozoa > Malacalcyonacea > Clavulariidae > Trachythela > Trachythela sp. YZ-2020. The sequence goes on from JADLSH010000385.1 coordinate 2,075,580, forward strand.
CAAGAACTTGCCGAACATAGAAAAACTGGATAATATTGGTTAGTTTTTATGTCAATTAATAGTTTTATTTGGCAAATCGCGTTAAGTATGCACCATGTGTGGAAAAACGCGGACCCTGGAACCACTGGCCCAGAACATTTTTGTGGTGAGCAGAAAGAAAAAACTAAAATAGGGAGATTAAAAGAAAGGAAGGAAGGAAGAAGGAAATAATGACTATAGTGATACTAGAAAGATGAAAAACACAAATACAGCTCGAGGGATACAAAGAAAGTAAGGGAAAACTCGAGGGATACAAAGTCAAAGAAAGTAAGCCGTTTGCCCATTGGTCAGGTAGAGTTACTCCAAGTTCCTCTTTTTGGAGCAAGTCTATTGGTCAAGTGGCTCAACAGTAACCGGAAATGATCAATTGTTAACCCAAACCATTCCAACATGCAGTACTGCATACGTCTGCACCCCACAGGCTACGCACTTAAACAGTATACAAGTAAACCTATAGACACATTTCAGCAGTACTTTAGATTTTATAGACGTTAAAGGACAGTTTTGGACTGTCAATACTTCACAGAAATTATATTTTCATTTTCTCTTGTGGTCTCAGATTTCCACCCTTGATTAATGTACATACTTTCTGCATTCAAGCTTAGATTTATGAGCTTAAGCGTCGTTTTAGTAGAAATGCAAAATTAGCTAGCTGCTTGTTTACAAGGTAACCGATCATTAGACTTATGTGTTTATTGGGGGTTATTTACTCGTGTATTTCATTCTAATGTTTACTTGCCTTAACTGAACTGTAACAATAGTAACTAAGCATGAGAGTTATCCAAGGTTTCACAAGGTTGTGAATTGGGTGTGATCAAGTGTTAGCTATTGTTTTGTTCATGATGATTGTTTCTTTGATTCGAGCTAGAACATTTGCCATGTAAATTAAAATGTAAATAAGAATGATATACGCCTATACCATGTCATTCCACTGAAGCTGGGTTTTCCATTTCTATTTCCCTTCACTACTGCGGTTCCTTGGCCTTTGTAAGACGTCAAATGAATAAATTATTTTATTATATGGCAAGCGCTAGTTCCTGTAGTTTACGCGATATGATTGGCTAATCAGCGGTCCGGAAAATCACGTAATTTTTAATGCCCTACAACAAAAACAAACAATATAATAAACTACTTATTTTACTAACTTATGGTTGTGCCATACAATAAACTACTTAACCTCAAACGTTCGGTCTTTACGGTAAAATATAAAATTTAATATTTTACCGCAAAGACCTCACTTTCAGTTAATAAGTAGTTAATATATAAACACCATTTGAAAGATATCAATTATGCAAAAATTTAACATATAATTTTATATCTTAAAGTAATACGTCTATTTCCAATCACTATTGCAGAAGTTTGTTCAGACGAACTCAATGAAGTATTGTCCGACAAAGATGATCTTGACGTCGCTTCGTGTAATGTAAGGATTACTGACGTACTGTATACTAATTTACTGGTTTGGTATAGGTCAGTGGTAAAGATTCAATAATCGTAAAAAACCTGACAACCATCCATACTTTCTTTTAGTCCTGGATATATTTTAAGTTTGTCACAACCATAATCAAAAGTTTTACCGCTGTACATTAATGTATTGATTATTGTACCAAAAATTCTACCAAAGGAAGACAATTCTTACCTGACGCCACCTTTTAATGCATTTATAATCTGTAACATTGCCTTCTACAAAAATTCTGTTATCATTGTTAAAAGGCCATAATCTTGTGTGTATGTAAGAAATTCTTTCCCGCACTTTTTAGGATGTCAACGATCACGAAGTTGATGATTTAGCAAGTACTGCCAATAATGGTAAAATATTCTTTTAAATACAATATTACTGTACTGTAGTTGTACAAATAAACTATTGCTGTTCGAGACTTCGAGTATAATATACTGTAGTAATTTACCCGAAGAAAAAGCGATTGCGGAGAATTAGGGGTGCACCGGATAGTACTTTTTACTATCCGGCCGGATACCGGATATGCCGGATAGTTTAAAAATATCCGGCCGGATACCGGATATTTTGATTATTTTCTTATTCAAGACTCGGGTCTCCTTTTCAGGTTGAATAAGGGTGTGCATCAATGCAGGCAATGATGCCCGAATGATGAACAATGCACTACTTCATGTTAGGACTATATAGAGGTTCATATATAATATGCTGTTTGTCATGAAGTATTGAAGTATCAATATAGTGACCGCTGGCCAACATTTTTGGCTTTGCTATAATAGAAATACTGGAACAGTAAACCAATTCATATAATATTGTTCTTTTGTTTGTTGTATTGATGTCCAACTGTTTTCTTTTCATAGCATATTTATTGATATTTTTTCCGTTTTTAAGTTGAAACAAAATTAATACGCCCTCAAAAAAAATATCCGGTATCCGGGCCAGATATTAAAAATATCCGGCCGGATACCGGATAGTCGGATTATCTCATTATCCGGCCGGATATCCGGCCGGATATGATATCCGGTGCACCCCTAGCGGAGATCACGGTTAGTTTTTCTATATCAAAAAGGGAACTCTAGGATTCAGAACGGCAACTCCAAGATTGCGACAATCAGGACTTGAAATTTTCATATTATGCTACATATTCGAGCAAGTAAAGATGGCGATAGCCGTTCTTATTTGAAATCACGAACATGAAACTGCGTTGATTGCCGTTCTTACCCTTCGTCGCAATTCCCCATACATGTCCGAGAAGTTCTCCGTTCTTAAACGATACCATAGTTTGTCAAAGTAACTCACAGTTCTTGTATTAAAATGTATTATATAGGAACCTCTGGAATGCACAACGGAGAAGCGTCTGCACAAGAGCTACTCGACCAAACCAAGTAAGTAAACATTGAGCAATTTATTATTCAATTCGGTTCTCGCATGATATAACGCGCACTGATCCGTGGGAATGTTCGAAGAGAACGACAGAACGCAAAGGCTTACGCATTACCATCATTCAACGCGGGACGAGCGACTGGGGACAAGCCAGAATTTGTCATATCATCCCAATGGCTAAAATATGGCATTGTGACGTCAATGATGCAATATGAAAATAGTTATTGGTGAAATATAAATTAAAAGGATTATCGAGTTGAATATTTTTAGATGACTGCTTTTAATTTTGACTTTTTAAACTACATTTTCCAATTCAGATTTATTTACAATAAAAGAAATCAAAAGCTACAATAACCCTTACTACTGTAATAGAATTGAGCCTCTTCATATAATTATGCATTATGTTCATACGTTCAATGTGCGCATGTCTCCAAGGTAATAGTAAATCTATTTATCTATAAGCAACAATAAGCAACTAAGTTAGTTAATATGTTATTTTCTATTCCATAATATGTTTGCATTGAGTTTTAAAGTTGTATGTACAGTATGAAAACCACATCACTTACGAACGTGGTTCACATGAGAAGTTGCCAGTTCAAGTACTAGTCAAATTAAAACCACATCACTTACTAGTCAAATGCCGTATACCTGTTACGATCATGAAATATATACAAATTTCCCAAGCCTTCGGAGTATGTAAATTTAGCCGAAGAAATATTTATGTAAATTCAGACCTAAAAATAGCTCACAGATCTGGCCCGGTCATTCTGAAATTAATCGGTTAAAGAAGGGTTTTCTACCGAACACCTGTTATTTTACATGGTTAATATTTTTCTCACTTTTCTTTTTAAGTATTCCACCAATTTTACTGCTCGTCCCATAGCCGATAAACATTCTTCATTTTTTTGTTTGAAAAAGAGACACCGTCGAAAATATTTTTCAATGAGGAAAAAACATCTCAACTGAAGTTTTGAGCTGCTAGGGCACTTGTTTTTAAATGAGTGCTGTACATTATTCTGGCCGTTCTTATTTAAATGCTCGTTAAATGACCAAATTTGATAAACTGTATAATATTTACTGGTCAGTAAGGCCAAAGAAAATAAATGTCCTGTTTCTGGTCATTGTGCGCGTCAACGTTTCTCTCTCTCCAATAATCAAATAATAATTTTGGCATGCAATAATAGTAGTTCTCATCTTATTCTATTTAGACCTGCAGATTTCGTGACTCTTTAATACTAAAAGCATAAAATATCACTATAAACGTTATAAAAGCTACAGGGTAGCAAAAATAGTTGCCCATTTCTGCAAAAAGGTGCCTCCAAATTTACTTTGAAGAAGAAAAAAAGAAAGAAAAATAAAAAAAGCCGCGTCGCCGCGTCAATTCTGGCCGAACCAACTGACCAGAAACAGAATTTTATTTTTTTTCCTGACCGGTAGCCTGCTAAAGTTTCATCATATACTGTCAGTAGAGATAATTCTCTTTCTTTGAGTAACGCCATGAGAGCCGAAGACAAGATCGCCATTTCGGATGTTCTTCACACAGAACACAATATAGACTTTTTGCGCAAATATACCAATCAACGTGACCAGGCCGATGATCACGCATGCGCTTGAGATGAGATAGGTATGATTGATACTATGATCTGTATTGAGATAAAACGGAAAGAACACCATCCATACAGCACACGTGATGTACATGCTTATACCAATGTACTTCGATTCGTTGAAATTCTTCGGGAAGTTTCGGGTCTTGAATGCATATGCTGTACACAGGCACATTAGAACCATCACGTAGCACAAATTCACTGAGAAACTAAGCTCATCAACTTTGCATTCCAATAGCAGCTCTTCTCTGCTAGCGATGTAGGTTTCCGTGGCCCGCACTGGTTTGGCAATGAACCAGAATGCTGTGAACATGAGCTGGATACCAATAAGACCGAGGGTAATTAACAGTTGCATGCGCGGTGTTACCAAAGCTGGTGGCGCAACCGAAGATTTTGCGCCGGTAAAAATACGATATATTCTGTTGATCTTCATGAATAACGGTGCATAACACATGGCAAGGGCGAGACCTATAACCAGACCACGTGCATAACATAGCCCATCTTCAGGTTTAGCAATGAATAAAAACGGTACGGTGAAACAGAGCGCAATACCAGTCAACATGACAAAACATAGCTCTCTCCCTGAAGCTTTCAATAGTCGGTTATTGATGTAAACAATATACACCAAGACTGTCAGCAATGTTAGCACGAGGGAAAACAGTGAAATAAGGATTAGCATTATAGATAGACTGTCGTTCCACTTTGGGTACACAAGGCTACGTTTCACCCAACCTGTTCTATTCGGATTTGGCATCCAGCCTACTGGGCCACTTTTACAAGTATTATTCACAACCACTTGGAGTTTACCACACTGCTTGCATTCCCAGCAGCATTTGAAATCCATTGAAGGGATAGGTACTCGAGTCTCGTCAGGACTACATTTTTTTGAGCAGTTTGACTCTGGGGCATTGAAGGTACCTTGCAGCCATTTTATTCTTTTATCGATAACTAACTTTGACTCGATGTGGTCGTCAACGTATTCTCCGTCCCAGGTTCCCACACGGACGTACCGAGGTTTTCCATTTTCCATGCGAAAATTCATGATATCGTACATGCCGCTGACTTCGTAGTTCTCATCGAATGTTACGGTCGCGTTTACAGAAGAATCTACGAACGAGACATTTTTAAGATGTTCTAACAAGCGTGATCGCTGAAAATGTAACATCGCAGGACATATTCCGACCTGATTCGGACATAGTTCTTTTTGTAAACTGTCTAACGCATGCGCAAACGCATTCACAGCATTCATGGCATCACGAACAGCGCCGATTTCAACGTGACCGTCTTGCAAACTTTCCAAACCACGGCAGGTCATATTATAGTCCCTATCATGTTCGCTTGTCTGCTCTGATTCCTCCTGTCCAACCACGTCACAGAAAAAATGGCTTTCCCAAAATTCTTTGAAAAACCTTAAAGTGAATAAAATACACATTTTCACGCGTTATGGTAGACTGGACATTGCACAACGAATTTTAGGTGTAGTTTTACCAAATTTTCAGTGAAAAAAGCCAGAAAATGCTGATTTCGAAAAACTTCGTTTGATTGGTGTTTAGTCGGCTAAAACCTTTCAAGTTTTGTCTGACTGAACAAAAATATAGGTACTCCATAAAAACAAAAAAATAAGTGTAAAGTTTACCCCAAAGTTTGTCTAGATATCGCAATTTGAATTTTCATATAAGTAAACTAGTAAAGTAAAAAATAATGTGTGCGGAAACTTTCTATTCTTAATTTAATGGTTATTTTGATATGCCGCGTTGTTTTTACGGCTTCGTGAACTATCATGACAAGATCAATTAAGGTCATTCAAATTGCGATATCTAGACAAAGTTTGGGGTAAACTTATGGAGTACCTATATTCTGAGTTTTTTCACTGAAAGATTGGTTAAAACTACACCTTAATGGTTTATTGTGGATTGAAATTTCCAAACATAAATCTGAAAGGATTGAAAGAGTTTTGGATTTTTCAATTGACTAGTGCCTTGTTTCAGCTAAGAATCTTAATTGACAAGCAGGCATGAAAGTTGAGAAAAACATGTCAGTTGTTGAGCCAGTGCACTCTACGAAAGGGCATAATTTTGCGTCAGCATACCTTCTATTCTTTCGTGGGTAATTCTCCAAAGTGAGGCTGGCGAAATAATCTTTAAACTCCTGTGAGAATTCTCCTCATCATTATAGTGAGAGCTCCCAGTGCAACCTCTTCAGCTGTCTCTGTCACATCGTGACGACTGCTCCATCCGTCACTGCCGATCCACGTAAAATGACGGTAATTGTCTGTCGAGTCCCGTTTTTTAGCAGCTTCTAACAGATGTCGAATATCAGATTGCGTAGCAAAGAGTACCACTACATTACTTTGTCGTTCGCTATTGTATAATCTGTCGATAACTGACTCGTATTCCTCTGTCGAAGGGAACGAAGGTAATTGAGCTTTCACATCAATACATATACCATTCTCTTCAGCTGTATTCCAGAACATTTCTATACCTTTCGCACCGTATGTCCCTGCTGAATTTACAGTTGATACGTAACTCCAACCGAAGTTAAGTATAATATCAACCATGGCTTTTGCTTGGAATGAATCCGGTGGAACAGTTCTCAGGAAGTAACTGTAGATATCCTTGTTACTTAGTATGACACTCGTTGAAGAGTAGCTGATTTGTGGGATCTCGAATACACGCAGGAAATTGGCTACCGTTTCGGAAACCCCGCTATAGAGGCAACCAATTACACCGGCTAGTTGATCTTCGCGATTACTAGACAGAGTCATACTTATAAATCTCTTTGCGTAGTCTGCTGCTATGGTTTTACTCATACATGTGTCGTATACTTTAGCTCCTAATGTTATATTGGGTAATATGTTTGGATCGGCGTTGACTCTATCAATAGCATGCAGCATGGCTTCCATGAAGTGGTACCCAGGCGTCGGGCTGAAAACACCACATTCGTTTTCTCTTGTCACGCTTTTCTGATGGATCGGAAATAAACCTCCAAGGATTATGTCCCCGGGGATTTCCACTGCATCTGAAAAATAGATACGAATACTTGATTATAATTATTATTGATTAATTGATGTCTTCAAAGTTAATAGAATAAAATCTTTGGAAACTTGATGGAAGTACAAGATAACTAATTTTATAAAACATGTTTTTGTCAGGTAGAAATATATAGGAATATATCCTAGGTCCTCTAACACAGCTAAAAAGGTGTAGTTACCCTGCATGGATCAGTGAACTATATAATACATGGAAGGCTGACTCCAGCTCAAAAAGTGAAGCCAAACATGGCGGAAATTGAAGGAATTCTGGTGCGTCATTTTCAGTCAAACTCTTTAATGGCAAAGGAGTGATGTTTTTAAAAAATACAGCAAAGTTCAATGTAAAGTTTGAATTCTGTATTTTGTTTTGGTGGGATTTAAATATTAAATTTGTTTAAAAAGACTGCGATGAAAAGATTTACTCACACATACAGTGGGAAAATGCAGGAAAACAAACCAGGTCTACATTAAATATATAAAGTTTACGCTTTTTTCTTTCTTGTCCTTTATAAAATGAACAGAAACAGGATCTGAAAATCGCGAAAACATCACTCCCTTTCACTCCCCGCCATCAAAAAGGATTGGCCGCGCGCGTAGGGGACTGAAAATGTTTGGCCTCCGCCATGTTTGGCTTCACTTTTTGATTACGTAACAGTTAGAAGTCAGCCTTCCGTCATTTTATAGTTCACTGGCATGGATAGGTCTCAGGATAGCCCACAATGCATTGCGATTTCAAGATGGTGTTGCTATTGATAAATAATCAATCCCTTACGAGTTACGTTCATGTACAGGGTGTCCCAAAAACATGCCTCGCACTATAGTTTGTCTATATTACTACATTAGCTTTAATAGAAGTTTCAAGTTTGTATATTGGATGGAATAACTATCATACCATGTACCATGTCAAAACATTAATATTTGACTGAAAAATGACCAACCGTTTGCATTCTAGAATCACTTACGGTGGCGACACCAATTTTGTCCATTTGATATAAATTAGGTTAAAAGTATTTCAATATTCTCATTTTCATTGCTTTTGCATTAAACGAAATCTCGATGTTAGGGACAACAAATCATGAGTTTTAGAGTAGATAGGTAGCCATTTTCTTTAAATATTCTTTTTTGAAATACTTTTAACCTAATTTCCGTAATTTAGACAAGTCGAAATGGTTAGTTATTTTGATCAGTCAAAATAATTTTGAGTCAAATATCAATGGATTGACATGGATGATATATTTGTTATTCAATCCAGTGCAAAAATTTGAATCTTCAATTGAAGCTATACGAAGTGATACCACAAAATATCGTGGGGGCATATTTTTGGGGGGAAACCCTGTATTGGCATTGCCCTATAAGATGATATACTAATGATATACATGAACTTGTGGCTTCTGGATATTCGTTGCTCGGTGGTCAGAATACTGCAACTCGTCGAAGATGATTTTACGTTGCTTCATGGCCAAAATAAATTGGACAGTTCCTGTTCGTCTATACAAGAGGCGAATCTATACTACAAGCCATTTTGTTTCGGCTCTTAAAATTTCGCGGGCATTTTATACAAGCTGCCGACCGCGCTGGGAGCTTGGGCTCTACAGCGTGAAATATTTTTTTTGGACCGAAATTCGGTCTGCAGCTGAAATAACATGACAGCTACCGGTTATTGAAAATTAGCTGGGGATTGTTGACCTATCAGAACTGACGAGAATATAATTTGGATGTATAATAATAAACATTATGTTCAGGCGCATAGGAATAATATTAAGATGCCCAAAGCCAAAATTAATTAGTATTCATCCGTTGCATGTATATACTTGATAAAGTAATTTTGATATTTTATTCTCGTCTTTGTTCATCTTATGACAGTAGTTGATGACTTGAAATAATGTTTTTATCATTATGCATTCCGGCATGTTTTTGATTGGTCAATACAGCTGCTATTGTGTATCATTCCCTCTCATTTCTGACCGTTTTTGAACAGCCGTGGTGACTTAAATATACAATATAGTCTTCTCAAACAGTTATTTACTAAACAAACTCTTACTTTAATTCAAAGTAAAAGTTATGCCTTAAAGTTGATGTCTAGGTTGACTGGGTTACTATTCTTGACTCTAATTGCTTATTTAAATCAGCGTTGAGAATTTTCAATAATCACCTATGTAGTTTTACTAATAGGCAATAGCAATTATATATAGAGCGGTTTTAATCACCGTTCAACACGCACAATTCAAAGTTTAATTGGAAATGCTGCTGGGTGTAAGATAATATAGAACTCGTCGCAATTAATAAACAAGATAATCTATATATTTCATGCAGATGTTAACCCTTATGATCACGTGGATGGGATTTGAAACTCTTGCTGGCGTTTGACCGCTTACTCTTGTCTATATAGTACCATTAATTTGAGCTGGTTTTAGATGATAGTCAACCAGGGTTTTGGATAGTTTGACCGCTTATACTCTTGTCTAGTACCATTAATTTGAGCTGTTTTTAGATGATAGTCAACCATGCAGGGTATAGGATAGTTTGACCGGGCGTTTTGCACTTTTTACAAACTAGCTTAGCAAAAGAAGATGTAATGAGTTGTTATATGCATGCATGACTCGGGAAAAATAAGACAAAATTTCCAATTTGGAAAAAAAACTATACCAAAATCAACTCTTGTTCTTGTTTTACCGAGTTTAAAAATAAATCCCATGCAAACATCGACTCGCATATATACGATCGTTTGACCGCGAGGAAAACGTCTATAGACTATAGTTACATTATGTCAAGCCTTTTAGTTTACTCCATGGATTCCCTCATCTTTTAATTATTCATTACTTTTATGTCTCTGACCGTAACTAAAATTTTCCTCGTGTACACAAGAGTCCTTTGTTAGTTATGTTTTATATATACTTGAAAAGCTTCGTGGGAAAATTCGAATCAAGTGCATCCTTGCGTATAGGTGAAATGCATGCACAATTGCATGAAATCTTGTCACAAAAATAGAGTTGTCGGAAGCCCATTTACCTTGACCGGTGGATATTGACTAAAATAGCGTAATATACAACAACAACTATTCAAGTCTGAAATATAATCATTGAATAACTAAACTATATTTTCAACTAGAATAGATCAATTCCCTATATATGTGGAATACATAGTTATAAGTTATATATAATATTTAAAGTTGGTTTTGTGTAAAAGTTCGAAGGAAGTTTTTACTTTAAAGAGGCCACTTTACACTGTCACATTACGCAATGTACTTTGATACATTGTTTTTAATGCGGTTTACACATTTTGATCAACGAAACATGTTCATGTAAAATTGTAAACCAGCCATTGAATCTCACTTTTGTGATTGTGCAGAAGCTTAAAACTATGTGCAAAAGACAGGACAAATTATACGACGTTTCGAGTAAGATCTTTCGTCAACATGCACATCGGAAGTGGACTTCGCCCTCGATTGGAAACGGCGCATTCTTTATATTTTTCGGATGTTTACAACCTCACAGAATCGACCTTGCATGAGAATAGTATTAACTTTGATCCTGACTCATTATATGAGCCGAGCTGGCCCGGTAAACAGGGTTGACTCGCGAGTGCCGAGATCTCGCCTCATATTGTTTTTATATGTTTTCGAGATTTCATCCACATAGACACCGGGCCAGCCCGGTTTGCCGGGCTCCCTCTTGAGCGAGGCGAGTTCCCGGGCTAATATGAATGCATTAAGCGGGCCAGACCGGCAAACCGGGCTGAAAATCATGTTACATCGCATTCTTTATTCCACCTAGAAACCGTCGTAAAAGTCTGAACAAGTCAGGAATTTACGAAACAAACACAAATTTAGCGTTCCCGCCAAAATCGCGCGGGAATTTCTTGTTAGCGCTTTCCGAGCTAGCTCACCTCATGTGAAGCAAATGACAAACAGGCCCAGCAAAGCGAGCCAGCCCGGCTCATATGAACAGCCCTAAGCAAAAGTGAAACAAGACATTTCAACTTTGTATTTGACTTGGTGTATTTGCGAGCCCCATGAGAGGTAATTAGTTTTCTTTTTCATTCTTGCTTCGTCCTTGTGAACCTGGCTAAACCGAAACATGAAATTGTATTTCAAAATATTTTTCCTCTTTGTCTTTGCAAGCCCCAGAGATAAAGCTTTCTTTATATTTTTGATCATGCTTGTCTCATTCATGTGAGCCTATACTATAGCATTAGGTGAATACAGATTGTACACTGCAATGTCTGCCGTCAACTGCACATATATACTGTAGGTTCCAGGATAGGTCTCATATAGACAAAGTTTCCGTATATATATAAGAAGGAAATTACGGACAAAAACGAAATATGGAAATAATATATTCGGACAAACCTTCATCTGTGCAAACCAGTTCAATCTGTAATCCAATCAATAGAAACAACAGCGACACACTCAAATCCCCACGGGGTTTAACTTTCTGTAGTTTTACGGCTGACATGTTGTTGCTGTGCACTGCTTTGTGGCTCAACACTGCTAATTTTTTTCCGTTTGTTCAGTCGCGTTGTATATTAAAGTGGTTGTCGCGCAAACACAAAATATCAATACCATAGATACAGATAAGTTCCCAAATATTGATTGAATGGCAGTATCGCTTCGATTAAAATCCTGTTTTTAAAGTTGGAGGCAAGTCCATATGCAGACTTCTATGTAGCGGTTTATGTGTCGTCGTCCTTTTATGGAGTTTTAGCCGATGCTAAATAAAGAAATGGTCAGCGGTGTGGCCTGTGTGCTCGATACTTAATCGAATTGATAACTGATTAACATATGTCGAAACCCAACTCATGAAAACAGTTCGCTGACAAAAATTATGAATAAACGACAGAGATATATTTTTATGAGTTACAAAATGGTACATGATTTTCTATAAAGTCCTGTCCTACAATTTTTTGCCAAAGTTTGGGGAGTATTTAACTTTCGATATTCGCCTGATACGTATTGGCCGAATCATCCGTCAAGACCCTTGTCATCCGTCTGACGGATAATTCCACTTCAGTATTAATACTAGAAGGCATTCAGAGACTGCAAACCTCCGCCAGCAAATTAAGTCAAGTATACATGAATAAATTATGCATTCAGTTCTTTGTAGCCCGGGAAAGCAAAACAAACTTTTGTAAATTTCTCATACAATTTTCATTCAAATTGAACCAAAATTGCATCGATTTGTCCTTGGCGTATGTCCTTTAGCTCCACAATTAAAATGTTCGATATTTTTCGAGTTATCGTGCTTGCAGACAAACACACATGCAAACGGCGAACCCGGGTGTGACAGGTGAAAACCTAACCTCCTGCGGAGATAACAAGACGAACTGTGTAGACGAACGAACTAGAGTAGCGCGATCTGTATAGTGGCACTTTTGTTACAAACCATTCCATCGTTGGTTTTGTTGCAAAAAACCATGCACTGACTAAAGAGGGCACTCCGCCATATGCATCCGCCAGCATTTATGCATAAATTATACATGCACTAATTATGCATTCAATCATTTTCATCCCGGGAAGTGAGAAAAAGCTTTGTAAATTTCTCATCCAATTTTCATCCAAATTGAACCAAAATTTAATCGATCTGCCTTGGCCTATAACCGTTAGCTAGATATTTTTTGAGTTATCGTGATAACATGCATAACCTCCTGATAAATATTGCACTTGAATCTAGGTCTGGAAGATTTAAAATATGCATATCATGTGACGTCATACGCTCAACAGAGATGATAAACAATGGTTTTAGACAGCAAACTTTGCACAAAAATAGGAAACGAGTACACTCTTTGAATGAATCCTGCCTGTTGCATGCAAAGATGTTTGCCATTTTGTGTAAATCTCTGGTAAGTAAATGACGTCACAATTAATTTGCATTTTTTGGAAAAGGTAAATAGTATCTCAACAACGAGAAAATATATCGGGCAACGAAAATCGGTTATCATGTTATTAATATATATATTTTCAAAATCTTTTAATCGGCAAGAAAGTCGAAGTGGCTGCTACAAAGCAGAAAATGGGCGTAACGAAATATGGAAAGGAATCATTGTAGATATCTTGAATGAGAACAAATGTCAAATCCTTTTTACTGTGGACCAAAAAGTCGCAGAAATTCCCGGAAACCTGCGGTTTTCTCTATTTTGTTGCCGTTTACATGTTTGCGGTTTCTTCAATATTCCGTTACAGGAGTTAGGGTAAACTATCCATGATCATATTAAAGGCGAAATCAAATGCTAATTTTCAAATTATGGATTGATGGCCATTACCAAAATAGTTTCAATGGAACTTTCTCGAAGACATTTCAAACAAAATCGAAATCGTGGAAAGTATTTTTTGAAAACGTTAGGGTTTTACAGTAGTTTTACAGTGTTTATGTATACAATAAGATGTCAAAAACTATGTGTGACGTTTCTAAGGGGGGTGGAAGTTTGTCTCCAGTGAAACGTAATCAGATTTCTTCAATTAAAGTTCGTTTTGGCGATACGGTTCGTTTTAACCGAACTCATTTTTACTTCCAGCAAATTGCGTACACAACTTGGACTACATCCACTTGTGATAGAAGAATCTACTGAAGACGTACAGAATTTGACGGAAAAACGCCCCGTGTCTTGCAATGAAACTGGATTAAACTCCAGTACAAAGGTGAATTCATTTACATTATTTGGAATACCGTAAACTCTGCATTTTGCCCGTCCCTTATTAAGCCCAACTGCATATAATCCCCCACGCCCATTTACTGCTCTTCAATTTACTTTTGTTGTTCCAAATAGAGACCGTATGTTTATTTCTGTTATTATTATCGTTTATACTATAATTGTTAAACTATTATTGAGTATAAAGTGATATAAAAATAGAAGCTTAAGTTCTCTTTAATAAGTTATATATTATGGACGATATCCTCTTTTTACTGTAGGCGACTATTGAATGTAATATGTTTGGGGGTTTTCTTCACGTTTTTGAATGCAAACTGCATGTTATTAAATATACTTATATGCTGACTTATTACATACTTTTCTCAGAGTATAATTTCAACCCACCCTGTCGACTTTGCATATTGGCGGAAACCGGAGGAAATCCACAATAATTGACAGAGCGTTTACTGACTCTTTCCAATAGAGTAGAATAGTGTCCGAAGCGAGAATCGACCCCAGGATACGGGAAAGGCACCTACAGCTGTTGCCGATTATTTATTGGCCTCTTCGTAATCGATCAGGGAACTATAGGGCTGCGTGTTGAAAAGTAATATTAATAATTAAGAAAACATAGAATTTAACTCAACCACTGGAAACAGCAACTCAAAATTAGTATGTATACAAAATTTGACATTTGGATAAATACGGAATAAAATAAGACTATAAAATATGAGGACTTGGGCGGATATATTGTATATTAATCCAGGTGTGGTCAAACAATATATATACGTACAATTTTTGATGTGGTCTTTCCAGTAGTAATTGAGTTCATTTCTTGTTTTTGTTACTTTCTAAACGCTGCATGGATCACACGATCCGATTTGTCGGACTAATTCTCCTCTTGTCGCATGTGATTTACTGGATTTGCTGACAAGCGTAAGGCCATTGCATTGAGCTACATATATATCTGGAGTAAGAACTTCAGTCATTCGGCCTATGAGAAAAGTGAAGCCATAATAACGTAAACTGCAGTTTTCATACCATTTCCCTCGGTTTTATCAGTACATAAAACCATTATATTATTCTTTCAATCGAAGTCAAAACACACGAAATTTTGGCACACTCTTTACACCCTTGTGCTGACCAATTCCGCCATCTTTGGCTTGGACGAGATTGTGGCTTCACTTTTTGGACGCGAATTCTTACTCCAGATATACATGGAGCTCACTGGGCCATTGACTTATACCTGGCGAAAAGTGTAATTGTTGCTGTATTGTATGAAATCACATACGTCAGGAGGAGAAACGGTCCGACAAATCGGCCAAAAGTCAAGGAACGTAATCGCTGACAGACTTTCTTTGTTACTTATCCTGTAGAGCTCAAATCTATTATCAGCAGTGTTATTATTACTAAATGACATGAGTGAAGATGAATTACATGTGGTTCAGAGAGATGTTGATCAGAAACTTGAGACAATACGTGAAAGAAGTGACAACCTAGAACGCAGTGAAGTTTTTACAACATGAATTTTATAATTATAGGTGTGTAAAGAGTCGTAGTGTAATATATAATGGCAACAAAATAATACTTTTGTCTTTAATATCATTTCATAACATAACTTTTGAATTTAACTGAATCGTGCACGAAGAACTATGAATTGCTGCTATATAACTTGTATATCATTAAACTAGAAAAGAAAGCTAAGATAAATATTTCTATGGGAAGTGAAGTTTTCTGTCGCGAGACTCAAGGGTGGAAAAAGTGTTTTATTTTTTGGGACCGCATGGGAACATGAAAACATTTTCTGTGAGTTATTCACCACCCTCGTACCCAGGCGCTTTTAAGGAAAATCGCATTCAGCTAATTTATAGAGATCAGTGGCTAAGCTGAGCTACCTCCCCAAGCAGCCCCGCGCGCTCGCTCAGCCTAGCCACTGATCTCTATAAATTAGCTGAATGCGATTTTTTCCCTTTTCCTTAAAAGCGCCTGGGTACGAGGCTGCTTATTCACAGTTCAAATGAAATGTTCAATGCTGCTGAAGTTGTGTGTATATACTTGCAAAAACTAAACAGTAAACCCAGTGGCATCGCCAGTGAAAAAAGTAGGGTGGTGCGAGAACATCTAGGAGGGTCGAGGGCATGCTCCCCGGGAAAATTTTGAGATTTAAAAAATTCTGAACGACGCAAAACGTCGTATGAGATACTCAAAAGAAAATAGTTTTCAGAACTTCGAAAAGTTTACTTTTCATATTGAGAGATGCATGGATAAGATTAAGAGAACTCTTTCACAGTTCCATCATATTTCGAGAAGTATACAATGTCTGGCGCTTAATTTAACGTCAATTCCGCCATCTTTGGCTTGGACGAGATTGTGGCTTCACTTTTTGGACGCGAATTCTTACTCCAGATATACATGGAGCTCACTGGGCCATTGACTTATACCTGGCGAAAAGTGTAGTTGTTGCTGTATTGTATGAAATCACATACGTCAGGAGGAGAAACGGATCTGACAAATTGTACTACACCAACACTTGCATGGTTTGTAAACCCCCCCGGGTTTCTCCGCAGATTTGGAGAAACTAAAAAATCCGTCTTGGAGAAAACTGGAGTGGAAATGTCTACCCCGTGGCGACGTCACTGAGAAAACCTGTATATTGGAATGTTAAATTTGTTTCAATGGGAAGACTGTTGAGCCACTTGACAATTCATGCCAACTCACGGCATTTGCATCGGAGGCTGTGGCACTACCTGCATGATTGCTTATTATGTTTGAGTGCAAATAATCTCTGCCCCATCTTACACCTACACGTAAACATTTCACATCTTGTTGACAAGTTGTTGGTTTAGCAAACTTGCTAGTCATATTATGAAGCTGTAACAAGCTTGTTGTCATCAGTCTTGTTACAACTTGCTGGTTTGCAATGCCGTTGGAACAACTTGTTTACAAGTTGATGTGGTAGGCAAATTGCAAGTCTATTTTCAACAAGTTTGTTGCAAGGCTGTGTGTTGCAAGGCTGTGCGTAACAAGTCTATCCAAGCCTGCTAAAAACTTGTAACAACCTTCCAACAAGTACAAGTCTGTCCTAGCAACATATATATCCTGATGACAAGTTGTTATAATTATAACAAGTTGTTATTATACGTGTGTATAGTAGACATGCCATAAATAGACGGCTAGAGAGTTATATAATGTACGACGGTCGCTCGAATAGAATGGTCGTATTTTTTTGGTTTACGCGCTTTTCTCTTTTGGGAGCGCGGAGACTGCAACATTCGCCGTTATGTGGCTATAGAAAACCATTGTTTATGATACTCGTCAGCCTAAACATAAGCAGAGGATCCGACGTTTCCAGTGGAGGGCCTCCTCTGACGAAGGACTTTGTACCGAGACATCGGAAACTCTGCTTAATATTATTATTTAGGCTGACAAAAAGATCAACAACAACGGTTTCCGATGCGAGTGTTGTAGTTCATTGTTTTTATATTGTAATAGGCTCTTTCCATGAGGAGACTGTTGCGTCAAAATCAATTTGACAAGGTGGATTGTTAATCCTTCGGATGTATGTTTATCAAACAAACGCAAACCGAGGGAAGAATTAGGCAGCTCAGCAAAAAAGTAAAGGTATTAGCAGAAGAAAAGCCAAACACTACAAATAGATTTATTCAAAGACAAACCCCTGCTAAATCAGTTCCTGTTAAGTCAAAGTCCACAGCCACGCCTAAACCAAAAGAGGAAACCGCGAAACAGAAGAGGCTGACGTTCAATTTCCTCCCTTCCACGAAAGCAACACGGTTCAAGCACCTGGCGCAGGCAAACGACGAGCTACGCTATCTACGAATGATACAGCACACAACCCAGCAACACCATTTAGATTTTCATCCAACACCATGTCATTTGGCTCACCCACTCCGAGAGAAAAATTCCACTTGCTAGCAAGCCTGGGTAAACCAGCAAACCGCCAACCTCACCTTACGCTAAACAAACACGCAAATGTGGAAGCCATTAAAATAGGCGTTTATGCATGTTCATTCTATTTTCGTATTAAGTATTTCGACATACTTTACCAAGAAGCAAGGTCCCTTATACGTTATGTTATTGATTTTTCTTAACGTATTTGACACCCCCAAATAGCATCCTCCCTAGAACTAGCGACCTCCTGAAAGTAGCTGCCCATAATGCGGGCTGCTAAATCCAAAAGCGGGGGGGAGGGGTTTACTGAACCATGCAACCAGTGACACCTGCAGTCAGAGGCGATTTGGTTGACTCAACTATTTATAATATTACTGACTGAACTAATATTACTGTTAGTATTGTTTAAAGGCAAACTGTTTTTAACGACCATATATTATATAATGTAAATATAGACATGGATCTTTGATCCTTTTCTTTTGTTTATCACAAACGTCGTATTTCTTTATGGTCGATTGGTCGGTGAAATTTTCTGGCACAGATTGAATTTTTAAAGTGTCTGTGAAACATTAACTTTATTGCGTTATGGGTAGACAATCGGAATCGGTAAAGATACCTTTATTTACCGATTGCATATAACCGATTATTATGGAAACAAAACAACTCTTTACAGGCTGCTAATTTGTCAAGCAGAAGCGTGTGGAACTTCTTTATGCAAAGCTACTAACTGTATAGTGGGTTGTAAATTACTTTATCGTGTGAAATTTACTGGTTTTTGGCCAAGGAAGCTATTTCAGGTTGTGTATGCCAATTTACGTGCAAATGAATGACTTCATTTGATTAATTTTAACAATCGGGATCGGATTGATTGTGACTTGGAACAATCGGTAATCGGTAATTTCCGATTGTAGGAGGGATCGGTCAATCACTAATAGATTTCCCTTACTGAAATCCTTTTTGAGTGGTATTGAATGATTTTTTCTTGTTTTCATGTATATATGCATGTAATTCGCCGTATTGGAATTATTAAAATCATTTCTATAGTGGTGAAACAAGTTGACCCATTGTTTCATAAACACTTCAAAGAAACTCATGTTCTAGCCGGAACCGAGACATGCTGTATAGAATATTTACAATAGATTTGACTCTTGTTCAGCATCACTTTAACAAAATTCTCCACAAATTATTGTGTTCGTCTAAATGGAAATAGAAAGGACAGTGCATTAGATACATTTCTAACTCGGTTAAAGATACAGCCTGCAGTGTTTATAGGACGGAATCCAAAGAAAACCTGCGATGTTTGGTAGATTAAAACTGAAAGCACTTTCACACATGCGACGGCGGGGCTGTTTATATGGAAGCCAGGCTGGCCCGGTTAGCGGGGAAGGCCGGTAATCGAGATCTCGCTAACCGCGGGCTGGCCCGGTTGCCGGGATGAAAGTTCAAAGAGAAGCCGACGCGAACTATTGTTAAGAACTGTCAAAACAACAAAATCATTCCGGCAAGCGCGATGAAATTTTCTCAAATAAACACAAGACAAATTCATCCCGCTTACCGGGCTGTCTCGCTAACCGGGCCAGCCCGATGTCACAGCGGATTTGGACCCCCGCGGATTTGGACCCCCGCGGATTTGGACCCCCGCGGATTTGGACCCCCGCGGATTTGGACCCCCGCGGATTTGGACCCCCGGTCCATATCCGCTAGCGAATTTGGACCCACACGGTCCAAATCCGCTAGCGGATATGTACCCCCTATAAAATCAGATATATTTTCTGGGTCCTGAGTAGAAAGACCTACTTAGGTCCTTAAGAAATTTGTAACAACTTTCGCGACTGCAAGTAATGACTCATTTAATCATAGTAATCATAAAATATATATATAGACCACTTTCATAATTCAGATGAGTTTAAATATTCTTTTATGTGCATCTTGACCTCGTTCCGGTTAATAAATTCTATTCAATTTCAGTCACAGAAACGAGGCTGATAAGGCTTATTAAGATGCACATAAAAGAATATTTAAACTCATCTGAATTATGAAAGTGGTCTATTAGCACAGATATTTCGAGCCTTTCGCAGAGAGTTACTGAATTGATGGGGGTCCAAATCCGTGAGTGGGGATATGGACCGGGGGGTCCATTTTGAGGGGGGTCCAAATCCGCTGTGACACCGGCTTCCATATAAACATCCCCTAAAATTTAGGCGAAATTAATCCAAACCAGAGAGGTGAGAGTCACATGCACTTACTACAAGGCCACCAACACCACGCTATCCATTAAATTGAAACATTTTAAATTTGGTTGTTCAATTAATACATAGACGTATTTTGTATTTTAGGCTGAATATTGAAAACATAAACGTACGTTTTGTATTTTTGGGCTAAACCAAGCTGAATATACTTCGTAAAACTGGTCCCAGAGTATAAAATGAAAGGAGATAACCAAAATCTCACATCTTACCTCTGATAACATCTACCATAAATGACATTTCATCAGCAAGGTTGGCCACCATCTGAAACGTATTAATTGAGAGGTTTGAAAAAACTCGTACCGTACAGCTATATACTTCGAGTTTCGATTTTTATATTTAGATACTGTAAGTCGTACCTCGTCGTTAACAAGAATTGAAATACCAGTAGGGCCTTGCCTATAGAACAAAAAGAAATAACAGCAAAAAATAAAACTAGTGTGCACTCAGAGAACGGCCTCAAACGAGGATGAGAGTTGATGAGAGTTGCAACTCTCGCTCACGTTTGACCGCCAATTCTCATCGACTCTCATCGACTTTGAGGTGGTTCAAATTTTGATGAGAGTTGATGAGAGTTTTGCTCGTTTGACCGGTCATGAGAGTTGCATAAGAATTTTAAATAACTATAGTCAGAGTAGTGTTTTGCACTGTAAGAATTAGCTTAATAACAAAAAAACACGTTAGAAGAAAAGCTAAGAAGGAAATTTAAACACTTTGTTTACCAAACATTCTCAGGGCTCCATTTTGCGCGCTAAATTATTTCTGTCGCAACTCTCATGCAACTCTCGTTCTCGTTTGACCGGACCAATTTTCATCCAAATTGAACCAAAATTTAATCGATTTGTCCTTGGCATATGGCCGTTAGCTCTACAAATTTTCAAATTAAAATGTTTGATACTTTTTTAGTGATCGTCTAACAGACAAGCACATAAACCCAGGTGAAATTAAACATACATGTAACCTCCTGGCCGAGGTAATTATTACTGTAACTGTGGGTCTTTCGCAATGAAACGGGGCGTCGAGAGTTTTTCCCCGGTCATGAATACAGTCAGTGGTTACATCATGTTACCTGAGATAGATCCAGTTTGATCTGGTTGGGTGGCGGGATGGTGAGTGGGTGTCAGCAGGGTGTCAGTCATGGAGCGAGAAGTGATTATAAATCGAGGCAGGGTGCATCATCACTGAGAGAGCTACAGCAGTGTTCAGGGAAAACAGTCCCCGGCAGAGTCCAAGTTAGTGGTATAAGGGTGGAAGCATAAACAATTCTAAGCATGTCAGAAACTGTTGAAAAATAATTTTTCCACAGAGGATGGCAATGGTCCCAAAATAGCAAAGTATAATTGATTTCAACAAAGTTTAAAACAATGAAAACAAAGGTAGCGACTCGAATAAAAGTAGCTGCAATTCTCATCCATTCTCTCATGATTTTGTAATCAAGAGTTAACAAAACGGACCATGAATTTCTTGAATATACTTGTATCAAAAGTTTGCCAATAGAAATTTCTGCATAAAATTATTAAATCTTACCTGAATACAGCAGATATTTGATTACTCTGTAGATTACATTTTTGAGATAATTTTTCTTTGAGAGCTTTTAAAGTCAAAGTTTCTAAATAAACAGCTTGATATTCTTTCATTGTCGATGAGTCTTGCATGGACTCCACACATACGTACATCGTTAGCACTGGTTTCGCTACCCTGGAAACACAAAATTGCATTTAGACTGAATTGCTATCAGTTTGAGCAAACTATATTTAAGGTGTAGTCTAGTCTGTAGGGTTTATTGCTTCTAAAAGATTGTTTGTATTATATTCGGTTTGAAATCGAAGATAATGCAATAAATTTTGATAATATCATACTTACACCTATATAATACCAATATTATAGTTATAAATATCAATAATGGATTAACATTACTATAAAATCAAGTACTGTAATGAGTGTAATCGTATCACCAGACTTAGCTCAACTAACCATATTTCCGTAAACGTTCCAAGAGTAAACCATTCAACTCTACATAACTGGAATGCTAACTCCAATGATCAAGTCCTACGATTGGTTGAAACCAATTTGGTGCTGAGCACGGGAACCGCGCAGGAAAAATACACTTTCAAAAGAACTAGGGAGAGTTTCGAGGAGTTGAAAATTTTAGTTAAAGATTTTGTTATTGAGCGAAAATGATCAGGAAAAATTCTTTTTAAAACATTTAAACAGTCCCAAAACTTGTTCTGTACTAAAGTCCAGATATTGAAGTATATTTTGAGCTTTTAGCCATTGCTGTAAAACGTGAATATATCGCTTCAAAGATGGCGGCCAAGTTATCGTTCCAGTCTCTTTAGAGTTTACTGGAGTAAACACTTTTCACAACAGCTTTAGTAACATAACTACTAGAATTCTTAATTGCCTATAGTCTATACCACTCATGTCCATGAAGCTAACGATACCATTGGTCAGATTCAATCTCACTTGTTGAAATATTATCGTATCATGACTGAACGACACTAATGTCCCACAAACGTTTTAAACGGACTGTGTTAAATGTCACTCACATCGTCTTGTCTAGTCTCGTAGATAAAATGTGTTGTTAATAATCTACATATTAATATCTAGGGACCCCAGGAATGGAGCATTAAGCTCTGTAGGGATCACTGTAAATTTATAACAAAGCTTGTATAGGTAAATAAATATAAAATATAAATTCAGCCAATTAATATAAACATTAGCGAGAAATAAAAATCTAACCACACATTACCTCGTTTGGATTAAATTATGTAAACGAATGCCTTCAGCGTTTCCAGCTATTAGTACAATATCTTTTTTACTTAGTCGTAGAACATCACCACCTACAGTAATAAGAAAAGATGAAATTATAGACATAACACTTACAAATTTTGGCGCTGATGTTTGGGGTTAATGCACTGAAATCAACCAATCACAGCCGGTTAAAGTTTGTTTTGTATCATTAATACAGTAACAACTCATGGGTCTGTATATAGTTGTTAAATAAGATCACAAACCTGTATAATTATTTAACTGTGGTAAAATGGCGTGAAATCTGTTATCTGTCAACCATGCTCTCGTTTCATCTACTGTAGAGTCTTTAGTGATTTTCTAAGAAAAAACCCACCTTATTGCTTATATTTGATCGGTACCTAAGACAATCACGTTTGCTGGAGTTAGCTGTACATTGTACATCGGTCAATTTATGGTTTTGTCCCTCCCCCAAATGCAAAAGAAAAATGCATGGTGCTACTTGGTCAGATCTGTCAGGTTTCCCATGCAGTAATCTGGCTTGGGTAAGCTCCGGTATTACCAATATTATACATTTTTATATAGTTCAATCTGCAGATATGCATGCTCTCAGTGCATTTGTGCATCCAGACATGCATGAACTGTCATGGGATCAGAGAGCCCAAACTATCACAAGGGAAATAGGCTTTACAGTAATGGCATTACATATGTAAAACAATGTAGCCAGTCAATCTGCCCAAGAGACGCAGGCAAATTAGCCTGTCTTCTGGGACAGCCCACGGGTTACAGGCGAATTGCAAGTCGTGCGATTTTAGACCTGATACCAGCCTTCTCCAGTATTCCTTACCAGATTTACAAAAAACACTCTATAATTATAAGGGTGGCGGTCTTCCAGCCATTCACCCTCGCCCCACCTTGTCCACCAGCTGGGGCGACCCTCTATAGATGAGGCGAAAAGGCTAAATAAGCACTGAAATAATTTACCTCCGGGACAGAGATCGTTATGGTTGAGGATGAAACGGGAGAATAGTAACTTTGTGGAGATTGAATAGATGAGTTGAGAGAACTCTGATATGAACTCCTAAACGAAAAATGGATAGGATAAGATATCAATACTGTTCATGTGGACCTATTGGGCGAGAACGACAGCGTGTCAAATGCTGGATAAAGGCCAACAAAAAACGCTACATCTCAGGACTGTCGGAATCCATCTTTAGTGACTCTAAACCGTTCTGGAGATTCTTTAAAACTTCATCACTACCTGATGTCATGACATTTAAAAATCAGAAACTATCAACAGCAGATCATAAGGCTGATGCTTTTAATAGCTATTTTGCATCAGTATTTAATAATTGTAATGACACTTCTTCACTGGCTCTACACCATTGCACTTCCTCAGAGTCTCTGGACTCTATATTCATAACTGAATGTGAAGTGCAATCCTTGTTACGTAATCTGATCGAGTCTACAGCAACTGGTCCAGATGGCATCTCCGCTTGTCTTTTGAAACGCTGTAGTGAGGTTATTGCTCCATCTCTTTCTGCTTTATTCGAGATATCTTTAGAGAGTGGAATTGTTCCTTCTGAATGGAAACTTGCGAACGTAGTGCCTGTTCCTAAGAAAGGTGATTCTCACGAAGTTGTAAACTATAGACCTATCTCATTACTTTCTCTGGTCTCTAAGGTTCTCGAGCGTGTGATTTTTCGTCAAGTTGTTTCCTTTGTTGAGAATTCCTTATACAACTTTCAGGATGGATTTCGTTCAAATCGATCGTGTGTAACTGTTGGTTCTGCTCTTGACACTGGTAAAGAAATTGACCTTATTTATCTAGACTTTGCCAAAGCGTTTGACTCTGTACCTCACGACAAGCTCATTGTTAAGCTAAAACACTATGATATATCTAGTTCGCTTCTTAAATGGTTTGCTGATTATCTTCATGATCGAAAACAACGTGTAGTTGTTGAAGGAGTTTCTTCTTCTTATCTCGATGTAACATCTGGCGTACCACAGGGTAGTGTCATAGGTCCTGTTCTCTTCATCTTATATGTAAACGATCTACCAGATACAACAAAAAGTAGCACTGTTGCGCTGATGACAGTAAGTGTTATCGTTCAATTCAATCGCAGACAGATATAGAGATCTCCTTCAACATGATCTTGATTCTATGGCTAATTGGTCTCTATCTCGGCAGCTCAAATTTAACGTTTCTAAATCTTTTCTTCTCAGGGTATCTCGAAAACGTGTTTCTTCAAATCATCTTTACTACCTTAACAACGAATCAGTTAACCGCGTAACCACTCACGTCGACTTGGGTGTAATTATAAGCTGTGATCTTAAGTGGTCTACGCAAATCATCAGTTGCACTGCTAAGGCAAATCGAATGCTTGGTTTTCTAAGACGAAATTGCACCCATATGACAGATATTCGTCGTCGTCGTTTACTTTATCTCGCTCTGGTTAGATTTCACTTATCTTATGCTAGTGAGATATGGGCTCCACAAGGCTCGTCACACGATCTTGCTCTCCTGGCGGGTGTCCAAAGACGAGCGACTAAATTCATTCTTCAAGACCATGACATGTCCTATCCTGAGCGTCTCAAGAAACTCCGTTTGCTACCATTATCTTATTGGCTGGAAGTAAAGGATCTCCTCTTCTTTTTTAAATGTTTAAAAGGTCTCTATGATCTTGACGTCTCTTCTTTCGTTACTTTCTCTTCAGAATCTGTCTCTCGCACAAACCAACAAACATTACTTACACCTAATCTTTGTAGAACTTCTCTCTTCAGGGACTCCTTTTTTAACCGGATTGTTTTCCTTTGGAACAATCTTCCAGTTCACATAATCGAATGTACTTCTATTTTCTCTTTTAAACACAATCTGTATACGTACTATTTTTCGAAACTTGAATCGACCTTTGACGTAAATAGAATGCGTACATGGAAGACGTATTGTTCCAAGTGTCGTTGCTCTTGAGGTTTAATTTCATGCATCCTTCATGTTAGTATTTGTTCAAATGTATTGGAGTTAAATATTTGTTTTCGTTTAACTATTGTCATTGTCTTTCATCGGTTGGTCTTAATATGGGATTCCTGTCCTGTTGATCATACCTTCAACCTTGTTTGTTTCCATTTATGTTGTTTTTTAATTAAAATTATATAATATATATAATATATATCTTGTTTAGATAAAAAAAAGGTTGTAAAGTTAATAAATAAATAAGTTTAAACTATTAAACAACTGTACTTACGTCGGGGATGACCAAGAAAGATCTTCCGAACTTTCCACAAGATTTTGAACATACGTCTAAAATTATAAGACATACACGAAATTTTGAACATACGTCTAAAATTATAAGACATACACCGATTAGGTGAAAAAGTTTAACCGCATTATAGCTTTCTACAGTAAGTAATTACTGTACATGTACTGTAAATATACTGGTACGGTTAACAGTTTAATTATAATCTTTGCATTGTTTTCATTTTCAGTCATTACTTTACGGTTTAATGTACAACAACTTTACCTCTGTAAGAACTGTCACATCAGAGGGAGGTTGGTATTGTCCCTGAAACAAAGTCATTAAATATTATAAGCAATGCACGGCATGGCTGCAGAAGTTAGGGAGCCATGAAGCGACCTCCATAGTCTAAGGGACTCCAAATTCAAAATGTCAGCTTAAAGCTTGGTTGAAGCAAGAATTCTGGAGTTACAGGCCAATTCCAAAAATAATTTGGAGGCACTGGAGCTATCTAAACCTGGAGTTACTGGCTAACTCCAAAAGTAATCATTGGGGGGATCTGCCTCGGGGTCAAACCCGGAGTTTCATTGCAGGACCCATTATTGTCCCCCAGGCTACTTATGCAGGACTCAAGACTCCCACGGCTGTGCCGGCATAGCCTAGCTCCATTTGAAAATTGGCTACCTCCACAACAATATAATCTACAGGCATGATGCACGGGAATAAATGTTTAACTCCCCCCTTCCTGGGATTGCTGGGAAAATTCGGACAGCCTGTAAATTGCGTAAAAAGTAGAGTACCAAAAAGGGAGCATGCGATGGTTCTAATTATAATTACTGTAAACACTGTCAGTTATTCAATCACAAATTTGGTTTGTAAGCCTACCATTTCCTCTTTTGATAACTGCTCAAGTTTTGATAACTCTGTTTTAAGTTTTCTATCGGCACCCTTCGTCTAAAACAAGAAAAACAGATGTTTTCGCTCGCTACTCTGGTTTTAAGAAAATGAATGCAAAACCCAGACGAATTGCATTCACGACCTCAACGTTTCGACACTACGATCTAGTGTCTTCATCAGGGCCACAGGGCTGATCTAAAGTCGCATCTCAGCTTCTTATATACTCAAGGGATGACGTCATCTACGTTGCGACCGCCACTGATAAAGACACTAGACCGGAGCGTCGAAACGTTGGATCGTGAATGCAATTCCACTGGGCTTTGCATTCATGTCTGACATTATACATGTCTGATATTTCTGGTTGCCGTGAACGAATAAACTTCAAAGAAAAGCAGGTCTTGTGCATTATAAGATACTTTATAACGTATCTTTCTTTAACAATGTTGGTAATTAAAAAGAGTAGTATGCAACAGTATTGTTCAACCTACCCGAAAGACTTTAATTCGACATCCAGCTGAATAGAGTGGAACTACACTTTGTGATTTCGTATTTTGAATATCAAACTGTAATTTGAGTGGTACACCGCTTTCACCTCCTAAATGTAACAGATTTCTTACCAACTATATTATACATCAGTTGACACATAGTCAATAGAGATATGGTCTGGAAACTCGGTAAACTTCAAAGCGTCTATAATGAGCTAAGATTTTATGTTGAGACGGCTTCACCGTGCACAAATCTTTTGAAATTTTGCTTATTAATATTTCAACAGTACGGTTGAGTGATTCGAAAAGATGATGCTATTGGATGATTGCTTCATTATGCCAAAAATTCATTGTCTTCACCGTGCACAAGTTTGCATAAACATGAACAAAAAGATAGAACAAAGACTTTGGCCGAGTTTCCAGACCATGTCTTGATCGACTATGGTTGACAGGCATCATTCCTTATGGGGACTATGCATGGCTATATTTTATAGCACGAGAATACTCTGCAAGTCTGCAGGAATTTTATCTTCAGGTTGTGCTCAGAGGAAGAAAAATATTCTTCCACCCCTGTCCCATATCATATACAGTACGTTCATTCTTCTTGCATAATTATCTCGTTCTAGTGAGTAGTAAACCACGTACCACTTTTGCCCTTGGTAAATTCTGAACTCACACAGTTTATCTAAATCAATAAAAAGAACCCAAATATGCATTAGGGATACATTACGACAAAGTTTAAATATATTTTAACTTTAACCACGTAAGTGTGTACGAAGCGGGTAACGAAATTAGTAATACTGTATTTTCATGTGCACTACAGCATGCTATTACAGCTTTTACCCACATTCTGGACAGCAACAGGAGCTATAGGAGGACGAGATCATCACATTATTTACCTTGATATAAACTTGAGCCTCGACTTGAGTATCCCATTCAAACTCCAATTCATTTGTATAGCTGCCTTGACTCCTTATATTTATAATACCAACAGACATAAGCACATCTATATAACATGAGAATACAACATTGGATTTTTGTTTGGTGCAGTACTCAGAATATGTTGGACTTTTACACTGTTAATCATGGGCGGAAAAAATAGCGGACCATGGGACCATTATTCCCAGAACATTTTTAGGTCAGCAGAAAGAAAATAGGATTTTTTCAAAATCAAAAGGAAACATCTCGTAAAAGTGACGTCACAACTCGGAATACGTTTGGCGTCCGCCATTCCACCGTTCCCATTGGACAAACTCAAGCTAAATAAAATGAAATCCAACATGGTTGACATTAATCGTACGCCAAATTTCCTTAATAACTCGAGTTCTAGACATGTTAAAACAACAACCTATACACCAAAATACTCCTTGTTGTTCAAGGATTCTAGCGATATATAGCTTGTCTTATACAGTAACTCTGTGTCGGCACTTCGATGAAATCTACGATATATAATGCCACACAAAATAGGGAATATTTAGCATGACGTAATATTCTTGACAACGAAATTTCACAACGCTTGCAATCTAAAGAAAATTTAAAATGATCAAATATGATATTCTACCAAACTTTCTTAGTTTGCTTCGTTTTGTAGATTATTTGTGTTTGATATTCCAAAAACCATCACTATATGCATGATTTACTGAAAAACGTTTATAATGCTTTAATAAACGAATCTGTCTTAATATAATATATGATGTTTGTTGTAATATGTTGACACATACAGTCATGCACATTTTTATGATTTTGATGTAAAATATCCCACAGGTGTTCTGCCAACGGTGGGCGGCAGTGCCCAGCACTCGACATTGCCGCTCAGCATTCAAGCCATACAGTAGTGCACTCTTAGAAAGTATCAAAAATGTGATAAGGAAACATCCATAGTGGATTGTGGTGTAATTTAACAACAGAGTGGTACATGCAATATTAGCTACCAGTAACTTGGTAGCAATATCCAATATCCATCTTGGAAGCAATATCCATCCCAAAACCATTTAGCAAAGTTGCCGAGGGAAGTAGGTACCCGACACTCACTTGGTCCTGGGCAGAACTCTGATCCCGAAATCTTAAAATATTTCTAGTAAACCGTTATACAATGTGACATATATAGTGATGGCAATTTGCTATTTTATCCTTGTTAAATATCTACAGAATAAAGCAAGCTTCATTTTATAATTCAATCATACAAAACTTGGGTGAAATTTCGTTGCTTTCGTTGCGTCATTTAATTTGCAGTGTATGCGTGCACTGTATTAATGAGTTAAGATAAAAAGAACGTTCATACCGATTTCTAAAAGTCTTTCAGCAGGTCGATTAGTTAACCATTCTTCATACTTTTCTGCTTCAAGTACTTGCAATTTTCGTTCGTAAAATCCAAGTTTCACTACAGCCTAGAACAGAACATAAGCAACATGTGAAGAGTGTATACTGTAAATGGCAGGATGGATCTAGGCTCATCTGTGATACAAGGGGAACACCCTTCTACCAACACTGGTATGGTATGGTATGGCATGGTATCATTGGTACGGTATGGTATGGTATCATTGGTACGGTATGGTATGGTATGGTATGGTATGGTATGGTATGGTACGATAACGGTATTTCAACAGGATACCCCATTCAGCTCATGGCTCTCCTCCGCAAGCATCTCAAAAAGAGTCACCTGAGTAAAAACAATAATTGATCTCAACTAAGTTATTTTTCTAACCCATAGGGTACCCCTATTGAGATGTCTGCCGAGGAGGCTAAAAATTCCCAAAATCTTGTCCAATTCGAAATTAAGAAATTCCATGCAAAATCTGTAAACTCCCACCGAAAAATCACAAAACATACTAGAAACACGACTAGTATTAAAATACTCACATTAACAATGTGATTACTTATATATGACGTATCCCACAACGCTTTGAGTCGAACTTGATATGACTGACCTTTAAAAAACAAAGCAATTTTGGAACATTAGAACTACGACTACAATGCACCACTTCTTATGCTGACGTAAGTACGTTATAGTTAACTAAAAACGGCAACGAACCTTCAAAACAGTTTTCCCATGCAGTAGACCTATTCTTTGAAAGCGAA
This sequence comes from Trachythela sp. YZ-2020, assembly GCA_016169945.1. NCBI lineage: Eukaryota > Metazoa > Cnidaria > Anthozoa > Malacalcyonacea > Clavulariidae > Trachythela > Trachythela sp. YZ-2020. The sequence goes on from JADLSH010000385.1 coordinate 2,106,316, forward strand.
ATATCGTAAATCGAAGTTTTCACGCATACCATAACTATTTCACTTGCTGTCGACAGGAGATATATTCAACTGTTAATTCCTGAAATAGACCGTTATCGGACTACGAGATTTGTCAAAGTTCTCGTGTTAAAAGCTCAGCCTGCAGCGCCTCGTTTTCAACACCGAGTTATCGATGTTATCGAAGTCACCTTAATATCAAACTCCTCGTGTAAGACAGATTAGGCCAAAACAATTATATTGTGTTTCTGGTCAGTATAGGTTTGTCCAGAATTGCCACGGCGAGGCGGCTCTTTTCTTCTTAATATTGAAGCGCTTTTTTGCAGAAATGTATGAGTATTTTCGCCACTCTGTAGTTTTTATAAAGTGTATAGTGATTTTTATGCTTTTAATATTAAAGAGTCACCAAATTTGCAGGTCTAAATAGACTAAAATGAGAACGACTATTATTTTAATGATTGCAAAAAAGCGTTGACGCGCACAGTTAAAAATGACGCGCGCGCGCTGACAAGAAACAATATTCTTTTTACGCCTTAGGTATAAAGAATATATTACTGTAATGGAACGTTTTTGAAATCGTTTAAATAAACTACAGTAGAACTGTTTGTTTTATGAAGCTCAAAACAATCCCTGCGTATTAAACTTAGAAGAACACTTGCTTATAACATACAATAACACACGATTATATTAACCTTGATTAAGGTAGGTTATACTGTCTTCATTCAATTTCTTGGAACAGGATGTGGGAGCTTTGAGGAGAAAATTAAACCTAGAATATTTGTATATAAATAATAATTTAATTACATGTCACTCAAAATGAGCAATGTTCACTTCACAAAAGTCTCCAATTTTAAGGCGCATGAGCAAATCGATATTTTTCCAACTGAGAAATTTTCCAAGTGTGCATTCTCAAACTTGAACTGACATTGAGCTGACGTTTTATTCGCACCAGGTAAATGCAGGAAAATTAGCCAATCAAATCACTCTCATCGCATATGACTGATAGCTGACTCGGCGCTATCGCGCCTCGTCAGCTATCAGCTCATATACAACTCGGGTTCGTAGAATAACTGTTAATTATTCAGACCTCGGTCAATGTTATCTGCCGAAGGCTTGTTTTATTATTCATTCTGTGAAACTAACGAATAAAACAAACAAAAATTGAAAACAAACAAAAACTCATCAAAATGTTAAAAAATTCCCGCGTATTTGTAATTTCACGCAAAATATCGCTGGAATATATCGGGCTCCGTCCAATAACCTCTATACAGATATCTGTTCCCGCTGAAAAATAGCGCGGGCACCTGCAAGTACCTAAAATTATCCGTAATCTTTTAGCCAATGAGAAAACGAGAAGAGAGTACAATGAATAATGATATTAATTAAGACGACTTTTGCGCGAAACAGTTGAAGACTGTTCCACACGTTATTTCATGGAATGCGTCCATTTACATAGAGTAGATACAGCAAGCTTCTGTAGCAATGTTATAGACTGTATAGCAAATAACCTAAGAGTAGTTTATATATTTGCATGTTAGTTTGTTTGCCGCTTGATAGCTATAACTATTACATTACTAATTTGTTTTACCGATTCAAGCACCGTGTTGGACTTAACCTGCGTAGCAGCCGGTTTTTTGGGGAAGATTTGCAGGCGGGTGAGCGGGAGGGCGGGCCCCGAAAAACCGGTTGCTACGTAGGACTATGTTGGACTCGGAGATTTTTTCATGACCTTTAGCCATTGACAAGCAAAAAAACAACTAAAATTACTGACAAACTATCAAGCTGCAACCAAAACAACATAAGAACAAATACAAAATAGTTGATTAAACACTGACTGATATAACGTTTTGTATACCAACAAGTACATGTCAGACAACAAAGTATTTTAAATCAATGACTTGTAAATATGATATAATTAACCTATAGTAGTACTTTTTAATGTAGTATCATGTAGTTTTGTTTAATTATTGTATGCAACTTCTGATGCAATTTAACCGTTTTTGGTTACAATATCAGTTTTTATTAAAATTCAATTCAAACATCACTTAATCTCTTCAGGACACCGCTTAAATTTACCTCACCAAAGTCCTTCGTCTTTGTTTATAGTGGAGACCATTTGCAGAATTACTGGAGCGTATAGCATTATACACGCATAGCCTTGACTTCATTCTTTGAATTTTATTCAGTCTTGCATAATGTTTGAAGTTTCTGTCTGTTTTCAAAATAATGAAGTCGAGGCTATGTAATTTTCGGATGAGTAAGGAATCGACCACACTTAGTAGAGGGTCGACATGGGACAAGTCTAGTCATTGAGTTTCATTATCCCATCCCCTCTTATCCGCTCCCAATTTCCCTCCCGATCCCCTCTTCTTCCCCCCAAAAAAAAATAAAAAGAAGGTCTGATACTCAGGTTACATAAGAGCATTAGGCTAGGGAGCTGAAGGTTACGGATTAAAGCCCGTGTTGGACTTTTCTATGATTTCTAACAACTGGTATAAGCAAAACAAACAAATTACATGTTTTATTTTATATTTTATTTAATACATTTGTCACTTACAGCGACAGGACAGGACCTGGATCTTCTTTGAACTGCTTTAATGGAGAACCTTCAACTTTAACATTTCTAAAACAACATATCTTGATATTCATACGGTATATTACACACACATCATTGCAATGCAAAACAATTTGAGCTCTTTATTTCCCCATAATACTACATGTATATACTGTACATCAATTTTATTCATGAAATATCATTAAGCAATGCAAGTTTCTATACTTACGGATCACTGCCGTCAGATACACTTAATAGCATAGACGGTTCTTTTACCAGATTCAAAACCTCTCTAGATAAAGAAAATTTAAGAAAATTCATTTCAAGTTTAAACCAGTCATACATGCAGAGCCTAAGTTGCGGTGGTCCAAAAGATGGTGCACAAGGTTAACTTTTACTGTGATTCGGCGGTTGAGTTATGTAAAACTACCTGAAAAATACAATAAGAACTTCGACGTTTCGAGCGAAGGCCCTTCGTCTGGAAGTTAGTAACTACTGTAACTGTTTTGAGACGACTCAGGCTTGTGCTTGTTGAATGTTGTGACGTGCAATTAAGGGCTTGGCCAAGGCAAAATTTAGAACTACAGTATATACTCTCCTCTGTAGATGTTTCGTGTGTTTTTAGAAAAAAATTACTGTTTATAAGGGCCGTTTCGGCGGCGGAGTCGTCTTTCACCGGCTTCGCGATTCTCATACACTCAAGCAATCTCGTACCCAGAGCCACAGAGACCGAGTGAAATATAGCCCTGGGTACGAGGTTGACACTCAAGAGTCAGCAGGCGGAGAGCCATCCAACGCTCTAACGAAATTGGTGGGTTTCCTCCAGGTATTCCGGTTTCCTCCCATCTGGGAATACTGACAGGGTGGGTTAGGATTTTAAATACATATCGTAATTAACGAATTAATGTATATGAAGTTTCGAGATTGCAGCAAGTGTAACCGCACGGAGTAACGAAAAGACGGGGGGGGGGGGAACAAGGTCGACTACAAGACAGTGTTCTTCGCGCTCTCACCACCTTCCTGTACTGCCATTTGCAATTTTTTTTTAAATGTCGGAATAAAGAAAAACGCGAGCGTCTTCAATCATTTAGGAATGAACGAAACCAAACCAGCGCTATCTTATAATTATATATATGTAATATATAATGGTTTATTCAAACTCTCTCGCAGTTACAAGAACTGAATTACCGAGTTATATTTACAATGTTTTACTCTAAAAGGGCCGTCGGAATAGTTTGTTGTTATTGGGAATGATATTGGGAATACGTCAATAGGAAGAAAACCGATCCACTGATAGTTGTAACTCTATATGGGCGAATGTTATTGCAAAACTTGGGGATGAGGTTGTAAAAGCTAAGTGCATTACAAAATCGTGCAAAAACTTCACAACTTTGATAAAAATTCCTCTCAGGAAACACGGAAAATGCGCTTCAAAAACGCAAAATTCCCCCCCCCCCCCAATAAAAAATTGCTTCCGACGGCACTGTCCACGACCCACGACGAAACGTTGCACCTTGTGTACATTGTACAGACCTACAGTAAGGCTAAGAACACTGACGTACTGAGAGTTGATCAAACAGACTTGTTGCCGTCAGCGAAAATAACGTATGTTTATATATTAACTTCCTGCTGCAGTAATCCGACTCAAAATAATGACATATCAGAAAAAAATGTTTCTATTTTGTACCCTCAGGTTGGCCAGAAGATAATGATTCACAGTTTTAGTTAATGGTTTTAGTACAGTTTGCATGATTTAAATAACATAAGAATTTAGAACAGTCATAAAAAGTTAATGAATAATCGGTAGAGAACATTTTATGCCAATGTAGAAAATTGTGGCACTATTTTGGCCCAGTTCCGCGGCCATCCTGCGGTTAATATTGAAAAGAGGATTCTACAAGTTTGACATATTGGTAATAGTAAAATAGCCTTAAAGACTGGCTTTCGTTATTAGGCTCGTTTTCAGTTTTCACACCAACAATTCCAAAAGCTAAAACTTCACAAAAATATCACAAATTTGATAGTAGAACTAGAATCCTTTTTGGATAAACCTAATAACCTTTACATTTTCTTTTGAGGCAACTACAGTGGCGAACACGTGCTAGAAAGTTTTATCAGAGAGCATTTACATTATATCGGATAGGTTTCTGGGTCGTTTCAAAAAGCTATCCAGTATAAGTGCACTGTAAACACCAAAAATTGTGAACCGTTGAAAAATGCTGTTCGCGGTAGAGTGTAAACACTGGTTATAACCCACATTATGGAATATAAAGTTTCCCATAGTTTGTTCATGTATAAAACCAACGAGCAAAAAGTACCAAACTAAATAGTTTTCTTCCTTTGAGCACAGCCTGAAAATAGAAAATTCCTGCAGACTTGCAGAGTATTTTTGTACTAAATCCAGCCATAGTGCCCATATGTACTGTGCTGTCTATTCAGCATGGTTTTAACCATGGGTTGTTGTGCCCATAGTGAGACATGCCTGTTCTTCACATTTTCAAGCTACAAATATTCAACCTAATAAATTTCCTGCAGCTAGTTAAAATTTCCTGCGAGTGGTACTCGTGTACTCGACTATTTATTCCACCTCTATAAATAATAATATTAATTATCATTAAAAACTCCATATATTAACGCCATAACTGCACATAAAAGATAACATGACTCCATATTGAAAGTAGATCTGATATAAAAACCTACCCAATATTAAACGTACCACTTTGAGAAGCAGAGCGGAGCTGTGTCTCTCTGTTGCAAAATTGAGTGTTCGTAATGTAAACAGAAGGGCTATCTGATATAGTTCTCATGTCACTATAGAATGCTATCCAGTATAGTGTAAACATAGGTCATAGCCTTATTTCACTGGAAAATTCTCCCTATTTAATATGTATATATATTTTTTATCATATCACAAGTTTTGAAAAGTTACCAACGAAATAAACGCTTTGTCTTCTTTTTTATTGATCTACTTAGAGTAGCTACATATACGGCGGTTGACTGTTGTGTAAAACTACCTGAAAAATACAATAAGAACTTCGATGTTTCGAGCGAAGGCACTTCATCTGGAAGTTAGTAGAATGGGTCGGAGAAAACATGTGCAAGAAAGACAGAAATTAAGGAACTATATATGAGAGGAGGTGAGATCCTATCTGTTTATGCTTGCCATCAGCAGATACTCTACATCTCACCTCCTTTGTTTATAGTTTGTTTTGATTAAATCCACCTGATTGGTTTCTTTTTATCACGTGATCGCTTTTGTACTCACTATAAAAGCACATGTTTTTCCCAAACCCATTCTACTAACTTCCAGACGAAGGGTCTTCACTCGAAACGTCGAAGTTCTTATTGTATTTTTCAGGTAGTTTTACACAACAGTCCACCGCCGTATATTTGCTACACTCTACCCACACTGGCACCGCACGTTCGAGATACTTAGAGTACACCACAGGTTACATACAGCACAAGGGGGATAAGAAGATCAACATCTCCCCCACAGAGGAAATTGGTGCTGACCAGGGATGGTGAGTAAAATCTACTAGGACGTCTGAAGGAGGGATGGGTGTTAGCATCCCACTTCCTCCGTGGGAGAGGTGTGGAGTAGACAATATAACCTCATTTATCAGCTGAGTCAATTGGAAAGGCCAACGCACATCCCTGTGTCTCAGCTAGGGATGAGTGGGGATTTCAAAAATTGTATAACTTCTGACAAGCTCGTCTTTGGAGAATTACAGTGAGATTTGGCAATGATACTCAGGATCTATCATGAAAGATGATGGAGGGTATAATGAGGGGGGCAAGGTGCCAGATGGTAATTAGAGGGTAATGCAGGAAATTTTTTGCCCTGTTGTTTAATTTTGGCAGAGGCTTCCCTTAATTCTTCCTCTACACAACATTGATTTTTGATTGCACTGTACTTTGCATTTAACTATAAAATTAATCAAATTTGACTAGATCTGTCTGATGCATGTTGTTTAATCTCTGCCTTAGTACAGAAGCATGTTATTGTACATGTATGAGTTAAAAGTAGGTATTAGCCCAATAGAAATATTGGAAATGAGTTATCTCTCAAAATGCACCCAGGCCCAGAGCTACAGGGGGGTTGACATTCATCAAGTCGGTAAGGCGAAAGTTCAGTTGGCAAATTTTACTTGCCACAAATTGAAGCAATGGAGTTGGCAATCCATTAGAACAGATCTACTGTTTCTTTAGAATAAAACCAGGTTTCCAAATAGCCTTAGCAATCAGTTCTTTGGTCATTTAACAGTTGCATGTTGTCGTATAGTTGGGAACCTCATTGAGTGCCAACTGTAGTTGGAAGAGTTGAAAGCAGCTATACTAATATAGTATAATGGCCCACAGAGTGGTCTGCGAAGAAGACTACTACCACAGGAAATTGCATATTTCATACCAGAGAATTTTCCAAGGTTGTACATCCTGGATCTAACTAAGGGTGTCCATGCACATACATCGTATATACGCTACCTGAGAACAAAAACACTGTCTTTCTCCATTTATGATACAAAAATTGTTTTATAGGGTAATATGAAAAATTTCAGTTGGTAAATTTGACCGGCCCCAGTAGACAGATACAAGCTTCCACCCCCCCCCCTACAAAATATTCTGGGGACGGCCATGAATGCATCCTCTTTCTAACTGTCCAGACAGCTAGTTAAAATAGCATAATTGTCTACACTGGCTAAGGGACCGTTCATCTTTTCTGGGAGGGGGCTGGTGGATTTAGGGGCTGGGCCATGCAAAAAAAGATTACCTTAAAAGAGTGGGGATACAAAAAAAAACGATACAATGTTTTGTTGTTCTGTTTGCAAGAATGCCACTCCGAACTCCCTACTGTACCTATGCAAGACCCAATAGAAGGACTATGCAATTGGGTTCAGCCTTGCAACTGCTGCTTAAATAAATCCTGACACATCTTGAGCAAGAAAGTTACAACATAGTTACAACTTGTTCTATCTGTTTATAGGTATAACTTGAAAATATATTAACAGTATTAAAAGTCAGCAAATGATCACAAAGCTTTTCGCTCACAAAAACGAGTTTTTAAGGTTAGATGTACTTTGGACTTTTTAGGAGAGAATTTGGAGGGGGGGGGACCGTCTGAAAAAAATATCATTATTTAATTTAAGGCTGGGCCATTGGGAAAAAGTTGAGTATGAAGGGGTGGCTATCCTAAAGATTTAAGAAATAGAAAATGAACGATCCCTAAGGTCCTGAAACAAACTATACCATTTTTAGTTTCCTACGGAAATCTGTTAATTATGGGTAACAAAGCACACATAATCCATCAAGGCAAACTATGCATGGAAGTTTATCTGAGTAGACAATACTTCATATTCAAAAATTTAGGGGGGGAGGTGAGCGACAGGGTGCGTAGTGCCGTCGAGCAAGCTGCAGCAGGGGTCTGGGGGCACAGTTGGCAATGGGGGTAAGGGGGCGAAGCCCCCAGAAAATTTTGAGATTTTTGGTCTTATTTAGTTCAAAATCCTTGTTTTTAGTCTTAGTCTTAGTTCAAAATCTTTATTTCAATCACACTACTGTCATTTATCCCAATGAGCATTTAAATTTTTTTGGGGGGGTGCAAATTTCTCTAGGTGGGGTGGGAAAACGTTTTGGGGGGTGCGCACCCCCCAGAAAATCCGCCTATGCTTCTGTCAGGGGGGCCATGCCCCCTCCCCCCACTTTTCGCTGCATAATGACAAAATCACTCAGTTGAAATTGAAGTACATAATTGAAATACGAAATACAGAGTCCTGCTCCCCCCCCCCCCAACCCCCACTTTTAAACAGGCTCCGCAGTCCCTGGTCACACAAGTTCATCCAGAAGGATCATCTGTTTCTAGTAGACATAGGGTCTTTTACGCATTCAATGATGTATGCAAGTGTCACGTGCTGTGATATTTATAGATCTATACAGTCGAGTAAACATGCGTTACAGTATATCAACCCCAAGGGTATGACCTTCAAATTCAGTAAGGATTTATTAATAAAATTATAAAATGAAATAAAATACTGAGAGAAAACCTACGTCATGTCATAAGCTCCAATCTGTGAATCCTCGACGCCCAAACCTGAGAGATTAAATAGATCAGCTGCCAAACCCCTATCCAGATCATCCTCTCGCCAATTCGTGCTTGACATTTTGACCATGAAGACAAGTTAGGATTCGAGATCTAACACTACACAGGAATCCTACAAGCAAGGTTTCCTGATTAACTGTAGATTTAGTGTAAAATTCTGTCTTGGTTCAAGCAGGACACCTGCACTATTAATCTTGTTTCCCATTGAACAAAACAAAATATCGCGAAAGAACTTCAATTACTTCATTCCAATAGCAAAACAGAACCAGTCCTCGTTGTAATTTCGCGGCATTTTTCCGACGTTCTACGAACTTGATACGACACGACAACGAAATAGATAATGTCGTGGGTCGAGGGCGGTAAGCCGGTATCCTTTGCTATACCACCCAAACTATGTTCACCATAGGCTGCTCAGCTCCAGTTTCAGATTCGCAGCTCTATATTCAAATTGAATCTAGAGCCAGAGGCATGGCGTTCATGTTCAAATGGCTGTAACTCCACAACGGCTTCACCTATTCTAACAATATTTGTTTTCATTCTTTGTCAAGAAAAGAAGTATGATATAACACAATCGCCGAGTCTCTACTGCTTCTAGATTTCTCTAAACAACTTGCATAAGTCAAGTGGCCAAACGGCGTGAGGTCAATTAAATCTGGAGCCAGGTCCGGTTAGTTCCCGCCAAAATCGCTGTATAGTCGTAACGAATAAATGTTATGCTATAATATTTTTTTTCATTCTTCACTGATAATTTGCACATTATTTAAAACAATCGGCTTGTCTGTAGCGCTTTTACTTTCCTCAGGAGAGCTCGCATAAGTTAGGTCTTCAAACAGCGACATGTTGACACAGACGGTAAACAGGCTTGCCGCTTCTCACTTAAAACGCTCTGTCTCAGCCAAAAGTTACTTTATCGCAGAAAGATTTTTTTTCATTCTTCGTCATTAAAGCTCACATCATTTGAAGCTATTTTTAAGCTTATATCGCTTTAAACTTTGCCAGGACAACGTGCATAAGGTGAGTCCTCGAACAGCCACATACTGACACTGTCCACAAGTCAGTCAACAAGTCAGTCTACTAAAAGCGCTCTATCTCAGCGAAAAATGAACATATCCGTAAAATATTTTTTTTCATTCTTCACTGATAATTTGCACATTATTTAAAAGAATCGGCTTCTCTGTAGCGCTTTTACTTTCCTCAGGAGAGCTCGCATAAGTTAGGTCTTCAAACAGCGACATGTTGACACAGACGGTAAACAGGCTTGCCGCTTCTCACTTAAAACGCTCTGTCTCAGCCAAAAGTTACTTTATCGCAGAAAGATTTTTTTTCATTCTTCGTCATTAAAGCTCACATCATTTGAAGCTATTTTTAAGCTTATATCGCTTTAAACTTTGCCAGGACAACGTGCATAAGGTGAGTCCTCGAACAGCCACATACTGACACTGTCCACAAGTCAGTCAACAAGTCAGTCTACTAAAAGCGCTCTATCTCAGCGAAAAATGAACATATCCGTAAAATATTTTTTTTCATTCTTCCCTGATAATTTGCACGTTATTTAAAACAATCGACTGGTCTGTAGCGCTTTTAGTTTCCTCAGGAGAGCTCGCATAAGTTAGGTCATGCTCGTTCATATGCTGGACTCACCCATGCGGGGTTTCCCCTTCGTTTGCTACTGCTTACGTACAGGACTGTAATTGATACAGATAAATTTATTTACTAGTAATATTAATTAATTACAGATTAATTTATTTAATATAGTATGTTTGGGCATTTGGTTTGGGTTTCAATTCGGCTTATTTTTTATATCGAAAGCTCAACAGTCATTGTTATGATGTTTCGTCACGTATTCCAGCTGCTTGAAGTTTATATTCTTCTTAAGAGTTTGTGTACTAAAACTTGATATGAGGATATGGCATGGGACGAGGCAGTTTTAATTTGGCATGCACCTGAATGCACCTGCACTCTAATTGAGTGGGAAACCGATATCAGTCATATTATATATATATATATATATAGATTTTCGCTTACCTCAAAACTTGTCTGTTGCAGACAAGTTTTGAGGTAAGCGAAAATCTATAATTTGCTCTAACTATATGTTGTCGAGCACTCTTGCGTTTCGTAGACCTAAACCTACACGTATATATATATATATATATAGATATCATATATGAATTATAGCCAACATCAAATCATCAATACTAAAACCCACAAGAGTGCTAAATTTAATCCAACAAGACGCCTGTTCAGGCTTGAGCTTGCGATGTTAGCAATGAGCTGATATAGACTACAGAGTCGCAGAGACGTAGCCAGGTTTTCCAATCAAGGGGGGCCGAAAACATTTTTCCGGACAACTTACGTGCTCATATGTTCCAACTTCTATTGTGTCCCGACTTTTTTTGTGCCGACTCGTATCTTTTTTGCCGAATCAAATCTCGCTTCTGCCCACTAAATCTCCAAATACAATTCATGGGGGGGTTAGACACCCCCAAACCCCCCCGTAGATACGGTCCTGGCTGAAATACGCCCAAATTCTCAAAACATCATGTAGTAAAAGTAAAATATTATATTTGCATGACGTATAGCGTGAGAAAATAATAAAAATATTTTGCTAGTCACAATTTTATCAAGGGGGGCCGAGAATTTCGCCAGAGGGGGCCCGGCCCCCGGGCCCCCCCTCTAGCTACGTCTCTGCAGAGTCGATGGTTTATTATATCTATGGTCGATCTACTAGTGTCCTTAGAAGTGCTGATAATTTATGCGCTGGCCGAGGGAAGACTACGTTCTACAACCCGATTAGAAATAATAAAAAAAATTAAAATATTTTAGTAACTAAAGTAATATATACTTGTAAACATGTAATTTAATCTTATAGCATATATGATCCTGCTTGTAGTTTCTTAAAAAATAATATATACTTGTAAATATATAATTTAATCTACATTTATCATACAATCGTTCTTGTAATTATTTCCGAAAATTCATTTTGGAGATAAAACTATTTTTAAGCGCCGCATCCGAATAAGCGCCGCACTTATTCACAACAATGCGGTGCTTAATGAAGCACCGTCAGAATTGTTGGAGAAGCCAAACTAAAAACAACTACATTAGGGACTGGTCATAATTTAGCAAGGGGGGGTGGTGGGGAAGTGTAATTAAAGATTTCTAGGACTGAAACTGGGTAACCCTGCCTTGTCGAGAGCATGAAAAATGATGACCCCCCTCTTGCTCATGACTGAAAAAATGTCTACCCCCCACTCCTGAACGATCTTCGGGAACGGCAATTCCTGCGTTCTAGGAGATGATTTGACAGTAAAAGGGGATTGTTATTTCGGGGCCCGGAGCAAATTGCTCCCTTTGTCTCCCGACTATATAGGCGGCCCAGCAGCCAATATTAGGGCCAGCATGAAAATAAGTGACCACCCCTCTTATAACGGTTCAATATTTGGTGAACCCCCCTTTATTGCAGCTAAAAAAATGTGACCCCCTACCTTTTCCACCTCCCCACCCCCCCTGCTAAATTATGACCAGTCCCTTAATACATCTCAATCTTAAACGAAGGGGAAACCCCGCATGGGTGAGCCCAGCATATGAACGAGCATGACCTAACTTATGCGAGCTCTCCAGAGGAAACTAAAAGCGCTACAGACCAGTCGATTGTTTTAAATAACGTGCAAATTATCAGGGAAGAATGAAAAAAAATATTTTACGGATATGTTCATTTTTCGCTGAGACAGAGCGCTTTTAGTAGACTGACTTGTTGACTGACTTGTGGACAGTGTCAATATGTGGCTTTCATAGACTCACCTTGTGCACGTTGTCCAGGCAAAGTTTAAAGCGATATAAGCTTAGAAATAGCTTCAAATGATGTGAGCTTTAATGACAAAGAGTGAAAAAAAATCTTTCTGCGATAAAGTAACTTTTGGCTGAGACAGAACGTTTTAAGTGAGAAGCGGCAAGCCTGTTTACCGTCTGGGTCAACATGTCGCTGTTTGAAGACCTAACTTATGCGAGCTCTCCTGAGGAAAGTAAAAGCGCTACAGACAAGCCGATTGTTTTAAATAATGTGCAAATTATCAGTGAAGAATGAAAAAAAATATTTTACGGATATGTTCATTTTTCGCTGAGATAAAGCGCTTTTAGTAGACTGACTTGTTGACTGACTTGTGGACAGTGTCAGTATGTGGCTGTTCGAGGACTCGCCTTATGCACGTTGTCCAGGCAAAGTTTAAAGCGATATAAGCTTAAAAATAGCTTCAAATGATGTGAGCTTTAATGACGAAGAGTGAAAAAAAATCTTTCTGCGATAAAGTAACTTTTGGCTGAGACAGAGCGTTTTAAGTGAGAAGCGGCAAGCCTGTTTACCGTCTGTGTCAACATGTCGCTGTTTGATGACCTAACTTATGCGAGCTCTCCTGAGGAAAGTAAAAGCGCTACAGACAAGCCGATTGTTTTAAATAATGTGCAAATTATCAGTGAAGAATGAAAAAAAATATTATAGCATAACATTTATTCGTTACGACTATACAGCGATTTTGGCGGGAACTAACCGGACCTGGCTCCAGATTTAATTGACCGCACGCCGTTTGGCGACTTGACTTATGCAAGTTGTTTAGAGGAATCTAGAAGCAGTAGAGACTCGGCGATTGTGTTATATCATACTTCTTTTCTTGACAAAGAATGAAAACAAATATTGTTAGAATAGGTGAAGCCTTTGTGGAGTTACAGCCATTTGAACATGAACGCCATGCCTCTGGCTCTAGATTCAATTTGAATATAGAGCTGCGAATCTGAAACTGGAGCTGAGCAGCCTATGGTCCAAACTATGTTCCCCAAACTCAAAATGGATGAAAATATTTTTGACTTAACCATTATAATAAGTATTTAAAACCGCCCTAGATGGCTAGAACGCATATCTGAAGAAAATATACATCTTTGATATTTTGTAGCCCAACTGAGTCATTCAACACAATTCACCAATAAACAACATTGGCGCATAAAAGGAGATTCTAGCTATTTTTAAGTACGCGGCCGGCATTGGATCCGTATTGGTAATCCTGAAGTTGACCAAGAACCTAGAATATAACTGGGCATCATTTTGGTGTTAAATGACATTTATCTTCTTAATTTACTGCTTTTGCAATGGATGATTGATTATTTGATTGGGAACTAGGGAAGTGAATTTTTACTTGACCGTGCAAAAAATCGTCAAACTATATATTTTTTACCCAATCTTATATTTTCATTTACTCAAAACTATGATCACCCACGGTCCAATCATTATCACACAATCCTAATTAATCAAGTATTAATTAATGAACCTTTGTCATTACTTCCAGCAGTGCGGATCATTTCATAAGTTTCATTAGTTCCTGAAGCAAAATGTGTATTTTGAAATCAATTTGTATAATTATAAGCTATGTTCGACAACGGTTCGTCTCACAGCACTATTCAATTTCTGTCAGACGAATGTAAATGAAGTAGACAGAAATGAATATTTTGGCGGCACGTGAGCATCACTTCACTTGAGTCGCTTGGAGTATATAGGGAGGTATAACACGTGTGTAGATTATCTAAGCCAGACCTTAATACACTTTTGTTTGCTTTTTTGTTCTCTCCTTTCTTTTTTTTGCTGTTCTCGGTTTCTTTTTCAGAGTGAACACAGACCAGTGGCAGTAGCGTCGCCAGGGAGGGGACTGGGGGGGACACGCCCCCCCCCCCAGTTCTCCTCAAAATCACTTTTGAGATTCTCTCAAATCCGGTGAAAAAAAGGATGGGGGGTACGTGTTCTGACCATCAGAATTCTGTCAAATCGTCCCCCAAAGTCCAGGAAATGGTATTTCAGAGACTCTAAATTAAAAAATTTCTCGGGGGAGCATGCCCCCGGACCCCCTAAAAAAGCTCGCGCTAGACTCGCGCCTTCGGCCCTCCTTTTCAACCCCCTCAATATCATTTTGTCCACCCCACCTCTCCAGGTCTGGCGACGCTACTGACCAGTGGTGATGTAGAAGAACAAGTCTTGTGTATTAAGTGTTGGAACGAAGAATGTGGCTTTTAACCACATGTTCCAGATTTTTCCCACTGGGTTTCCTGGTTTTCGTGTCCCGCTGGCAAATTGGTGTTGTAATCTATGGAATTACAGGTGTTCTTCAATTTGATGAATTGAGTATGAGAACTAAAAAAGGGTTCCATATTCCCCGAATATTGGAATTTCAATATGGTACATCTTTAGTATGTCAATATATGTATTTTAGTTTTCAGAAAGATAACTTAGTATATCTGGGGAATGTACATTGAACAATTTAATTGATGTGGTTGAAGAGATATATATGATTAAGAGAATATCTTGTAAATAACTATTCTGCTAATTGCAGGGAGTACAGTGTGTTTCTACTGCAGGGTGCTGGCGAAATCCCAAATAAACAGGAGTTTTCTGGCTACATATTGTGTAATTGTGTGATGAGTGAGTGTATACAAAATAGTTAGCCTGCCTGGCAGGCTCATTGTGTACACGGGTAGTGCACTAACCACGACGACAACGAGTCAACGACACTCTACCAGTGCACTCCTCTGAGTGCACTCTACCAGCTCAGTGCCCTCTACCGTTCACTCCGTATTCTGTGCCTCTACCCTCGAATTTTCTCGCGTTCACGCAGTGGCTTCACGATTGACCACGAAGTGACCTTTTCCCGCCAAATTCATCACGTGTAAAGCAAACATTTATTTGGAGAAGAAAATCAACATGGACGTCGCTGATAGAACGACTGGCGGTGCTCATCTTCGTGATCAGTTAGCTGAACGATGTCAAAAACTGTTTCAGGAATTTCTTGAAGAGTAAGTTACTCATAGTTATCATAATATTGTGCTTAAAATGAAGCTATAATGTTTAACACTAATAGTATATGTTAGCAACTCGCTGACATCACGCTGACATGCATGATTGGTTTCCTACTTTCCTATATCTTTATAGTTTAGCATTTTGTCAGGTATGCATGTGAAACGTAATTGTACATATATGTACAATGTAGTTCTATATTTAGGTGTATTTATATCCAGTTAAAGATATGTTTAGGATAATAGTATAACCCGGTGAATCTTTAAATAATTGTTGGGTTTATAAATTTCGTTTAAATGCCAAATGACAACAAACACTGGTGTATGAAAGACAATGTGGGCTAGCTGTGGGGGAGTTGAAACCCACCTAAATCGTAGGTGTATTTTTTCTCCTAAAATCTATAGAAATTGCTTAATAAGTACATAAAATAATAATCAATAATGTACATTATAATTTAATGTAATTATTTTATAGACGTAATAGACCATTAGGCTACAGTGCACCCTGATGTGAAGATCGTGAAATGGTAAACTGGGAACTGGGATTTACCTATTTTTCAGTGGGAAAATGGGATTTCAACCACTGGGCAATTTTGCTGCTGGGAATGGGTTTTGGTAAATCAGTAGGCCAGTTTGCATAGTTGGGCCAAACTCAATGAGATCTCGTAAGCATGTTGGGGCAAGGAAGTTGTTTAAGAGTATGTTAATAAAAAAGTAAGTCCATCAACAGGTCACTTTATATTATTAAATCTTTGTTTTTGTTTAAATTTCAACTCCTATGATAACCAGGGCACAACATAGGAATTAACCAAAAGTTTGAATCTTTGATTTTTGTGTTACCAGATATGACACCATCTTTGCATGCTGCATGTGTCTCCATCAGACAAACCATAAGCCGAATTCTGGTTTATCTGTTATAAAAAATAATAGAGAAATTTTCATGTTGTACCAAAAAAATAGATGTAGGACAAAATATGCATCACAGACTTCTGGTTAATGCCTACTCTGTGCACAAGTTGATTAGTAATTGGTCCAACTGAAAGCTAAGTTTCCTAAGAACATTCCAGTTTGACAGATGTCATCAGATGGCTTCATTTAACATGCATCAATACGGAATCCAATCAGACATTTTGGTCGGCGTGATACCTGACAATGACGTAACGAAAAAAATCTCGCACAGTAAAACGTTAGAAGGTCATGAACATGTTCTTTTAATTTTATGTAGGTTTTGTCATCATCTATTTTATGCGCACAACTACACAGGTGTCATAAAATATTACAGTGTATCCTAGCTGTTTCAGTACGGAATGCAAATTTATGAATAATTTCAATTTAAGAAAATTATTTTGCATGCGCCGATGTTATGAGGGCCACCAATAATATTTGCTATATATTTTTGCAAAATGTGGCCGGTGCTTCTGCGATTGTTACATTGGCCATTAAGCTTATAAGTTTAATGGGGGATGTCAAAACATAAGCTTCAACTTCATTAAGGCACACTTAGAAAGCATCTTTACAACAAAGTTGAGTTACTTTTACACCTTACTTGACGAATAGTGAAGTTGTGAAGACAGGTTGTTTTGTGTTGTTTGAAGGTGTATGGCTTGGTCCTCTTAAATGTTAATATATTGCTTCCTTCGATATCCTTTAGACCAGTTGTTTTAAGTTGATTTCATTCATTGCATGGCATTGTGGGCTCAGTTAAGAATTTCTGTGTGCTTTTTGTTTAACTTTTCTTTGACTTTGTGTGGGCCACTTAAATGGTAATGGTAGAAACATGGGTATGTAGGGAATGAAGCATTGCATACATCCATTTCTTTGTTTAATTCCGTTGGTAAGACTATTTACATTAGATTTGTTTTTGTGTCTGGAGGTCGTAACTATTTTGGATCTTTTGTTAAGTAAAGACTATTTGTTTATCTTCCAATGTAATTATTATGTTCAATTGCATTGAATTAGAAATTACCACATACCTTTATTTAATATCGTGATATGTATAAAGTACCAATTTATTTTTAAAATATAATGTACAATTGTACATTGTAATAAGGTTCATTGCATCCGTATCGAAAACATGTTAAACTAACCAGAAACGAGCAAAGAAAACAGCTGCTTTGCCTTATTTGGCAACTATACCAACTCGTTTTGACTTAAACCTTGACACTAAGTGTGTCTTTGTTAAAAGCCGACATTCTTCAGTTATCAGCAAAGGCTTGCCAAACTTTCTCTCAGTTCATTCTCGTTTCAACCGCCTTTGAGAGAACGTAAAAAGAGAAACCCACCCAACCCTTAATTAGGAATAAGAAACTTAACTATATAAAATCAGTTGTACCCATATCTATAATGCTTTGTTGGATCAAACCACTGATCAAACTTGTAAAAATGTATTTATCTAATTGAGAACAAATATAGAAAAGTTGTCTCTCCAGCTTTTCTTGGGGCCCTTACCTCCAGAAAACTGCACTTTCCGCCACCCAAATTTGGCCACAAAGGATTTGTGTGATTTATTAACACTAAACAGTACACAGAACAGACAGTATCTCAAGCTGTTTTCCATTTGCAGTTTCAAGGTTGATGGTGAGAACAAGTATTTAAATGAAATTCAAGAACTAATTCGACCAGAAAGAAATACTTTGGCTGTTAGTTTTAATGATATTGAAAGTCATAACTCAAAACTAAGTACCATCATCCAAGAGGAATATTACAGGTATATATAGTTGCAGAATATAATATGTGCAAGAATCATTTTTGATAGAAAAAGTTATATTGTTTAAAACTTTCATCCTATTAAATTGTTTCAAATTATTATTAATAAGGACTAGAATGAATTATTGTACAATTTGAAATAAATAAATTATGCATTTGTGAACATCTGTGTTCAAAGACCTCAAGTTGAACTTGTCCTTCAGACAAGTGAAAATTTCCATGTGCGTATTTTTTAGTACAAGACTGAAAAATTACTGAATAATATTCTGCTTGTGTCATGACATACTATTTACATATCATGTATTAAGCTAAAAAATCTGAAATATAGAAAAATGTTCAAAAATATCCATAAAAGTTGTAAAATAACATTCCTTATTACAGTTGTTTTTGAAAACTTGGTGATTATTTTTTTCTGTTTTTTAATCATTTCACCAACCTTGCTGATTTTTATTTACAGAGTTTTTCCATACTTATGCAATGCTGTAAGAAATTTCACCCATGACAGATTCTCCAGTGACACAGGACAAATACCCCCTGGGAAAGATTTTTACGTCAGTATTACAGAACTACCAACTAGACACAAGTAAGTAAATGTATGAAAGGAAAAAGATTCCAAGTTAGAACTTTAATTGCAAATTTTAGAAGCAAGCAAGAAAACTCCTGAAATCTGTAGTGAAACTTGTTTAGGTAAGATGGCTGACAGTACAATCTGTAATGGATTTACTCAATTGAGTGCGCAATTTCCTGCAAAATCTCCTAGATCAGAAAATGATATGGTGTTAAAGATCTTATAAGGGCATTAAAGTGTTGGCATCAGTTCAACTGACATGTTTTATCAGTCTTCAGTGTAAATAATCTCTTATAGCACCACAGATTGTAGCAGACAGCGTCTCGAGAAGTCTTTCCTGAAGTATTTTAGTACTCCTGGTCATTGTCGGACATTGATTAAAATTTTCACCGAAGTGTGGAGCTTAGGTAAATTACACCTCTATCCCGTTTGTTTCTTTCTTGATGTATTGTTTGTTGATTCACCTTTTATTGGTCAAGGATAGCACGCAACTCACGAATCTCCTTCTCACCAGCCACGAAATTTCCCCCGTTGTCAAAGACCATACACATGCTTTATTTAGGATGGCATCCCTTTTTTTGATGTCATCCGCGTTCAAGCGTCCAAGAACGAATCAGTGCATTAAAAATCTCATTTCCGGGTGGACAGCCCTGTCTGTCAAACATGCAAAGGTATAAATAACTTTGGTCCTTAGCTTTCCTTTTTCCCGTTCTGTGTTAAACGGTCCACCACCCTGCACTCCAACTTTCTAGAACGCTCTGAAAGCTTCATTCGTTCTTGCGGGGGTGGGGCAATCATCTGACCCGTAACCACGTTCTAACCACTCATCGTCCTTTTATCACCCAATACCGAGAACGCAGCTTCACCAGTAGATGTACCACGCCAGTTCCATGTCTAATTTGCTCTCATATCTTCAAGAAGGTTAAGATTTTTCCTTCGCTTCTCTCCGTCTGCATCACACACAGTCTTGAAGGGTTACAATGAGTATTCTATCTGTATGATTCTGTCGACGTACCTTTGGTAATCATCTGAGAGTTGTTGGATAAGACAGAGTTTGTCATCATTTACCACGAACAATATTTCCTTTTCACGTTCTCTTTGGCTCTGTTGGAAAAGCCAAAATCTCTCGACGCACTTATAGCGTTCCCTCATAGACTGTCTTAAGTCAAGAAAGTCTTAGTATCTAATTCATCTACAACAGAGATGAAAGCGACGTTCCATGGCGCAAACTTGGTTTTGTCCTCACTGGAAATTTTGGATTCTTGCGTGATACATGGCTTTGATTTTGACGCAGGTTTTTTCCCTCCAAGTCATCGTTTCCGGCCATTATGTCCACCAATTTCACGTATTGTGGCGAATCAAAAGCTTATTTATATTCTTCTTTTGATCCGGCTCGAAGGACCACTTTGTTCTTAAACAGAACTTGTTATAACACCGAGCTTCAGATGTGATAAAACAAAGACGTTTTGTATGGAAAATATTTACGAAACAACAACAGTAAAAATATCATAATAAAAACGCACGTAAAGTATAGTGTTAAATCAAATCAATTTACTTTGATCTTTTAGATAAAAGAACTAGTATCCATTAGATTTAGCTGGGCAAATTACAACCACCAATCTAGTAATTTTTGACATGAACTGTATTGTCTCCAAAATATTTTTTGACGTTTGTACAGTATTTGCTTTAAATTAATTGGTATTATACAATTACTTTATGGTTTCCGTGTTTGGATGGCTTGATCCAAACACGCGGGAATGTTGCGAGAGTTAAGAAAAGCTGGCAAAATCTCGAGCCGAAGGCGAGTGATTTTGCGAGCTTTTCTTAACTCGAGCAACATTCCCAAGTGTTTGGATCAGGCCATCCAAACATGGAAACCATAAAGTAATTGTTTTATAAAATAACAACAACACGATAGTCTTCCGTGTTTGGATGGCCTGATCCAAACACGGGTTTCGACCAATCAGAGCACGCGTTATATACATGTTATTTTATAAAAGTATTTTCCCATTGTACCGAGGCCGTATACTTGAAGGTAAATTTCCCGAAATTAGTTTTGATTTTTGATCGGTAGAAATCGTATCTGACCGCATGTCTCGTATTATAGTCATGAACATTGGTATAACTGGCAATAAATAATCATGCATGGAATAAAGAATGAATGTTAGGAAATATATAATACAATAAACGTTCTCCCCTCGGGATGCTTCTAAGAGAATTGTGATTGGCCGAACGTAAATCTTGTCATCTGCATGGGCAACTGTAATTATTCATGACTAACTGCCAATAAAAAAGTAGAATGATTTCTGGATATTGTGTAATATAATTGCCATTTATTTCATAGAATTCGTGAGCTGACATCACAAAAGATTGGAACATTACTCCGTATTACAGGTCAAGTTGTAAGAACGCACCCAGTACATCCTGAACTTGTCAGTGGAACATTTATATGTCTTGATTGTCAGACTGTCGTCAAAGATGTTGAACAACAGTTTAAATACACTCAGGTACTGTAAGGATGTAAATCGTTCATGCTTGTCTTATAGAACTAACACCTCTATCGTCCTACCTATTGTGCAATAGAGTTAGCAGATAAGATAAGATAAGATAAGATAAGATAAGATAAGATAAGATAAGATAAGATAAACTTTATTATACCACCCTGGGTATCTCTAATTTTAAAATAATTACAAATATATAATAATCGCTATGTAATACATTAATCCTTAAATATTCTTAAAAATACATCATTTTCTAAAAAATATAATGTAAAAAAAAAGATTAGATAGAAATATGTTGCCGCATAGCAACCTCCGGATTGTTAATTAAAAAGTTTACGTGGTTACTGTTATCAGGTATCCTCTTGAAAATTTCCTGCGACAGCTGCCAAAAACCATTTGGGGAATCGGGCACACTTTTCTTAAAATTCTCTAAGCCAATTTTAAAAGCCATTACAGAAGTTGAATGTTTCACATGAAGCGGAAGATTGTTCCAGTATTTAATCACCCTTATGCTAAAAAAGTTGCATATTTCTCAAATTACGTGTGTTATATTGACTCGTTTGACCAAACATATCACTTCCATATTGTACAAGTCCATTTAGAATTTTGAAAGTTTCAATCAAGTCTCCCCTCATTCTTCGTTCCAACAAAGTTGTCAAATTAAGCCTCTCCAATCTTTGATTATAATTAAGGGAGCCCATACCGTGAATTAATCTTGTAAAATATCGTTGACAGTTTTCGATTTCCATAATGATCCCCCAGTTACCATGTCTGGCAACAGGGGACCACACTTGAACACAATATTCTAAGTGCGGCCTCACAAAAGACTTGTACAGGGGAATTAATACCTCTGGTTTACGGGAAATCACATTTCTTATTATCCAAGATGTCATTTTCTTTGCTTTTCCAATTCCAGCTTTTATTTGATCTCCCCAGAATAATCTCCCAGCTGATAAAATAACTCCTAAGTCTTTTTCCTTTCCTGAGCTATTAAGTATGGTGTCGCCCATCGTATAAGTATTCAAGGGATTATCATCACCGATATGAACAACACTACACTTTGATACATTAAAACTCATCTGCCAAACATCTGCCCACTGGTTGAGACTATTGAGGTCAGATTGAATTATCTCTGGACAGTGAGCATTACCAATCACTTTCGAGTCATCGGCAAATAGCAAAGCACTGCATCTAGTAACATTGGGCATATCGTTAACAAACAGCAGGAACAACAAGGGACCCAATACGGATCCTTGAGGAACCCCAGATGTTACTGGTTCCCATGAAGAAATAGCTGCATTGAAATCGATACATGGCTCTGGGTACAAGATTGACTTTGCCTTGTCTCAGAGTCAGAGGACACGTTGTGTTTGGATATTTTTATTTTTGCCAACATTACAAGTATATACAATATATGTAACTAAGTATAATCATTGTGTGACAGGGAGGCCACAACAGCTTATACTATACAATTACTTTATGGTTTCCGTGTTTGGATGGCCTGATCCAAACACGCGGGAATGTTGCGAGAGTTAAGAAAAGCGCGCGAAATCTCGAGCCGAAGGCGAGTGATTTTGCGAGCTTTTCTTAACTCGAGCAACATTCCCAAGTGTTTGGATCAGGCCATCCAAACACGGAAACCATAAAGTAATTGTTTTATAAAATAACAACAACACGATAGTCTTCCGTGTTTGGATGGCCTGATCCAAACACGGGTTTCGACCGATCAGAGCACGCGTTATATACATGTTATTTTATAAAGCCAATTACTTTATGGTCCCGTAATTGTTCTTGATTAATTAAGACATTCTTGGCAAGCTTTCACATTAGTTCGTCTTTCGTATGTCCAAGAATTTCTCCTCTGACAACGAAATACGAATGCCCCCAATTTTCCCGGTTAATCGGGTTAAGATTAGGAATACTTTAAGGGTAATAAATTATTGTATTGAAATTGTGCTTAGTAATATGTGGAACATTTACCACAAATAGAAAGTACACAGTGTTAGAATACGGATACAAGATTATTCATATTTTAAGATGATGCCTCATAAATGTAGCACTTTCTTTGTTGTTTCTGCTTAGAGTAGTTAAAGATATATGATTAATGTTCTTATATTTTCAAAACTGAGATGCATTCAGAATTTATATACTTTTATATATTTCTTCGCAGCCGACAGTTTGCAGAAATCCTGTTTGTCAAAACAGATTACGGTTCATGTTGGATGTGAATAAGTCAAAGTTTGTAGATTTCCAGAAAGTCCGAATACAAGAGACTCAGGCTGAATTGCCGCGTGGTAGTATACCCAGAAGGTACGTGCAAGGTTAAGGCCTAGAGAATGCTGACCCTCGAAAAGGTTGTGTTGCTTTCCAACATCTCGTTAACATTGTCTTCTCAGTTTTCATCTCCCAGCCTGTATGAATGGACATGCCCAAACAGTATTTGTTGTATTTGACAAATTTACTCAGAAGTGATTTTCAGTCTACGGGCAAGTGTTTCTAACAAATGTTTATTAGTTTGCTCATATTCGGGAAACATAGCTAGGAAACATTGTTGATGATGATAACTTTATTAAAGTGTCGACGTCAAAAAGGTGACCGTCATAGGACGACCGCGCGTTTCCCCAAGGTCGTACATTATAGATACTGATGGACTGAAAATTGTATTTCATTTGTCATAAACCTATTCCTATGTCAAAATATTGAAAAATGTAAAAAGGATGAATGGTATGAAAATCTTATACAGTATATACTTTTTGACGTTTTTGTACGCTTTTTATACGTTTGAGGTCTTTTTAGCTACACCAACATACACAATTATAAAGTAACTTGAAACATTTCAGGATTACGCTCTTGTATATTTTCTTATTCTTCTTCAATTATGAATTTGTATAAATTTATCTGAACATGTATTGACTGGCTTTTGACATTTAGATTTTGCCTTTGTCGTCTTAGTAGTATGTTTTATCTGTTGTTTGCAGCTTGGAAATTGTTTTGAGAGCGGAAACAGTTGAGCAGGCGCAGGCTGGTGACAAATGTGATTTCATTGGAACGTTAATCGTGGTCCCGGATGTGTCAAAATTGCAAATGCCCGGTAGGCTTGAGGGGAGGTTAATGCAGGGATGGATCCAGCTTGATCTTGTAGGGGAAGTGCAGAACGGGCGCTGGTCCTGAAGCTGGACGTGACCTTCGACCGAGGCAGGGGGCATTGATACTAAGGACCCCTGGAAGGGTCAAGTTTGTTTGGTAATTGCCCTGGCATGCCCAAAATTTGGATTTGGCATCCCTCCTGCCCTTCGCTTGGCCAACGCTAGGAGGGTGTGCACCCCCTGCACCCCTCCCCCTAGTTTAATGTAGAGCAATGTATGTGATAACAACAAATTGTGTAACATTGCATTAGCAAATCTTAAGTTAGCGAAATTTTTTCGGCGATGACATCCACTGTAAACTTCGTTATTGTGTTTTTTAAAACTAAAATATAACTGAAAACCCGGAAGGTCCAGTTAGCTTATCTAAATATATTTAGTTCTATGTTAGGTGCTCGTGCCAAAAACCACGATGATATTTAGTTCTATGTTAGGTGCTCGTGCCAAAAAGAGTCTTGTTAGCTTATATAATAATATTACGTATTAGGTGCTCGTGCTGAAACCTCTCAAAGACACACTGGAGAAGGATATAACACAGATGGTGTAAGGTAATGTAATGCACGTATACTTTCTGTCCTATCCTAATATGCATCCAGGTTCATACGTGTGAAAAGCATAAACAGCAATGGAAAAAAGTTTACCTTTCGGTCTTGAAAGGACTAATACAGAAAGGATTTTCTTTTGAAATTTCTTGTCTAGGGGTCTGAAAGCTCTTGGTGTACGAGACCTCTCGTACAGGTTGGCATTTTTGGCGTGTAGTGTTGAATCAACAAATCCCAGGGTATGTAATCTAATACCTTAAATTCTGTCTTAAATACGTAGAAGGTTAGTTCATTTTCATACATGCATGCATCCGATCAGTAGTTTAAAATGTCGGTTCATGAAAATTGCTTGCGCTGAGAAAAAGTTAATGCCACTAGATCCAAATGAACTTGAGCACACGTGATTACAGAAACAAATTAGTAGCGTACTTTGATGAGAGTTGATGATAGTTTTCCAGTCAACTCTAATGCCACTGTTTCACTAGGGCTTAAATTTTCTGTCGTCTGACTTAGTTATTACTTACATTATGCCAATATTTTTCCAACAGTTTGGTGGTAAAGATCTTGATGGCAATATGACCGCAGAGATGATCAAGAAACAAATGACCGACCATGAATGGGAAACTATTTATAAAATGACGAAAGACAAAAGTCTATATCAAAACCTAATAAGCAGCATATTTCCTACCATTCACGGTAAGAGACAACTAATTCTTCATTTCTTAACTTGCCTCATGTGTACGTTTGATTGAGATGTTTTTGGAACAAGACGTAACCGAGTGATTTTCTAACCAAGACATTGAATTGTATGACCCATTTACACAGTACTGTACACGAGACCGGAACGAATTCAGACCAGTACAATTTCGTCAAGGTCAGTGTTAAAATTGTCCTAACATGTCTGAAGTCATCCCGCTAGCTAGACTTCGCCGACTATCTTCAAAGCCGGGACGAATTCAGATCGTAGTGAATACGTCAAAAATACCGAACGGATTCATGAATACGATAAAAATACCTTTTAATATCGATACAAAACCTGTTATTGTATTTTTCTATTCATGTTTAAAGGTAACGATGAAGTCAAACGCGGCATATTATTAATGTTATTTGGTGGTGTTCCTAAAGTTACTCGTGAACGAACGACTCTACGTGGAGACATCAATGTGTGTGTGGTTGGTGATCCCAGTACTGCTAAAAGTCAATTCTTAAAGTAAGTAGGTAGCCTTAGTCACAAGTATGATAGGCGATGTGTTTTCTGGATTGTGTGCGGTGTGGTGTAATACAGTATGGTGTGGTATGATTTGATGTGGGGAGTGGTGTTGTGTGTATGGTATGGTATGGTATGGTATGGTATGGTATGGTATGGTATCCACGTAAAAGGCAAAATAAATTACTTGGTCAAAACAGCTTCGAAAAAATGGAAAGTGGTTTATAAGGTTTGGTGTGTTGCAAACGAAAATCAAGGGTAAAATTTGACAATGTGTTTTACCAGACAAGTGGAAGAGTTCAGTCCTCGAGCAGTGTATACATCAGGCAAGGCGTCCAGTGCTGCTGGTTTGACTGCGGCTGTTGTTAAAGATGAAGAATCACATGAATTTGTCATTGAAGCTGGAGCTCTCATGTTGGCTGATAATGTACGTGTAGTAAAACTCAAGTCATTTAGTGCATATGGCACGAAAATTGTGCTGTTACTGTTGTCTGCATTTATGCTTACAAATATTTTGGCCTTTGTGGGCCACCTGAGTCAGACCATCTATTACAGTAGGCAACATTATTTTAGCTTTTGGGAGGTCTCTCACTATATACAGTAGACAATCGTTTCCTGAAAGTGTTTCTGAAAAGCTTTCAGACGTATCAGACGCCGCTCCACTCATGCGTCGCTCTTCTGTCGCACTTAATTCGTCATTTAAGTTCGGCGCATGAGTGGAGCGGCGTCTGGAAACGGGCCTTAGAATTAACTCGTTCCCCCACCTCTATCACCAGCTCAGTCCCTGAGCTTTACCGGCTGCTGTTTCCCCCAGACCACTACCGGTTGCCTCGGTCGACAGTCTCACTCCACACCATAACTAGCACCCTCCCAGCACTCTCCCTCCAAATCAGACATTGAATTATGTACGAAGCAGTAGAGTGGCCAACCTCGTACCCAGCCCGCCCGCTTTTAAATATGGCGACAAAAGTGGACGAGGTTGGAGAGCGGCGAATCGCTCTTCCAGTTTCATTAAGGAAAGTAATAGGGAGTGATTCAGCCTCGTCCCCAGGCTCCAACTCGGACTCGTGGATACGAGGCTGGGAGTGATTGATAAACCTGATCCTGGAAACTACACCATCAGAGTGGAAAGAATGGTTCAGAAAGATAAGACGACAGTTTCCGATTTATGTAAGAACTTCTTTTGCGGGGAACGAATTCCAAAAATACTTATCTGTTGGTTCGCGTCGATCGAAACCCTGAAAATTTTGTTGTTTTTTCTAAAGTGTTTCAACTGAACTGGCTTAAGGTGCGCTGTAAATCGCTCTGGAACAAAATTAGGGGAACTGAAGCGCGCGATCGCGCCTCTCAGAATTCAAGGTCTGCAGATCAAGCTTGATCCATCCCTGATCAGAAGAATGTAACTACGATTACTAGTATAGATGTGATGTTGCGTTTAATTTTAATCAGGGAGTTTGCTGCATTGATGAATTTGATAAAATGGACATCAGAGATCAAGTTGCTATTCACGAAGCAATGGAACAACAGACTATTTCTATAACTAAAGCTGGGGTTAAGGTATCTGTTTGATGTTTTTGTGTTGAATAGTTGAAACTTTGTGTTATAACAATATAAGCAAATGAGGCAATTCTCACATTTCCAATGACAGTTGAAATGAGCTGTGTTGTTCAACTTTGATCTTATAGGCTACGCTTAATGCCAGAACGTCAATTTTAGCTGCGGCAAATCCTGTTGGAGGCCGTTATGACAGAACAAAATCGTTAAAGGTATTGAAGCTTGCCGGGTTACACTATGCAGCATATCTCACAAACTCGTCTTGCAATTTTCCTGAGAGGTATAACAGAACCAGGAATGATTCTACTGTGTGCAACATTCTCTGCAAGTAACGATACTCGACGAGACAACACCACATGTAAAGATGATTTTACATATTCTCCACGTCGACAAACCAAAACAAATTTAACACCATATTTATACGTGTGCAAGACGGACTATTTCCGTCAACATATATCGATATTTTGAAGTACATGCAATTGCCTGGAAATTTTAACTTATAGTTTCTATTTTATGCGTTTTAGCACAATTTGAATTTATCAGCTCCCCTCATGTCTCGGTTTGATCTGTTCTTTATTCTTGTTGATGACTGTAATGAGGTAGGTTTATTTCTGCATTGCGGCAGGTAAAAAGTTACTGGAACCTTCATGTTGAAATATTTTGCAAATATTTAATGTTTAAATAATTTGCAAATTTCAGTTTTAAGTATTGATTAACAAACAACGTGTATACTCACCGCAACACTCTTGTAAAACGCGTGGTAACCGATGTACTTTGACGACTTCAAAATGCCTGTGTCGTTGTTTTGTTGCTCCGCCATAACAGCAATCGATAAAACGACGAAAAACGCGGTTAGTAATTAAAAAAAGACAACGATGAACGATCAAGACAGTGATCAAAGGCCGCAGAATATGTGCAACCGAACAATGCTCTCGGGCCCGTCCGCCATTCGACCGTTGGTGTCGAAAGGAAACCTTGTTTTTCAAACATTTTCTGACAAACTCAGCCCCTTGACCCTGCCGGGGTCCGCAGTGATAATGTACCCTGCCTTGGTCGACGGTCGCGCCTTGCTTCATGACCAGCGCCCGCTTTGCAACCCCCCTCCCTCTACCAAGTCATGCTGAATCCATCCCTGACCTGGAGTGTATTTCAATTTGTACTAGCAAGTTATGTTATACAATATAAAAGTCAGGAGTTTTCAAACTCTATTTCAAATACAGTATGGTCAAAGAAGTTTGCATGATCTTGTGGATCAGCTATGTGGCAGGATTTTCCTTGTGATAGGAGCTTCTAGTATGTGCATGCTATAGTATGGATTGATCCCTTCTTGTGTATCGATAATATTTTAGGTAACAGATTATGCCATAGCCAGACGTATTGTTGATTTACACAGACATATGGAAGAATCTGTTGAGCGAGTATACAGTGTGGTACGTTCAGTATCTTAATTAACACTGTTTACACTATAAAGGTTTATGCGTTTAAACTGCGTTGACTTGAAGACGTCAACATGCGTTGACTTGAAGACTCAGAGGTTTACACTGTTAATCAATGGCAGTTTCTTACACTCACTTGTCAAAACCTGTTAATGTTATGGCTCATTCTCTTTACACAGGAGGATGTTCAGCGATATATGTTGTTTGCAAGGCAGTTCAAACCACAAGTAAGTAATGTGCAAAAATTTGGTTTTCGTCTTAGTCTTGCTCTGCACAGCAGTATTGACAAAAATATACGTAATCAAATTAAATTGAGTGGACGTCTTTGGGGGGGAGGTGCAGAAGAGATGGGCACCTTCTCCGACCTTGGCATACGGAGTCGTTAACATCAATTGGTCTCTTTGAATATCTAATAATTTTAAGGTGCTCTTACCAGTGTTTCACTTCATTTATTGATTTTGTTCAATCCTGTGAGCCTATATTGAATGAAAACCAAGTCCATGTCCATGCAAAATTCGCCAGCTGTTACCCAGAGCATCGCGAAACTCCGCAAAGGCTGGGGATGAATACGAGACTGAGGATTTTTTCTTTCAAACACACGGTCCCAGTCGCTCATTCTACTGTATAAACTACAATACTCCAGAGTTGGCAAACCTTTTCCTCCGGGTAGGATTTTGGATTTCCCCAGCCTTCCTCAAAATAAGTGGATATTTTCCGACATGTAGGCTTTTGCCTAAGTAGGTAGGTTTTCCTACCTACTTCTTAATGAATTGATCAGTACCTTGACTCTCGCTACCCTGTTTATAGCAATACACCCAAATCTCTCCTTGGCCTGGGAGCCTCATTCTCATGAATCGTGATCGAATTGAATTTCTTCTTGATTCATGAAAGCGAGACTCCCAGGCCAAGGAAGTATTCGTGACGTAATTATCTAAAGGGTGTATTACACCTTGGTCCTTTGCCAAGCTTTGCAATGTTTTATTCAGTGTTTCACTTGCTTCTCCAATGCCAGTGAACCTTCTTCGCTGGTGGTACCCACATATCCGCAGGTTTTTTGCAACTCTGCAATACTCGTATTACTTTATTCACTTTGTAGATAAGTAAAGAGGCTCAAGTGTTCTTTGTAGAACAATATAAGCATTTACGACAGAGAGATTGCTCAGGTGAGACATTTTGACCATTGTCACTGTTGAGGTTTTAATTTGCTGCGTCTTCAATGTCGTTAACATGACCTTTATCAGAAGACACAACGTGTATTTGTGAACGTGCAACATGGGATGATGCAGGCTTTGCCATTTTGGTATTAAATCGTTCCAGTCTGTTGCGGGCCTTGATAAACCATTCTTGTGAAGTCATAACTCAATCTCGTCTTCATAACTTAAATACCAAAGATAAATAACAACTAATGTTTCTTGTGTTTTTCATTTCACTAGGTGTAGCTAAGACATCTTGGAGAATCACTGTCCGTCAACTAGAAAGTATGATTAGACTGTCTGAAGCCATGGCTAGGATGTACTGTCAAGACACTGTAAGACTTCCTTTATTTTGCTATAAAATAATTGGGCATTGAGAATCTCACGACTTTTAGACCCGATTTAAAAAAAATTTAATCTAGACCAAAATTCCTTTCAATGTTTGTTGTCTTCTTTTACCCAAGTGTTCTCGTGCACTCCAGTCACACATTGTTCTCAGTTATTTTGGGCCAGCATTTAATGGCCTAATAATATTTGCGAATTTGCATATTGAAAGCAATTTATGTATGAATTTACTACTGTGCAAGTCTCGCAAGTTTTTCCTCGACCATTTCCCCCCGTTTCGAAATCATTACTTTTAAGTTCAATACCTTTCTCATTTTGAGATGTTGACGATTTTAAAATATGTAAATTATTTACCTTGTGACGACATTTACTCGCCAAAATTCTACAAAATACTGAATATCAATGATGTCACAAGGCTAGACACGATATCAAGAAACTGAAAAAGTCATAGTGGTTTATTTCGAATTTTGGACTGATCAAGTGATTATTTTTTCATGACTAGGACAGTTTAATTGCCATGAAACGTTCGCAAAAAATTTCTGGAACTATATGAGCGATTTCTATTAACACGGTCAGATTGATCAAATTGTTAAATGGAATACAAAACTTTGAAGTTTGAGACTGGTCTGACCGGAAAATTTGAATCAAATCTGGAGGAGGTCCATTTTGGCCAGATTTTCAGGTGTTTCCATTTAATAAGTAACAAAAATTCAGCTCTGAACTGATGTGACCATGTAAATGGAAAGCGCACTGTGTTCCCAAGCTGCGATACCTTTCTCACTGCTGCACCGCGCATATAAATAATGGGCGAACGAATTTATTCTTAAGGCTAGCTCAAGTCAGGACCATTTTACTTATAGTGTTTCTTTCAGGTTCAACCAAAGCACGTAAAAGAAGCATTCAGATTGCTGAACAAGTCTATCATTCGAGTGGAAACACCAGATATACAGTTTGATGATGAAGAAGATCAACCTGAAGGTATTTTATACACGTTCAGTTCAAATAATGTTATTCTTCTTTGTGTGCCTTGAGAAATACTTCCCTTGTATTTAAATGGCAACACCGAGAAGCAGGGTTGTAAACAAATAGCGCACTGCGTAACTATTTGTCCCAGATAATTTTTGAGAATGGCAAAGAATGGGAAGTATAAGATAAATAACCTTATGAAATAAGAAGGAAAATAAAAAAGGAAATGTCGATGAATTTTATTAGAAAACGATATAAGAGAACGAGACAAAAACACAAACTAGTGAGTATTGATTGGATATAGCGTATTCATACCCCCCAGTGGCGGACACTTCGCGAAATATTGGGAGTGCGAACTTAGGTTGCCAACATAACCACCCTTTTGTTGCTGCAAATCTCAGTTTAAATTTCATGCAAATTTACTTTAATTATAGCCTATCAAGGCTTTTGTGGTTGTAAAATCATTAATACAGCGTTGTCACACAGTTAGTCAGCTATCGTCCAAAGGCTTTGAGAAATTATTGTGGGGGGGAATCGCCCCCCTTGCGTTGGATGAGGGGTGTAGAAAATACTATATTTCTATGACTATTGACATTGTCAATACTGCTGAAATTGTGTGTACCTGCAGAAACTAAACAGTAAACGTGTGTATTGGAATGCTTACGGTTAATATTTGATCAAATTAGGTTTAATGGGTACACTCAGTTGAGCCACTTGAACAAGGAGCCAAGTCCAAGGGCATAGTTTCTGTCTTAAACTTGCATAGTTCATTTGGCTGTTTTAAAGTCCTATTTTCTTTCTGCTGACCTAAAAATATTTCTGAATCCAATGGTCCCATGGTCCACTGTAGTATTAAACATAGGTTAATGGAAATATATGGTCTTTCGTCGATGCACAATGTAATGTCGGAAAATCTACAAATAGTAATTTTTAAATTAATATTTATTCAAGTCACAAAACAGTTTTGCCAAAACAATGATATTGATAATAATAATATTTATTGACAGGAAACTCTCTCACTACGTGATTTTCAGAGAGGTCCTGCATGGTTGGGCGAAAATAGACGAAAATAGATGCGCATGTGACGAAGGACTTGATAAAAATACAAATAATGGGTTCCAATCATTGAAATCCTTTATAACATTTGTACGTTATTCTCAGTTACCAATGATTTTTTCCATTTAGCAATGGATGAGGATGGTGATGATGAGACACCAGCTGAGAATGGTATGGTCAATGGTCATGGTGATGGTCCCAGTGAAACATCAAAACCAAAAGTTCGTCTGTCGTATGAAGATTATAAACATATGGCAAATCTCATGGTCATACATATCAGAAATGAAGAGGACAAAAGAGAAGGTACTGTAGGAGTCGATGTTATCAGAGGGTCTCATCGGTTGTGCTGCAAGATCTCTTTTCTCTACAAATTGCAATGTTTGCAGTGCTTTTGGTATTGGCGAGAAAATGTGTTATTCAAGAGTTACAGTGGGTCCCGACAAGAGGGGCTTTTAAGAAACTTAAAAAATTTCATTGTTCTAGGTTATTGTCTACTTGTGAAATGGTCGCACGAGTCAAGGATTTTTTTATTACCCAACAAAAATTTGGCTACTCAGGGCCCGGGACGGCAGTTAACAGGGCTAACGGTATAGGTTTCTTTATGCATTTGGACTTATTCATTTGGAAATTTTTCTATTTCTAGAAGCGGACAGTTTACGTCGAAGTGATGTCGTGAATTGGTATTTAAAGCAAGTCGAAGATGAAATTGAAACTGAGGAAGAATTATCACAAAAGAAATTCTTAGTTGATAAAGTGCTTGATAGGCTTATTGATCACGTAAGTCATAATTCATTGCAATTTCCATAGTTGCTTATTATGTAAAACCAATTATAGTACAGCAGAAGAAAGTTGAAACCCTTTTAGTGGTTTAATACTAAAACGAACGTTACCCATGTTTAAAAGTGATCCACAGATCCATTCTCTTTCTGCTGGTGAAATGTTAAAAGTGATGGGGGGGAAATTACGAAACAATGCCATTGGGGTAACTGTTAAATCCACGATATCAAGAAGAGAATCGACGATATCAGGAAAAAATTGAATATTTATGATATCCTGTGAAATTAAGAAAATGCCGACTGATGACCTATGTGACCTTGACTAACTATTTGTGCTTCTGCTTCGTATGTAAAATCAGTTATAGTATAGTAACAGAAAGCGAGACCTTTTTAGTGTTTTAATGGTACAACGAACGTTAAGTGATCCAGAGAGTCGTGTTCTAGGAGTGGTAGGAAGAATGATGAGACGAAATAATGCTTAAATCCACCAAAAGAAACGAGAAATATCAGGAAGGAATTAAATAATTATAATATCCGATGAAATTAAGCCGACTAATGGCCTACTGTGTATGAGCTTGACTAAATATTTGTTTTATGTTTTGATCAAGGATCATGTTATCTTAGCCTTGCACCAACAAGAAACAGAAGACACTGAATCTGATGAAAACGACCCGTTCCTGGTTGTCCATCCAAACTATGTAGTCGAGTGATCTCAATTGATACTAACCAACTATTAGCTAGATATTTGAGATATTGTACATTGCCTTGCATTATACTTACACTGTACACAATAGTATGCAACAACGATGATAAAGGACGATCTATTCGATGTCATTAGTGATATATGATTATATTGGCCATTTCTATTCAAGGAAAATTATCCGTCTAGACAAACCTGGGCAAACAATACGGGCAACAGATGTATGATCCGTCTACACTAGACTTGCTACAAGTCGACTCGCATAATGACTGGGTTAATACGGACTCCTCTGCCCGTATCAACTGCCCAATTTCCGACTCGCGCTTTCGTTGAATTGGGCTTAACTGCGCGTCTGGGCTTTACCGCGCGTCAATGGAGTCGACTTGTAGCAAGTCTTCGTCTACACGAACTAGGCTACTTGACCCGATCTAAATTATCCGAGATCTACCACACATTTTATA
Organism: Trachythela sp. YZ-2020; assembly: GCA_016169945.1. Taxonomy (NCBI): domain Eukaryota; kingdom Metazoa; phylum Cnidaria; class Anthozoa; order Malacalcyonacea; family Clavulariidae; genus Trachythela; species Trachythela sp. YZ-2020. The sequence goes on from JADLSH010000385.1 coordinate 2,140,943, forward strand.
CATCTGTCTGCGCGCCTACTAAGACTGACACAGACAGGTAATTCGACTAAAGCCTGGTTTTCATTTGGTCGTAGTCCTATCAAGGTGTATATCAATGAAGTGTAGATATATTTCTGCCTAATCGGCTACACAAAGACTATTTTACATCAGCGTCAGCAATAGGCAAATTCCAGCTCCCATTCTACCCATTCACGATCCTTATCTAAGCCAAAACAATTTGCGTCACAGAAGTCTGGAGCTATGCAAATTCGACTACGTTCACACGAGACCGGACGAATTCCGGACCGTACATTCCTTTAGCATAACAATAGTGCCATCCAGTCACGATTCAGTGATCGGAATGTTCCATTGTGTTTTCATTGTTTTATAAGTCCTGCTGTTTCATTGCTTTATAAGTCCTGCTGTAGAAAAGAGCGGGACGAGCTACGAGCGTATGATAGGTTTACATGAAGTATTGCAATGGCGAACGACGCGCGAAGGGGCTGTTGGGGATGGTGCACTTGAAATGCGAGATTTCGCCCTGGGAGATGTACCTCAACAGCCCCTTCGCGCGTAGCTCATCCATTGCGATACTTCGATACATCATGTATCCCCTCTTATATAGCGCTTGTGTACGAGGCAGTTCAAACTTCGAATAACTCCGAACAATTTCGATGGTACCAACAGCAACACCAACTACTTTAACTCCAACAAAAACAAAAATTTGGAGGTTTTTGCAATAATTTTGGGATTTCTAGAGATTTTTAGGGATTTTATGGCAACTTTCCGATTTGAGGATTATTGGGGAACAGGGGAATTTTACAAATTTTGGCAGGATTTCGGGATTTTTCGGAAGATTGTTGGGTACGAAGATTTTTGGAGTAATACAATTCTAATGGTACCAAGAGCAAGTACAGGTGTATGTACCACAGAATACCGCAAAAATTTACATGTTCCATATCTTTTGTCAAATATATATAATGTGGCTTCTTAATATTTTTTTGTATAGTCTATCGATATATTCTTTCTTCCTGGGGGTTTTGGGGCTAGATTTCATAGACTTAAATAATTTTTTTTAATTCACTCTAATGTACCACAGAATACCAGTGCAGAGGTAAATAAGCAACGGTTTATCAAATTGTACCAGGATTTGGTGTGTCATGTTGTGTGATAATACTAATAGGTTATTGACCGAGCGTGAGGTCGGTACAGTGAAATATCGGACCGAGGTTTTTTAGTACGGCCCAAGCGAGCGCGGTCGGTACTAAAAAACAGAGGTCCGATATTTCACTGTACAGACCGAACAAGCGAGGTCAATAAACTGTTTATTATATGGCTCTTGAGATTGATTCTTAAATTAATTAAGGCATAAACAAGAATTTTTCGCCACCTTTCATGTTGAGACATGAAATTAAATGGCTTCCTCATTAGCTATTCTGTTACTTTTTTCGAACAACGACGGTTGTTTGTCAGTTTGGCACTTTGGTTTCCATAACGATGGGCATTGTTTTTTTTGTTTTATTAATTGCAAATTTTTAAAATAACATTTTTTTAAATTTTTAAATAGTTTTAAATATTTTTTAAAAATGCTTAATTTTTTTTTGTAAAAATTTAAAAAAATTATTTTAAAAATTATTAAATTTTTAAAATTTAAATTTAAAATTTTTAATTTTTTAATCCGGGACACCGGTCCGGATAACTAGTTATCCGGACCACGGTCCGGATACGGCTTTTATCGGACCGCTCGCTAGCCAATCAGAACCGCGGATTTCATAAAGCCATATAATAATGTAGGATATTGCTAACTTAATTTAGTGAAAGGTAAATACTAAAATCAGTACAGCATACCAGTGGTGTAACCAAAGAATACCAGGTTTATCAATAATTTTGAAAAATTCAGTTTTTCAATGGTAAAATTGATTCCTCGGTGTGATTCCTGTATAGTAATAATGTTGTGTGGCATAGAAAAAGTAGTGATCAACATAAATTATACTGGTTTGCAAACTTTCGAATTTTACATGCATTATGCGGGAAAAAGTATCAAAAACATAGAATGTTATTTTTTGTTAATCCTGATAATTTTTATGAAAATATTCATTTTTTTATATGTCAATTAAAACTAAAACTAATATATATTCACAAAAATAAAGTACATAGTATGTTTCCTCTAAATTTTATAAGATCAATAAATAAGACTGGTATTCTGTGGTACATACACCTGTACAACTGCTTTAACTCCAACAAAAACAACAACAGTAACAACTGCAGCGAAAACTACGTGATGGCGCGCGCATATACATGTACGCCTAGCGTGCCTACTTTTATATGTTAATGTATAGCGCAACTATCTGACTTTCTAGTATTCTAGGCTTCTAGCACAGTGCTTTCTAGCAAAGGTCTTTCATTACAAGGTAGACTAGAATATATATTCAGTTATATACAAAAATATTCTGTAGATGTCAATGCTAATTCAAGGCTCTGGTTTTCTAATCTCCATAACAAAAGTGAGTGTACACTTTAGTTATTTTTACCCTGCAGACTAAATTTTAATCTTTCGTGTTGTCACATCATTTACGTAACCATACCAACGCCTTATTGATGCAAAGGAATGAGAATTATCGAGATATTGAATATTATTAAAGGCAAACATGATGTTAATTGTTAGCCACCTGTTTTAACTGTCTGCTGTATGTCTCTGACATGACATTTGATCCAGCTGAAAGTAATATGATCATGGTTTATTATTTATTTTTCTTGCCAATATCTCGACAAGTTGCTCAAGAAGGAGCCTGTCACACCTGTTCATTGTAAAGTCTGCAATAGACTCCTTGTTGTGCTTGCAGGTACCTGCTGGCGGTTCATGCTGCATGACCTGATAACATCTTCATGTTTTGGCCACATTAGGGAAAACCTTTAAACTTTCTAACCGGATAAACACGAAATAAAAACAAGAAAGTGTACTTTTTGTATGATTAAAACGCTAAAGTAACATTGGGGAGTAATAAAGAGGTGATTAAGTGACGTCAAAATATTTTATTACACCAGTCAAAACCGGCTGCCTATCACCTGTTGGATTTTGAATATAGGAATGTTGTAAAACCTGTTACATGCACTTAGCAGTTTGGAGTGTTAGAGCTAAGAGCGAAGCAGAGCTTCTATATACTGCACCAGAATGCCAAAATCTTTCCTAGTAAAGAAGAGAATAAAGTCAAAAGTCTATTCCTCAGATAGCGAAGATGAAAATGTCTACATTAGCGAGCGAAAACAAGGTAAATCAATCTATGCTCTATATATGACCTGGTTGTTAATAAATACATGCACTTGTCGCCACAGGTGGGTAACAAGTGCATCGATTTTTTCTGATCCTTATTCTCGAAGCTGTTCTAACATAAAGCATGTAAGCTTATATACTGTAAAGCTAGCTTGTTATATTTATGTAGTGAATTTCAATTCAACGCTTTTGATAAGGTTAGCTTCTAGATAACAGTGCGTCATTAAGTTTAGACTCGCACAGGTGTTGCCAGAGTGACAAAATGCCAACACACGCAACAGACTATACGTTATTTGCTTTAATTACAATACTTATGTTCTTCTAGAATTAGAACGGAATGTCGTGAAATATAAAGAAAGAAGTCTATTGTGGAAGCCGTATGCGAACGAAAGTAAAGCTTCCAAAAGTAAAAGATCAAGCGATGTCTGGTCGAATTATACACCTGCTGGCGACGGACGCGAGACAATTCAGAAATCAAAGCCTTTGGCATTACCGGCAGACGCATTGAAGCATGTCGGTGAAAGACAGATAAACTGGCGAAACATAAAATTAGAATCTCCTAGCTCGGCCTTGGAGCTACAGTGCTCAGAAGCAAAACACGAATGCAGTCGTTGTCAACAAACCTACACCAGCAATGCAGCTTTAGTGAAACACCAACGCTACTACTGTAATTTCTACCAGACAAAATCATTTACTTGTAAATATTGCGACAAGGTTTATCTATCGCTGGGCGCTTTGAAGATGCATATTCGTACACATACGTTGCCATGTACCTGTATGATTTGTGGTAAGGCGTTCAGTAGGCCCTGGTTACTCCAAGGCCATGTCAGAACACACACTGGGGAAAAACCTTATGAGTGCACAAGCTGTAATCGTGCATTTGCGGATCGTTCTAACCTACGAGCGCATCTACAAACACATTCACAGGTTAAGAAGTACAAATGTGAACAGTGTTCTAAGACGTTTTCTCGTATGTCGTTATTGAAAAAACACCAAACTAATAGCACATGTGCTTTGTAGAACTTGGTGACAATGAATAATGAATAATGAATAATGTTACGTTTAGGAGTTTCGGGTTTATAAATCAAATCGGTGTGAAGGGTTTGGAGATTTGCCTCTAGGTAGGCAAAATCTGTACAAGACTAGTCAAATATATGTGAACAGTGTGCTGTAACTGACGTTGTTTGCGAATAATGTAAAATGTGTGTTGTAAATTTCCTTACTTAATAATACTAATAATAGTATGTTTTGAGTGACCACATACACAGTGACGGATTACCAGTTATGGGGCCTGTATATAGGCTAAGTAAAATTCGCTGGCCTTGAGAATGATATTAGGGCCATTCATACTGGAAATGGTCAAATTCTAATAAGTCGCGACTTATTGTGGAACAGCCTGAACCCCTGCAGTTCTTATTTAAGTCGCGTCTTACTAGAATTTGACCATTTATACGAGTGTGTTCGCGTCTTATATAAGACGCGCCTTATGTAAGTCGCGACTTATTTTCTCCCGTATAAATGGCCCTATTGTCACGCCTGTAAACGGTGACACATCTTCTAGCGAGGTCCGGGCCATGTTCCGCTTAAATATTTGGAAATTTAAGGTCTCGGAAATGCTATTTCCCGCTTTCTGAGGCTGTTTTGCTGAACTAATGTCAAAAAATAGTAATAATTCTCAGTAATATAATCGCCCTGCCCGGGCCTGTAGGCTTCAGCCTGCTCTGCCTACTCTAAAAGTTTAGACGCCAGTGTGCAATTATGATCACATTAATGAAAACCAGCCTTTACAAAATTAGTTGCACTCAAGGAATGTTAATATACCTGTGTGTTTGAAGATTATAATTATATTTTTCTATAATTAACAGGTAAAGATTATCTCGGCTATAGTAAAGCCGAAACTATGAAACTATGTTAATCGACTGCGTTCAGTCAAAACCAACAGGGCCACTCCATGCATGCCACTGCCACCGACTGCATGCATGATATGAGAGTATGTGAGATACCTGCACATATCAAGCCTGTGCACATATATTATAGAATGCTTACTCTTATCTCTCTCAGTAAAAATGTTCTCCACGTGGTCACGATTTGTTTGTTCTACTATGTTTGCCTGTTTGTTTGTCAGCAATTAAATCAGGATGAGATTAAGTGATTGTGGAAAATGCTGTGTAAGTGAACCATCTCCAGGTTAGTCTGATCTGCTAACCACCTGCACTCTGCAGCATCTGCTAGGATTTTCAAGATACCCTATACATCGATTGTGGTAAAGAGTCTTTCAATAAGGTATTAAAACTACAAAAATGTGCAGCAAGGGCAATTCTATTTGCAAAGCCAGGCATCTACAGTTGCGCTATTCAATCATGGATCAGTTACATTATAGGATACTCTTCTACGAGGAGCCAAGACTAGTCAATAAATATGCTACACAAGGTATTCACAAACAATAACAACTATTAACATAATTTGCCCGAGATACAATTGAGAAAATGACGGAGGAAGAACACAAGCTATTACTGGATTTGACATGTTCTATACTTATATTTCTTTATAGTCTTTATGCACTATTGTAATATGGACATGAGTATAGTTTTCCATATTTTTAGAACATTATCTTTGTAATTTAGTTAGTAATTGAGGGCCACAAGTTTATTAGCTTTCAGCTATTAAGTGTTACCCTCTTTAAATAAAGTGTTAACAAATCGAAGAAAGTCCCAGACCATGCATGGATTGCATGCAGGCTACGGTTTTACATTGTGCATGGTTAATGCTGTCTATGTGAACGGCCATTTGTAAGCATCTGCTAATCACCTGTCCTCCTCATTAGTGTCTTCCTTAATCTGAGAGAGAATCAGAGAAGTAAAGTAATACATCAGCAAATAAATAAACCTTAATTAATGCACACTCTGTATACAACAGACGAGTAAGTTGAGGTCCCTATTTTTGTACTTAAAAGCCTATAATTAATATGAACACCGCTGAAGTGAAGAACAGGCACGTGCAAACAACGGGCACTGCATTCGGCTGCGGAGACCAACTGAAATTATGCAAGTAAAAGGTAAGGACATGCAGTTCATATAAAAATCCGTGTAATCGTGTATAAAGAATAAACAACATGTTTAGCATGAATACAAACTAGTAGTGAAGAATCAACTGCCCATTTTGAATTTTCATCTAGATCTTTTTAATTCCTAACTCTTGGCAACATGACTTCGTATCTTCCATGTTTCTTTCGTCTAGACTCTCGACTTCCCGGTCATAGAGATTATATGCGTTCCCGCTGGCCTACAAGGCATGAAAGCCGTTTTCCATTACTTTTGCTTTGCCGGCCGCGCGGGCAGAGCGAACATGTTTCAACGTGCGCTGTAGCTATAGTTTTCAAGTGTGAGAGCTTTCTGTCCTCTTTACTGCTCGCGGCGAACATTGGCGTATGTGACTCGAATCGGTCACTTCGCCCGCGCGGGCAAAACGACCGTAATGGAAAACGGCCTTAAGTTCATAACTCCGTAGAGGCACGGGACACGTTTTCTATATTAAACACTATTTTTACCTACATCGTATCTCGAATTGTATATCAAAAGAAGAGAAAACCATAGAAAATCTCTCGAGTACCATGGAATTTACTAGTGAAGTGAATACTGGACAATCAGTCCAATATCAGCAATAATAAGTGTAAAATTGATTCTTTGTTATTCTAGACAAGTAACAGTTGCCGTATGAAATCTATTAACAGACTTTTGCTGAACTGATTTAGTTGGAGTGGATTACGTAAGAATATCAAGACGACTTTGCACTCAGAACACTCTAGACTGCCTGCATAAGTTGACCTTTGTTCAGTTGCAGAGGGAATCACATTGCCTCTCAATCAGTTTTTGTCATGAAAATATGCCTTTTCTTCCATATCATATAATTTTAACTAGTCAGCCTAGCCTCCTCCGCAGGCATCTCTATTGGTATTGGGTTACTGTGTCTGCAACCCTGGCCAATAGTCCTGACATAGAGATGCCTATGGAGGGGGCTAAGTTCAGCCCTGAACCGGTATAATATACAACTGGTTTTCAGATCACGGGGAAACTACGCCGTTTTCTTTCCGCTATATATCAGTTTCGCTACAAAATTTCAGTCTATTCAAATTCGAGCATTTGCCGCCTGTATGAAAGTACGAGCATCTTTTCAACTAGTTCATAAATTATTAAAGTTGAATCTTTGTTCCAGGGAGTCATGGCCTCTCATGAGCCAGATTAGGTTTTAATAATAAAAATTGCATTTTTCTTATAATTATAGTCTCAGCCGCTGAACCGGTAACACAACTTGTACGGGGGATGACTATATGTCGGTTTTTCGTTCCGTTGCCTCACTTTTATTTAAATTTGGCAGCCTGTATGCAACTAAGAATATGATACATAAGACCACTTGAAAGGCTATAGCATAATATTTATCGCTGTAGTCACCTGCTCCTTTCAGCTGAAAAGCCAAAAAGCTTAGCCTATACGCAAAACATAGAAAATACAAAACCGAATGGACACTCCGAAAACGGGTTAACATTTTTATTCGACGTTTCGACTATCTTGCAGTCATCATCAGAAATAAAATATACAAAACCACGTTTCTTCGATTGTGTGCCTACGTACCAGACTACCAGGGCAGCATTTGTTTGCCTCTAGTTATAGTTAGTTTTGTATGGACATTTTGAAATACTTCAGTGTGATATCATATTGCGGATATATACTAAATAGACTTGCTGTCTAATTTCATCTAAGGTTAAGTATATATTATAGACCACTTTCATAATTCAGATGAGTTTAAATATTCTTTTATGTGCATCTTAATAAGCCTTATCAGCCTCGTTTCTGTGACTGAAATTGAATAGAATGTATTAACCTGAACGAGGTCAATGAGGCTTATTAAGATGCACATAAAAGAATATTTAAACTCATCTGAATTATGAAAGTGGTCTATATGGTATTATATGGATGATAATGACGTCATAATTACGTATGGTGCATTTCCAGTGTCAATAGTAAATATTCGCTAATCTGAACTGTTTGGCAAAACATCATTCGTCATATGAAATTGGCGATCAGGTCAATGGCGTTTTGGTATAGACTTTGTCATTCGGTTATAGATTTTGTCATTCCGCTCATGCTATAGACTTTGTGTTCTCTATTAACTATGAGCGGAATGACAAAATGGCTATAGCCGAATGGCAAAGTCTATGGTCGAATGACAAAGTTTGTACCAAAATGTCATCAACTTGATCGCTAATTTCATATAACGAATGATATCTTGCCAAACAATTCAGACTGGCGAATATTGACACTGAAAATGCACCATATGAAATTTCGTGCCCAGTTTTCTTTTTGATCAGCTGTAAAGAAATCTTGGATTCTCATAAGGTTTTCATGATAAATATTTGCCTTTTTTCCATCATTATATAGCTTCAGCACTGGACCGGTAGTTCAGCTTTTGTTTCAAACCACGGGGAAACTATGTCTTCTTTCCGTTGCAGTCCAGTCAGCTTTCTATTAAAGATGCGGTACAGTCACTGGGTACAGTCCGTTCGCACCTGTCGGCTTTGTTTACATTTTTGTATCCAAAATAATGAATTATATAAACGAAGTGGTGACAACTATATATGTTTTCCTGCTTCCAGAGTGAAATAAATGGTCAAGGTGGCACGATCAGGCTTTGCAAGAACAAAGAACCTAGTTAAACTGTTTTATCATTGTATCTCGGGCAAATCACGCATGCGCAGAACAGACTGTACCGCATCTTTAAACCGGTTTTGTTCAAATTAGGCAACCTGTATGCAAGAAAGCAACTCTGTCTATAGACTTTTTGAAATACTTGAGTATAATATCATAAAAGGTTTTGATATAACTATATATTTTGCGCGGAAGGAAATTCTCAAATTTAATGACGTCATATAATCAGGTCTCAAAGTTCGTGCTCTGTGTCACGATTTATGCTCAATGTCTTACACCTACCTGGTCTTACACCGTGAATGGTGTGACGTAGGCAGTGGGAGAATGAAAAGTTCATCAAATTTCATGAATGTTGTGAGTATCACATAAATTGAAGTGTGATTGCGTAGCAATATCAAGACGGCGTTGCACTCAGAGCTGTCCTTATATAGGTCACTTGAAAGTTGACTGACATGAGTTGTTTCTTTGCTCGGTTGGAGAGGAAATCACATGGCCTCCCAATCAGTATTCGTGATCAAAATATGCCTTTTTAGTTGGATATAAATAACTATAGCTTAACAACGCTCTGAACGTACCGCGCTAACCGCCTCTCTCCTTCGCAGAGGCTTGGATAAAAAAAATCATAAACGCGTTTTGTTTATTACCATCTAGCGCATTATTTTATTTATTATCCAATATTAGCGTATCCTATAATTTTTTTTATCCAAGCCTCCGCGAAGGAGAGAGTGGTAGTTCAGCTTGTTTTTCAAACCACGCGGAAATGACTATATTTTTCTTTACGTTGCATCACTTTTGTGTTAAATCGGTTTTATTCAAATTCAGTAACCTCATGCATGTAAGTGCAAACAAAGCATTTCTGTCTATAAAGCACTTTTATAAATGGGAGATAAGGTTCCTAACGCTAACCCTAACCCTAACCCTAACCCTAACCCTAACCCTAACCCTAACCCTAACCCTAACCGATAAACAGCCAGACATGAATTAACTGCTGGAAGGTTGATATTATGCCGGTTTATCGCAATGGCCACCTGTTTAATACTTTCAGTGCCTAAGAGCAAAACCTGTCTTCATCTATCAACGAAAATATGCCGCTTCTGTTCCTGACAGCAATTGGTGGTCAACTTCAGAGCTGTTGGCACTGTTTAGGAACATGTAAATCAAACTAAAGCTCTCAGTTCAATCTATTTCCCTCCAACTCTACAAGACTGCTACAAATAATCAATAATAAAAATGAATTAACATTATTTCCTTATTCTGATAACTGACGGTTGACCACCATGCAATCCATGATCTGCTGCACGATCGTGTTTAGTGAAACTCACCTATAGTAACTTCTACTTATATATACTATGGCATATCATAAAAGTTTTGATTTTGATATAAAGTGAAAGTGGAGGCTTACTATAATCTATAATCTATAAGTGATACTATATATTTTGGACAGAAGGAATCAGTCTCAGATATAACATGACGTCATATAATCAGGTCTCAAAATTATGTCACGCACGACAAAATGATGCAATCGCTTGAAAGTTCGTGCCCAGTGTCATGATTTATGCTGGATATATTACATTGTGAATGGTATGACGTAGGCAATGAAAGAGCGAAAAGTTCAATGTTGTAAAAGGCCGGCGGGTTAGTCCGAGCACGGATAACTTTGGCACGGGTAGGATTTTCACCGAAAAACCGATCCGATCCATTCCGTCATTGCCAATACTGTATAAAATTATGAAAAAATGGAAGCCTTGACAAAGTCGTGCCAAGGACATGGTTGCCTTAATTGGCCCTTGACTGCATTTTTGTTGCATGTATAATTAGTTCCTGATACCTCTTTATCTTTGATCGGGTGTTTAAAGTATAATCTACTGCCTTTGTCTCTTTGTCGTGTACAAATCTATCTATAAAATATCCAGTTTTTGTAATTTTATAGCTGTGGTCATGCTATGTATATTGCTAATAACTCAAGCCTTTAGAATTCTATTGTCTTTAAGGTATCTAAGTGCACATTAATTTAGCATAGGATGACCAGTTAGTATGGTTAGCTTCGCCACTCGGTTTTATATAAATAATATTGTATTTATATAAAATTTTCTTAGCATAAAATTCGGTAAAATGATAGACTATCATAAATTACGTAATAAGTGTCGTTTCCTTAGATGGTATAGACAAGTAAATTCTCAAAACGTCAGGTGCACATCACTGTCCGGCACACGGCCAAATTGATTCAATCACGCGTAGCCATGATGTAACGTGTCACGAACGTTCCAGCGAATACTGCCTTACATCACGATGTTCTCGAAATTTTTCATATTTGTTACGTCATATATATGGGTAGGGCAAGAGAAATAAACCAAGATAACTGAGGTGCGCGCTACGAGAACGACTACGACTACGAGATTTTTCCATTAGATATCTGCTAATACAAACTCAAAGTTTACTCGCCTTGGCTCAACTGTTGTTATGAAGATGTGCTGTGCCAAAGAGAGGATGATAACAAGTTTGTATTAGCAGATATTTAACGGGAAAATCTCGTAGTCGTAGTCGTTCTCGTAGCCGTCGTCAAATCTAAAGTTCCCTATTATCCAATGGATTGCAGAGTCGAAATGAAGATTAGCACTTCCTGCTAAAACGATGCCTGGAGCCACAAACTAACAATTATCATATTCCAAATGGAGTCAAATCACTTGCTGAAAAATTAATTTCTGAATGTCCCAAGCGGGAATTGAACCCAAGGTCTCTGGTTTAACGTACCTGCAATGCCCGATCGAGGCGGAGGGCGCTGGTACGTTAAACCAGAGACCTTGGGTTCAATTCCCGGTTGGGACATTCAGAAATTAATTTTTCAGCAAGTGATTTGACTCCATTTGGACAATACAAGTTATGTTCGTCACTGTATTCTGCGCAACTTCTCAGTTATAGTTTATTCTACGTGTTTCAGTACTATTTTTAATTCTTTTCACAATTGAAACCGTTAAACCCCGTACAGACGAGCATGTTTCCTTGACAAATTCCTTGACGAGTTTATGAACAAGTTGCATTGTTTTCGATCAATTTTTCCTTGACAAGTTTTACGAGCCCGCGTATTAACGACACAAATGAATACTTCATGTATACCAAATGTATACCTACTATATAGTGCCTGAAGATGAGTGTGCAGTACGTGGCGTAATGCGCATTTCCTTGTTAAGTTTTCCTTGTCGGCCGTACACACGAACAATTATATCTTTTTTTTAAAAGCTGGTATGACTATCTTTTAAACAAGGCTCTTTGTCAAGTAAAACTTGTCAAGGAAAACTATTGCTCGTCTGTACGGGGCTTTAGGGAAAGTTTTAGCAGGTTCTCAGTTCAGGGGTCATCTCACTTTCCAAAATTGGCAATTCTAAATGTAAAATAGGTAGTTTCTAAAACTTAAAATGAGCAGTTTTTTAACTTTTAGGGAAAATGTCGAATTGACTAACCCGAAAACGTGACTAAGCCGACGTGGACGTCTGTATAAGTAATCATGCACATAAATATTATATAGTTATAAAGCATTCATACAGAGATTTAAAGCAAAAACAGAAACTAAATTTAACTCTGAAACTTCCAGAAATGGCCATTCTGTATTTCTAAATTTGAAAATTTTCTGGGTAGCATGCCCCGGAGTCATGCACCTAGCTATTCACGATGTGAATACGCCATCATGTACCTTATGCCTCGCCAGTCGCCACTGCCTTGCAGTCTGTACTCATAACAGGGATGGATTTACTGGGGGGTGGGGGTCAGCACCCCTCCTATGCTTGGCCAAGGGGGTGCAGGAGGGGTGCAAATTCCATATCAAATCTGAATTTTGGATTTGACAGAGCAAATAAAAATCAAGTATCTGGCCATTGATATGCGTTTTTGACCATCTAGGCGATCATATTTTTCAAAACTTTTCTGACAAGATGACCCCATTGACCGTGCAGTGGGTCCTTAGTGATGATTCACCCTGCTTCGGACGCCGGCCACACCCTGCTTCATGACCAGCACCCGCTTAGCTCACCCCCCCCCCCCTATCAGATCATGCTGGATCCATCCCTGACTCATAATATTCTCATTGTTGAAATGGGCAATTCTAAATATTTCTTAGATGACCGCTGTCTTAGTTCAAAGCGAGGTGGCCTTGATTGTAGTTGATGTTGGGAATATAAGTTGCTGATCTTGTTTGATCCTGTGTGGTTCAACAAATCCACAGGAAGACAGGCCTTGTCACCTGTGGCGTCTCCCACTCCCCTAGAGGAGATAGCCTGGGAACGAGGCTTCTCCTACTCTACTTCTTTTTAATTTGTGAGTACTATTTGTCTAAAATTTAAGACCTAAAGGATTATAGGCTCAACTAATCCACATGCTCTGTTTGTTTGCCTTTCAAACGATATGTTTATATAAAAAATCCAAATTTTTGTGTAATTCTGTTGAAAATTAATTATAAAAAAATGGTGTCCTAAAACACTGAAGGATATAAAATTCTAATCATAATTTATATGTCATAATTTTGTAACATTTGTTGAATCGCTCACGGAAACACTGAATCCGAATCATGCGTAACCATGCAACGTGCCACGTACAGTTATTCTCGAGATCTTTATCAGTATGTCATAGGCAGATTTATCAATAGGATTCGTTTACTCTCTTTCTGCCTATGACATGGATGAAATTTCGATATTATTAAAAACTCGGTGAGAATCAAGATTATCATTTCCCATTTAAACCGCTGAATCAACTTTATAGTCCTGTTGAAACAATTTACTGAATCACAATTTTCCCGAATCTTAGCTTAATAAGGTTATGGTGGAGCGAAATGTTTAGATGTGCCTGTATTGCCTAATCCAAAACATAAAAGGCATTTTGACGTCATGAATAAAATTTGTACATGTTCAAGCTAAGTATATACACTAACAGTACGTCAGTTTAGCGGTTTGGAATACGTGACCTGGCATGTGTAGAATATTTATCGAATGTATTGAAATGTGTAGTTACTAGTCGGCCATGACTCATGACTGAATTATGAATGTTCAACGAAAATGTCTGTTTCTTTCCTTCGGTCTCATTTTTGAGGTCTAACTTTATCCGTGTTCTAACAGGAAACTTGACGTAGTCGTAGAAGATTTAATTAAAGTTTTTATATACCATGGGTATTTCATAGATTACAGATTTTTGGAACATTTTAGTTTCAAATTCGACAAGATTTTCTAATTTTTGTTGAAGTGAACGAAGATTTTGCGAGCAACACCCTCGGAGTTTATTTCAAAATCAAGTGCAATAACATATTTATTGCATTTGGACTACAGTTGTCTAAAGCCCGGCCGGTCCAACGAGAATAAGAGTTAATGAGAATCGATCAATGAGAGTCGCGACTCTTACTCGCGTTTGACCGCCAATTCTCATCGACTCTCATGCACTCTCATCAACTTTGAGGTGGTTCAAATTTTGATGAGAGTTGATGAGAGTTTTTGCTCGTTTGCATGACCGATACGCGTGGTAATATCCAGTCAACTCTTCTGCTTATTCGCAGAACTAACGCGCATGAACATAACTTAAGGACAGGTTATAACCCACTACTGGCACCAATATCATCCACAGATAGACATAAACAATCTTTCATACCTAGAGCTGCCTGGTTGAAATATTTTAATGAACATGGCTAACTAAACAAAACTATTTGTATACATAGGAATAGCTCCTTTTATTCTAGTAAAATGTACATTATTGTCGATGTAGTTTTTACATATCTTAAACACTATACATAGATAATAGCTCTCCTCTATTCTAGTAAAATGTACATTATTATCGATGAAGCTTTTACATATCTTAAAAATTGTTGTAAAAAATTTTTAAAATACTTTAATTGTAATACCACTGTAATTCTTCTGCCAAAGGTGGTAAAAAAAAAAAAAAAATATATTATTATTATGCGACTCTTGTTCTCCTTTGACCAGGGGCATGAAAGGCGGTTGATCTGAACTCTCGTGCAAACTCTCGCTTGCTAACTCTCCTCAAGTCAGTCTAATCCTCGTTTGACCAGGGCTAAACAAAGGCTACAAATAAAATGCTAGTAAAATAAAATGATTTTCGTTGACATGCAGGATCTGGGTGTGCTTTTGTAGGCACAAAGCCGTTTGCTAAACCCTCATATGACAGGCATCTTCGCTCTAAAATTTAATTGAAATATCTGCAAGAGGAAATATAGATAACTTAAAATGGGAAGATATACACTTGCGGTATTGCCGCAAATATTATATTCTAAAGTTTTTGTGGGCGAGCTAGGGTCCAGAGGAAGGAGTCCTACCGCAATCTGAAGTCGGAAAAGGGTGTTGTTATTGCACTTGAGTTCAATAAAGTACTCATACAGCCGTATATCCGGCTGTGCTAGTCACGCGGTCACGCACTTCTTCGGACACGATTCTCCTCCTGAAGTATGTGATTTTAAACAGTAAGGCAAAGTTGCAGACCAATTTCACTTATATACCTGCCAATTTTCAAACCATCCAAGAGGGTCCTGGACGGGGGGGGGAGCACTAAAATTCCCAGCCCAAATTTTGACCAAATCCCATATAGTCCCATCCTATGTTTTGCTCAAATCCCATTCCCATTTGTTGTTGTTTTTTGTTGTTGGTGAATCCCAGTACCAGTGCATGAAATCCCATTTTCCCAGCCCAAAAGCAGGCGAATCCCAGCTCCCATTTTACCTCGCCAGTTCTTTTCTTTTACGAAAGTTTTCAGTGAAAAATAATACTCGCTGATTAATTTAAAGTGAATTTAAAACGATTGAAAGTATACAATTTTAATTTACGGGAGTTTTTATTCCACTGGTGATGACTTGTTTGGACCGGTTTACTGTTTTAGGCAGTGGAAAACCAGCTTGAAAATAAAAAAGTCGAGTTTCACCTGAGTCTCAGCCACCGTAGTCCGTAGTTGGTTGGTGTTCTTACTATTAACTTGCAACTGAACTAATTTCCGATAAGCTCATACATAAGCCTACAATTAGCATTTTCGTCCTCGCTCTCCCCCATATTGATTGTTAGTAAAATTACATAGGTGATATGTCACCGATATTTACCGAGTCTGAGGCGAATAATTTATAAATAATGAATGGCGAAATACAGTGTGAAAGGTCCTTTTATGTAACAGACAATACCTGTCCCTATAGCTATAACTCTAAATTCAATATGTGACACGTCCAAACTAATATTTGCAAAGAAAGTCTAATATATTGGAGTGAATAGATTCAATAATCTGAGTTATTAATATCGATAAATTGAGAATTTGATTAATACCATTATCAATTATTGAGTGGTTGTGCTACACTGCCTCATTTAGTGAAACCTTCCTATTTCAGCGATCAACAATCCAAAGATCGACAGAATGGACCTATCGCTATAACAGCCAGTCGGCAACAGTTAGTTCAAAAGCTACTGGTAGTTGTCAGACTATAAGCTTAAGCCATTATTGTGACCTTACAGGACCAGTCCACGAGGCATGACCATCATAAAGTCTACACTGCGTGTCCACGCATGCAATGATGCAAACGTTCGGATAACGAAATTTTAAAACTTTGTTATAGAATTTTAAAGACCGAAAATTGGCTGACCTAAACCTTGACCCAAGCGGAAGCAGGATACCTACCTGCTCTTGATTCAGAGGAAAACGTAACTTACTGTAAACTCAAGAGCTTACAAAGATTCTTTTTCAGTTCAGTCCTTCAACATACCCACTTTTCATTTATGACGTCAAAACCAAACCGGTTTGGGATTAGGCAATAGACACACCTAAAAGTTTGGTAACATCAAACATGCAATCTTTGTACTGCAAATCGTACGATTTCAGGAAAACACTTATTTACAATTCGGTCGTGGTTAAAAATTAAAGGATATTAATATGCTTCCGAATTGTTTTAGCACGTCTTAGCTACTTTAGTGCATACCTGAGTGCATACCAAACAAATAGTTTAGTTTTAAAAGGTATGAGTAGAATTTGAAGAATTCGATTATTATTTGTTGAAAAACCGTAGAAAAGTAGGTTCTACGTAAAATTAGAATAGCAGAATTATATTCTATGTAAAATTAGAAAAGGAAATCGATTCTTAATACAATTAGAACAATTTTTCCTCTATTCAATTATTTTAAATGGCCATGCAACTGGCTTTCTGGAGATTTGATATAAAGAAAATGTTTCCGGAAGATGTGTTTGTTTTGTGTTGGAACCATAGTCTTATATTTTGTTTTGAAAAAAAGGAAATATTTCACATCTGTTAAACAATTAAAATGTATAAATATTGTGGTTATAAAGTAAACTATCGTCCATCGAGTTACAGTTTAAAAATCATATTTTCATATTCAAAGTCATGGACTTAATTTGCACAATAATCAGGATTGAAGTTCACATTTCATGGTTTAAAGTAGTCTATCTTTTTGGGCAATGCTGGCACAGTATATATTCCCTCATGAATCATCATGGTAATTAATAATTCTGTTTCTTATTACAATACAGTATATTAAAACATGTAGTAAAACAGACAGATTTTAATACATGTTTAAACATTTTGATTGAACTCATCCAACCGAAACATGATAAAAAATCAATATAAATGGAATCAATATGATATAAAGTCAATACAAAATTCCCCAATAAATAATTTTTATTTCTGTATAAATATTAGATATTATAAATATTACATATTTCTATATGTTTGGTATGTATAAAATGCTTGGACCAGCCAAGCCTACAAAATTATTTGAAACATTAATACATTATGTGCAGTTCAACTGCAGAAATATTATGGATTTTATCAACTTATTATATATAGACACTTTCTATTTTTGTACAAGTAAGGTTTGTCCATTAGAGTGATGTAGTAGTGAGAGTTCTGATCCTATGTTCTGTTCATTTAACCCTTTCATTAGCATTTCACAAATCATGTCAATACTAGATTTCAGTTCCTCAGTTTCAGCAACAATTTCTTTCCTTTCGTCCAAAAGTCTTGATTTTTTCTCCTGCAATTGGGAAAGTGTGTCCTCCAAGACAGATATATTATCAAGCTTTCTCTTTCGACATAATCTTGCTGCTTGCTTGTTCTTTCCTCTCCTGCGAATATCCTTTGCAATATTCGACTGTTCTGGTGTTAGTGATAGAAGTAGGTCATTAAATCTGCTCACAGGCATTTGTATGAGTTCTTCATCTGGTATTCCAATTGATGGCAATCCTTCATCAGTATAATTACTGAGAGGACTAACAGGCAATACAAAGTCACAACTGCCTGTATTAGGTTCAGGTTTAACAACAGTTTCTCCCGACACAGACATTTGATTAGGCAAGTAGTTAGATTGTGATTGCCACTCTACAGAATTCGGTGATGAGTACATATCAAGGATTTCAATCAAATTTTGTTCATCTAATGTTTGGTCATTAGTAATGTTCACTGTATTATCACCAATATTACCAACTGGTGAATCTGTGGTTACAACATTAACCATTGGATTATTTGTGTTTAAAATGTTATTGTTCAATGCATTTTCCAATTCTTCGAGGTTTTTACAATCAGTATTATCACAATCAGCTTTCTCCTGCTTCACATCAAAGTTCATTCCGTCATTGACTTGTTCCAGATCTGCATAATCTTCTAGGCAGAACGACTCTGGATTCTCGTATTGAGTTAAATCAAGATTCTGGAGCACTTGTTCATAATCAAAACCTGAATTATCAAGGAATTGATCAAGAGAACCATGTGGAATCGAGTTCTGTCGCAGTGTCACATGTTCATTGCCCTGGAGTGCAGAGGTTGTGTCGTAGTTAGGTTGATACACAGGGTATGCCATAAAGTTAGTGTTATAAGGATAACTTTGCGAATTATACGTCCACTGGTTGTATGCCAAAGGATCCATTTGGAAATCTTGTTGCATATCTTTATACGAGTTTATTGGAGGTTGATATAAAGCGTGCGGTACTGTTTGCTCGTCGGCGAATTGATTACCACCGAATGGCGATTTTCCATGAGCAGACTGGCCTGGCATATTTGCAAAATACTGCATCGTATTCGCCGCGTTTTGGGCTTGATAAGGATGACTTCGATGTCCAACCGTCATAACTGAGTCTTTCTTCTTTAAGCGAAGTAAATTCTTGTAATACACCGTGTTGAAGTCTATAATTGCAACGTTATAAGCTCGATTTCAACTCACTCATTTATCTTCGCTCGTCTTTACGATGTTTATTTCGTAATGAGAATATACTGTGTGACTCAGCTGAAATTCGCTTATATAGTCTTGCTATGACATAATGTTCTATTTTTACACACTAATAAAAATAGAGGCTACGCGTTTCTAGATCATTCATTGGTCGGATTGGCCAATGACGTACAATTAACGCAATTTCTTAAAATGCTATGACAACCATGACGTCAGCAGCTTACTCTGAGATCGAAGTCCAAAATGGCGGACAGTACTAACAAATCAGAGGCAAAAGCGGGCATGGATTCTGAGATTTCAAAGGCAAAATACGCCGAACAGAACAGAGTAAATACGTACAGAATATTAGCAAAATATAGGAAACGAAATATGTTGGTGTTTAGTGGTTTATTGGCTTCTGTTTGCGGGATTTGTATCCTTTTAGTTATATAAAAGCATAATGACGTATAATATAGGTTTTCACTTGTTTCCATCTATCAAATGACGTTACGCAATTTTCCCGATTTTCATATTCGTTTTTCTTCATCAATTTGGTTAGGGTTAGGTTTTGGGTTAGCGGTTAGCGTAGGTTTTAGGGTTAGGGTCAGTTACAAAGTTTTTAACTTTACGTAACGTCAGTTTGGTAGATGGAAACAAGTGGCGACCTATAATTGGGTCTTAGGCACGTGAAATTTTCATTTGATATTTTTTTCATTTAATATTTCTAATTTTTCCAAGCAAAAGTGTTTGATAAAACTATTTTATGTAATACATCATATTAATACACAATGAAAGATACTTTCAGAATTTGTTCGAAATGAGTCTACAGTGCATGAGCAATAATAAATGATTTGTCGTCTCAGATTGGCTATTGGTATCAGCCAATCACGTCCTTTGACATATCTCTCGCTCACGAGGCAAATAAAATTATAAATCCAAAAAGTAAGTGTTTTTTACTTAAACTACATGTCATATTAATATCAGAATCTGTTTACTCAAACCTTTATTTGCGCTATTTCATAAATTTATATAAAACATTGTGGATGGCTATTTCTTGTTGCAATATTTGATGGATTGTGCATAAAATTTGCAGGAATTGCATGGTCACTGTATAGTTGTAAACGCACGCTAGCTTTTTCTATGACGTCATCACTTTTTTCTACCATCCCTGAAATAATGAATAATGAAAAATTTCTGCATCAACTTTCGAAAGTTTAAGTGACGGTAAACTGATGCCTTAATTCCGACTGCCATAAAGATTTTGTGTTCTGGCACAGCGGTTGTCAAAACTGAAGACTATTTTTAAAAGTGTCCTGGGGTTCTTTGCAAAACTCAGGCTTGTTTGGGGCAGCAAATAAATGGTTTTAAAAATATGCAGCTCTGGCTGCAAATGGCCCGGCATTTGCCAGACTGCATTCTATTTATTCCACACTGGACATCTCCGGCGTGAGTTTACAAAATGTTGGCGTATTGGCATGAGATCACTCGAAAAGAAGTGATAAGTGCAACTAAGTTTATGCCTGAGACCCTGAGTTCATTGTCATATGTATATTCACAGTATAACTTCAAGAATATGATGTTAACAGTATATAAAACACACCAGATTAGCTATTTTCACATGGATTTTAGTCCCCAAAATTGAAAATCTCCAATGTATTGGTGTGAAGGATCGTAAATGTCGGCGTATCTCCAGCGTAGAGTTTACATGGAATGCACCCTGTCGGTAAATCAATTGATCAATCTAAATCAATCAATAGCAATTAACTAATTGATATCAATCTGTATTTACCAATCAATGACCAATCGCTAGTCACAAAATTCAGTCTGTCAATCAATATTTATTGATTGCTATCGATTTTCATTGTTTTGAAATTCTAGGTCTAACTTATTTGTGCCTGGCAGCACCAGCAGGCCAATAGGTGGGCTAATTTGGTAAATGTGAATCATACCCACAAAACAGTGTTCACTATAAGAAAGGTCTTGTCCATATCTATCTTTACAGTAATAGTAAACTGAAGACACAAATGGTTTACAAATTAGCACAAAAAACAACTTAAAGAACTTAAAACTTCTAAAAGAACTTAACACTTAAACAAACACAGATTTACCCGATTATACAAATGTATTTTGATTCCTTCAAACTCTGTATATTAATATAATATATATAACTTATACATATTAACCCATTAGCTGGCAATGTGCCCAGATGCACCCTACTTTAGTATTTTACTCTGTCTAACGCACAACGATTTTACTCGTCAGTTGTAGGGTACTGCCAGTTAATGGGTTAACAAAACTATCTGCCATGCAATGTCTCTTGTTAACCCATTAGCTGGCAGTGTGCCCAGATGTGCCCAACTTTAGTATTTTATTCTGTCTAACACCAGACGATTTACTTGTCAGTGGTAGCTGGTACTGCCAGTTAATGGGTTAATATAAGTTGTGACTGAATAATGAATTGAGGTTGCCTAAAATCCCAAAATCTGCAAAATCACTCTCAAAATCTCGAAAATCATGCAAGGACATTGAAATCTCCTTTAAAATCCACAGAAAATTTCACAATGCCATGTATCCAGGGATTTTGAAATCCCTGAAATCCTCGTATGCTTTTTTCTGAATAATACACCCCTCGGTAGATAATATAGTTGGGTCAAAAGAGCAATCATGTTTAACTAGCCTACCATGCTAATTGGTAGAGCACTATTTGTTACAAATATTGAAAGTTTGTCTTGAGAAAAGACAAAGTTTACATTTGCAACGGTTCATCCTAGAGTTAACCGACACTAATCAATGTTGGGAGGGGGCTGGGTGCAAACAGTGGGGTGTGTGATAAATATTGGCAGAATTATACTCTGTGAGAGAGATTATTGAAAATTGTGAGGACTAAATTGTTTGAGAGTTAAATCCTTTTTTCAATATTTTTAATGCTTATTAATACCAGCCAACTACGGTATTTAAATGTATGCAGACAAGTTCTACAAAACGACTATATATATACTTTTTTCTATAAAGAATCCAATTGAATTGTAACTGCATATTTCATACGCACCCAGCATAATTATAATGCTGGCAAGCTGGCATATCATATATATTGAATATTGGTGTCATACAGGTATGTTGCTCTCCAAATTAATATAAAAGGAAAACAACGCTGTCAGTCATCCTTTCCAAGAACAGAAAATGGTTAGTGGTATTTTCAAGAGCATGAAGAAGAAATCAGCTAGCAAAATTTTCAACATGAGAAAAACAGGAAAAAACACAGAAAATCTTTATTAATCACTCTATATTATATACAAAAGAAATATGAATAAAGAAAAAAAATTAGTATTACATGAGTAAGAGTGATGGCCACCTGAAATAACCATAAAAGGGCTAGACAGGTCAGGTGCATGACCATTAAATTATATAGTTCTATTTGAATTGTCAGAAATTGTCGAAAGATGGCTTAATTGCAAAAAGAGAATAACAATAAAGACAAACAACAATAAATGTCACACATGAAGACAACGACACAACAAACATCAACGCCAAGCCAACACGAAAAGAAGGTTGCTGTGTGCGGTGTCTGGTATAAATGTTCTCGAAATAATATATAGTTCAATTATTAGAAGCCAAATACCTGACTTTTATACTCTTTTTAAATCACTCATCTAATGTGTTCCAAATTTTGGGTCCACAGAATCCAATATTAAACATTCCATAATTTGTACGAACTAGATGTAGATTATAGTTCAAAGAGTACCTTAGGGATCTGTGCTTGTCCCTTTCCCGTTTTGGTTGTTTTGCAATGATTTACCTGGCACCAGTGAAAACTATGACAGTAAATGTGTATGTATGCAGGCTATACCATAATTGCCCTAATGAGGATAATTATAGCTATTAATTGTACTTAACATAATTTTTAGTAAGCTGTAGAATTGGTGCTGTGGTAGTTAATTAGTAACACCATACTCTGGTAAAAGTGAATTTATGATATTCAGTCAAAGGCAATATTTTAACAATAAATATTTTTAGTTTCCCAACCTTTTTTCTCTTCTGCCCAGTGTAAACAATGTAAACAGTGTTTACCTCCTATTGTAAACAATGACCTGTGCCTAATTCTGGTCATGAAGTTGTATTTACTGCTGATTTGTGAATAACTCAATCTTATTCGAAAATTATAACATTTAGTAGCACTTGGTCAATTAAATTTTAGGAAAACTCAATATGACACATTGACTATTGCCCATTGAACACTAAGTAGTAAGTACAACATTTTTATGTATTTATCCTTAATTATATACTAGATGCATACTCAATATTTGCTGTAAGACAAGAAGACTTTCCAGACTTTGAGAAGTAAGCTTGATTTGTGCTGTTTCATGTGCTGGGGAACTAAGGCCTGGAGCCAATTGTATTCTAGGATTTTATATACTGTTGGCCTCAAAACTTTTGCAACTAAATTTCTGTAATCTAGGTAAATTTATACAATCGCACGCTAGGTGTGATATGTATATACCTACTATATGTAGTACTTATTGTAAATTTATTTAACAAAAACATGGCTATCATGAAGCAAAAAGTGAAATTGAATTGGACTGTACAGTACAGTATGTATACAAATATAACATCTTATTGTTACCATCTCGTTTAGGTATTGTTAGTTTTTCATGCTGCAAAGTAAAACAACATAACAAGTGTAAAAAATGTTGATGGTGTGGCCAATTATTACGAATGTTTGTGGCCAGTGTTGTCACCGCGGTTTGTTTGTGTGCGTGTGTGTTTTTTTGTTAGCGATAACTAAGAAATCAAACATTTTAATACGAAAATTTGTGGTGCAAACGCGGCATAGGCCAATGACAAATTGATTGAATTGAACGCCTAATTAGTGCATTAATTATATTGATTACTTGACTTAACTTGCTGGAGAAGGCATAGAATATGAAATGCCTAGAAGGGCCACTTGAGGCGGAACCTTTGACGTTTTTGACGCTGCGCATGTCGCATTACGCCTGTTCATTACCATTATTCTAGCCAATAGGGGGTCACGTTGCACTGCTGAGTGGCCCTTCTGGTCATTTCCTATTCTGTGGAGGAGGTATGCAGTCTCTGAGTGCCCTCTAGTTAAGCAAGTATTGGGTTAGGTTCAGTTTGTGATAGTATAGGGCTGATAACACTATATACCGTGATCTTGATTATTTGGGTATCACAAAAACATAATTCTTTAAAATCTTTTGAACTCTGATGTCAATTTGCATGGCGATAAATTATAATTATTTTTGTGTACACGTTTATTACCCCCAAACTTTCAATTCGTAAGCCCGTATCTTCATCATTTCGTATTCGTATACAGTGCGTGGTGATAACATTTTCAATGAAATGTTTTGATATTTACAGAGGGTCGTGAAGGGGGGTACCAAATCGCAGTTCCCAGCCAAACTTTGGCTCAAATCCCAGTTCCCAGCCCAATTTTGCCCCAAATCCCGGCGAAATCTGAAATCCCATTCCCAGTCAGGCTATTTGCAAACTGATAATGAACCACTGATTATGCCATTTGGATAAATTTACCGCCACCTACACTGAACAAAATGATGACGATTGTCAGGGGCTGTTCATATGAGCCGGGCAAGTGCCATTGTTTTTATATGTTTTCGAGATTTTATTCACATGGGATTGTGGCTTCCCGAGCTCATATAAATGCATTTATGGGACCTTGTACAGTGCGTAGTTTATTCCGCCTAGAAACAATCAGATATTAGAGAAATCCCATTTCCAAAATTGTTTATCCCATTCCCAGTGGTAAATCCCAGTCCCAGTGATGTGAATCCCATTTTCCCAGTCCAAAAATAGGCAAATCCCAGTTCCCATTTTACCCCTTCACGACCCTCTGTACAGTTTCTGGTTACCTTGCCATATGACTATGTGTCACACATGCGTAATCATTTACAACTGGGACCGGTTGTATAAAAAAAGTTAAACTATATTTAGTGCGAAGGTTAATAAATTAGGTTATATTTCGATCCTATTAGTATTACAAAATCATAAATCGCGTATTTTAGAGTGAAAAACGAGTAGTTAAAAGGTAGTTACGACTTCTATACAATCGGCCACTGAAAGTTATGTTTCCGTTATCACCTATATCAAACACTGAAATTATCAACTTTCGTTGTTTAATACAAAACTGACGTACATTTTATCAAAGCGTTTTAGTGTGATAATGACCAAGATAGAGAAAGCTTGACTGTATATATCGAAAGTTGATCCTATTTTAAAGAAGTGCAAAGAAAAGTTACTGTACTGTACTGTACTGTATTGTTCCAATGAGACAATAGAAACATTTTATTGTTGGACCCCCTCTTCACGACAATCAATGAATAAAACTAAAGAATATCCTCAAATCATATCATATCCGTACATCCTTCCTGGTGTTTACAATGAAAGTCTTAGTAACCGAATGTTTACCAGATTGTTTAACTGGAGATCGTAGGTGTATAATAAGAGCTGTTTAAAGTGATCTTCGTGCAAAATTATTGATCTGTTGCAAAACAGACGATATTACATTATTGGCTTTTCGGCCGACATCTCACGTATACATTGTGGCATTGCAAAAACAAATAATCCACGATCACCCTGCGTAGGAAGAAAGGGCGATATATTGTTTTTGACTGAGATTCAACAATACTGACTGCTCCACCATAGATATATACTACAGTATTGTAATTTAATTTTAACTCACAAACAATTACTCGTTCTTTAATAAGTTATTTGAAAACCTCAAAGTACATTCTCACCTAGAACGAGGCTGGTATATCTCGTTGAGGAAATGATATTTCAAACAAGAGTCTTTCTCTGGATTCGTATTGTGAGTCGATCTACACAATATGTATTGTGATCTACAACCAATGACATTGAACAATGGAAAACTTAAATCCAAACGTGATTTTGTTATAAAGCTGTGCGCGAAGTAACCTGTAATTCATCCATCCAAAGTTGCTTCATCTGCAGAAGAAATGTCGACGAGATAATATAATCCAAGTTTGGGAATTGTTTTCGGCCTCGCAATATTAAACAGGAGGATGGGGGTTATTCAAAACCCATTTAGCCTTATTAGTTATTATTGATCTACAAATTTTGTATGCAGATGTCACTGATTGTAGGTCATATCTGAACTAAATTTTGGATTAAATAACAAGTTGTTAAGTTAAGTGAATTGGTAAAATATAGACGATCGAGTGATTTCATATTGCATGTAGCATGTATTGAAATATTGAATAGGTGTCCGTAGTGCAAAAGTTATGGCATCCTTTCAGTTTGATAAACGAATCAAACGAGGCCAGCTATCGAACAGAATGATGATTCTGGTCCGATTTTTTCATGATTGTACACTCATGAGAAACTGGTATGGGCGTAAAATATAGAAGCTATATATCCTTAAAGTCTTAAAGCGGCCGATTCTCATGTTCCCGTTCAGGCATTCATTTAAAAATTAAACGTACTTGGTAGATTCTCATTTAATAGCTAACTGCAAATATCTATTCAAAGAAAATATCCTCCGATTTGAGCACAGCTCATCGTTAGCTCGCGAGTTGGTTGCTCATGCGGAAGGAAATAGACGGTCTACACCTGTATGCAAATTACCCAATAAAAACACGTGCTGTTTACAGTACATCTTTTAAGCTAGGCCAGTTTAAACCAGTCCCAATGTTGGCCCAACATCATCCTACATTGTTGGATGCAACATTGTTAACGTTGCCGTTGGGTCTATTTGATGGAAGATTTTGGATCCGGTTTTACTTTATTCAAAATTTTCATGGAGCATAGTCCAACATTGTTCGATTAACAATGTTGTATGATGTTAGAATGGTTTGTCTTCATGTATATTTGGTTAATGTTCATATATAAAATGCATAAAACAAAGAGTGATATAAACTCTGTAAACATCACATGATGAAGCTGCGGAGGTCTAGTGAAACAGCTGGTGGAAGATGATAGCGGTTGCCATGGTTTGTAAACTAAGCAATTTGTCTTGGACGTCAGCAAATACTCTCGACAATTAGCGAATCATCTTCACTGATATTCAGTTGTTATGCAACAATCGGTAAAGAATCTTTATGGAAATAACTAAATGAATGTCGTATTATCGTAGGCGTAATAATAGAGTTTTTAAGTGCCTCATGTAATTATATTGACTGTTTAACGATTAATATATCGTACAATAATAATCTAAGACTAAGCGAGATAATCGATTTATAACATTAAGTAATTCAACTACAGTGCATGCATGTTTTGCCTTTTGTATAGAAAGAGAACATTAAGTTTTTGCTAACGAAAATTTACACACATTAAACTGCCGCATCCATGATGAAGGTTAAGATAAAACGTATTGCTGCTTGGTCATGCATTCGTTTGATTTAATTGCATGGTGTAATTATATAAACACGAGGTATTACTGTTTGTTTTCTCAGATGGCTTAGAAACGTAAATACATATCACTATGCACCTAAAAGTAAAAGCGTAAATACTTAGTCTTAGCACTAAACCGCGTATATTGTTAACCATATCACAGAATATATTTAAAAATGGTTTTTAAAAGGGATGCACCACTATCAAATGCACCAAATTCAGTCAATTGATTATATTACAACGTGTATGCATGAGTATTGATATATAAAATTGCTAATAAATTACCGTCGTTTGGACAGTCACATGTACAACGGACTTGTTGGAACAACCTTGTAACAAGTCTGATAATGCCATCAAGCTTTTTACAATTTGTTAACAAGTTGTTCCATACTTGTTGACAACTTGGGACAAGCAGTGCGAAGACAACTTGTTGACGGCTTGTTGGCAGACTTGTTACAAGATGTGAGATTTTTGCGTGTGTAGAACATTGTATATTTTCGCGAGGATTCAGCTCTTGACAAACTTGAAAGTTTCACTTAACATTGTTTCTATACGGGCCTGCATGTTCAGCCAAATTCAAGATGCAAACGACAGTAACTATATAAGGCTATGGAATTGGCATTTCGCAGTTAGAGAACCTGCACTAGGCAGTCTTGGCATTATTCAGTCTAAATTAGAAAGACAAACATTTTATTAATATAGCTCGAACTGATCCTTTATTCCAAATTAGTACAAATTCCTTCAAAATAATAATCCTCATGTTAAATCCAGCTAAAGAAGGCCTATATATAGATGTTGTTGTGACGATATGCTGTATACCGAAGTACAAGTCTCACGTGAAAATGACTTTTGTGTTGCAATTATTTACCGACATTACGTCATTATTTGTACAAGTGCATCGGTCGATCAAGGCGAAGAATGCAAAGTTGATAGTCATTATAATAATTATATTATATGTTCCTTAGCCCTTTATGCAAATCTCACTATAGACTTCTCCACATATATAGGTTTATCAAATGTAGTGACTATATATAAAACTTACATTTATAGAAACCAACTAATTTAACTATGAATGGTATGATATATGAATGAAGTTTTCAGATTGAATGGCAAATTCCTAAGACAAAGTGCAAACAGTGAAGCTAGTATATTTTAAAGTGCTACGCCTACATATATTTGTTTCATTTTTTCCGTCGTTAAAGTTTCCCTTCATTCAGTCAGCATTGTGTCTACAATGCTCGGCTTACTAATGCGTACGCCATAAATCTTAGTTTACTGAAATAAACAAAAGCTTTTATTTAAACCTTTTACAATCTTCACTAATCTCCTTAAGAATTATATTCAAGAACGTTACTCACTATTTAAGTATTAAGAAACTATATCACCACATGCAAACATTTTGTGATCATGTCGTATAGATGACAAAACCTCACATATACCTTTCATTATTATATCGGCATAGTATATTATAGAATATATATAGGTAATGCATTTAACTAACAAACAGCTATGCTTTCAGATTTCCCTGTAGTTCAGCAAGTAAATGTTGTGAAACTAAGATTGCATGCATGCATTCAAAAACATCTGACACAAAATCACATGATTTTTAAAACAATAATCAACATATTTAGTGCATAAGATGTGGAGGAGTACACTAAATCAACTTATCAACAGGATAACCATAAGAGACTACTTATGTATTGAATGGTTACTATAACAACAGAAGCGATCGTTAGATCATTTACCATGCTACGATACCCCAAGCAAAAGTAATTGTAGCAAAATTTACTCAGATTATTGCCTCTGGCTCTGATTTAGTTAATTTTTTGTTGTTGTTGTTGAATATGCTAGAATATGAATATTATTAGAAATATGCTTAGACAAATAAAAATGAAATAATCCCAGTCTCGATCTCGAATCATATAACAATGACCTAGTAAACATTATTATTATTTTTGCATATTATTCTCAATCAAGATTGCAGTCGAGCCTCTGTTTTCCTATTCAGACGTGCCGTATTTGATGAATCTGATTCAATTAAATTCTATTGTAACTATTATATCACTGCGATATCTAACATATACTCAAATGACTGGTATGGATGTTGGTTCTGTAATGTTGGCTAACTGCTAGGACTAGACAATTTCAAGGCTCTTAACGACTGCTAGGTTTTGAATCTAAGAAAACATATTTTACTGTATATATGACCTTATTCTTAGCTTCTCTTTGAAAGTGATGATATCCCAAATATGATGGCTGTGCATGTATTTACAATAAGCTGCCGTGGGTTTCAGAGAAAGATTTAAGTTTTAAAACACTTCGACGTTTCGAGATAGGCCCTTCGTGTGGAGTTTTGTACACTGTAGTGAGGGTCAGCAAATTAGTAAATTAGCAAATTATAGTGAGGGTCAGCAAATTAGTTCTGATCAAGTTTCAACATCTTTAGCGTACCATCCTAAGCATACATTGACCCAAGCAACTTCCGTAGTGTAAACCAGCCTTTATTAGGCAACGCATTCGTTTATGGTTTCGACTGCGACTAATTGGAAGACTTGCATACGATCGAGTGCATGCTTTTCAAATTCATCCGTGAATCATTATTAATGATTTTTTCTTCGTATTTACATTCATGAAAAAAGATCATAATATTGTATAAGATGAAGACACTCTTTTGATCAAAATCTTTTGACATTTTGTGTTAGTAACATGCATAAATAATTTAACTAGGAAATCGTTTCCGATTATTTATTTTGTACAAATGTTAAAAGTTTCAAATATTTGTACCTAATTACTTATTTGCCGCACTGTGTTTCACCACGCGGTGGTTTTAATAGAATTGCACTGTTCTAAGGCTAAGCTAATCAGAATTGATAAACATTTTCATATATATTACTGATTGAGTAATACAAATGTCTTGTCGTGTGAATGGTGATAAGTGCCTTGTGCGAACTACGAATGTATATATAGCTCTGCAGGCCATGATAAATCTTTCAATTAACATATGCATTGCTGCTTATAAATTCAATGCGTCAGTGCACTCTCTTCCTTCAATTTTGCTTGTAGTTAATGCATAGTCAGTGGCGTAGCCAGGGTGTAGACTTTGGGAGGGCAAACCAAACATAAATTCCGAAAACGGCGACCAGCAATGGTGTGAGAATGTTAGGGGAGTCCGGGGACATACTCCCTCCTACATGAATTTCTAGGGTCTCTAGAATAGCATTTCTCGCATTTTGAGACGTTCTGAAGAAAAATCATAAACACGAAAAAGCGATTTTTATTGTTATTCCAGACATCGCACCCTAGCTCTCGCAAGAACAGTTCTGGCGGGGGGGGAGAGCCTCCAGACATCGCACCCTAGCTCCCGCCTACTTTCTGCCCGGATTTAAACTTTTCGCAAGAACAGTTCTGGATAACATTGGGCGGGGGGGGGGGGGAGAGCCTCCCCCATGCCCCCCCATTGGCTACGCCACTGTGCATAGTCCAGGATATCCTGTCCATGATGACGATTGTCAGGGGCTGTTCATATGAGCCGGGCAAGTGCCATTGTTTTTATATGTTTTCGAGATTTTATTCACATGGGATTGTGGCTTCCCGAGCTCATATAAATGCATTTATGGGACCTTGTACAGTGCGTAGTTTATTCCGCCTAGAAACAATCAGATATTAGAGAAATCCCATTTCCAAAATTGTTTATCCCATTCCCAGTGGTAAATCCCAGTCCCAGTGATGTGAATCCCATTTTCCCAGTCCAAAAATAGGCAAATCCCAGTTCCCATTTTACCCCTTCACGATCCTCTGTACAGTTTCTGGTTACCTTGCCATATGACTATGTGTCACACATGCGTAATCATTTACAACTGGGACCGGTTGTATAAAAAAAGTTAAACTATATTTAGTGCGAAGGTTAATAAATTAGGTTATATTTCGATCCTATTAGTATTACAAAATCATAAATCGCGTATTTTAGAGTGAAAAACGAGTAGTTAAAAGGTAGTTACGACTTCTATACAACCGTTATCACCTATATCAAACACTGAAATTATCAACTTTCGTTGTTTAATACAAAACTGACGTACATTTTATCAAAGCGTTTTAGTGTGATAATGACCAAGATAGAGAAAGCTTGACTGTATATATCGAAAGTCGATCCTATTTTAAAGAAGTGCAAAGAAAAGTTACTGTGCTGTACTGTATTGTTCCAATGAGATAATAGAAACATTTTATTGTTGGACCCCCTCTTCACGAGGGGGATGGGGGTTAAACAGGAGGATGGGGGTTATTCAAAACCCATTTAGCCTTATTAGTTATTATTGATCTACAAATTTTGTATGATGTCACTGATTGTAGGTCATATCTGAACTAAATTTTGGATTCAAATAACAAGTTGTTAAGTTAAGTGAATTGGTAAAATATAGACGATCGAGTGATTTCATATTGCATGTAGCATGTATTGAAATATTGAATAGGTGTTCGTAGTGCAAAAGTTATGGCATCTTTTCAGTTTGATATATGAATCAAACGAGGTCAGCTATATCGAACAGAATGATGATTCTGGTCCGATTTTTTCATGATTGTACACTCATGAGAAACTGGTATAGGCGTAAAATAGAAACTATATATCCTTAAAGTCTTAAAGCGGCCGATTCTCGTGTTCCGTTCAGGCATTCATTTAAAAATTAAACGTACTTGGTAGATTCTCATTTAATAGCTAACTGCAAATATCTATTCAAAGAAAATATCCTCCGATTTGAGCACAGCTCATCGTTAGCTCGCGAGTTGGTTGCTCATGCGGAAGGAAATAGACGGTCTACACCTGTATGCAAATTACCCAATAAAAACACGTGCTGTTTACAGTACATCTTTTAAGCTAGGCCAGTTTAAACCAGTCCCAATGTTGGCCCAACATCATCCTACAATGTTGGATGCAACATTGTTAACGTTGCCGTTGGGTCTATTTGATGGAAGATTTTGGATCCGGTTTTACTTTATTCAAAATTTTCATGGAGCATAGTCCAACATTGTTCGATTAACAATGTTGTATGATGTTAGAATGGTTTGTCTTCATGTATATTTGGTTAATGTTCATATATAAAATGCATAAAACAAAGAGTGATATAAACGCTGTAAACATCACATGATGAAGCTGCGGAGGTCTAGTGAAACAACTGGTGGAAGAGAATGCTCAAAACAAAAATAACATGTATATGGCTACGAATATTTTCATGACAGCGGTTGCCATGGTTTGTAAACTAAGCAAAGCAATTTGTCTTGAACGTCAGCAAATACTCTCGACAATTAGCGAATCATCTTCACTGATATTCAGTTGTTATGCAACAATCGGTAAAGAATCTTTATGGAAATAACTAAATGAATGTCGTATTATCGTAGGCGTAATAATAGAGTTTTTAAAACGATTAATATATCGTACAATAATAATCTAAGACTAAGCGAGATAATCGATTTATAACATTAAGTAATTCAACTACAGTGCATGCATGTTTTGCCTTTTGTATAGAAAGAGAACATTAAGTTTTTGCTAACGAAAATTTACACACATTAAACTGCCGCATCCATGATGAAGGTTAAGATAAAACGTATTGCTGCTTGGTCATGCATTCGTTTGATTTAATTGCATGGTGTAATCATAGGTGTAATTAAACACGAGGTATTACTGTTTGTTTTCTCAGATGGCTTAGAAACGTAAATACATATCACTATGCACCTAAAAGTAAAAGCGTAAATACTTAGTCTTAGCACTAAACCGCGTATATTGTTAACCATATCACAGAATATATTTAAAAATGGTTTTTAAAAGGGATGCACCACTATCAAATGCACCAACTTCAGTCAATTGATTATATTACAACGTGCATGTATGCATGAGTATTGATATATAAAATTGCTAATAAATTACCGTCGTTTGGACAGTCACATGTACAACGGACTTGTTGGAACAACCTTGTAACAAGTCTGATAATGCCATCAAGCTTGTTACAATTTGTTAACAAGTTGTTCCATACTTGTTGACAACTTGGGACAAGCAGTGCGAAGACAACTTGTTGACGGCTTGTTGGCAGACTTGTTACAAGATGTGAGATTTTTGCGTGTGTAGAACATTGTATATTTTCGCGAGGAATTTTAATTTTTGTAACGAGCATTAGAAGGCTCCAATTAGCTCCGCCAATCAGCGTAAGGCTATTTAAAATAATTGACTGATCAGATCAAAAGCTGTGAAATGTTCAGCTCTTGACAAACTTGAAAGTTTCACTTAACATTGTTTCTATACGGGCCTGCATGTACAGCCAAATTCAAGATGCAAACGACAGTAACTATATAAGGCTATGGAATTGGCATTTCGCAGTTAGAGAACCTGCACTAGGCAGTCTTGGCATTATTCAGTCTAAATTAGAAAGACAAACATTTTATTAATATAGCTCGAACTGATCCTTTATTCCAAATTAGTACAAATTCCTTCAAAATAATAATCCTGTTAAATCCAGCTAAAGAAGGCCTATATATAGATGTTGTTGTGACGATATGCTGTATACCGAAGTACAAGTCTCACGTGAAAATGACTTTTGTGTTGCAATTATTTACCGACATTACGTCATTATTTGTACAAGTGCATCGGTCGATCAAGGCGAAGAATGCAAAGTTGATAGTCATTATAATAATTATATTATATGTTCCTTAGCCCTTTATGCAAATCTCACTATAGATTTCTCCACATATATAGGTTTATCAAATGTAGTGACTGTATATAAAACTTACATTTATAGAAACCAACTAATTTAACTATGAATGGTATGATATATGAATGAAGTTTTCAGATTGAATGGCAAATTCCTAAGACAAAGTGCAAACAGTGAAGCTAGTATATTTTAAAGTGCTACGCCTACATATATTTGTTTCATTTTTTCCGTCGTTAAAGTTTCCCTTCATTCAGTCAGCATTGTGTCTACAATGCTCGGCTTACTAATGCGTACGCCATAAATCTTAGTTTACTGAAATAAACAAAAGCTTTTATTTAAACCTTTTACAATCTTCACTAATCTCCTTAAGAATTATATTCAAGAACGTTACTCACTATTTAAGTATTAAGAAACTATATCACCACATGCAAACATTTTGTGATCATGTCGTATAGATGACAAAACCTCACATATACTTTTCATTATTATATCGGCATAGTATTATAGAATATATATAGGTAATGCATTTAACTAACAAACAGCTATGCTTTCAGATTTCCCTGTAGTTCAGCAAGTAAATGTTGTGAAACTAAGATTGCATGCATGCATTCAAAAACATCTGACACAAAATCACATGATTTTTAAAACAATAATCAACGTATTTAGTGCATAAGATGTGGAGGAGTACACTAAATCAACTTATCAACAGGATAACCATAAGAGACTACTTATGTATTGAATGGTTACTATAACAACAGAAGCGATCGTTAGATCATTTACCATGCTACGATACCCAAGGCAAAGTAATTGTAGCAAAATTTACTCAGATTATTGCCTCTGGCTCTGATTTAGTTAATTTTGCCGTTGGTGTTCATGATATACTGTAGGAATATGAATATTAGAATACACTGCTTGATCAAATAAATGTGAAATAATCTGATCTCGCACAGAATCATATGACAATGACCCTGGTAAACATTATGCAATTGTTTAATATTATTTGGGTCAATCAAGGTACAGTCGAGCCTCTGTTTTCCTATTCAGACGTACCGTATTTGATGAATCTGATTCAATTAAATTCTATTGTAACTATTATATCACTGCGATATCTAACATATACTCATTAAGTATTAACATCAAATGGCTGGTATGGATGTTGGTTCTGTAATGTTGGCTAACTGCTAGGACTAGACAATTTCAAGGCTCTTAACGACTGCTAGGTTTTGAATCTAAGAAAACATATTTTACTGTATATATGACCTTATTCTTAGCTTCTCTTTGAAAGTGATGATATCCCAAATATGATGGCTGTGCATGTATTTACAATAAGCTGCCGTGGGTTTCAGAGAAAGATTTAAGTTTTAAAACACTTCGACGTTTCGAGATAGGCCCTTCGTGTGGAGTTTTGTACACTGTAGTGAGGGTCAGCAAATTAGTAAATTAGCAAATTATACGGTGAGGGTCAGCAAATTAGTTCTGATCAAGTTTCAACATCTTTACTAGCGTACCATCCTAAGCATACATTGACCCAAGCAACTTCCGTAGTGTAAACCAGCCTTTATTAGGCAACGCATTCGTTTATGGTTTCGACTGCGACTAATTGGAAGACTTGCATACGATCGAGTGCATGCTTTTCAAATTCATCCGTGAATCATTATTAATGATTTTTTCTTCGTATTTACATTCATGAAAAAAGATCATAATATTGTATAAGATGAAGACACTCTTTTGATCAAAATCTTTTGACATTTTGTGTTAGTAACATGCATAAATAATTTAACTAGGAAATCGTTTCCGATTATTTATTTTGTACAAATGTTAAAAGTTTCAAATATTTGTACCTAATTACTTATTTGCCGCACTGTGTTTCACCACGCGGTGGTTTTAATAGAATTGCACTGTTCTAAGGCTAAGCTAATCAGAATTGATAAACATTTTCATATATATTACTGATTGAGTAATACAAATGTCTTGTCGTGTGAATGGTGATAAGTGCCTTGTGCGAACTACGAATGTATATATAGCTCTGCAGGCCATGATAAATCTTTCAATTAACATATGCATTGCTGCTTATAAATTCAATGCGTCAGTGCACTCTCTTCCTTCAATTTTGCTTGTAGTTAATGCATAGTCAGTGGCGTAGCCAGGGTGTAGACTTTGGGAGGGCAAACCAAACATAAATTCCGAAAACGGCGACCAGCAATGGTGTGAGAATGTTAGGGGAGTCCGGGGACATACTCCCTACTACATGAATTTCTAGGGTCTCTAGAATAGCATTTCTCGCATTTTGAGACGTTCTGAAGAAAAATCATAAACACGAAAAAGCGATTTTTATTGTTATTCCAGACATCGCACCCTAGCTCTCGCAAGAACAGTTCTGGCGGGGGGGGAGAGCCTCCAGACATCGCACCCTAGCTCCCGCCTACTTTCTGCCCGGATTTAAACTTTTCGCAAGAACAGTTCTGGATAACATTGGGCGGGGGGGGGGGGGGAGAGCCTCCCCCATGCCCCCCCATTGGCTACGCCACTGTGCATAGTCCAGGATATCCTGTCCATGATGACGATTGTCAGGGCTGTTCATATGAGCCGAGCGGCAAGTGCCATTGTTTTTATATGTTTTCGAGATTTTATTCACATGGGATTGTGGCTTCCCGAGCTCATATAAATGCATTTATGGGACCTTGTACAGTGCGTAGTTTATTCCGCCTAGAAACAATCAGATATTAGAGAAATCCCATTTCCAAAATTGTTTATCCCATTCCCAGTGGTAAATCCCAGTCCCAGTGATGTGAATCCCATTTTCCCAGTCCAAAAATAGGCAAATCCCAGTTCCCATTTTACCCCTTCACGATCCTCTGTACAGTTTCTGGTTACCTTGCCATATGACTATGTGTCACACATGCGTAATCATTTACAACTGGGACCGGTTGTATAAAAAAGTTAAACTATATTTAGTGCGAAGGTTAATAAATTAGGTTATATTTCGATCCTATTAGTATTACAAAATCATAAATCGCGTATTTTAGAGTGAAAAACGAGTAGTTAAAAGGTAGTTACGACTTCTATACAACCGTTATCACCTATATCAAACACTGAAATTATCAACTTTCGTTGTTTAATACAAAACTGACGTACATTTTATCAAAGCGTTTAAGTGTGATAATGACCAAGATAGAGAAAGCTTGACTGTATATATCGAAAGTCGATCCTATTTTAAAGAAGTGCAAAGAAAAGTTACTGTGCTGTACTGTATTGTTCCAATGAGATAATAGAAACATTTTATTGTTGGACCCCTCTTCACGAGGATGGGGGTTAAACAGGAGGATGGGGTTATTCAAAACCCATTTAGCCTTATTAGTTATTATTGATCTACAAATTTTGTATGATGTCACTGATTGTAGGTCATATCTGAACTAAATTTTGGATTCAAATAACAAGTTGTTAAGTTAAGTGAATTGGTAAAATATAGACGATCGAGTGATTTCATATTGCATGTAGCATGTATTGAAATATTGAATAGGTGTTCGTAGTGCAAAAGTTATGGCATCTTTTCAGTTTGATATATGAATCAAACGAGGTCAGCTATATCGAACAGAATGATGATTCTGGTCCGATTTTTTCATGATTGTACACTCATGAGAAACTGGTATAGGCGTAAAATAGAAACTATATATCCTTAAAGTCTTAAAGCGGCCGATTCTCGTGTTCCGTTCAGGCATTCATTTAAAAATTAAACGTACTTGGTAGATTCTCATTTAATAGCTAACTGCAAATATCTATTCAAAGAAAATATCCTCCGATTTGAGCACAGCTCATCGTTAGCTCGCGAGTTGGTTGCTCATGCGGGAGGAATAGACGGTCTACACCTGCATGTATGCAAATTACCCAATAAAAACACGTGCTGTTTACAGTACATCTTTTAAGCTAGGCCAGTTTAAACCAGTCCCAATGTTGGTCCAACATCATCCTACAATGTTGGATGCAACATTGTTAACGTTGCCGTTGGGTCTATTTGATGGAAGATTTTGGATCCGGTTTTACTTTATTGAAAATTTTCATGGAGCATCGTCCAACATTGTTCGATTAACAATGTTGTATGATGTTAGAATGGTTTGTCTTCTTTGTCTTCATGTATATTTGGTTAATGTTCATATATAAAATGCATAAAACAAAGAGTGATATAAACGCTGTAAACATCACATGATGAAGCTGCGGAGGTCTAGTGAAACAGCTGGTGGAAGAGAATGCTCAAAACAAAAATAACATGTATATGGCTACGAATATTTTCATGACAGCGGTTGCCATGGTTTGTAAACTAAGCAAAGCAATTTGTCTTGAACGTCAGCAAATACTCTCGACAATTAGCGAATCATCTTCACTGATATTCAGTTGTTATGCAACAATCGGTAAAGAATCTTTATGGAAATAACTAAATGAATGTCGTATTATCGTAGGCGTAATAATAGAGTTTTTAAAACGATTAATATATCGTACAATAATAATCTAAGACTAAGCGAGATAATCGATTTATAACATTAAGTAATTCAACTACAGTGCATGCATGTTTTGCCTTTTGTATAGAAAGAGAACATTAAGTTTTTGCTAACGAAAATTTACACACATTAAACTGCCGCATCCATGATGAAGGTTAAGATAAAACGTATTGCTGCTTGGTCATGCATTCGTTTGATTTAATTGCATGGTGTAATTAAACACGAGGTATTACTGTTTGTTTTCTCAGATGGCTTAGAAACGTAAATACATATCACTATGCACCTAAAAGTAAAAGCGTAAATACTTAGTCTTAGCACTAAACCGCGTATATTGTTAACCATATCACAGAATATATTTAAAAATGGTTTTTAAAAGGGATGCGCCACTATCAAATGCACCAAATTCAGTCAATTGATTATATTACAACGTGTATGCATGAGTATTGATATATAAAATTGCTAATAAATTACCGTCGTTTGGACAGTCACATGTACAACGGACTTGTTGGAACAACCTTGTAACAAGTCTGATAATGCCATCAAGCTTGTTACAATTTGTTAACAAGTTGTTCCATACTTGTTGACAACTTGGGACAAGCAGTGCGAAGACAACTTGTTGACGGCTTGTTGGCAGACTTGTTACAAGATGTGAGATTTTTGCGTGTGTAGAACATTGTATATTTTCGCGAGGAATTTTAATTTTTGTAACGAGCATTAGAAGGCTCCAATTAGCTCCGCCAATCAGCGTAAGGCTATTTAAAATAATTGACTGATCAGATCAAAAGCTGTGAAATGTTCAGCTCTTGACAAACTTGAAAGTTTCACTTAACATTGTTTCTATACGGGCCTGCATGTACAGCCAAATTCAAGATGCAAACGACAGTAACTATATAAGGCTATGGAATTGGCATTTCGCAGTTAGAGAACCTGCACTAGGCAGTCTTGGCATTATTCAGTCTAAATTAGAAAGACAAACATTTTATTAATATAGCTCGAACTGATCCTTTATTCCAAATTAGTACAAATTCCTTCAAAATAATAATCCTGTTAAATCCAGCTAAAGAAGGCCTATATATAGATGTTGTTGTGACGATATGCTGTATACCGAAGTACAAGTCTCACGTGAAAATGACTTTTGTGTTGCAATTATTTACCGACATTACGTAATTATTTGTACAAGTGCATCGGTCGATCAAGGCGAAGAATGCAAAGTTGATAGTCATTATAATAATTATATTATATGTTCCTTAGCCCTTTATGCAAATCTCATGCACTATAGATTTCTCCACATATATAGGTTTATCAAATGTAGTGGCTATATATAAAACTTACATTTATAGAAACCAACTAATTTAACTATGAAT
Organism: Trachythela sp. YZ-2020; assembly: GCA_016169945.1. Lineage (NCBI taxonomy): Eukaryota > Metazoa > Cnidaria > Anthozoa > Malacalcyonacea > Clavulariidae > Trachythela > Trachythela sp. YZ-2020. The sequence goes on from JADLSH010000385.1 coordinate 2,181,004, forward strand.
GGTATGATATATGAATGAAGTTTTCAGATTGAATGGCAAATTCCTAAGACAAAGTGCAAACAGTGAAGCTAGTATATTTTAAAGTGCTACGCCTACATATATTTGTTTCATTTTTTCCGTCGTTAAAGTTTCCCTTCATTCAGTCAGCATTGTGTCTACAATGCTCGGCTTACTAATGCGTACGCCATAAATCTTAGTTTACTGAAATAAACAAAAGCTTTTATTTAAACCTTTTACAATCTTCACTAATCTCCTTAAGAATTATATTCAAGAACGTTACTCGCTATTTAAGTATTAAGAAACTATATCACCACATGCAAACATTTTGTGATCATGTCGTATAGATGACAAAACCTCACATATACCTTTCATTATTATATCGGCATAGTATTATAGAATATATATAGGTAATGCATTTAACTGACTAACAAACAGCTATATGCTTTCAGATTTCCCTGTAGTTCAGCAAGTAAATGTTGTGAAACTAAGATTGATGCATGCATTCAAAAACATCTGACACAAAATCACATGATTTTTAAAACAATAATCAACATATTTAGTGCATAAGATGTGGAGGAGTACACTAAATCAACTTATCAACAGGATAACCATAAGAGACTACTTATCTATTGAATGGTTACTATAACAACAGAAGCGATCGTTAGATCATTTACCATGCTACGATACCCAAGGCAAAGTAATTGTAGCAAAATTTACTCAGATTATTGCCTCTGGCTCTGATTTAGTTAATTTTGCCATTGGTGTTCATGATATACTGTAGGAATTAATATGAATATTAGAATACACTGCTTGATCAAATAAATGTGAAATAATCTGATCTCGCACAGAATCATATGACAATGACCCTGGTAAACATTATGCAATTGTTTAATATTATTTGGGTCAATCAAGGTACAGTCGAGCCTCTGTTTTCCTATTCAGACGTACCGTATTTGATGAATCTGATTCAATTAAATTCTATTGTAACTATTATATCACTGCGATATCTAACATATACTCATTAAGTATTAACATCAAATGACTGGTATGGATGTTGGTTCTGTAATGTTGGCTAACTGCTACAACTAGACAATTTCAAGGCTCTTAACGACTGCTAGGTTTTGAATCTAAGAAAACATATTTTACTGTATATATGACCTTATTCTTAGCTTCTCTTTGAAAGTGATGATATCCCAAATATGATGGCTGTGCATGTATTTACAATAAGCTGCCGTGGGTCTCAGAGAAAGATTTAAGTTTTAAAACACTTCGACGTTTCGAGCTAGGCCCTTCGTGTGGAGTTTTGTACACTGTAGAGGGGCTGGAAAAATATGTGTGCTTTTATAGTGAGGGTCAGCAAATTAGTTCTGATCAAGTTTCAACATCTTTACTAGCGTACCATCCTAAGCATACATTGACCCAAGCAACTTCCGTAGTGTAAACCAGCCTTTATTAGGCAACGCATTCGTTTATGGTTTCGACTGCGACTAATTGAAAGACTTGCATACGATCGAGTGCATGCTTTTCAAATTCATCCGTGAATCATTATTGATGATTTTTTCTTCGTATTTACATTCATGAAAAAAGATCATAATATTGTATAAGATGAAGACACTCTTTTGATCAAAATCTTTTGACATTATGTGTTAGTAACATGCATAAAGAATTTAACTAGGAAATCGTTTCCGATTATTTCTTTAGTACAAATGTTAAAAGTTTCAAATATTTGTACCTAATTACTTATTTGCTGCACTGTGTTTCACCACGCGGTGGTTTTAATAGAATTGCACTGTTCTAAGCTAATCAGAATTGATAAACATTTTCATATATATTACTGATTGAGTAATACAAATTTCTTGTCGTGTGAATGGTGATATGTCGTGTCATGCGAACTACGAATGTATATATAGCTCTGCAGGCCATGATAAATCTTCAATTAACATATGCATTGCTGCTTATAAATTCAATGCGTCAGTGCACTCTCTTCCTTCAATTTTGCTTGTAGTTAATGCATAGTCAGTGGCGTAGCCAGGGTGTTAACTTTGGGAGGGCAAACCAAACATAGATTCCGAAAACGGCGACCAGCAATGGTGTGAGAATGTTAGGGGAGTCCGGGGACATACTCCCTACTACATGAATTTCTAGGGTCTCTAGAATAGCATTTCTCGCATTTTGAGATGTTCTGAAGAAAAATCATAAACACGAAAAAGCGCAATAACAGTTCTGGATAACATTGGGCGGGGGGGGGAGAGCCTCCAGACATCGCACCCTAGCTCCCGCCTACTTTCTGCCCGGATTTAAACTTTTCGCAAGAACAGTTCTGGATAACATTGGGCGGGGGGGAGAGCCTCCCCATGCCCCCCCATTGGCTACGCCACTGTGCATAGTCCAGGATATCCTGTCCATGGAAACTTTTTATTTGGCACTTTAATTACGTTTTTCCGGTGCAAATAATCTCGTGATTCACCTTCATTCACATGATTGATGTAATATTTTTAGAAACAAAAATGAGATTTTGGATAGATCAGATTTTAAGTCCATCCGTATATTTCAGTCGCGGATACTCGATAGATGTTTTTGGATTGTAGATCGATATCAACCCAATCCGGATTATTCGATGTTGCCTAATGTGTCCCTAATAGTTTTCCCATTAATGAGTTCCTATACACCATTTGAAGATTATGCTATCCATAGCCTCGACCTCATTCTTTTGAAAACAGATAGATCTGAATACTTAAATGTGATCCTTTTAATAGTTCCTTTTATCCAATTGCAACGCTATTTCGGATATAGAGCGATGTTATGTAAAAAAGTATTAACAGTGAATTAGTAAGCATGGACTGCTTCCAGTTTTTCTGATATTTTCCAGTCTCGTTCATTTCTTTCCTGCCTTATGGTATGTTACGTGAGGGAAAGGTCGGCAGAGTAAAGTGCAGGATAATTTCTCAATTTTACTTTGAATACATTTTACATAACATTACTCTGTACCAGAAGTTGCGTTGCTAGTTACAGCAAAAATTGCCTCGTGTATAAACATGGCCTTTAATCTTTTTCAAGCTGCGGATAAACATTTATCAACTCCTTGAAATGAATCAAAACATTTCATCACACTTTTATTGAAGTACTGTCATGTGAGCAAAATAGATATTTAATTGATATGTAATGATAATTATTTCCTGATTATGCTTATTCTCAGTGAGCTCTGTATATACAGCTGGAGTAAGATCTTGGTTAATCTTATAGCTCCGGTGAAATTGGTTTGCTTTTTATGCCAATGATAAAAAACGAGAAATTTACTCTAGAAAACTGAAATGGAAAATAACTCCTTCAATTAAATTTCCGTCATCTTTGGCTTCACTTTTCCGTATTGGCTGAATAACTGAAGTTCTTACTCCAGATACATATAGAGCTCACTGCTTATTCTTTGTTTGCACATGACGTCATTATGTGTTATTGGGCGCCATGTTGGCCAGTATGGAAAGAAAGCGATCGCCATGTCACATGTGCCGTGCACAACAGATTATTCTAGTGCACAACTTGGTGCACAATTTTAATTTCAGTTATTTTTGGTGCAACATATCTATTATAGTGGACAGCACATGGACCAATAAGTCCTATCAGTGTACACCATTGCATAGGTTTGGTGCACAATTGGTGCACAAGAACAATTGTGTGTTTCACTGTCCGGTGCACAGAAAAAATACATTCCATACTGGCATGTTGGTAGCCTGCGTAGCTGGCTAGCCTGGCGGTTTTAAGGGTTGGGGTTGATCGAGGCGAAGGCAGTTTAGGCGAGGGCAGTTGAGGCGCTGGCAGAGAAAAATTAGGGAGGCGAGACGAGGGAAAGGAGGAAATGCGGTCGCCTAAACTGCCTTCGCCTCAACCCCTTAAAACCGCCAGCTACGCAGGCTACATGTTGGTTGATTCTCATGTTTACAGTGAAGTAGTTGAGTTCAATTTCCTGTTTTAAAACAGCTTAAGTGTGGCATCGATTGCAAACCACCCGGCAATATCGAAGAATATAATTATGCCACAATCTCAGACAGTCTCAGTCCGTGAGAGACACGCGCGTTGGAATGTAGTTTCGCGTATGAAGTGTCATTGAGCAATCATGTTACAAAGGGAAAACCATTGACTTTCCCTTCGAATTCGCGTAATATGAAGATTGAAGAAGCAATAAAATATAGTCATAGATTTATCTTTATTGACGTTTCATTTCTATAAATCTATTAGTAAGAAGGCAAGATGAGCAGAGCACAAGGCATGTAATACGAGCTGTATGCAGTGTTATTCCCTGCTGATAGAGGTCTCTATTTTGTATGCAGGGAAGCGAAAAGGAGAAGAAGAAAATACAGAGACCTCTGCTCGCAGGGAAGCAGTGTTAGCGTCTTGACCCCGAATTAGGTCGGAATTTTGCAAACAAATATTTGTTACTTTGGACAAAAATGTGAATTTATCGCATAGTATGTCTCAGTGAAGACCAAAGGCATTTATGTGTTACACCCCATCGTACACCTAGACCCTTTAGTGCCATCATTGTGGTCACTGTTTATTATCCGCAGTGGCAGTCTGCTGAAAAACCCCCACAAAATGTTAAATCATATCTAGTAAGTAAGCAGGGGTGCTTATTATCCTTATTGCAGCTGAGAGCTAAGCTGAATTGCGAAGGACACAGTTCAACGTGACCAAGTCGAAGGCTTTCTAGGGCGCATATGGCAGCCACCTTTTGCTCGCCATCACGGAGCACAGCTACGGTGGAAGGGCCAGTTAGGGGTTAAACCCAACCCACCCTGTCAACATTCCCTGTGGGAGGAAACCGGAGTACCCGTAGAAAACCCACGACTTTCGGCAGAGCGTTGACTAACTCTTTTCACATAGCTATCATAAGTCGTCCCCAACGGGGCTTGAACCCACGATATCAGAGGTGAAAGACGCGTGCTCCGACGATTGCGCCACCGAAGCCCCTAACGATGGACTGGACAATGTCCTCCTCGCTCGTCCTTCGACTGGGATAATTATTGCTGGAGACTTTAACAAACTAAGCTTAAGCCGTCTATGTAATCGTTTCAATCTTAAAAAAAGGTCTCTTCGCCCACGAGAGGGAATAACATCTTAGACCAGATGTTAACTAACATGGCCAACCTCTATTTACCAGTCCAACATCTACCTCCCTTGGGTCGTTCTGACCACCAATGTTTCCAAAAATTATAAACAAATTTCCGTCTACTTCCATAAAAGTCAGGCTACATAAACCTGAAAACAAACAAAAATTGAGTAGGATTGTTGCCCTCCAAAACTGGGACAATGTTGTTATGGCAACGGATGTGGACGATAAAGTCGAAATATTTAATAGAACGGTTATTCCAGAGGTGACAATCCGAATGCATCCTTCAGATAAACCATGGATTACCCCAAATATAAAGGCGCAGATTAAAGCCAGGCAAAAGGCATTCAGTCGGGGTGACCAAAACAAGTACGACCAATTATGTAAAAAGGTCTTTAAGCTCATTCGAAATGCAAAAGAAACATACTATCGCACCGAAGGAAGAGATATCCGCCAAAAAGATCTTGCAAAATGGTACAAAATTGTCTATACTCTGCTGGGAGCTGAATAGAATCAAAATTCTTTACAAACTCCTTCTGAGGAAGAATTGTCTGAGGTCGTTGAAGACCTACAAACTGCTTTTACTAACCCATGGAAAGATTTTGACCTCCCGGACATTAACGAAGTTAGCCACTTACTAAGAGATGTACCGCCATCACTACCCTCCCTAGGACAGGTACAATCCCGCCTTAAGCACCTTAATCCGAGGAAAGCAACAGGAATAGATAGAATTCCTGCCTGGTTTCTAAAGCTTTACTGTGATGATATTACACCTGCGATACACAGTATCATAACAAGCAGCATTACTCAGTCCAAGTACCCTATTGCGTACAAGCATGCAATTATAACTCCGGTGCCTAAGATACATCAACCAAAAGATATAAACAACGATTTCAGGCAAATTTCCGTGCTTCTCCATCTCGCAAAGATAACAGAGGAAATACAATGGACCATTCCCCTATTAGACTAACTTTTGAACTAGGAAATTGTATCAGTACAGCTGGAAAGGGCATCCTAAGTTTAGTAAAATTGGCAACTTTTTTAAAAGTGGTAACCGTTTTCCGCGCGTAATACAAAAATATACAAAATTTACCAACTTCACAGGGCTATATTTTCCACATTTTACAACATTTCGCAACCAAACTTTGCAATTTTACTAAACTTAGGATGCTCTTTCCAGCTGTACTGATACAATTTCCTAGTTCAAAAGTTAGTTTAATAGGGGAATGGTCCATTGGAACTCAATTTTCATGATTTGGAAATAAAGGACAACCAACATGCCTTTGCTAAAAGCCGATCTACTGTTTCAGCTCTGATTTCGATGACCCAGAATTGGTATGATGTAACAGACAACTGCAATACCGGAAGTTTCATATTATGTTCTTGGACTTTCGGAAAGCTTTCGACCTTGTCGACCATAGAATTTTATTGACAAAATTAGCGGAAATGAATGTTTCAAAGGCTTTGTGGTCATGGGTAAGGTGCTTCCTTACAGATCGGACTCAACATGTGAATCCACACGGTGTAATGTCTTCAAGCGCCCCCCCTGTCTAGCTGGAGTCCCGCAAAGCTCCGTTATTTCCCCAACTTTGTTTAACATTCATGTCAATGATCTGGAAGACCCGTTAACAAAAAAACATCTTACAAATACACACAAGTATGCATATGTCTGCACTCTTGATGAAGTTGTTAACAACGGGGCTCAATCTCACATGCAGGAATCGACAAATGAAGTGCTGAAATGGGCCAATGAAAATAAAATGATGGTTAACCCCAGGGGTGGCGCCAGGAATTCCCCGATGAGGGGGGCTAGGGTCCCCGACGAGGGGGCTAAGTTCTTAGAGGCAGTCAAACTTTTTATCTGATGTTCAACCTGGGGGGGATTTGGGGGCATGCTCCCCCAAGGAAATGTTTCAATTTTGAGTCTCTGAAACGGTATTTCCTGCGTTTGAGGGTACTTTGCAGTAAAATAGAATTGTCACGCTCGTTACAAGACACAGATTCTCCCCCGACGAAAGAGTAATTTTCCCCGACGGGGGAGTAGCTGTAGCCACCCAGGTTAACCCAAAGAAAACAAAGGACATCCCCAATCCTCTAGTCAACCCCCACCTGTACCAATTGACAGCATTGAATTAGAAAGAGTAAATACCTTCTATCTGGTTTAATACATTAACAACGTTTCTAATTAGATGAAACCACGACCTATATGCTCTCTCCTCCGCAGAGGCTTTGGAACCCAAAGTTTAATACGTGCGCTAGATGGTAATAAATAAAATGCGCTAAACGGTAATATAATGAAGAAACCGCGCTCCGAATTTTAGCGGTTTCTTCATTATATTACCGTTTAGCGCATTTTCTCGCATTTTATTTTTTACCATCTAGCGCACGTATTAAACTTTGGATTCCAAAGCCTCTGCGGAGGAGAGAGACCTATATGTGAAACGAATCAGGCCCAGTTTTGAAATAATGGCAGATTAATTAGCTACTGGTTAGGTATTAGTATGCGGAACAAATTGCAAATATCTCCAATTAAGAATGCGCTGGGAGCAGGGGCTGATTGGATTCATTATCTTGGAGTATCATAGTAGATATTATTGTAAAAGGTCTTTCTCTCAGATGAATATCCGCTTCCAACATCGGCTTTGTTTTGCTTACCGTCTTTGGAAAGCGATAAAGTGGTCATGTGACGGTTGCCATTGAGATAAAGACATTAATTTTGAACAGAGTCCAACAGTCCACCTATACCAACTTCAACCACATTCATATGCACTAGTCTTAATTTTTATTTAATTGCATGTATTTTTGACGATATATCCTCGGGAGCCTCTGCTCGGGAGCCAGGCATTAATCTACCTGAGAATATATATGGATATGAAGTAATATATCATACACGAGAAGGAGTTTATTATAGTGATTTGAAACACCGAAAAGTGTGTTGAAAAACAAGGCGCTAGCCGACTTTTTAAACATATTTTGAGGTACGTGTTTTTAAATCACTATAATAAACGACTTCGAGTGTATGATATAGCTTCTCAAACAAACCAGTATTTGAAGAGAAATTCAGCGCGAAAGTTGAGTTAATTTATGGGTGTTTATTACCGTGGTATCAAGACAACGATACCGTGGTGATTTCCTTTGTGTTTTGCTCATGAATTATTAATGAGTTTGAGAAATAACTGTCACACATTAGTGTAAGGTAGAAATTATTTATATATAATAACACTTTAATTATTATTTACATGAATTCGTATTGGCTATAAAGAGTAATTATTGAAGGAATTCTTAAGTCACCGAATGCAGGCATACAATAACACCTTAGTTCGATCGTTTTAATAAATACCATAGATGTGAAAATACTCCGCTGTTAGGAATTTGAAACGTGCTTCAGTTTACGTACTTTTATTCTCAAATGATCAACAACAGTTTGAATGTCGGGGTTTTTCGACAATGAACCCCAGGTCAGTTGTGAGGTCGATTTATATGCAGGTTAAACGTTAACAAATTTGAAAGGGAAAATGGCGTGCTATTTTAATATGACGATCTCAGTTATTATATATAATACAGTTCAAATAATTTAATTTTTACTTCTATGCAATGCACTTTAAAAAGCCATATAGTATTTTATATGATGGTTAAAAAAGATAAATTACATTGATGTTTATCTTATCGCTTAAATCCATATTCACTTTCACTCTTTGCAGTTTTATTACATCTTACATGCCAAGTGAAAATTCACGAGCTTAGATTATGTGATCAGCAAGAAGTTTCGCTTGTAAAATTTGCTCCTTACAACTTTAAGCCTTAAAACTTAACCCTAACCCTTAGTGACTTTTCGTGCAGCTAAGCCAATTTGATAGGAAAACATTTTACGAAAAATAGTTCAACATATACAGGAGTTCTATATACAAGGCTATATTTCGACTCTTTCAGGGTGTCGTCATACCACAGCACAAACCACAGTGGCCCATACTCTGTGTCAGTGTTGACCCGTTTAATATTTTGTCTATTTCTTAATAAATTTTATAAAAACTATCGACTAAATTATATGAAAACTAACTTGAGTTGTATTTACAATAGTGTCATTACTAACATTTTCAACACCTTTTAACATAAATCTGTAAAACTGTATTGAAAAAGTGTTTTAATTAAATTATTAGTAATGACATAAATTACAACTCGAGTGAATGTTGATGTTATTTAGTCGCTAGTTTCTATAATTTATTAAAAATAATAGACAAAATATTAAACGAGTCAAAACTGACACAGATGGCCTTTCGGGAGATATAGGTTTAGGAAGAAACTTCAAGTTGGAGCGGTACTTTTTCTTAAGAGCACCTCTTCTATTAGAAAAAGGCACTTTTCCCATTGTTTTAGCTGAAGAAAAGGGCACTTTGACGAAAACTTGGGTGGGGGCCCACATGCCTCCTATGGCTCCCCCCTCTTTCCTGTGTTCAAACCTAACTTAAATACCGTCGTTTGCGTCATTGATGAACACTTGCAGATAGAAACATTGTCATTGTCTCGAGTGAATCTTTATATAATATTTTTACCGTACGAGCCTTTGAATGATCAGATTAAAACAGTCAAATTTCTTGACAAAAATTAAAGTTTCACATGAGCATATAGGTTATGTTTTGTTTTGTTTTGCAGCTGTTCATCGTTCGATGTAAACGGTAGTAGAGTCAAAATATTATCTTCTGTTGCAAGATGTTATTTTTGAGACAGCTCTTTCTTAGCATTTCTTCTTTTAAAGGATTTTGGCCTCATTGTCCTCAATTTTACAATTAAATGTCTAAGAAAGTTCTTTGGATATTATCGCATATTAAGTATATCTATATAATTTACAAAAGCCATTTAACTATCTTAAAACGTACAAATATCATTGGTTGTTTTGAAAGGTTTAAGGCAAAATGTTTAAAGTTCCACAAATATATGGTGGAAGATTTGACCTTGGATTTTATTCAATTTCTTTTCTGGAATTCAGCCGGTGTAGTTTGTTTTCACATTCTATTTCCTCGGGTTTTCCACATGCAATTATTCATTTCGATTTCCGATGAAATGTAGCCTTTCCCTTTAAATGTATTCCATAGATAACGAACTCGTTGACTTTTTCTTGAAGGTTTTTCGGTTTTGTGAAATATATCCTTTCTCCATGGATTCCAAGGAAAAAGTCCTCACAAAGGTTTTCATGTATCATCTCGAAAATATAATCACCGATGTATGTGAGAGGAAATTTGTACATTGTTCCCAGTGAGAAAAGCAAATATTTATGAGTGTCGTTCTTTTCCTTTTTTGCCGTTATTGTCATAGGAACTTCGTGAAGTGTAGCAACTTCGTATGTATAATATTCACCAATGAACCTCTCTGGATTAGACACGGGGGTCTTTTGCTGCACAAGATAGAATATAACTTGTATTATACTGAGCAATTTATTAGGTCAAGTTAGCCTAAAAGGTTCTTATATAAATGGTGTTTTACTGGTCTATTATTTGTGTAGATTATGCATAAAGCGTAAGCATATTAACGTTAAAAACATGAACCACAGTATATATATACATGGAATGCCGATTCCAGCTCAAAAAGTAAAGCCAATCATGGCGGATATTGAAGGGCATTATTGTGGGTCAGTTTCAGTCCCCTTACGCGCGCGGTCAACCAAAATATATTTGGAACTGGAAAACCACTGGTCTGTCTGGTGAGGATAGTTGTTGGGTAGATTTTAGGTTTTAATTCTTGCATGTCAATGACGAATTTTGTCAGCTGGTGATTTGGTCAGATGATGTTTGCCACGTTTTTCAAATATATCATTACAGTCTGAAATCGGACCGACAAATCGCCATTACTTTTACAATTACTTTTAATTAGAGCTTCATTAAATTAAAATAGCTGTAAAATGATGTGAAAGGAGATCACAGCACTTTTAGTATAAATTAACGTGTGAATTAAAACCTAGTCTATTATTCATGTTTTCGATCGCTACTCTAGTTTAATTACCCTTCGAACTGCATTCACGACACAATGTTTCGACAATCCAGTCTACTGTCTTCATCAAGGGTGATCTAAAGTCGCATCTTATACTGTAGCTTTTTATATACTCGAGAGATGACGTCATCGGTCAACAAGGTAGAATGGTGATGGTGATGGTGATAATAATAATAATTCCATCATAGCAAAACAATTACAATAATCACCATAGTTTTAAATTGAAATAGAGACATCGGATTTTTCGAAAACCTCAAATTGAATTTCTTACGTATAGAAAACAACTGAAGTGAAGAATATTTGAAGTAAAATTGTTGCCATGTTGTACTAACCGTGTTTTGTGGCAGCTTCACAAGCTCTTCGTGAAATAAGTCAAACAATCCGTGTATCTTGGGTGTCAACTTGGACAATACATTGCCATTGATAGACGTGGACAGCGCATTTACAGCTAAATTAACCAAAATTAAAACTTGATTATAATTTATTTTAAATGGTGGTTGTGTTGCATTGTTTCCAGCTTGATAGTTAGTAATTTGTTTTGTTTGCAGTCAAAGCTGAGGAAATATACTTGAGACTGAGTCCCACACGAGGCTCCCACCGTAACCTCCGCTGCTCCACCCATTTAGGTAGTGGGTTAAAAGGTAGATTGTTAAGCTCCGTTCACATGTACGGTGGCCGACATCCGCCACGGCAAAACATTAATACTCACGGCAAAACATCAATACTCGCGGCAAAACAGTAATACTCACGGCAAAAGATTAACACTCACGGCAAAAACATTGACACTCACGGCAAAAACATTAATACCCACGGCAAAACATATAATACTCACGGCGGAAGTCTGTTTTCCGGAAGTGACTTTTCATGTCTGCTTCCTGTCATCTCGCGCTCAATTCGCTCATGAACTTGGCCAACAGCCAACAGCGACAGTGTGTCCAGTTTTGGTAATTTTAATTACTTTTTGGTAATTTTTGGGACTTTTTTAGTAATTAAATATTTTTAGTAATTTTTTGGTAATTTTTTGGGAAATTTAGTAATCTGTTGGTAATTAGATAAAAGATGAATTTCTCAAATTTTACCAATTGTTTTGTATGAACACTGTCACATTTTGAGAGAAAATAGTGTCCTCGTCAATGCTATTTAGGCACAGGCGGGAGGCAGTTCGGGCAGCTAAGGCAGCTCAGCCCGCTGGTGCCTGTCGCAACTCCTGAGGCCTGCGCCTGGACAGGGCAAACGACGTTTTTGCAACAAGCATCACACATGCGAAACGTGAAATTTGGCAAACAGAAATTCTCAAATGTTTCTGCAACAATGCTTTCTATTTTGTCCAAAGCAGGGGCGGTGGAGCGGTTTGGGTATTGGGGGGGCAAAGGTCTCTCGAAAAATTATGGACATCTGAAGGCGACAGCCCTTTTGTCTCCCCAGCTCCGCAGCCTCTGCCGCCCCTGGCCCAAAGTCTGAAATCTTGGGTTAATAAATTATAGGAGCAATATGAATAATGATATTTATACTCATTATACTCGCTAAGCATTATGGTAGTTTAATGCAAAACTGATTTATGAGCTGTTTTGGGAAGTGTGCAACTTTTAGTAATTTTTTTCTGGATTTAGTAATTTTTCGCAGGCATAAGTGCAGTTGGTCTCTAAATTTTGGATTGCTAAATTACATGCAATGCTATGCGAGACCGGCTAAATATTTTCAGAGACTGACTTCAATCATTGCATTATTTACATTCCAGTTGAATATGTCCACATAAAGTTTGCCGAAAATCCTTTTTTGGTGTTTATTGTAAAGCAATCTTCTAGAATGTCCTGTCACTCATATGTGGCGTGCGTAGCACTGTAAATGCTAATGACGTGGAAAGACCGAAGAAACTCGGGTGATGCGTAAATCGTATTGTGCCAGTAAACTGCGAAACATTACAAACTTTTAATGAGCGGTTTTTCAGTGACAGTTTTGTAAAAAGCAAATCAATTTTCATTGCTACACATGTTCATGTACCTCGTGATCACATTTTGTTTCAGTCGCTTGTGAAAAGCTACAAGTGTCAATTTGGTAGTCTTACGGGTTGCACTGCATGAGTGTATTTGCCTTGTCTTCAACCATTGCATTGATTTTTTTATCTTGGAAATTTGATTCAGGAGGCCAAAACTGATCAACTATTTTGAAATGGAACCATATTGCCACAACTACTATTATTAATAATCTATATATTAACTACTTTGTGGGAAAATTTATTGTACAGGAAGTTAAACTGATTCTTATGGTAGAAAATTAATCTTGTTTTTACAATATAGTTTGAAATTTTTTACGTATTTTTCTGATTTCCATGTACACATTGGTTTCTCGGGGGAGGATTCCCCCTTACCCCCCTGAAAATTGGTCCCTACTGCATCAATCGTCCTATTCTACTGGATCTGCTCCTGTGTACATGAGTTCAGTAAAAATATGAAACGTAAATTATGTAAATGAATATTTTGTTCATTGAATTTTGTTGCTACTCAACTTATTGCAGCAGCACACAGGATCAATCGACTTTTCGGATTATAATTCGGTTGGGTTAAAAGTTGGTCTGGATTAATTCATGGGTCCGTCTCATTTCGAGACTTCACCCCCCCCCCCCACCTCCTCCAACCTGAAATGTTAGAGGGCATCCTGGGGCATTTTTCATGTTCTAGACAAAATGACTAGTAAAAGTAAGTTTTAAATCGAGTTAAATCGTCTGGTCCTAGACAGAGTAAAATACTAAAGTAGGGCGCATTAGGGCATATCACGGCTTAACAGGTTAAGCTTTCCTCATGTACATGTTTGACAGAAACAACACGAACAACCCCACTCCTTGGAAATACCATATTCTAGTATGAATCATGTAATTATACTTAAGACTTTTTTCTTTTAGCTTTTGCTGCAATTGCTCGTCAGAATTAAGAGCTAATTCTCAATACTGTTGGAAATGTCAGGCAGACCAATCAGAGGTTGGTCCTCCTGACTGGAGTAACTCTAAGACAGAATCTGCAACCTCTAGTTCTGCCTCTGACCCTAATAAAAAGCTGTCTTTTGGAAGACCAGTTCTGGAAAGTAAACCAAAACCTATGAGCCTCGAAGAATACATGAAAAGCAAATCCAAACAGCAAATGTCTGGGCACACTTTTCGCCAAGCCAAGAAACGGAAAGTCAGTGATAATAAAATGAAATAGTTACTATAAACATTGCCTAATGAAAATTGTTGGTGATGATTTGAAGCCTGTTTGGGGTAAACGTCTTCCCATTGTTGTTGCAAAGAATTCGAATTACCATAGCATCTTGGAAAAAGCAGTAGAAAAGTACAAAGCCTTCGACCGAAAGTTTGATGCGGAGCAAAAAAACGTCTTGATGTACGATGATGGGAGCCATGCTCAGTTGATGCCTGGAGGAAAGAGTTTTTTCCAGCTTGACAATTATAAAGCAGAAGTTGGAAAAGATTTTAAAAGAATAACCTTATACTTATGTAGTGCAGATGACCTAAATATGTCAGAATCATTTCTCAGTCCACCAGAAAGTCCCAGCAGCCCAATTCCATTATTCAATAATGATGACGAACCATCCATGATTCAGGACGTGATATGTGATGATGAAAAAATTGCCCCAAGATCTGCAGAGCCAGTTCGACCTAGAAAGCCTGTCTCCAAGGTCTTCGATGCTTCGAATAAGCATTGATGAAACATCAACTAAAGCGGCACTTGTTCAACTGGTAAAGCCAGAAGATGTTGTTAGAAAATTGCAAGAAAAAGTGATAACCAATGAAGCTGACAATTTCTTTATGCTAGTCCGACGAGAAATCAGCTTGTCGAGACTGCTTTCCTTGTGGCAGCGTCAGGTGAAAAAAACGACTCGAATCCTTAGAGTTCGTATCATTGGAGAAGACGGCATTGATTCTGGCGCAATTGCCATGGAATTTCTCGAAACGTCTGTGAGAAACATAGGAGAAAATATGTTTCCGGATGGTATACCAGTGGATTCCACACTCCACGTCCAAAATGGCAATTATCACACCTGCGGTGAGATTGTTGCAGTATCTCTAGCTCAGGGCGGCCTCCCGCCATGCTTTCTTAACCCTGCTGCATTTGATATGATGGTTAAAGATGTCGACATTCACAATATTGACGAAACTGACCTCGCGGAAAAGGAGCAAAGGTTATTAAAAGAAATAGAATCGTCATGCAACGAGAAAATGGACATTATATTAGAACATGGCTACACAGGTCCTGTAAACCAACAACACCTCAAAGAAATAGTTGGTTCTGGTAAGGTATTTAGTGGCTATGGCAATGTGTACAATGGTGTACGAGAATGTCTTCAATTAGTTTTAATGCGTCAAATATTTAGATTATTATTAAATTAATTTCATATACATGCAAAAAATGTTGGTGTTTCACTGTTTCTAGCAAATTGTAGCAAATACCTAAAAATTAGAAAATAGGTTTTTTGTCTATTCATAAATATAACTGGGTATTGCTATCGTTTTGTCTATGCAGTTTCTGTTGCTGTTAGGGACCGTTCATTATTTATCTGGGAGGGGGTTTGGGGGCATGCTCCCCTGGAAAATTTTAACTTTTAGTAGCCCAGAATGGCCGTTCCGTGCGCTTTCAGGGTGACATTCTTGCAAACAGAACAAACCAAACAAGATGGCAGCAGTAAAATCGACTAGATTAAAACATTCTCTTTGCAAGTGTTTTTCTACTTTTTTAGAAGCATGGAGTAAATTAACGAAAAAAATCTATTTTATTAAAATCCCATCATAGAAACCTCACCAAAATCATACTATAAGCTTCCTTATTAAGTATTCAATACTTTTGTAGTGTTTTAGTGGTTGTAAAAATTTGGAAAACTGCCAAATTTAGACACGTGCCATGATAGATTTACAATATTAGTAACTGGACATTCTAATTTCTTAAAATTTTGCGAATTACGGGAAAAATTAAAGTATGATGTACAACGATGTCAAAAAAATACATTCATTTTACTATTTTTAGTAGAAAACACTTGCAAAGAGAATTGTTAATCTAGTCGATTTTACTGCCGCCATCTTGTTTTCGTAAATCTCTCGCATGCGCAGACAAATTGCACCTATGTTGAACAAACCACTGTATAATTTTTTACTCTCCTCGGCAATATATTTTTTCGCGTGTACCACCCTTTAAGGCCATCTTTTTTTGGATGGCCCATCCCATAATGCTACCTGCCCCCCCCCCCTCTCCCAGATAATACTTAAGTACTTGCATCTAAAAGTAGTCAGTATACTGGGTTTATGACCAGACGATTTAGGTGCACATCGCCGAGGAATCCTCTATGCAGGAAAAATGGAAATGCTTTTTATTTGATAATTTGAAAAATTTCAAGTTATCGTTGAAAATCCTGTTTATGTCGTATTTTGTTTTTGAATTTTACTGCAAAATTACACTCCAATAAACGTTAAATATCAATCAGATAAAGCTTCAACTATAGCACACAACTGTAAGTTTTGAATTACGGGTAGTTAAAGAATATATACTGTAGTTAGCTATAAAGGGTAAAGTTCTACATTATTTAATTTTCAAAACTCCATTTATAGGCGAGTCTGGTAAATCGCAGAACCCTGTACATGAAAGAATTTCTTGGAGGAATCAAAACTTATGGTTTGGATGAAATAATCCAGAATAACCATGATGCATGCAAGCCATTGTTCATCAATGCGGGTGCCTTCAAGAATAGCTTAGTGCCTGTCTGCCTGATGCCAACTACTTGGTTTCAATATTGAAGCCACTCTTTTCTGAAGAAGGTTCCTCTCGAAGGAAAATTGAAGAGTCCATCATTGATTTTTTCCAGGACACATTGTTATCATTCGAAGATGGCCGTGTATCTGGATATGCAAGTGCTGTGGCATGGAATTATGCTGATCAAGTTGACGGAGTGCCGAAGAACGAGGCGTCGTTAAGCAATGAATTAGCGACTCCAGATGAAAAGTACGAAACCGCTGATTTGTCGATTTCTGGAGTGATGCAGTGGCTTACTGGTCAACGACACAAACCAATGGGAAACGAAGTATTTGAAATAGAAGTGCTTTTTGATCATGACTGCGTGCAACGTAACCCGATGCATACCATTTGCTTTCCAACAATAGGAGCCTGTGGCAAAGAAGTTACCTTCCCAACAACTCACATCCAAACAGAATCAGAGTTCCATCAGGTGTTTTTACTGGCATACTGCAAAGGACAAGCATTTGCTAAGCCTTAAGTCAAAGATAGTGGCCTAATGTATAACGACTGACTATACAAGAACACCGAGACAAATCAACTGTTCAAATTTTGTTAGACGTTATTGCGTTATTTGATTTATGCAACCTTTTATTCATACTTAATGTTTCTTGCACTGTTCTTTGCATGGTTAGTTACATTTATATTTAACATTATGATAAGATGCTATTTGATGAGACTTTATTTATAGAACTCCATATACAAGCGTTGAAATGCCATTGAACAGGTAGAGGTATTATTCATTTAGTAAACAGATCTTTGTTGTAGTATTCTTCTAGTTTAAGTAGTTGAAAATATATTCAGAAGTATCACATATTTTTACGTATGAAAGTTGAAATATTAACTACCTGTTGAGTCTGCACATGATAGCAGTTATGTGGTGAAGTCAAATCTGAACCACAGTCTTTAGAAATCAGTTCTAAGCTCTAGAGATTAACACAATGTTTTCAAAAAGATCCAAGGCTTCTCTCCAATTTTGAGGATTACTATATCCTTGATTGGCCATCACATACTCAATGTAATCAAAGTGGTCATGATTAATTTCGGTGTCAAGGAGATGATTCCTTGCATAAACCTTTTTCTCTTCTTGCACTTGGACAATCAGGTTTGATTCTCCACCATTGCCTTCTGGTAGGAAGTATAAAACATCTGGTCTACCATCAACTGTATAGTGCCTCGACTTCCTTATCTTATGCGAATTCCAGTGTTCACATACTTCAGACAAATCTTTTTTAATGAGGGAAGCAAAACAAAACCAAAGGCAATTATTCTCAAAGTCACTACTGGTATTCAATCTACCATGATCAACAAGATCTCTGAAAAAGTTTATCCACCATGATGATTGCGTCTTTCGATACATTGACCAATAGCTTTCTATGCGTTGATTCCTCGGAGAGCCAACATATCTGTGAGCGTTCTCACTGTTACAGAAAAACGATTGCATGGCTGCCATTTTACCATTTTCTGTAACGTTCCCAAATCAGCGACCAGTTCCATAGGGCACCCACCAAATCTATCTACAGCTTCTAGATAATACGAAGCAATATTGTCTGGAGAATTATTGGATCGGGTTACAAATAACCAAAGTAATTTTCGACTCCAACCATCAATACAACCGTGCATCGCAAAACCATAAGGCTTTAGCTTGTCATAGCCATCGGCATGCCACACTGCATTAGGACCTGGATTTTTGCACACTCTTCTTTTCAATTTGTGCTGTCTTCTCATTTCGCATCCTTCAGGATCCAGCTCTCTAAGTAGTAATTCCACAACTAACCTGGGAACTTGATAGCCTTTTAATTGGAGAGTATGCCATACGTGTCTGTATCCAGGAACACAGCCAGGTCCATCCAAAATTCGCCTTACTTCGTCAGTTATCACGGCAATATCGTACTCTGGTTCCTTTCGCCGTAGTCTGTATTCTTGTAATCTTCTTTCCAGTGTTCGCTTACTTATTTCTATGTTATGATAGGTACTAAGAAATGCGAGAATATTATTGTACTCAAAACCTTTGTAAATATATATATGTTATTTACCGGCTGGGAGGTCAAAACTGAAAAATTTTTCAAGAGAAGTCTCCGAGACCGAAGACCGAAGGTCGTCAATGAAAGACCTGATATTTTCTTTCTGAACTGTTCAGACCGACAAATAACGTGTGTTTATTTTTTGTTTTTTTCTTTTATTTCTTGTTTTTTTTGGTTTGAAAAGTTGCGATATGAGAGTGCTGGTGTGATACGGACCTCGTACTCAGCCAATCAAAAGGCTCTATTTTAGTTACGGACCTGAGTTACGGACCTCAAAAAAAATAAAGTATTTTATTAAATTTTCCTCATCGTGTTCAAAGACAAAATCTTCGTCGTCTTGTGCATCCGCCATTTTATTCGTATATTTTTAAAAACCGTCACTCACGCCGCAGCATCTAATCTAAATATGTTTGTTTTGACTGTAGTAAATGTTCGTCGTCTTGTGCATCCGTGTTTTGCCGTGAGTGTTAATGTTTTGCCGTGAGTGTTAATGTTTTGCCGTGAGTGTTAATGTTTTGCCGCGAGTATTAATGTTTTGCCGTGGCGGATGTGGGCCACCGTACACATGGGACCAAATGAATTAGGAATTATGGCCTTTCAACGCAGTCTTGAAGACTTAATACACAGCGTTTCAAAACTGTGTTCTTTTGACAACTACGCGCTTACAACCCCATGCGCCTTTATAGGTTTATCATTGACTTTCTACCCAAATTTTCCCTATGGCTGTGTCTCAGTCAAAAGTCAAATACTCGCAAGATTCCTGAATGTGCGAGTTAGAATCCCGTCCCAGACAAAGAATGTTACTTTGTTATCAGCATGAGGTGTCAGCATAAGTATTGTACATACCTAGGCGTAAATCAGGCACGATTTGAACCATGCTGTAGTATTCGCCATACACATATCCAGTTTTAGTGTAGTTTAAATATCCTTTATGGAAGCCAATCTCCCAAGCATTTCCCAGCATTTGCCTTCCGTCTGGGAAAAAGTACGCTGAAAAGAAACATTAAACAGTAATGGCAGTGGAATTTAACGGTTTGGAATAAATGAACTGGCAATTTTATGTTTTGTGTCTTTTAGGGTCAGTCTATATTATCCCCGCTAGGCGGGACCGAGATCTCGCAGGTGATATAATCACGCAAAATTCACCATATAAAAAATCTATATCATAAAGTTAGTGAAATATAATGTATAAAACGTGCCAATAATATACACTTGTCGTATAGAAATGGTAAATTCTTAACATCAACCAAAATGAATATACTCCGCTGTCCCGCATTACTGTGGGCTCGCACTTCCCGAGCATGTAGATGTATCGTCATTCTCTCGGGCTATCGTCGTGACCTTCCGGAAAATGCGAGTCCACAGTAATGCAGACAGTGGAGTATATTGGCCGGATCTTGGACTAATTTGACGATTTGTACTAGCAAAAACATTATATTTTAGTCGGCATTGACTCCTCTGCCGCCTGTGCCCGAAATGTTGCAGGGATGAGCATGCCTTCTGAGCATGCGTATATCTCTATTCTGCAATATCTCGTTATGCGTATATCTCTACACCATATTGCATGGATTTAACCCGGCAATGTATTTTGTCCATATAAAACACGCTATCCCGCCTGGAAGGTTGTCCCGGATTGTATTGCCTTAGTTACCTGGTGTAAAATAATCATCAAGAATTGCTGATTTCAGATATCGACTATAACGGTTGTTGAACAATGCAATTTCTAACTGGAAAATAAAGAGAGATTTTCAGGATTTATTAAAATTCATAATTGAGGGGCATACAGCCAACGTTACGTCACAACTTTGTGGACTTATTTGCCTTAGATATAATCTATTTGGCAAGGACACATTAATTTTCGCTTTTTCCAGTGGAAATGCTACAAAGAATCAATAGCACTAGCTTATTAAGGATTCGAAATGTAAATATTTAAAATATAGTCATAGAAGGTTTATGATTCGTGAATTATGCAGTAAGTAAGTAAGCAAGCAAGCAAGCAAGCAAGAAAGTATGAGTAAGCAAGCAAGTAAGTGGGGGGGTGCTAATCATCCTTACTTGCAACTGAGAGCTGAGCTGAATTACGAAGGACGCAACTCGACTTGATCGAGTCGAACGCTTATTAAAGGTGCCTCTCCCGTCTGGCTGCCTCCGTATGACTCATTGAAAAAACCCCACGACGATCAGATTATACTGGTATTCAAAAATTTTATTTTTTGTTCCTATTCCAGACTTTCACATTTCCATACTTCTAAGAGTACTCACCTGAGCTAAATCATGTACTGTAGTGAGTAAACCACCAGCTGGATCCAACCAACCCCAGTGTTTAAAATCGTTTCGATTCGACTTTGTCGGTATCGGTGGGTATATATCGTTTCTACAATGAAGTAAATGAAGGATATATTAATACAAATACGATAAACTGCTAAAGCGACGAAATTTCACGCACGGTTCACTTCTTCTATTCCATTTTTAAAGGTCACGGATTCTCGGGTGACTTTATATACTACCTACCGACATGGCTGATCACGAGGATTAGAATTAAGTGTTAAAGTTAGGGTTAAAATTAGAGTAAGAGTTAGGATTAAGAATGCTAAGGATTGTATTTAGATTAAGATGGATTTTAGCAAGATATATAATTTGGGAAAAATATAATTTGGTCAACTTCTGTATTTGCATGTAAAAGGAATTCAATATATTGTAAGACGTTTTCACAGATATTTTTATCGTTCTAGGTGTAAAAATATACCATTTCATTCTAAATAGACACTTCATTCATATCCGTCATCCAATATGCATGACGCCACAACCAGAGGAAAATTATTTTGTATAATGTACATAGAGTAGTTTGTATGAGTTATTTAATGTCGACTACACAGGGTGTGGTTGCCCAATTCACCCGAGTCAGAAGCTCATGATACACGTGCTCGCGACAACTATAAGGCCTAACGGTTATTAGTAGAATCATACTAGTATACTATTGCAAATGCTGTAATTTGATTGGCTACGCTACTCGCTATCATATCTAATTGTCAATGGATAGCGAGTAGCGAAACAGCCATCTCCTCGGCGCGATTTTTAACGAATTTATTTCAATAAATTATGAAAAACGTTTTGAAATACTGTTTTCTTGCTGGTTTCTACTAAAACAATTAGATTATTCGCTCTCGATTTATATGAGATGATAGTTCATTCGGGCTTCGCCCTCATCAACTATCACCTCATAGAAATCTTGAGCTCATAATCTAATTGTTAAGTAGAGGAAAACCCTCGAAGCACAGGAGAGAACCAACCAAACTCTACTTACACGAGTTTTTCAAGTACGAGGAAGTTACCCAACCTATAAGTGAATCCCTCCCTCCCTCGACCTGCAGAAGCAAGCTTAAGGACAGTGCGCTGGCCCAATCCTGCCACCCGTGCAAAGATAATATACTTACGTATCGTTCACTGTGAAGGTAGATGACTTCATATCTAGGGGTTCAAATATTTTATCATGGACATATTGCTTAAACCCACCAGGATAGGTTTTTGTGATAGCATTTCCAGCAACAGCAAATGGGAGATTCCTGATAAAATAATGAAAAAATAATATTTCAGATTTTCAGCTTAAAGGTGATGTAAAATCCCGATGTAAACAAACCGGCAACGTCCGTTTGTTTACATTTTAAACACGCTATATTTAAAAAATTATGATGTGTTCTGGTTCGCTTCGCGGCTTATGCTTAGTTGTAATGTTCAGATTCGAGTTTCTTGACTGAAATTTAAATTTTAGTCGAAACAACGCGGACATTTGTTATTATCGTTTATACCATGGACTTCTCCATAGCACATAAATTTAATTGTATTATACATAAAAGATCAATTCTAAGTAATTAGTAACAGAGCACTGACTGTCAAAAACTAAAATAATTATACTGATGGAAAATTTTATGGTGGGTAATGGGATCAGTGGTACAGACAGTCAACTACAATTCCAACTGCCAGTATGATATTCGAGTAATATAGAAATGTCGTTCATATTCTAAATTAATGAGATATTCTATAATCATCTATATTCTATAATCTATTATATATTGTCTATAAGAGAGGGGTTCCTATTAGATGTACATGTTTATCTTTTTATTAGCTTAACAATCATATTACACTGATAACATACATAT
Source organism: Trachythela sp. YZ-2020 (assembly GCA_016169945.1). NCBI lineage: Eukaryota > Metazoa > Cnidaria > Anthozoa > Malacalcyonacea > Clavulariidae > Trachythela > Trachythela sp. YZ-2020. The sequence continues at coordinate 2,204,042 of JADLSH010000385.1, forward strand.
GATTGAGGGATTGGACTGACATTCCATATTAATATTATCCATATAACACTAAGTCAATTATAACATCGCAACATACACGACATTCTCAACTTATACACAACACAAAAAACATACATGCATGAACAACAACCACAGCAGACAAGCTACGAACAGCAACTGATATTATTCGAGCGGGCATTCATAAAACATCTTCCAAATTCTTGGACGGTCAAAGACAAAGTTGAGTTGAGTTTGTTAAGATAATAGTCATAAAGTTTAGGTTTTAAAACGGTATACGAGGATGATGACTTGATATCAGAGGGTAGGATATTCCAGAGGAGTATAGCCTGCGTAGCAGCGCTAGGGGGAGCTAGGTTTGGGTTAGGGGCAAGGGGCCTTGGGTGGGCTATAGCATGTACGTATGGTTCTGTAGGTTCCTTTCTAGCCCTTCACCACTGCACTTTTTTCTTTGGTTATTATTTAGTATATGTTCATTTTGTAATTTTAGTTTAAATTTTGGATTAAATTAACCCTCTCCCACTAGCGTTTCTATATGCAGACTAGGAGGAGTATAATTCTGGTAATATATAGGAGGATCTGAACGATGAAGATTTACAGTATATACTTTGATGTATAATTCTAAGAAGAAAGGTAATAACTGTGTTACTGTAAAGATATGATCAAGTACATTGCATTCCCTTTAATCACTGTTTGGTCTAAACCTATTATCTTCTTATTTCTTCTGTTATAACATTACAAGAATATTTAGTCGCGTGATACGTACCCATATAATGCATCTGATCCTGGTGAAAATAGCAAGCGGGATGTATTCTTTCTAAGTTGTCGCAACATGTAGGCATTGTCGTGGGGGCAGTAGTTTTCTGGGCTATCCTTAAAACACGGAGCTTCTCGAGGTAGGCCAGAAGAATATGTGATGAGCTCGCTGGAAAGAGAAAATAAATAAATATATGATAAAATTCACTGCAAAACGCGTAGTAATCTTGCAGTATCCAGAAATAGTATTTAAAAAACATATTAAATCTCATTATACCAATGACGTAAAATCACTCGCCATTTAGAAATCATGGGAAATATCAATAAAATAACGCATATTAATGATAGTGCACTTAGTGTCTCAAAGCCTCCATATATAACCCCCGCGCCAGCGTGTTATATTCCCAATAAAGACCATATAGGCGACAAGCTAGTACAAACTTTCGCAATATATAATGTCCAAATATTTTGAGATATCTTGTTGACTGAAAGTAATGTATATTCGTGCATAAATTGTACAGCAAGGAAAAGCGATAAAACGTTTTACAGATTTCTCATTTTCTTATCTTCATGGCTTATACCTTTCCCTTTTTCATTGTATCCTGGCGGAGCTAATAAGAGCTAAGTTATTGGTAACTAATTATTACCATTTTCATTGGTTCATCCATGAAAAAAAAGTAATATGATGGTCCGTTTTTCATCACAATCAGACCGCTGTGCGGAAAAGCTTCAATTTTCATCAAGAAAAAGAAAAACTTTAATCATAGGACTCATAGGAATAATAGATATAGAATGCGTACTTGATCACGGATCATCAGGCGAGTCATTTTTTGCATGTGCGCCCTTTAGTAAATCCACCATTTTGTGGAGACAAGTTTTCTGGAGAAATGGGCACCTTGAAGAAAAACCTGGGGGAGGCACATTCCCTCTATGCCCCCGGTTCTGCGCCACTGAAATACGCCTACATCTATTGTAAGAACGATTGTGAGTCGTACGTATAGTCTTTGATGTGAAACTCACCGGATTGTTATCCCTGTTCCGTTGTCGTTATTATAAGGATTTCTCACCCAGAAATCTGGTTCATACTTTACAAGAGGGTCATCCAAGCCAATCACTCCATCGTTGTATAATTTGAATGCTAACAGTGCCTTCAAAAGACAAGCAGATAATTAATATAATTATTAAGAAAATTCCATTAAATTAGTGGCTATATGTAATATATTGATCATTTTTAAAGTTCATCGTCTTGATCACGGTTGGCTGGAGACAATGTTCTTTGCAGTAAATATATATGTAATACATTAAGGGCACTCTGAGACTTCATACCTCCAATTAATCTATTTGTCCTATGGCCATTAGCTCCACAAATTTTCGTATTAAAATGTTTGATATTTTTTAGTTATTGTGCTCAAAGGAAAACAAACGCATACACAAACAAACCTATAGGTGAAAACATAACCTTCCGGCGGACGTAATAAAGCATTGGCGGTCGATTCGGGATTTTTTATACTGTAAACACGAGCCGAATGCAAAGTGGTTGTAAATACCATACATATCGGAGGCGAATGCAAAGTGGTTGTAAATACCATACAGATCGGAGCCGAATGCAAAGTGGTTGTAAATACCATACAGATCGGAGGCGAATGCAAAGTGGTTGTAAATACCATACAGATCGGAGGCGAATGCAAAGTGGTTGTAAATACCATACAGATCGGAGGCGAATGCAAAGTGGTTGTAATACCATACAGATCGGAGGCGAATGCAAAGTGGTTGTAAATACCATACAGATCGGAGGCGAATGCAAAGTGGTTGTAAATACCATACAGATCGGAGGCGAATGCAAAGTGGTTGTAAATACCATACAGATCGGAGGCGAATGCAAAGTGGTTGTAAATACCATACAGATCGGAGGCGAATGCAAAGTGGTTGTAAATACCATACAGATCGGAGGCGAATGCAAAGTGGTTGTAAATACCATACAGATCGGAGGCGAATGCAAAGTGGTTGTAATACCATACAGATCGGAGGCGAATGCAAAGTGGTTGTAAATACCATACAGATCGGAGGCGAATGCAAAGTGGTTGTAATACCATACATATCGGAGCCGAATGCAAAGTGGTTGTAAATACCATACATATCGGAGGCGAATGCAAAGTGGTTGTAATACCATACATATCGGAGGCGAATGCAAAGTGGTTGTAATACCATACAGATCGGAGGCGAATGCAAAGTGGTTGTAATACCATACATATCGGAGCCGAATGCAAAGTGGTTGTAAATACCATACAGATCGGAGGCGAATGCTTTATCGTACTTACGAAACACATACTAATTATCGACTACTTTAAATATATAAAAAATAGAAATTTTGGGAATCTCGCTCGATAGAACTGAATGTTGATGGTGTTTGTAGATGGAAATTTCGAGCGAAAATTATATACATATTTTTAGACCTAACCAGAAGCAGTTGCGAAAAATGCAACTATAGGCCCCCTGGTTCCCTCTGGCAGGAATGGAACATGCGACCCTGCGATTCCGGTGCCACCGCTCTGCCAACTGAGCTACAGAGTCCAGTTATCAAGAGCTAACGCTGTATAGCTTAGTTGGCAGAGCGCTACAAACACGATCAGCATTTTAAATATATAATCTGTTTTAACGGAGAAAATCGAACGAAATGGTTAATGTGTTAATCAGACGAAATCTGTATCAGATGTATCAGAAATCTGTATCGTTGAGTTTTCTTGAAGATGATGAATTATTAATGAGCTTGATCTTCTATATCATGATTATGTAAGCAGTGGATATGATTAAGCAATTTCTTTCCTTCCAAGAAAAAGTATGGATCACCTCCTAATCTGGGAACGAATGTGTCAATTTAGCAGTTTAAATATAACTTGAAGAAGTAGTTGTAATATTATTGATAGTACACATTTTGATTCAATATTGTTGTAATTACCACTTTTTAATTCAATTATTTACTTTAATGGACTACCCTCCTCCGCAAGCACGTCGGTGGCGAACAGCAGAATTTCGCAATATTTTATTGAGAAAGAGAGTGGTAACAATGGATCATGAGGGATAATTCGTGCAGGTCAGAACTAGAAACTCTTACCCAAGTATTGCGCAATTTCAGCCAAGCATTGCGCAATTCTGCCTTTTACCCAAAAGTGGCCTGATGAGGAGGCTATTTAATGAACGATTATGGCTTATGCATAAATTGATTTACTGTTTTATACGGTATCTTGTACTTACTGTAATCACTTTCGTAACACTGGCAACGGGAAATAGTTTATCCACTTTTACTTCTGTTATCTCCTTTGTTTCATTGTTCCATCTGTACTTTGCTTGCCAGATCACTTCATCATAATATACCACGTTTACCAAAGCTACGCCCTGTCGGAAGAAAAATATAATACAAACGTAAATGTTATATTATGCTCAATAGTAATGTAGGTAGTGATCGATCCGGATAACACAAACTTCGGCCTTGATAATTCTTCATATCATGCTCAACCTCATTCAATAATAAGGTTGAGTATGATATATACTAACTCCTGTGTGTATTAACTTATGCTAATATAGAACTATAGACCATTTGCAGAATTACTAGTGGAGCGTATAGCATTACATACACACAGCTGTCGACTTCATTCTTTGATATTTTTTTTTATTCAGTCTTACGTAATGTTTGAAGTTTCTGTTTTCAAAAGAATAAAGTCGAGGCAATGCGTCAGTGTATTGGTACGCTCCAGTAACTCTACAAATGGTCTATATTTAGGGGCTTCGGTGGCGCAATCGTCAGAGCACGCGCCTTTCACCTCTGATATCGTGGGTTCGAGTCCCGTTGGGGACGACTTATGATAGCTATGTGAAAAGAGTTAGTCAACGCTCTGCCGAAAGTCGTGGGTTTTCTCCGGGTACTCCGGTTTCCTCCCACAGGGAATGTTGACAGGGTGGGTTTGGTTTAACCCCTAACTGGCCCTTCCACCGTAGCTGTGCTCCGTGATGGCGAGCAAAAGGTGGCTGCCATATGCGCGCCTAGAAAGCCTTCGACTTGGTCACGTTGAGCTGTGTCCTTCGCAATTCAGCTTAGCTCTCAGCTGCAAGTAAGGATAATAAGCACACACCCTTACTGATCCCTTTTTTCCATTATTTTTGCCACCCGCCGAACAATATTACTCCTAGTTTTTAATTATATAATAATTTCAATATTCTTATGCCAGCCAACTCGTGGCTGGACCTACGACATAAACTGTAGCAACGCCTTTTTCATATTTAAGTCTCCTCATCCGCTGTTTTTCACATGTTGTTGCCACTGGTTGTTGCTAGTCTAAGCTTAGACTTCATTCTGTCCGAATTTTCAGTTCCTACTGTATTTTAGAGCTTGGCAACGGCTTAGCAACGTCTGATGAAGTTAAGCGATAAAACAAATACGACATAATATCCATAGAATATCTTTATTATCCTGTTCATAAACAAATAGTCGCACGAGCTCGGTCAGGGATTGGTTGCAAACCACCTATTCTGGAAGCCAATCCGACAAACAAGAGTCACAAAACTGATCAAGTGAGAGCTTACTTGTTTGTTCTTTTCTATGTCAGATTTAATATCTTCTTTCCAACTCTCCATATATTCCAAAATCTTCTTTGGTGTACTTTTAAAGCGAACTGGCTTTGTCCTTACATGGCATATTCTGCTTTCCTAGGATTAAAAAGGTAGTATACAATATTTGAGTACTATAACTATACGTTACAAAATTGTAAAATCTAAACTACGAAAGCTACAAAGATTGCTGTCTGATTATTAATTCTCCTTGATAATCTTGAAAAATATTATTGCTGACGTCAGCATTATTTTCCGAGGCTGTTAAAACTGTGTTGACCTGTGTTATATCCAAACTAATTTGTTTGAAAACGCTTGGTTTAATTAGGTATGAAGTGATGTCTAATCCGACCTTAAAAAGGATCTACACATTACATTTGGGTTAAAAATCAGCTTTATTTGAGCACTTGCTCTTTGGCCGCAATTGCGCGGCATGTTGCAACGTCTAACACCCCCACCCCCTCCCCCCTCGCAAAGTTGTTGTTGGAAAATCAACCAATCACGAATCGGGACAAATTCGTCCGTGATTCAAAACGAAAATTATAATCGCATTGCAGGTCGCAAAACAAGTTGCACTTGTCTGACATCTCACTGCATCCTGCAAAATCTTTACAGAGAAAACTGCGCTGTAAGTTGTTGCAGTAGGAAAACTACCTCGTGGAAGTGTAACATGGCCTTTAACGAGAATATATAATTATGCATAGCCATTTTTCCTTATAACTCTTTCAATCCGAAAATTTTCCCCTGGCAAACTAGTTCATTTTTTTCGTAACTCCATGCCAAACAGTCTTCGTGTTCATATATTTCCGATGATAATGTCACTAATGTCTAATCCCAGGAAGACGAATTACAAGATTAAACTTTTACACAGGGCTTACAAAACTGCTGAACGGTTTTTTTAACCCTCGTATTAAATAAATCTCATCAATTGATTGTGTAAATTGTGAGCAGCCGTGCATATCTGAAATCAAGCGAACTCGAAGATCCCCGTCATCTTTAACAAAGAGCATTCTTGGCAGGTGCTGCAACGGTAGCGAAATATTCGCAAAAACTGATTAACGGACAAGTTCATATATTATACATACTGTAATCAAACATTAACTAAACTACAATTTTTAGAGCCCCAATAAAATTCTTAAATTCCGAATATTTTTACTATCTGGCAGGTTTTCCGTAGATTTTTTCACTCTGTGTCCCGCCACTTGTTCCACTATTTTCTCCCTTGCTTCCTGTTACCAAAATAAACTTTATCCCATCATTATCTATTGCCGTGCATGTAGTTCAATTTCATGAACGCCTCTAACAACTAGCCCCTGGTTAAAATGTGGGAGTGAGTTCATTTCATGTTTATTTTATAACTAAAGTATCCATAAACGCTTTTAAACACTGACGCGGTCCTGCTTAAACATACGTGGGAGTTCATTTAAACATATTCTTTATAGATAAACTATCCATAAACGTTTCTAACAACTAGCCCCTGGTTAAAATGTGGGAGTTAGTCCATTTATGTTTATTTTATAGCTAAAGTATCCATAAACGCTTTTAGACACTGGCGCGGTCCTGCTTAAACATACGTGGGAGTTCATTTAAACATATTCTTTATAGATAAACTATCCCTAAACGTTTCTAACAAGAATAGCCCCTGGTTAAAATGTGGGAGTTAGTCCATTTATGTTTATTTTATAACTAAAGTTCCTTAAACGCTTTTAGACACTAGCGCGGTCCTGCTTAAACATACGTGAGAGTTCATTTAAACATATTCTTTATAGATAAACTATCCACAAACGTTTCTAACAAGTAGCCCCTGGTTAAAATGTGGGAGTTTAATTTCACTTTATTTGCTTTGTTGTTAAAAACATAACAATGATAGCTAACCTCAACTGTTTCTTCAGAGTCATTCGACTCCACCATTTTCCATGTAAAAAGAGCGGCCATAACAAGCGTCGTTGCGATAAAGAAAATCAAGAACCAGACTAAACATCGTACGGTAAATCTTCCCTTGTGGAAATCAACTTTAGTTTTATGTTCATCGCGCATGGCATTGCCATTCATGTCCGTTATATCATCGGGAAAAACCTCTGGAGCTAGAAGCTCCGTCGGGCTTGTCATTGCAGCCGCTTCGTAATGCATCGCTTTGTTGATCACACCCTTTTCTGGCAGCTGGTTTGAGGTTTCTGCAGGCTTTATCGCTGTCGCATCGTCCTTTTGACCGTTGGCAGCAGATACAGGAGGCTTTACATCAGTAATTTCTTCATCCAATGCAATATTTTCCTGTCAAAGATAAAAAATATGTATAAAAAATGAACATTTATCATTGGAAATATATCATCTTCAAAAGTTATTTTTTACATACGAACACTGCTTTTGTTTCACAATTTAATGACTTCAGATTGAGTTATCTCTATATTTCAGCTTAATATTTAATGATTTTTTGAATAAAATAAGACGTAAATTAAAATTCTGCTCAAAATTTGCTCCGTATAGTCTGATAGCAAGATTGAGTTTTATTTTCGTTTCTAGGTGTCGCTCCAAAGATAATTATGCCTGGAAAATATTAAATTAAAATTAACTGGGGACCACCTATTGTCAAAATAATGAAATGTAATCCTTCAAGCCAAGGAAATTTCTTGCATTTTAATAGAAATCTGACATATCAGACGATTTGACGTTTTAGACGCACGAAAGAGTAAATATTTTTTAAACGAATTGCGCTTCTAGACAAAGTTTGTAAGTAATCAAAGGCAAGTCCTCTATTAAACTAGAATATATATAAAATTAATTTTGCATAAAGTTCATTTTATAAAACACGAATCCAATTAAAAGGCTTTCGTGATTTTAGGATCAGGTTTGATCAGGTCATTATTTGCACCATGCCGACCGGAGCGGAAACGATAATAGCGGATAACTTTTAACACCAACAAGATATTTCGTGCGCTTTAATCTTTAATCAGATACTCCTAAATCAGTTTACACTATACTAGGAGATGCTTATATATGTATATACAATAACTATGAACTATATATATGAAAAATTTTAAAAAGTAAGAAAAATGTACAATAGAAGTGTCATGTCAAATTTATACCGATGATTTTAGTGCAGCTAATGAAGCACTTTTATAAAAGCGTTGATGTTTGTAGGCAGTTCGTTATTAATAGGGATAATGCGCATATATCACTGTGTTGCACCACAGGTGCTTAGTGAGAGCAATATCTCGTATCTAGACATTGATGAGCAGCCTCGTGCCTATAACGCAACCTCCAGAAAGACGTCTGGGCAGATGGCGAACCGAGGCACGAGGCAGCGAGGCAAACCCACGAGGCACGAGGCAAACCCGCGAGGCACGTATGTTATTGTTTCCAGTTCTCTGATTTCCATGGACATCATTGAATACAAGAGTGAGATGACATCGTTTGAATTTCGTATCCTAGACACTATGGGCTACTTGCAAACTGTCACCATGTGTAAAGATAACAGCACGTGCTCGAGTGCAGGATGTAGGGGAAAATGCCATAATTTAATTTGGATTTTGCATGAAGTCTTTAACATGGAAAGATCATGCCCATTCATTTATAAGCGAAGATTTACAAATGCAGATTGGTCGATAATCATTGATGCCTTTCCAGAACCTGTTCCTACTACCGATTTACGCAACTACACATCCGAAGACGAATTAAAGTAAAGTAAAGAAAACTGAAAAAAGTGCGCGTTTTGCAAAACGGCGCCTTTATAAAAACATTTCAGGACGGTGCCCGGTTTGTGTAGTGTACGACCCAGAATTGTCATGTGAGGCACTTGCCGTTAACATTGATTGAGTCTTAGTTATTACATACTGTATAAAAAGGGATTTGCGCGTCCAAGCATTAGGGGGCAAAACAGTTTCAGATTTTCTAAACAAGACATTCCCCAATGAAATTTGTAGTTTGATATATGCTTTCATGGGTTTTAAAGGTGTGCTCAGAGGAGGTTTTACCGTATTACATTTAAATAAGATCTAAGTATAGTGAAGCGATTCCTATATTCTTTTCGAAAAAATGTTAAAACCCTGATACAATATTTCGCATTATCTTGTTTATAAATCCATTTACTTGGAAGATTCCGAAAATTGACAAACTAAACATGCAGTTACACCAACGGCAACTGAAACGTGCCGTTTTGACATGTCAAACTCACAAGCTTTGTTGGGAAACCCCGTATTAAGAATCGTGAAAAGAAGCGTTTTATTTCCCCTTATCGCTTGCATGGTCGCAAACAGGCATGTATTAAGTATATATCTTTGTTATTGATATTTGAACTTATCATTTACCGCTATCGAAATATCGAATAGTATAGTATTTGTTTTACCTAGTTTTAGTAAACGAGTAAAAACCGGACGCTTTGAGCACGGAATATATAATTTTTGCTTTAACAGTAAAAACATAAAAAATACGTCGACTCGTGCCTCGCCCGTTTGCCTCGCGGGTTTTGCTCCTGCCTCGCCTGTTTGCCTCGTGCCTCGCGGGTTTGACCACTGATCTGAAAAAATATAGTGGTTTGCCTCGTGGCTCGTGGGTTGACTCGTGACTCGCTGCCTCGTGTACTAACTATACTCACTCATGACACTTGCGTGAAAAGAGTCAGTCAACGCTCTACAGAAAGTCGTGGGTTTTCTCCGGGTACTCCGGTTTCCTCTCACAGCTAGGAATGTCGACAGGGTGGGTGGGATAAATCCACTCTCCTCCGCAGAGGCTTGCGAACGCTTTATAGTCGAATACACGGAGAAACTTTAATATTTAGTATAACATAAAATACACGGAGAGAGCGAGCTTTAATATTTAGTATAACATGAAGTTTTGAAGGTGCATCACGATCGGGCAGGAAGACTCGCAGGTTAGGCCAGGATAAAAGGGGGTTTTCCGGGACACTTAGAGATAATGGCGGATAAGAGGAATATGAATTACAAGTGCGCGGTCCTTCAAAACTTCATGTTATACTAAATATTAAAGTTTCTCCGTACTATAAAGCGTTCGCAAGCCTTGGGATGCAATGGGATAAATCCATTGTAGCTGTGCTCCGTGATCAGACATTAAGGCCGGCCTCCGCTTGCACGTACGGCCAGCGCGGGCGCGCGGGCGATTTTGCGCATGCTCTGTGACTCGAAAATGATCGCTAATCTTTACCGTCGCGGCTAACTTTTTGTACGTATGACAGTAGAACTGTATTCTACTTTCTGTGCGGCGTTCAAGTTTTTAACCAATCACATTTCACGAAAGTATAAAAACGTACGTGCGTGCAATTGTGCGTACGTACGTGCAAGTGGAGGCCGGCCTTAAGTCATACAGTGAAGCCCTTATTAAGCCTTCGACTCGATCAGGTTGAGCTGCGTTTTTCGAAATTCAGCTCGACTCTCAGATGCAAGTAAGGATGATTAGCATAATTGCCACACTTCCACTTTCTCACTTATTGTCGTCTTAGCTTAATTGTTGGCATACAGATCCTCCTAAAAATACCACACTGTTTTCAGGGTTTTTTTGTACCAACCTCAGACTAGGAATAAATAACGAAACTACGAATGGTCCCAGCCTGAAAGGTCCCATGTATGACCTTGAACAATGAACATACATGAGTATGACTACTTTGAACATGTATATTTATATGACGTATAGTGATGCAATAAGGACGCAGTTACATAAATACCCAGATTTAAAAAGTTGCTACCGAAGAATCGTGATCAAAGAAAAATGCGGAAAATTCAATAGATTCCAAAAATACTGCCAAATTATAGCCAATTATCATGCATGGTGGTCACACTGGTTATAGAAGGAAAAGAATGGAAGGTCAAATATCAACGGGTGGGCAGAGAATGCGTGCGTTCTCTTGTTGCGTTCAAATTCTAATCTTCCTATATCTTTCAACATGCATTGATTATAACAAGATATTTCCTATTCAGCATATTTGGTGGTGAAATGGGATTTTATACGCCTCTCAACGAAACTTGAATGGTGCATTTATTGCGACATAGATGAGCTTTTAACAACATGGCGTTTTCGGCCTAGTACATAAGTGCTTTATAATTAAAATGATAATTTATTTTATCATTTCCAGTGCAGGCGACCATTGTCAGGATTGAGTGATAATTTTATGCAAATAATTCAACTGAGATCAGTTATAGCTGGCTGATGAACTCTAGCCCTAATAGCTGTTAAACTCTCTTGAACTAGCTGTTATATTTTGGATCGCCAACGACGCGAAAATTGCATTCTCAACTTCGTTCATAAGTACGTGTTTTATAAAACATCACTGTGATCACTTTGTTGTCTTTGCAAAATTCACGTATTTTGAATGTTATGATGAAGGCTAGCTTCTGAACGCTCACATTAATATAAAATGATCATTCATTTAATCTCGTTTCAATTTCACTGGAATGTAACTTAATTATCCAATTTTTATTTCCTTATGAACGATGTTAAAGCCAAGGCCAAGGGCAAGGACATTTCATATTTTTCACACATTTCATAAGTGTTTTAGAAAACAATCATATTTAACACATTACTTCAGTCACAGGTGATCATTATAATAAAGGTTGCCGGGTTATGACTTTGTGCAACTTATTCATCTTGAATGTTATTTTTAACCTGAATAAAGTTTCGAACTTTTATAAACTTGGGGTGGCCAAGTCTTGTATTAAACTTGTTGAAAAACTAATTTCTGGATATCCTAACCCGGAATCAAACCTAAAGTATTTGTTTTAATGTGATAGCGCTCTGACCTGCACTGAGCTATTGAACCAGATTGAGATGCCCGATTGAGACACTCAGAAATATTATAATATGTATTGATATACACTCAACGTGGAATATTCAATCCACATATATACGAAGAGCTTTACATAATATTTTATCCCCGTTTGGGACATTCCAACTATACGAGAATTGTAATATCAGCATCCTACTGGGGATTGTTCTATACAATAATCATTTGTATATCACCTTGAAGTCTTGACATATGACTCATTAACGTTGTTTTTACTTCAACATTTGTTGTTCATTAAAGCACTGTGATTAAAGTCGACTCTCATTAGCATATCCATGCAGTAATTTTCATTCTCAACTGATGAAATACACTGTTTCATCGGGGTGGAATTTTTAAACATGTCATCAATTAATACATAATCTCATCTGTTTCGAGTTGTGTTGGTGAAAAGCGAAGCAAGAATCCGCCGTTCTATAAACACCCGATTAAAAAATGTCATTTAGACAAATTTAATGAAGTATATGAAAAAGCAATTTATTAAGAGAGAGATGCAGCTGGCGACACAATCAAATGAAGAATAAAATTATTGCCACTCCAAGAGTGTTAAATTATACATAGCTTAAGAAAATTTTCAAAGTACATGTTGAAAAATTTTCCGAAACTGCGATATTACGGACTATGAAACACAATATGATTTGACCAGACAAGAAAGCTTTAAACTATAGAGTTTCACTTCTACACGATCTTGAGAAACACAAAAGACATCAGCACCTGATCGTTATCGATACCACGGTAATGTCAACTTGCGCGTTGAATTTCTCTTTAAATTGTTCTTCTCATAACTAATATCATACACTCGGAGTCGTTCATGATAGTGATTTTAAAACACCTGAGTTTGTTAAAAGAACTCGCCTCATTTTCAAGCACATTTCAGTGTTTCAAATCAGTATAATAAACTCCCATGATATATTAATACACCTTTAATCTTATGTCCTAAATATGTAGTTGCAAACAAAAATGGTCTATGCATGTTCTGTATATGCGTGTAGACACTATTAGGTTGAGATCACGCAAAATGGACTTTGACAAACGCGCGCAAATAAACACTGAGAAAAAGTCACGCTGCTTCGCGTAGACACTTCACAAACCGCGGAAAAGCTTCTCGAAACATATCGTGATTTTTCATTACATTTTCGGCAGACTGTCCAAATCAGGCGAGGTATAAGAAACTGGCATTTTGTGTTTGTCGTATATTGATACAAGTGTCACAAAATGCATCGTGTTTAAACTTTGATCCCTGTAAAACTGTTGGGTGTGAAAAATATTTAAGATGTAATAGTTACATAATGTTAGTTAACACCTGCATTAGTGGTGGAGTGCTACACGATTATAGGTTTCAGCGCAGAGGCTATTAGGCTAAAGCTATATATAATATTACACTAAAAACTCAATCTATTAGTAGCTAGCATACTGATTATTACAAGGCCAAGGGCGTATATGACAATACATCGATGACTATATTAGTACATTAAGGTTGTAAAACGGACGTTTTATCTTTTGTTTAAAAATACAATGTCACCGGAACATCGTTAGTGTCTATAATATTACATGATTTGATATCATGATCATATCTGTACAAATTTGTACTTAGCCAGAATTTGGCTTCAACACTCGTCTTGCAAAGGAAGAATAACCTGTATTCTACATGTATACACTAAACTGTACAATATATTGTTACTAATATACTAACATTAATATTATTGCATGAGATTACCTGACATTTTTATTGCATAAAAGCTGGGTTCAGAATATATCGAATGTCAAACGTGTCACTTTTGCAATTCCAGGTTATGATAACAAATACCATGCCTTGTTCGCGTGGAAAAAGATAATCCTGAGATCACAAAACCAAGAACAGTCCCTTTTCCGTTGTGCTCTATTTGCAATGTGTCTTGGTCCAAACTTGACCTCTTTCCTAGAGTTCTATTGTTTGTTTATAATGATGGCGTTTATGTCCAAGTCAAGGAGAGCCGGATATTGATATATGAACCAGCTGCTACACAATATGTCCGACATGCGATTATAATAAAGTATCATATTTTCTAGTTATTACTGCATGATTGAAGAGGCCGCGAAAACAACAGCGTTGCATGCATGTTGTCGGCTCTAATCATTTGCTTGATAGCTGTTTTCATCAAGTATATTATCAGTTTACAGCAAATCATATTGTCTGTGCACTTCATTAGCATCACTCATAAACCAATAAAATAAGCGGTATGACTTTTCACACTATGCTGTTGATAGTATTACATTAAATTCACAAGATAACGCGAAAAACGCCCGTTTGGTGTCAGATATAATAACATATAACGTAAGACTCAAAGTTGAATTAATTACGAAAAAACTAAATCAAAATGAAAAATTGCTTTCTTTCATACAAAAGTACTATTTTACAATATGTCATCGTATGAAATGTTCTCGACATTAATTAATCTACGACTACATTCATTTTAATTATAAACTGACATTAGTTCAACCGCAAAGTGCTGTGGTTTGACTAATAATTACTATTAATTACATTTTTTATGACTTATTTCCTCAACTTCACTGTAGAAGTATGTAAAGAAGCTTTGGAACTTTCAAGACAAAGTTAGAAAATGGCAAATTCAAATTTTACGTCAGTTATTCTCGTACCTAGGGCCACCTTTTGGCCGGACACTTTTGCGCTTAATACTTCTTGGTACCTTGGCACAATATTGTTGTGAAGACTTTAAAAACACTTGATAATTACAGAGTTTTTCATGGCCGGATTCTGCACTGCAGAATAAGTCCATGTATATGTTCTTGGTTACTGAGACCTCTTGCATGCAGCCAACGTATGATTACTGAAAGTCAAGCTATTTGTTAGGAGCAATAAAACCGGTTTGTTGAATGAAATTCCTTCGCTCTACCTACTAGGTGATTTGGAAACACGGAAAAACTTGGAATAGTCGTCAAATAGAAATCCATTTTCAGATTCAAATTGCTAAACATCTCGTGAAATGTATTTCATTTTGTTCATGGACTTGTACGGACTTTGTCATGGACTTGTACGATGGGAACAACAAGTTTCCCATCGTTTAACATATTGACAAAGTTTCAAACAGTTTTATAAGCGAAACACAAAGAAATAAGTGATTAAATACGTGCAATATTATGTATAGGACCTAATAAGAAAGTGTTTTTTAAAGAGATTAGAAACGTCAAAGTTAGCTTGGGTGTAACTATAGAAGGTTTATTGTTGGTTCTCTAATCTGGTCTTTGAATCACACGTTAACACGAACTTGGGTATGTAACCGAATATATACACCGCTCATGAGTGAGTGGGCTTTAGGTGTTGTCCTGGAATACCAGTTTACAAATTCCTTCCCAATTTTTTCACTAATTCCTTACATTTCTCATAATAATTGCCTTCGGATTATCCTAATCAATATTTTTTTTTTCTTTTCTTACAATTTAGGATTTTTAAGTATTCCTGCCGGGGACTCCAGAATTCGACTCCACGCGTGTGCACTCACGCTACTTATAGTTCCCACACGCGAAACGAGGTTCGTTTCAGCTTGAGGATGAAAAGAACTCTGTTCCAACTGAAAACACTTTGTAGCTCATGCATGTGAGGAACATCAAAGTATCGTGGAATCTGTTAGTTTCAGGAAAGGTAACTAAGTATCGTAGTATTCATGGATGATGGTAACATCATCTCTATTTTTGATTTTGCACATCCAAGCGCTCAGAAGCACAAACAGGGTTGGAAATACATATATAAAATGTCTATAAGCAAATAATTATCGACTCCCACCCACCTTGTATTGGAATATTGATTCTTCTATTAAGTACACAATCTGTCGCCTTGAGGCAATATCATCACGCGGATGATTACTCGCCAGATCGGTCGTGTGGTATAGTCCTGAATTTCAGTAACAAGTTAACCTCACGGGTAAAGGCTTAGTTAATGCGGAAATGATAGTAAAATAAAGAAATAAATACGGTAATGTCCATCATTTCTTTTTAGCTTATGGTACAACTAAACTTCAACTAGAACTCAAATCTTAGAGACAGATACGTTTTGTGGCTTATTTTTTCATGAAAAGACAGAAAAAGAACAATTTGCATTCTATGTTGGGATTTGGGAAGGATCTAATAAATCTTTACATGAATTAAATAATATGAACTTTCAAAAACACAATATTTAAACAAGGGAGTACACCACACTCTAATCTGAATACTGTCAGTTGACTCAGTTTCTGATAATTTTACCATGGGAGCGAAATTCTGCCAGGGGGTGACCCCCACTCTGGCTTCCCACAGCCGCTGATTAGATAACTTAATTCCATGCCATGTGGTCATACACTCTTCTTATTCGACGTGCTGTTCATATATCCTTTGTCAACAATTGTGAAATTGTGACAATCTTGAAGCATTTTATTGACAAGGTAAAAAATCGAATGCAAATGCAACATTTTTGTATTGATATAAATGTTCTGTCAGTTCCACGAATTGGACGTTACGTCATCGTGTTACGTCATGGCATGTTACGTCATGGCATGTTACGTCATGGAGCTATGTGTAAATGTAAACCGGCCGATCAAAAAGCAATCAGATTTTGCACAGTCGACTCAATATAGAAACTAAAATATGTGCACCTATATTTTGCTTTACACAGTAAGAAGGATAGTTAAAACGTGAATGGATGATTGAACAGTTAAATGCTTTTATATATACATGCACTTCATCAGTTTAACTCAAATCTTCCAGTCTCGAAGGTTGTGATTTAACTGCAATTTCCGACTCAGAACGAAATTGTCCCCCCCCCCCCTTGAGAAGATTCAGACTAGGTAATGTTTGGGCATTACATTTTCATTATTTTGTATTGTAAATTTTTATCTTGCTATGTTTTAATTGCTTATAGTTATGTAGTTATTTAAATTCAAAACTCTAAGTCATCATGCAGCCAATGACACTTCAGAGTTCAGACACTCTAGATTACATACCCCCTATAGCGGGTTAACTGTGCTCTGTAGTGAATGGATACCCTGGAAGTTGCTAACAGTGGAAAATCTGGCTATACGCCTTTATAATTTTTCACTAACTTCAGTTGCTGGTTAACTTTCGATGTGTTTGAAGTAATATATCATACACGAGAAGGAGTTTATTATAATGATTTGAAACACCGATAAGTGTGTTGAAAAACAAGGCGCTAGCCGAGTTTTTTAACATACTTTGAGATGTTTTTAAATCACTATAATAAACGACTTCGAATGTATGATATAGCTTCTCAAGCAAACCAGTATTTAAAGAGAAATTCAACGCGAAAGTTGAGTTAATTTATGCATGGGTGCTTATTACCGTGGTATCAAGACAACGATACGGTGGTGATTTCCTTTGTGTTTTGCTCATGAATTACTGATTAATGAGTTTGAGAACATTAATTAAAATTAATTACTGTTTATGATTTACAACATTGGGGTGACGTTTTATACAAGACGTATGTTACAATGACCGCTTTCACTGACTAATGGCTAAGATTAGAGTTAGGCTTAGAATATTCGGATATAGTTTTACAGTTGTTTTAGACCAAAGTTTGGGACTGCTTATGTGAAAAAGATTGACTTATCAAAAATGATGTTAAACTTTAATAACTAGCAATGATCTATTGCACTATATTTACGTCCAGATTGTAAAACTATTGCAACAACCTTTTCAATCTTTCGTCACTCGTTAAATATTCGGTTATTTCTATCGAGACATAACTCACTAAATTTAATTTACAACATCAATTATTTATTAAACCATTTTTTACTACATCACTCGTCAGTAATGATGGACAGGTCATACTAGATCATTTGCATTTGAAAATAATATTTTGCAAAATTAACACATTATTTTTTTATTGAAAACAGTTCAATAATATAACAGCTTCATTTTGATGTCATAATATCTAGCCAACATTATATCAATTTAAAGACAGGTGGTCATCTGCAGAGGAAGTATTTATAAAAACCCATTTTTAAAGAAACAATTGACAGATTTTCAGTTTTGGTTTTTTTTTGGCAGAGAAAATTATTAGTTGGGATAAAATTGTAGTTGAATCATAACATGTAGCTATAAAGACTGGGAGAATTAAAATATGTACTCTTGCATATTTTGTCTTCTGGTGTAAAGCAATATAAAGAAAGGTGCACTTAAGGGAATACATGTGTGACAACCACCTGTGGGGCGGATTCTGATCCGAAGGAGTAATTTTTGGGTCTGGGAGGGTTAACATAACATACTATTTTATATATACGATACATTCTAAGTTTATATATTATATAGTGTTCACTGCATTTTTTTATTTTTTTTTTATGTTAGTATGTATACAATTATTTTTTAATATTTTATATCTAACGGCCTTAAGGAAAGAAATTTAATATTAAGGTGAAGGGCTTAATGCAAATAATAATAATAAAAATAATAATAATAATAATTTTCTAATTAAAGCGAGTCAACCGCGCGGAAACTAATTGTTCTTCGAGCAACTTTTGAATATTCAAATGTCAATTGAACAGTTGAATACTTCAATATGCATATTTTAATTATTCCAGTCTCAGCTACATCCCGATGCAGAACGCGTCATTTGGATGCGCAATCGAAACTCCGAACTGGCTTATTAAAATGCGTTTCTTCCCAAAACTAAAGAATATATAAACTTCAACGTCACATTTGGCTTAAAAAAGCTGTCGACATCGCCGGTTTGAGATATATTTCTTCAACGCCACGGACAATACAGTGTGCGATTGTACTATACACCTTGGGTCTTGGCCGAATCCTTTCTATGAATAGTATGAGATATACAAAATAGAGGTGTGCATCGGATCGGATTGGACAGTTCGAATCCGACAATTGTTGATTAAAATCCGAATCCAATCCCATCCGAAAAATTTGAATCCGAGTCCAATCCGATACTAAAACAGCATACCGATCCGATCCGAAAAAATCCGAATTGAAATAATATATACGATTTCCTTAACTTAGTTACCTTAACGAAACTTTTATAAATCTATTTCTCGCGCGAGCCGAATAATATGTTCGCGTACTAGGTGTCGCATACTCGCATTGAAAAATGCTTGAAAATTGCAATACTGCCAATAGGAATTAGAACCCAGTTGTAGTCGGAAACGCTTCACAGAAATTCATGTTCGTCAATCGAAATCCGATAGGATCCGACTGCCATACAGGTTTCCTAGTCCGATGCGATCCGATCCGACTGGTGGGACAAGTTTTCTAATCCGATCCGAAATTTTTATTTACCCTCCGAATCCGAACGAAATCCGATCGGATCGGATTCGTATCGGATTTGCACACCTCTAAAAAACAACTTGTTTTGCTTATTTTGTAGATAGTCTCGTGCCTCTCTCCTCCGCAGAGCCGTTTTAGTTTAACACGCGGGTTACATACCAGAAAATGTTAGGCATACGAGTGATGGGTGAATGCGCGCGGGGAAAAATTGCTATAAAACTTGTCGTTCATGTTGACAAAGGACAAGGTCAAGGGCGAGATTCCGCATGCCTTCTAGAAATTGTGACCTTCCCATGAGGCACGAGGGCCTGCGGCGGAGGCACTGTTTCTGCAAAGTGCGATTTTCTGGAATTTGTTGGCAGAATGAGTTTTTGCAAAACTAAAAGGTTATTTAATATTTATAATAATAAATTGGACACTCTTGCGTATTCGTTCCCATCATGCATCACCAACTATACAAGTCTAACTTGTCTCGTTTCCCTTGTCAGGTTGTAAACCGAAGTTTTAAATTTATAAATCGTCCAAAGACATGACACGTCCATAGCTTTGAAGCTCACTATCATGTGTGTATGCATTCATTAAAGGTCGTAACGTATCTCTCTCTTTGAATTACCACGTGCACCACGCCAGTCAAGACAAGGGCCCAGAGTCATATATCCACTGAGAATCAAGTGGCGCATCAGGTCCTGTCCGTGAATGTGATTGAGTAGTGACAACAATGTTTTGGTGTACGTAGTTGGGGAAGGGTGGCTCTGGGGAGTTGAGCCCCCCACTGGTTGTAATAAGTCGCTGGGGCGCAGCCATCGACTAATATAGCAGCGTCCTATTTTCTACAATGACATAAAACACATGGTGTTTGAGAGCACAGTACAAGGTTTTACAAAGCGCTTGGGTACGACAGTACGAGGCAGCTACTTTGAGTAACTCCAGTGACTTAATGCTAAATAGAGCGTCTTGTTTTGTTACATTTCAAAAAATCTATATTTTTACACAGGCGAAAGGAGAGACAAAACTTAGCTTACATGTTTTAACATGAATAAAGATTGACAACAATTAAAGTAATCCAGAGATATCAATTACATTTAACGTTTAAAAACATTACAGGTAACTGAAATAGACACTTCGAATTTCAGTGCTGGCTGGCAAAGAAAACCACTCATTTACAATGCATGGATCATATTGTCATCCTCGAGTTCAAGCTACAGTATTGTATAATTTCGTGTGCACTCAAGCAAATTCAGGAAGTGTCTATTTAAGGCCGGTTCACAGTTCGCGCGAATTGGTCGCGCGAATTGGTCGCGCGAATTGGTCGCGCGAATTGGTCGCGCGAAGGAGCGAATTTGTCACTGAGCATGCGCGAGGGTTATTTATGGCAAATTTCGTCATTCTACTTGATTCGCAGCGACTGGCGAAAGAGTTGAAAATCAAGAGTCAGGATATGTTCGCGCGTCGTATTCGCGCGAACTGTAAACCGGCCTTAAAAGAGGTCATTAAAGATTGAAATACAGTGAGTCGTGTGCGGCGCGCATTTGCTTAGCATAAACCCGTGCATGGGCCCCCTCGTGTATATTTCAGGACCACAACACCGAATTTCCTCTGATGTGGACAAAAGTATGAGCTAAAGCCAAGATTTTTTTCTCGGCATCTCGTTCGATAGAACTTATAGTAGAAGGTGCTTGTAGATGGAATTATTATTATTATTATTATTATTTCAAATTATTTAATAACGGTGACCCTTCAGCGTCGATGCTGCTTTTCAAGGGGCCGTTAGACTATATACATATATTAAAAATAAATATTAAAAACACTATAACATGACGAAAACAGTTTCTATAATTACAATGGATGCATGCATACTAACTTATATTAACTCTTATTAACTCTCATTAACTCTCACAGACCCATTAGTTATATAACCTCATTCCGAACAATCCTCCACATATATGTTGTCACTGACTATCCCTTTCCAACTCGTTAACGTAATTATTAATTAAAGTTTTAAAATTTCTTGCGGAGAGTTGCTTGTAACCATTGACAACATCATTTGGGAGATTGTTCCATGAGGAAGCTCCCCGGTATGTTCTAACGAAAATGTATATACATATTTTTAGAACTAGCCAGGAGCAGTTTCGAAAAATGCAACTTAGGCCCTCTGACAGGAAAGCTAATATTTATATCCATTTCGTGATTTTGATCCAACTTTGAACCTCACATACCCAGTTATTATTGTTCTGGTTTATTATTATTATTATTAAGTCTTTATTAAACATAGCCACAACAAACGTGTGACTTTACATTTAAAATTCTTATATACAGGGTTCCAAAAATAAACTTGATTGTTATTATGTATCTAAGTTAATTATTCTTAGGTAGAATTATTAAAAAAAGACTAAGACTAAGTTATTATATATATCTAGATTAATTATTTTAGCTAAAATTATTAAAAAGACACCTATTTAAAAACGACCTTTTGAATCTTTCTGTTTTAACCTTAGGTAATATGAAATCGTGTTCGCGTTCTCTTAACGGTCTTTGTCTTTTAGGAGGAAGTAGTTCGTACAAAGGGTGGTCTGGGTTACTACATATTTTTTCAAATAAACTCATGTCTCTTTCTTTAATCAAATCAATTATCTGAACACTTTTGTTGTGTATCCATATCTGTATGCTCGCCTAAGAAATTTATCTATCCGTTCTAGGTACTTCTTTCCGAGTGCAGAACCCCATACTTCGATTCCATAAGAAAATAAAGACATAATAAGTGCGTCGAAGAGAATTGTTAATTTTTTTAGAGTAGCCATACGATCTACATATTCTCAAAATGTGCATTCGACTGCTAGCTTTAGATATCAAATTATTAACTTGAAGGTCCCAACAATTTGGATCATTCTGCAGTGTAGTTCCCAATAGTTTCAGCCAAGTCTTTCGTTCGATACCCGTTATTGGTTCTGGTAAAGGATTTGTAGATTTGCCACTTACGACCATTTCCCATGTTTTATTTAGATTTAATGACATTCTGTTTGTTTCCGTCCATTTTTCAATATTGTCTACCTCAGCTAGTGCGGAGTCATAATTATTTTTCACTGGAGCGCTAACAGTCATATCATCTGCAAATTTGACTAGTATGTTATTATTTGGATCTTTGACTGTTAGATCATTTATCATTAAGGAAAATAGAAATGGTCCAAGAACTGTGCCTTGCGGTACTCCTTTATTTATGTCTACATAATTTGTTTCTATTCCGTTCACTATTACTCTTTGTCTCCTATCAGTCAAAAAATTTCTAATCCAATTTATTACATATGGATTAATGTTGGTTTTTTCTAGCTTCTTACAAATGATGTGGTGAGAAACGGAATCAAAGGCTTTCTTGAGATCGAATGAAATCACCCTGACATGATCAACATCACCATCCAGCCAATTTAGCCATTTATGGTGACACATAATAAGAGCATCAGTTGCGCTGGTACCTTCCTTATATGCGAATTGGTCGGATTTTATTAAATGTTTTAGTTCTGATGAGATCTCCTTTTAAGCACTATTCTTTCGAACAATCTCATTATTACGTTCGTAAGAGATATAGGCCTTAATTGTGTACATTCTATAAGGGTGCTTTCCTTAGGTATTGGATTAAGATTGGCTAATTTCATAGGAGGAACGCATTGCTGTTCCAATGACATATTAAATATCTTTGTTATCACTGAGCTAAATATTTTGCAAAGTCTTTCCATACCCGGTAGGCCATCAGGACCAGTTGATGTTTTCTTTTGTTTTTCCAAAACCTTTCTACAGTAGGTATATCAACATTTGGTACTCTAGTCTCATTGGGTATAGGGACGAGTTCAGGATATGTATAATTATCATCAGTGTTTATTGTTTTGAAATAACTATTTATAACACTTGGATCAATATTTATACTGGTATGATTTGTCTTCCTACCGGTGATTTTATTAACTGTGTCCCACCATTTCTTCGATCCAGATGCGTATTTCCCATTCTCCTTTTTAACTTCACTAACCATATTTTCTCGGATAAGCTTATTTATCTTTCTTTGTAAATCTTCGTTAACTCCTTTCCTCACACTTTTATTGCGTATTTTGCATAAGTGTTTTACCAAAGGAGACATGTATGGGGATCTCGTGTGGATAATTTTATCTTAATCAATGGACAACTGTTGTTGAATGCAGAAGTGATAATGTGATTTAATAACATAACTGATTCGTTCACGTCTTCACAGTCATCAATACAGCTCCAGTCTTGTGCTTCCAACTCTCTCACCATAGCAAACTTCCGATGGTCTCTTGAATCTCTAAAATAAACTGTTTTTCTTTCCGGTTTTACAGCTACCCGTGGAGTTATCACGACAGCCAAATGGTCAGATTTTACTAAGCTATCAAAGACTCTAGGTGATTCCATAAATGTGGATAATTAGTTAGGAAAATGTCAAGTACTTTCTGACCTCTTGTAGGTTTTCTTACCATTTGTTCCATATTATGTTGACTTATAATATCTTTAACCTTCAATTGATTAATATCTCCTCCAATTATAATTCTGGCATTTGATTCCCACTGAAGAATTTGCTCTATACTCTCTGATAAATGATTTAGTAATTCGCTTTCCTGATATGTGGTGATACACAGAGGCGACATAGTATTTGCTATTTGCTGTCTTAATTTCACACCAGATGCATTCTAAATTGTTTTGAAAGTTTAGGGTTTACATTTCCAATCTTCCTGACAAATTATAGCAACACCTCCTCCATTTCGACCATCGCCGCGATCTTTTCTTACAATAAGATAGTTATTGGGACATACTAAATTTGATAATATCTTACTGTTCAACCATGTCTCACACACGAAGCAGATATCAATTTCCCATGTAGAGAGCTCAACATCCAACGCAGAAACTGCCTGAGGTTTGGCAAGAGAACGTGCATTTATAACCATGCATTTAGGTATGATCTTTTGCGTAGGAGGACCATTTCTGGCTTGATAGCAATTAAATTTGCATGTGTATTTCTAATCTTGTTGGGATTATAAATTCGCGTTGGGGTATTTTGATCATAGTTTGTTATACTAAAGCGTGATGTTATTCTAACTGGTATCTTCAAATTAGGATTGTAGGGTGTCTCTTCATTTAATAAACGGGGGGTCTTGTCCATAATGACATAAGAGGTGGGGGGCTTGGTAGGGTCGGAGGTGGGGGTGTATGCAGATACGGAAACGGCTGTAGGAGGATAGGGAGGTCTCACGAGTGGGGACTTGCCAGTTGTAATTTGGTCATTTTCCTGTGCTGGTGGGATAAAAAGGACTAGGATAGTTCATGTTAGCCCTTTGAGTCGACGGAATATTTGAGGTATCACTATGTGAAAATCGCATTGGTCTCCTTTCAAGCAAAATCCTCCTGTAGAAAGGCAGCGTATTCTGTATTTAGCCATATTATCCCATGGCTTTTTGGGTGCAGATGTTGTGGGTGTTTAAAATCACAGTTTTGTTTCTTAATACACCAGAGAGAAAAGGGCAAGGAATAGTGCTTTAAGAATCTGCTCATTAGACGGCTGTGTTTGCAATCTTGAAATAGGTATTCTATTTCTATGTGCATTAATAATTCCTTGTTGTTTACTGCATCTTTGGTGTATGCTAATAAGGGGCTCGTTAATTGATCTACAATTACAGTGGCGTTTGTTAAATTATCATGTTGATCTTCATCATTGACGGAGGGATTTCAATAATAGTTGAGCTTAACTGGTTCTTATTCATAATAGTAGGTAACTCGTTGGTAAAACCAAAGGAATCATCCATTGTATTAAATATATTATTATCCTGGCTAGGTCTTTGTTCTTAGAGTTAGAGTTGTTAGGAATTTCATTAGATGCATTAATTAACCCACGACCTTTGTTCGCAAGGTCGTTTTGGGCTTCACCGCGCTCAAGTGATGATAATTTTGTTTTAATGTATTGAATTTCCTCATTAAGTTTACAGATTGCTTCGTCTTTTTTATTTATAATGGCCTCCATGTCCTTCTGTTTAACACGAAGTGAGTTAATATCGACAGACTTAGACTCTTGTTGCGAAATTGAAGCAAATAAACGGGATTCTAAAATCGTAATATCGAGTTTTACACCCTCCAATTCAGCGATTATATTACTGTTAACACAAGTATAAGGACATGTGCATACCTTAGGTTCCGAAACACCGCCGCTTGCGCCAGCTACCACGTCGCTCCCAACTGGATTCGCCAAACTCGCAAATTTCTGCTTCAAATAGTGTTCGTTATCAGTTTGAATCACAAGCTTTTTAGAGTGACCGTACCATTTGATAGCAAATCCAGAATCAGCAACATTAAAGAGCTTGACATCACCGCCAGAACTCCAATTTTTAAGGCCCAAAGTTTCATCGACAAAGTGCTTTAAGTCGGATAATAAACCATTAAACCGGTATATTCCACCATCAACAACCAGCTTAGTTGTCGTGCTCATATTTATGACAAAATTTATTAACTTCAGAGCAATTCTACAGAGAAATTGAGGAGCTCTCAACCATACGTCTGCTCTCTTCGCTCAACTTTCAACCATACGGAACCGTTGTCGCTCAAGGTGCCCACACTTACCCGGCAGTATACCAATAATACCATGCTATACCGTAAATCCTCTCTTTAGGCCTCTATCTCTGATAATTATAAGCCCTCCTTTCAGGGGAAAAAATTGATTAAGACCCTTTCTCTTTTTGGCAACACCACACCTTTCACAATAATAAAAATTCGCACTGATTGGACCTGGACCGATGTGTCACTTTTCCTACAAGTTCATGTTTGTTTCGTTTATGATACATTGTTGTGATGTTGTCGTTTTGTTGTGATGTTGTCGTTTTGTATCCCTAATTACTCTGTTGTGGAGGCGCTTCGCCCGAAACTTGGAGAAGATAATTTTAACAAATGTTCGTAAAAAGTAGTATATTGTATACTTAATAGCATAGAACTTACTGCGTTTCGGCCCTTCCCTGCCCAATAAGCCCCTTATCTCTCCAATAAGCCCTTCTCAAACTTCACTGAAATTGAAATATGCCCCTTTTAGGGGGGGTGGTTTAATAGAGGGTTTTACGGTATCTCGATTTGATATTTAGAACGTAGGGGTTCAATGCACTCGAGGGGTGCGCCATAGTACGAACTGTCGAACTTTGCTGTTTTTGGTGCGCACCGCGCACGTGGGCGCTAGGCCGCAACTGGTGAAAAAAAAACCGTCTGCCAAATTGCACTTAAATAGTCAAACGTGACTGAAATAAATAAGCCCATAAATAAGACTAAGAGAGCATATTGCATTATTGCTCGTATATTTTGAGGTAACTCATTCCACAGCACCGCCCCGTTATAACTAAAACTTCGTTTACCGTAGTTCGTTCGCGGTTTTGGCACGAATAAAGTGTTTTTCCCAAATTGTATCCTGTGCTGCGGGATTCAAACAATTTATGAAGATAATGCGGAGTTAATTCGTTAATTGTTTTAAACATCAATATAGCTTTATGCTTTTCCCGGCATGTTGAAAGATTATCCCAGCCCAGCTTACTAAAAAGGTCGCTGGAACTAGCATCATATCGAGATTTGGTGATGACCCTCGCTGCCCTATTTTGCAATTTTTGCAATTTATCATTTAACGTGATATTTAAACCATCCCAAGCTGAACTACAATAATTAAAATTATTATATGTATTAATGCTCCATAAATTTTCAGGGCAGTGTTTGTATCTATAAATTGGCGCACCCGTTTAAGAGCTCCAATAGCTGATGCAATCTTTTTGGAAATATCTATATTTTCGACATGCCGTGCCCATGTAAGGTGCTCATCGATTTGTAGGCCTAAGGATTTCGTCTCGTTAACTCTCTTGGTAGCCTTTCCGTCAATTTCCACGCTTATGTGTTCGTTATTATGTACGAGTAATCGTTGACGAGACCCGATTATCATAAATTCCGTTTTAGCGACGTTTAGACTCAGTCTATTAGTTAGTAGCCATTGATGAAGATTTTTCAATTCGGAATTAATTATTAGCTCAAGCTCCGTTACAGATTTTGCTGCGATGCTTATATTAGTGTCGTCAGCAAACATTCTTGGAGAGGCTCTGTTGAGACAATTAGGCAGATCATTAATATATATTAAGAACAAAAGAGGTCCCAAGTTACTACTTGTGGTACCCCACAGGTTATTTTAACAGCTTCAGATAACTCACCATTGACGCAACATCTTTGACTGCGGTTACTTAGATATGATTCAACGAATTTGATACCGTTTTGGTCAACACCATACATTTGTAACTTTCGTAAGAGAATGGCGTGATCAATAGTAGCAAATGCTTTTTTACAGTCGATAAAAGTTACTCCGTTAAGAAGACCAGTTGATTGACCAATTGACCAGTTGATTGACCAATTGACTCAAAAGTCAGCCTTTCAAAAACTACCGAAATAACAGATATTGGTCGATAGTTGTCCATATTGTCTTTTTTACCTTTCTTAAAAATTGGAGTAACTCTCGCTAGCTTCCAATCTGTAGGGAAGATGCTAGTGCTTATAGTCTTATCAAATATTTGGGTTAGTGATGGAGCAACGATTTCAGCCGCAATTTTTAAAAGTTTGCAAGGTATTTTATCAAGACCTGCTGCTTTCTTTTCATTAATTGCTTTTAGTTTTTTGTAAACCGCATTTACAGTGGGGGATTTCATTGAGAATGTGGTTTCAGATGGTGGTATATCGGATGCTAAATTTTCACCCACACTAGCAAAGTGAGAATTAAATGTCTCAGCTATGTCCTTGGGTGTATTTATAGTTTCTTCACCCACTTTGATATTGGATATGGTTTTGTGACTAATAGAGAAGCGGCTTAATAGAGGATATCTCTATTTGATATTTAGAACGTAGGGGTCCAATGCAAGTCAACATGGATTGCGTCTGAAATATAAAGCCAACATGGATTGCGTCTGAATTTGTCTGTTAAATTTCAGAAGGTTGCCCAAAAATTTTCATTCAGGTGGAGCGATGGAT
This sequence comes from Trachythela sp. YZ-2020, assembly GCA_016169945.1. Lineage (NCBI taxonomy): Eukaryota > Metazoa > Cnidaria > Anthozoa > Malacalcyonacea > Clavulariidae > Trachythela > Trachythela sp. YZ-2020. The sequence goes on from JADLSH010000385.1 coordinate 2,232,468, forward strand.
TGGTAGATGGTACTTAACTAGTCTGTTATCGAAAATGTTTTAGATAAAATATGTTGACCAAAATGTATTAATTTCTGGATTGATGTTGGCAATTGGCATAACCGCTCATTCATGATCAAGTTAAAATTATGGTATAATTATTATTTTCTTCCTTTGATAACATACTTTGAGGCTAACACCAAGGTCCAACAAATTTGATATCTCATGCTTAGAATGACGCTTTGTAAGAGGTATGGTGCCTTAATTCGGCTTGTCACGAACTTGGCATTTGGCAAGTTTCAAATATCAAATATCAAATTTCTAAGTTCGTTGTTTGCAAAATAGGGTATTTGAGAAAAACGGATGTTTACATAAGAACTGGTTTTATTGTTCGGACAAAAAATAATCACTTCTTGGCTTAGTTGGCTATAGCTATAGGGCCAACTCTTTTTGCCCTGTTTCGCCTTTGCTGTAAACGTCATACATTTCGTTTAAGAAAATTGGGCTTAACTACGCGTCTGGTCTTTACCGCGCGTCTAAATAATTCGAGTCGACTTGTAGCAAATCTAACGGAGGGCCTTCTTTCAAACATTAAGGTGGTTTGAAACGTGGAGATGTTCAGACACAAACCATGGAGGCTTAATGGTTGACCTTGCATGGGGTCGAGCTTACATGAAAATTTCAGCTCTCTCGTATTGAAAGGAGAGCAGCTCCTGTAAACATCGCTTCAGCTTATATTTATATGTTAACATGGTATTCGAAATTGCATCCGCGTTCACGCATGACATTATGATTTATGAAGCTATTATAACCTAATTTTTAACTGGTGGGATTGTGGGAGATTTGGTATTTTAGTATTTATACGGTTCCAAATCTGTCCGGGCTCATGAACGCGTAGTCTGAAGACTTAAATATATCTATGTCTTTGTACTTACCATTGTGGTAATATTCACGTTGCTATCCACTCGAAAAACCTTTCTGTTTAGTTTCAACTTGGAAGAAGCTCAGTAACAAAATTCAGTCATTACCCACTTGAAATTTTTACCAATTAATAAACAGTGTCGATTAATAACATCGTCTCCCGTGAATTTCGCTTAATCACTTGGAATTTCGTATCATTTTCGTATAAGTATTTAATTGCCACTGCCCTGTTAAGACAATAAAAGATTTGCGGCACTGCCGGTTAAGGATTATACAATTACTTTATGGTTTCTGTGTTTGGATGGCCTGATCCAAACACGCGGGAATGTTGCGAGAGTTAAGAAAAGCGCCCGAAATCTCGAGCCGAAGGCGAGTGATTTTGCGAGCTTTTCTTAAAGTGCACCTCACCCCAAAATTTTTTTTTGGCTATATCAAATCTTGGCATCATTTCTAGTGTATCCGTGAAAATTTTTTTTTATTTGGTCAAATCGTTCGATTTTTATGGCAGTTTAAAGTTGGCAAAAAGGCACTTTTTGATGGACCTTGTCCGTCGTTACGAGGAGTCTGGAACGAGTAAATTTCGTGACGTCACACAAGGTACTCGTCAAAATAAACTTTCGGCCCACATGCAAATTCCCTGTATACTGTCGGCCATCTACATTTATATCAGACCTACAAGCACGAAACTGTGCGTAAGATGTTTCTCTTGATCAGAGCTTTCGATCTATGCATCTTACATACATAGAATGTGTGTAGTTCTCAAGAAAATGTGCACGAAAATCGATGTATGTTTCGCCGGGTTATGTATTTTTTAGAAGCTTAGTGCCATTGAATTTTAGTACACTTTGCTGGTGGGCGAATAACTCGATAAATAATGAACTAACGAACTTGAAATAACCAATAGCTATCCCGTCATGAAGAGAGCTTTATTTTCATGTATGATATGTCTATATAGCTTGTGTATTTCCATTCAAACATTACTACAAATTTTGTATGTTTTCAGCTTTCAAGCACAGGACTTTAAAGAACGGAGACCGGTTTAATTAAAGAGATATACAACCGATCTATTAGCCCGTATAACTTTGTAAATGTTGCATCTACAACCTTGAAACAACTATGAACGTGTTCGTCATACCTGCAGCTTTCTACCCGTGCATAAAACATGTGTTTATCAACAAAATAGCTTTAAATATATTTTACTAAGTTCATTTCGCGCCGCGGTGACATTGGCGCTGCGAAAGTGTGAGTAATATTCCATTTGGATATCGCTTCATAAGACATAACTCAGTCAATATCAGACCTACAAGCACAAAAATGTACGTAAAATGTTTCTCTTGAACAGATCTTTCGATCTACGCATCTTAGATGTATGGAACGTATGTAGTTCTCAAGGAAATGTGCACGAAAATCGATGTATGTTTCGCGGGTCAAACGACGAAAATATATCGTGTGTACTAATTGTGTGTAAATGAGTAGGGGTAAACTTTTTGACGCGACTCAAGATATATTCTCGTGCTTCAAAAGATAGCCCAGAAAAAGGCGATTTTTTGGTAGATATAGCAGTGACCTATATAGTGTAAACAAGTTGTAGTTTTAGATGCCTACACGCGTACGAAGTTGGATTTTCAACGTGCTCGAACTAAATAAGACACTAGTCTTTATACATATATAGCTTAATGCGGCATATTGTTAGATAGCTCTTCTAAAACTGACTCTATCCATATATAGCACTTATATATATCCTGTGTACTGGTCTGTTACATGGTTAGACATGATAGCCAGAAAAAAACAGTGTAAACTTCGATTGATTCAAGGCAAGCAAAGCCGAAATGGCGAATTAATACAAGCCGATCAAGCAAAGCTAAATGCCGACTACCTTGCGTGACGTCAGAAAATGGGCTAGACCCAGGCTCTTTTTGGTAGAAAATACGACGGCCAAGGTCCATCGAAAGCTAAGTTCAAAACGCCATAAAAACCGAACGATTTGACCAAATTAAAAAAATTTCACGGATATAGTAGAAATGATGCCAAGATTTGATAAAGCCAAAAACAAAATTTGAGGTGAGGTGCACTTTAACTCGAGCGAGCTTTTCTTAATTTTTTCAGAAAATTGCGAGCTTTTCTTAACTTTCTTAACTTTTCTTATGCACTCCTTCAAAACTTCATGTTATACTAAATATTAAAGCTCGCTCTCTCCGTGTATTAGACTATAAAGCGTTCGCAAGTCGCAAGCCTCTGCGGAGGAGACACCCGTAGTCCGAAGGAGACATCAGCGATAATAATTTCCAAGTGGATGTATATTTGATGAAATATACCGAAATATATATATTAATTATATTATAATAACGCAAAACAACGATAGGACGTACTATTCTAGGTCTGTGACAACGACGTAAAACATCTTATAACTAGCCGTATATCATTGCGGGTTAGTTCATTCGTTTGTTGTTTGGCTTTTCTCGATTGTCTGAAATAATATTGTTAATACAAACATACATTTTTATATGGCAGAACCACACTTGACCACGCAAAGCCAAATCACGTTAAAGGCCCACATTTAATGCTGTATTTATAAAATTCAGGGGCCGGTTGTATAAAAAATAGTTATAAGTTAACTATAGTTAGTGCGAAAGTTAACCAATCAGAATCGCTTATTTTAGACTTAACTACCATTTAACTACAAAACGGGTAGTTAAAAAGTAGTTGTGTGAAATATAGTCCCGACCTCGTGTTCAAAATATTGTGTCAAAATGCCTTAAAATCTCGAGTGTTGAGAACTTGCAGAGCACTAAGCACATGGAACAAAACAATCGCGCGCACTACAATATTTTTCTCGGCCTCACCCCTCATTTTACAAATTCACTTTGAGCTCAATTTTTGCCCCGGAATTACGACATCTTAAATATGGTATGGACAGACGCAAGATCCAGATCTCGACAATATATAGGTCCGCGCAAAAGACTGCCGAGTGAACTCTGGAGAAACCTTGGCACGTCAAGAATAGTGTGCTGCCTCGCTGACGCTCGGCAGCAATACGTAAATATCAAATTTCTAAGTTCGTTGTTTGCAAAATAGGGTATTTGAGAAAAACGGATGTTTACATAAGAACTGGTTTTATTTTTCGGACAAAAAATAATCACCTCTTGGCTATAGCTATAGGGCCAACTATTTTTGCCCTGCTTCGCCTTTGCTGTAAACGTCATACATTTCGGAGTTCTAACCAAAACTGACCAGGCTCAAAAACTTGTTACCCTGAATTTTAATTTCGAGTCATATACTAAAAGCCAACAGACAGCTATCAGATAAATATTGTTCCTGTCTGTCGAAGCCAGCCTGACAATTTGGTCATGCTATACGCAAATTTTAAACATTATCATTATTCATTTCTTTAGAAATTGATTGTTTTCACGCTATGAACACGGAAATATTTGCATAGCATGACCAAATTGTCAGGCTAGCTTCACTCAGCAAACAAAGCTTTCAAAAATTCCAATTCAAACGTTATAGCCTTATAGGGTGTAGTGATTATATTATACAATCCGCTGTGGTTTGTTCTAAACTACGTGAAAAATAATAAACTACAGTCTACACTTTTTCTTTGACGTTTCAAATGAGGGCCTTTCGTCATGAGGTTACTGGCAATGAACTACTAATGAAGGGCTAGACTTGCTACAGGTCTACTCGCATTAAAAATTGTTCTAAAGTATAATGACTGGATTAATACGGACTGGGTCACTGGGTTAATACGGACTAGGTTAATTAGCCCGTATCGTTTACACGCTGCGATTTGTCGGCCCGATTTTAGGTTTCTCTGAATGTTAATGACGAATATTTTCAGTTAATTTAATGATGTTGTCAGATGACGTGAGTTTTCAAATATCATTAACGTGCATCTGAAATCGGCCCGACAAATCGCAGCGTGTAAACGTACTTTAACGGAGGGCCTTCTTTCAAACATTAAGGTGGTTTGAAACGTGGAGATGTTCAGACACAAACCATGGAGGCTTAATGGTTGACCTTGCATGGGGTCGAGCTTACATGAAAATTTCAGCTCTCTCGTATTGAAAGGAGAGCAGCTCCTGTAAACATCCCTTCAGCTTATATTTATATGTTAACATGGTATTCGAAATTGCATCCGCGTTCACGCATGACATTATGATTTATGAAGCTATTATAACCTAATTTTTAACTGGTGGGATTGTGGGAGATTTGGTATTTTAGTATTTATACGGTTCCAAATCTGTCCGGGCTCATGAAAACGTAGTCAGAAGACTTAAATATATCTATGTCTTTGTACTTACCATTGTGGTAATATTCACGTTGCTATCCACTCGAAAAACCTTTCTGTTTAGTTTCAACTTGGAAGAAGCTCAGTAACAAAATTCAGTCATTACCCACTTGAAATTTTTACCAATTAATAAACAGTGTCGATTAATAACATCGTCTCCCGTGAATTTCGCTTAATCACTTGGAATTTCGTATCATTTTCGTATAAGTATTTAATTGCCACTGTCCCTGTTAACACAATAACATATTTGCGGCACTGCTTACTTAAGGATTATAATTTGTCTAATATTTTCAAAAATGCAAAGCGGCCAAACATCCAAGGAATATTCATTGATTAGGGCACAGTAGGGCATATATAAACTAAATCTAAACGATGCTGGAATTTTGTTGTTCGAAAATTTCGCAATTTAAATATTCTTAATCAGTGAGGTTTATCAAAATAAGAAATTGCACAATAGTCAAGGGCGAAAATCCATCTTAAAAAGTGGGAGGTGGGGGAATGGAGCCTGCTAATAGCTATGGAGGCATGTAACACGTTTAACGTTTTCATAGCATTTCAGCATCATTTATAGACACCTCCCGACAGAAGCGTAACTTGGGTCTAAGCGTTAGGGGTGTGAGCACGTTTTGCCCGACGAAAGGGCGTGGTAAAGAGGCCGGCCAAAACCAAAATGGTCTATTGAGGCCCCATGCCGCTAGCGGGAATGCGCAGGTATCGAGTGCCGAGGGCACTAGGGGGGGGGGCATGCTGCAAATCTTAACTTGGGGAAATACCTGAATCAACGTGGTGTTTCGACAAAAACTACAAGTCGATGATATTTAATCGCCATGTAAAATATATAGTACAACAAAAAATAAATTGCATGCCTTGTAATACTGTATAATTTAAATTTTCACGGTTAGCCACAGAGTAAAAACTATCATGATCTATTTATGGCAGTAAATATTGAATCTTCGATTGAGCCTGCATGAAAACCGATAAGTCCTTCATAGTATTAATAAGTTGTTGCAAATTTTTGCAATCTATTTGGAATAAAGTGTGATGATATGCAGAAAGGACGAAAAGTGAAATATTTTCTAATTTAAACTTTCAAGCGTTTTAATGATTGCTCGACACCGGTTTATAACGAAAATATACAGTGTAGCTACGCACCAAGTTGCGTAAAGTAATTAAATAGTTTATTATTTAGACTTGTGACAACTGACATAGCAATATGTTAAGCTGTATTTACACTACAACCCTTGGTCATGGTTTAAGTCTGATTGCGGTATTGCCTCACCAATTAACAAGTGAACTCAATTTGCTACCAATAATTATTCTTATTGGCAGGAAGTAAAGGATCTCCTCTCCTTCTTAAATGTTTAGAAGGTCTTTATGATCTTGACGTCTCTTCTTTTGTTACTTTCTCTTCAGAATCTATCTCGCACATTCGCACAAGCAAACAAAAAATTACTCACACCTAATCTTCGCAGAAGATTGACATCCTCGAATGTACTTCTATATTCTTTCTTTCAAACACAATCTGTATACGTACTATTTTTCAAAACTTGAATCGACCTTTGACGTAAATAGAATGCGTCCATGGAAGACCTCCAAATGTCGTTCTTACAACCCAAGTTGTTGTTGCTCTTGAGGTTTAATTTGCTGCATCTTTCATGTTAGTATTTGTTCAAATGTATTAGTGTGTTAAATGTGTGTTTTTGTCTTTAGGAATATTAACTATGCATGACATCAACTATTCAACTCTCATACAGATAAATTGAATTGATGTCAATATAAAATCTTACTACGAATCACCGTGACTTTTATCAATCGTAACTTGGTTAATAATAATTTGTGCATGTGAATTCTCAATTCAAATTTCGACCTTTTAAATTTGAACGATTGGTTCATGAATGATATAATTTTAGGTGACTGAGGCTACGTCCACACTAATCCGTTTTTGAATCCCTTCGTTTTTGATATTTCGAAAACGCATAAACATATCTGCGTCCACACTAACGTTTTCGGATCGTTTTCGACCACTAGCACTTAGCCGTAAACATACGTTTTCATTATTTTCGAGCTTTATTTATTCATTTCGTCGTTAATTATGGAAAATCGTACAGGAAGACCAGGAAAATGTCTACAGAGAAAGTGGCAAATCCTTATATGTATTGTTCGTCGAGATTTGACTTAAAGTCACCGCTGAAAATAGGGCTTGTATTAGCTTTGCAATGTCAGAGATAGATTAAAAATAACCCACGACAGTGTAGAGCATTATGTTGTCTTAGTAAGATATTGCGTACAGATTAATGATCAATATATCCAGTTTGAGACAAGTAATTCAGCACAAATCAGAGCAAACACGAACACAAGCAAGCGCTTTTGAAAACCTGTGTTTTCGCCCGTCCACACTAATCCAAAACGTCTCCGTTTTCAAACTAGTCTCCACTTATTAAAAGCCGTTTTCGAAAAACTCGGTTCGTTTCTGAAGTAGGGGCATGCCCCGAACGCTATAAAACTAATTTGTTTATTATATATTTTTGGCTTTTTATTTTACTTGTGATATAGCAATTTCTTCATCTTGCAATTGGACCATTTGTTCAGGTGTTCTGTGATTAACTCTATTGTTGCTCATTCGTTGCAAGCTCGTTGCCATTCGTCCTAGCGATGTTTTGGACGTCCATATGGCATTGCTCCATCAAACGAAATACCCCGAGGCGTTTCTAACTCAGTAGAACCAATTTCTATTGGGGTCTGAGAACTGAAAATCGTTGAGGAATTCAATCCCCAAAACTGGTAGGATAGTCTCCCCAAGATTAATAACCTTCAAATGAAGAAAATGGCTTAATACTCGAAAGTAGTTAATCTTGTCCCCTATATAGCTGGCTCTGTTCATTTCATCGTTTTGAAAATTCCACTGTTCTTCATGCCATCCAATCATTCATTGTTCATTATTTTGAAAAAGCACGGGTGGTAGATGCGGTTAAGCAGGCTATACAGCATGTCGAGGGCAGGGATTTACTTCGATCAAGTAATTCTCCTCATGTAGATTGAGATTGGTTAACTCTCTCCTGTACTCCGAGGGTTTTTCTCCGGGTACTTCCGTTTTCCTCCCTCACTATAAACTAACCCTGGGTTAAGCATTCACCACAACTAACACTCGGAGACCCTTGTCAACTGAGTTGTAAAACCTGTTAAGGCTTCCATCCACCTCAGAGTGGTAAGTAATATATCATACACGAGAAGGAGTTTATTATAGTGATTTGAAACACCGAAAAGTGTGTTGAAATTTGTACCCAACCCTGGGCCCATAGACTCTTTCTCAGTGAAAGAGGACACTGAATCTTTTTATAGACGTTTAAAACTTAAGGCACATTTTCATAAGTGTATGATATAGCTTCTCAAACAAACCAGTATTTAAAGAGAAATTCAACGCGAAAGTTGAGTTAATTTATGGGTGTTTATTACCGTGGTATCAAGACAACGATATACTTTGGTGATTTCCTTTGTGTTTTGCTCATGAATTATTAATGAGTTTGAGAAATACAATATACTAGCCGGGCTGGCCCTGTTAGCCGGGCTGAAACGTTAACAAGCCAAAATTGGCGGGAAAAACATGTTTACGAGTTAAGAGTGTAAGATTTGTCAAAACGGTCAAATTCATGCTTTGTTGGACAAATTTTCGATGTTGAATTACTTAAGCAACGAGAACAATTTAAGAAATACAATGCTATCCAGAAAAATATCCATTCCGATCAATATCGTTGTGTTAAACAAGGTATTTCTGCTAGCCCGGTTACCCGGGCTGGTGACTTTACATGGATAATTTCAGCCCGGGTGACCGGGCGCCCCGTTTGACTCAAGTGAGATCCCAGCAAAACGGTCTGGCCCTGTTTTCATGTAAAGTAAAATTGTTTGGTAAAGGAAATTAATATGTAGCCGGGCGCCCCGTTTAAACGAGCCAGCCCGGCAAACCGGGCTCATGTAAACAGCCCCTAAAGCTGACTGAAATATGTTCTCAACACATTCTTATCCTTGGGAATATTCTTAACAACAAAAATTCGCGATAGGTTTCAAGAATTCTTCGGAATGTTTGGTCTTCATCTGTTTCGTTATTTACACGTCTCGATCTTACAAGAGCTGCGTTGTAAAGTGCATTAGCTTAGTAAAATCAGCGCCAATTGCACTTACGGTTGTTTTAGACTTTTTCAAGTACCATTCACCGAGTTTGATAAGAGCCGGCACTTGCTTTGTCAGGTCTGTCCCTGCTGCTTTTAATTGCTCCACTATCACCGAAACATCAATTTCTTCATCCACGTATACTCGTTTTTAATACACTGTTCGTTTTATGTAGTCTATATATCTTCAGGCCATGTCCCAGTACGTTCAAGATACTGATTCCAATATTATGAACGTCAAGTCCACTCTTTCCCATGTTTGTCCCCCTGTTTTGTTATCTGGCATAACAAAACACATTCGCTCTTTAAATTCTAAGCTTTACACGTTTCTTCAAACGAGTAAAGCTTCGAAGTTTGAAGACCTCGTAGGTCCCCGTACTTTTTCGACTACCCATCACACTTCCTCTGCCAGTGATATCAATTTGGTGGTTACGATACCTCCTGATTTGCCTTTATCTGACTCTGACAGATCTGTCCTTGCGAAAGGTCTCAAATTTGTACCCAACCCTGGGCCCATAGACTCTTTCTCAGTGAAAGAGGACACTGAATCTTTTTATAGACGTTTAAAACTTAAGGCACATTTTCATAACAACACCTCCATCCAGTCTAAGGATGTTTTTGAGGTCATCACCCCCAAAAAATCCACCTGGTCTCCTCCGGAAGGTCAATTTGGGTCCCTTGATCTATTCATTCGACAATGTCGACATGACATAGATCAGCTCCCCCGTTTCAGGCCTAAAAGGCCCCCTAATCTTAATTTAGCCGAATTTAATGCTCTAAGGTCTTTGCGTACCCGGAATGACATTGTGATCAAGCCTGCTGACAAGGGGGGTGCCCTAGTCGTCTGGAGGGCCGACTTGTACCGTCAAGAGGCTCACAGACAACTGGGTGACACCTCGTTTTATAGCAGGGTTGATACTGATTTGACATCCAAACACAACACCATAATCCGTTCCACCATCAACCATCTCATCACGACTGGGGACTTACCTGCAACGGCAGGCAATCTCCTAGTCACCACTCCACGCACACCAGTCATGTATTCCTACCCAAAATTCATAAAACCCGACAACCCGGGCAGACCAATCGTGTCAGCTTGTGGTTGCCCCACTGAACTCCTCTCTAGCTACCTCGATCACATCATGGCACCCTTGGTTAAGAACTTGCCTTCTTATATCAAGGACACCAAGCATGCCCTGAAAACATCAATTTTCAGGGTCCACACAAGTTCATTTTCACCATGGATGTCAAATCACTTTACACTGTCATCCCCCATCATAGACGGCTTCTCAAGCTAAAAATACTTTAGACCAAAGGGTAAATCAGGATCATCTACCACCACCCTGGTACGCTTGGCAGAGTTAGTGCTCACCTTGAACAATTTCTCGTTTGATGGTGAGCATTATTGGCAACAAAAGTGGTGGTGTGGATGGGCCAAACTGAAACTAACTATGCAACTATTTTTGTTTGTTTGTTTATTAAACAAATCTTCGAATCAATACACTACACCCTCACCTCACTTCTATCGCCGGTTCATTGATTGTTGCTTAGGCACTGCATCATGCTGCGTGCTTGAATAAATTGCTTCATTTTGCTTTGTTAATGATTTCATCCATTCCTTCAGTTCACATGGGAGATCAGTGAGTGTATAGTGTCAGACATTCTCATTTCTATCAATTCTAATAGGCTGAGCACATCTGTCTTTTTCTGAGCACAGCTATCTTTAAGACTCAGCTCCTTCTCTTCTCTTCATCCACCATCCTTAAGCACACTAAAACTGCTTACCTTCCTCTCAATTCTTCGCTTCTGCAGTGAAGACGACGACTTCGATGCCAAATGTTCAGAAATGAGAAGCTTTTGTGTGAATCGTGGTTATCCTTCCCACCTTTTAGATACTGCCCTTAACAAGGCCTCCCTTATACCCCGTTCAGACACCTTAAGAGAACCTTCGGTTGCAATTTCTAATCAAAAAGTACCTTTAGTTTTAACCTTTCATCCCTTCAATTTTAAAGTAAGGGACATCATTTGCCGGAATTTTAATCTACTTAAAAATGACTCTGCAACGTCTTCCATTTTCTCCGAGACCCCACTAGTCTCTTTTCGACACAGTAAAAACATCCGGGAAACCCTAGTGCACAGCTAACTGCGACAGGACTCTGTGTCACCAGCTGGCACTGTTTCCTGTGGTCGTGCTAAGTGCTACACTTGTAAGCATTTAAACCTCGCCACATGTATTTCGGCTCCAAAATCTCAGTTTGTCATCAAGCACAGTTTCACGTGCATCTCCTCCAACCTCGTTTACTGCATCTCTTGCAGTAAATGTGGCTTGCTCTACATCGGAGAGACTGGAAGACGTTTAGGTGATCGGTTTGCTGAGCACTTGCGTGATGTTAAGAACAATGTGCACAACAAACCGGTTGCTAGGCACTTCAACAGTGCCAACCACTCCTTATTATTGGTCGCAATGATATCCGTCGGAAGCAAGAAAAGCGTCTCATTTTTAAACTTGGCACCATTCAGCCTGATGGTATCAATGAGCGCCTCTCCTTCATCTAGCTCATTCTTTTCTCTTAAATACTTCTTATATACTTTCCTCTATATCCCCTCTTCCCTTCCCTTGTACGACATTTATAGCGCTTTGATAAGTGTAACGCCTGTGCGCAGGCCTTCGACCCTATAATCGGGCCGAAGCCTGCACGCAGTCTATATCTTTACATATTAATTCTATTTTGTTATGATTGTTATGACTACTTTGTTTTCATTGGTTAATATTTTGTTCACGTGACAGCTTTTATAGCGTTGCTATAAAAGCTGATGTAATGTGTTTATCACTTTATCTGTCTACTAATTTCTCCTGACGAAGGGCTTTAGCTCGAAACGTCGAGATTTTGTTTATATCTTTTAGGCACACGCGAAGCAACCCTCAATTTTTTTATTTTTTTTTTAGCTTCGCCAACTAGGGCAGGGTCACCACAACAGCATATGCCAATTACTGTGGGCCCTTTTTACCTAACCCACCCTGTCAACTTTCCCTGTGGGAGGAAACCGGAGTACCCGGAGAAAACCCACGACTTTCGGCAGAGCGTTGACTTTACTCTTTTTTTCACTTGAGGACTGGGTTCGAGTCGCATTGAGAAAGTTCTCACTGAGACTTGAACTCGCGACCTTAGAGGTGAAAGGCAAGTGCGCTAACCACTTCGCCACCGAAGCCCCCAAATTATAATATTGTCTATATTTTAATATTGTCGTTTTATAAGCGTACTAGTATGTGACTATAGCTTGAACATATAAACACAAAGACTAGACAACGCTTACCGTAAACAAAAGCGAAATAATTGAAAATAAAAAGCTATAATTGAAAATAAAATTCAAAAGTAAAAAAGACGGTCTTTTTTCCTGGAAGACCGGAAGTGACTGTAATTAACACTTTGTTTAATTTCTTGGTATTATTTTCACTACTTACAATTTCAATTCTTTATCTTTGTCGGATGCAATCATCAGTGGATGCAATACTAACAAGTACGGTCTATATTTGTCATTTAAAAAAGAATCCAAAAAATGCAATCGTTACAGCTTTGTTAATCAGATCTGTATAATTTTAAACGCAAAAGTATATTCAAAACTAAGAAACCAGCTTATTCTACACCTCCTTAGGGCAAAACCTTGATTATTCCCTGAGCAAATAGAGCTACGCGGTTGGTATATTCTATTGTGCGTTTGTTCAGCTATTATGTTGTTCTATTAAGTTATTCTAATATATGCAAAAACTTTAAACTCGGTTTTCTCATCAAGTGCCAAAAAGCCAGATTTCCGATATTGCGTGCAGGATATCTCAAAACGTACTTAAGCAATCTTGATCAAATTTTTAGGGTTGACAGTATATATATTTCTCTCGGAGATGAACTAAAGAATTGAATTATGTTCAATGGTTATGAAATAGTAACTGTTTTATTGAGATTATTTGTATACTTTTCTAGTATTCAGACTTTAAAATCTTTAATATGGCTCAGTCCTCTGTCAATAGTTCTAGTTCAACTCCTAGACAATGGTATTTGTGACAATATAAAAGTTATTCCAAGTTCCTATAATTATTATTAATCAAGTTATCATGTTTTCAAAAGCACGCTATTTTCACCATTGGGTGTGTCATATCTTGGTGACCCTGCAGGTAGCAATGTATTCAAAAAGCACCATTTTTAGTCAGACTAACTTACCAAACAACCTGGTAGAAACAGATTTTAAATATATTAAAAAGAAAAGAGAAAAATAATTTTGGTATTGGGTCCTTAAGCATGCACCAATAAACACTTAAGTCTTGTTAAGAGGGGTGGGGCGGAATTTTGGAATGCGGAATACTTTCACTTTTTGTTTGGGGACAATGAAATGTTACTGCTTTACGGAATTTTTTCAAAACGTGATGGGGAATATGGATTTCTCAATTTTAACAATCTAATTTTAATTTAGCCCTGGGAATGTGGTATTTATAATCTCTAAAATTCCGCCTCATCCATCGAGAATAGCACATTACGATCACTGCAGTTCTTACTCAACCATCAATCATCGACACTCAATGCAGTCGCTGAGTGCTTTCTAGTTTTAAAAATGTTGCACATTCATCTTCTTGTGTAACAATGGTTCCGTGAGTGGCAAGTTAATGTTATACAAAAAGTAAGCAAAATTATCTTAAGGTACGTTTCCACGCTGCGATTTATCGGGCCGGCGATTTCAGATGCACGTTAATGATATTTGAAAAATACGTGGCAAACGTCATCATGACGACATCATCAACTCAAAGCATTCGTCATTAACATTCAGCAAAACCTAAAATCGGCCCGACAAATCGCAGCGTGTAAACGTACCTTTACGCAACCTTTGATTAAGTCGGAAAAATAACCCAATCTATCCTTTTAGATCATAGTATTCGCCGATTGCGGCTCCGTCTGTTCAATCCCTTGATTCTTCTCACTTTCTTCGTTGTTAATCAATTCAACAAAGATTGTGTTGTTTTCACGTTTGGTAACTTTTAATATATGTTCAAGTCTCTCCTTCGTTCCCATATTTTTGGCGGTCTTTACTGATATATGGGGAGCGGCGAAAAGGGTGTCAAAAACAAACGGTATCAAAGCAGCTGCAAGAGCGTTGATTATTTGTATGCTTCCAGAAACTCCCGAATCCCGTCCTAGAATCATGACAGTGAACATAAAAAGCGTATATGCAAACGAAAACGATTTTTCTGAAGAAATGAAACAGGAGATGGTCTAAAGGAAGAATTACTTTGCTGACTTTTTCGTAAAGTTCTTTCGATATCATTGCCTCGCCATGTTGGTCAAATTTAATAATGAGTTTGCTTTCTTTACCGTTTTTATTGATATTGACTTCCTTGTTAGCAGGAAGAGAGGAGAGGAAAGGACCAGTTTCAGTATTGTTTCCTTCAGTGTCTCTATACTCCGTGGGATTTTCACCAATTCCTGACTTTTTCGATGCTGATGGCTTATTGTCGCTATTTGCATCAGTATTTTCGCCTTTGCGTCCTTCCTGAGAATTCAAGGACGTTGAAGACTGGTGCATCTTTATTTCCTCCTGCCCAGTGGATCTCGTGCAGCACGAGCTTAGATTTTTCAAAGATTTCCACGTGTGTGGATCTTTACTGGTGTCTCGTATGCATGAGCATAGATAATCAAAAAGGTGATCGGGCTTCCAGGTTAATTTATTGTCATTTTTACCATTTACATCCGTACTGTTGTTATGTTCGTTTTTTTCATTATTTGTGCCAGAGCTTGTACCAGTTATTACGCTAGCCGTCTCAGCTTTCTCTTTGCAAACTTCAAGAATTGATGTTTTAAGTTGCAAACATTTTGCCTCCACAGAAAACTTCCAATTTTTCCAAAAATAAACTATCAGAGTAAAAATGGGCGCAACGAAAGGATTAAAGTATTCCGCGTTAAGACTCAAACCAACAACTATAGAAAGAGTGAACATAGGAATCATACCTGTAAAACAGACGATATTGACCAACGTTAGTAATCTTACAGGAATTAGAAAATATTTTACCCATCCTTTTGCAGGACAAGGATGTACCAAAACAAAAGACGCTAATAAATCAAATAGAGTAAATTTCACCAAACATACTACCACAAGAAATGGAAAACAAATTGAGAAATACAGAATTATCAAAATGCAAATAACCATACCACACAGCAGATCCATGAAACCAAATAACAAATCATTGCACGAGCCCTTATTATGACACACCCTCGCACCTTGTGACCTGATGTAGTAAAAAGGAAGAGAGAATGGAATTGTGAAACAAGAGATTATGTTCTTATCCCACTGAGGCCGGATACATTTCTTCTCGCATTCCTCAACACATTTTTGCGTACATTTTTCGTTCGTCATCTGAATATCGTGGAATACAACAAAAACCACAGCCCATATACAAAATAGAATTTTCAACCATAGACACCCAAAAAAATCGGGAGTTAACACCAATGATGAAAGCCCTGCGAATACACATCGTCTGAAAAAAGACTTAGCTGGTCCACAACCTTCAAATAATATCATGGATACAATAAAAATAAGAGACATATGACTGTCAGAAGTTTTGTAAAACTCAATTGTGGGATAGGTTATTATATGTTCGAGCACAAAAGGTAAAACCATGAAAAATGATATGAGAAATACGACTATTACTGCTGGAGGAGCGTATTTGAGTACAACAGAAGAATAATCACCACAAATTGTCAAGCTCCTACTGCCGGTAATTCGACAACAGTTAAACGGGATAGATCCATCATCATGGGCTCGGCATAATTTATAATAACGTGTATCTTCACTGTGAGAAAGCTGGTGCAAAAGAAATTCAAAAACCAGATCCGATCCTTTGTCCCCAGGTGGCAAACAACCAACAGTTCCCTCCGTGACTTGAATATCCACTTTTTCGATTCCGACTTCTAGTATCGAAGTAAAAATAGGTGAAGGGAAGATAGTATCTTTGGCGCGTTTAACCAACGAAATTATGGTGCGACCAATTTCACTCGCCCAAGGCCATTTCATTTCTGGTATATAGAGAGTCTTATTTCCAGAAACAACGGAGACTATTATTTCGACAGTATTTGTGATGGGCTTGTACATCAGATGCAGCACTTCTTCGATTTTTGATTCGTCAATTTGAAGATTGCAAACGGTTGAATTATTTGTTCCATATAATGTTTTGGTGTTAATGTTACGTCCAGTGACAGTGTTGTTTCTTGGCTGAAACGTTGAATTTTCATGGGCAAAAGTTGTCGTTGAACAACACACAAGGAGAACGACTAGTTCTGCTGCCACGTAGTTAAATTATCTCATCTTGAATCGAAGTCAGCGATGTCAGACTCCTATATTTTCAAAAAATATTCCAGTTTATTTCAATTAAACAATAATACGATAAGAGTTAGGCTTGCCACAATTCCGCCTCAGAATTTCCCCCTAGCTTTTAGCGAGTGAGTGAAGTTGAGTAAAAATGACGTCAGTTGAAAAGATCTTTGCGAAAGTCTAGATAAGAGTATACGAAAATTTGAACAGGTTGACTTTGTATGTCAGTTGTCACTAAGATTCATGCATATTGTCGATCAGCTGTCAGGATTTAGGAAGATGTTTTATAAGATGTCAGTCCAAATTCCTAGTTGTTTAATTATTTGACAGCTATCATATCATTTACTAAATGTATACATCACTATATGATGTAACTTTATTGCAGTTTGTATTTCACTTTCTATGGTATATCACCGATTTACAGTCTAGAAAAATCAACTGACAACCTTGATTAATTTATTCGGCCAGGGAGGTTTCCCCTATATACGCTATTACTCATATGTGCCACCGTGAAAGTATGGTTTTGATTTGTTTTGCTCGTCTGAAATTGGGAGTATCGATTTAACAGTTTTCGTCTTTATAAATAGATTAATTTTTAATTATAACTTATATAGATAATGTAATTTTGTAATATTTTTAAAGATGTAACTTAAGATATGTATTTTTATCTTTTTAATTAAAAAGACTTTAGACTTTAGTTTTGGTCTGAAATAAGGTATGTTTTATGCTTTTTGGTCTGAAGTTGGCTAAACTCGCTCCTCGATAATAAGCTTCTCTCTCTCTCTCTCTCTCTCTATCAAATTTACTACTTGATTGGCTTCTCTTGCTTTTTGAGTCAGTGTGAATATTAATGTTCCTAGCGAATTAATTTCATTGCCATGCATCGGCAATTTGTTGTCCTATGACATTGTTTGTTCCTGTGAAGGATTTTGAATTTCTCCGCGTCGCCGTCGAGACGTCAATTAGACGTCGTTCTAGGAGTTTTAGGTTTTAAAATTTTACTTATGTGATTTATCAATCTTCATATATATTGTTACTTGGGGCTCTAGAAAACGCCCGTAGTAGGTTAGAGCTCTATCGAACATCCACTGTTTTTTAATCTATATAATAATATATTGAATAATTGCCACTGGGCCAGCACCATCAATCTAATCCCGCAGCAACGGGTGGTCAACGACAGACTACAGTGCAACATAACCCTTCTATTTTTGTCCTTGGATAAAGTTGTCTTGGATAAATAAAATTGGATTTTTTAAAGAACGCGCGAGGTAATTATTGGAGGTCGTATACTTCATTACTTCAATTGATACGAGCTTTTCCTTTATGAAATATCGTGTCGAATGTTGTAAGATACTACTATATTACGTTTGGTCAACGACGCTTCTGCTGTTAATAGTGTAAGTCTCGTATAACGGTTGATCGGTAACTTACTATATATAATACTACTATAATACTTTAATTATTGCACTTGATCAATGACGCTTCTGCTTTATACATCTCGTACTACTCTAGTTTCTGAAGCGGTTTATCGGTAACTTTGCACATTTTTTCGTGCAATGTCATCCGCTTGGATATATCAAACCATTTAGGCTCCGTGTGTGCGAAGTCAATATATTCCCTCATTTCGCAGTTTTGCTCTACTGATTTTACTTTGTCGTCTGGGTGTGTATCCTTTTAATATTTGTATTTCTACTGCAGTTACTGACTGTTTCATCCTACATGTTTTGCTCATTATTAATCCGTTTTCCATACACGATAGCTTTGCTCGCGCGGGACGAGCGAACGTGTTTGAATGTTTGAGCATACGCTTGGTAGCTAGCGTAGGTTTTCATAGGTTTTGATCTAGCGTAACAGCCCTTTGGTGCTCGGGGAACGCCATGAAATTTGAACAACTGTAAACACTCAACTTTCTTGGCGTGTCCGGGCGACTGAGTGATTGAACTGGCATGTTTTCAATATCAGAATATGTCGCTCGTCTCGTGTGGCCGAAGCGGTCGCATAATGGTTCAAGCTGTGCGCTTAGCTTAGCATGACCTTTCGACGCCATGATAAAAAGCTATAGGTTGATATAGGGTCTTTGTTGTAAATACAATTATAAGACATGGTAATATGCAGCTCAAAACTATATTTATTTCCAATGCAAACAAACAAAACAATACAGAACTAGGACATTTATGATATGCTATAGTTTGAAGTCGCTAAAACTCGATACAGCGTATAAATCATAGTAAAACATGCTTACCCTTTGACCAGCGATTCTGTAATAGTCAACTTCACAATATTTTCTTCTCTGAATCTGACTGAACAGAACTCTGAACTATTTATTGCACGCAGACCCACAGAGGCACAGATACAGATGAGTGTGCAGACCACGATGTATCACTGAGGCGTCAGTAGCAATGGAATATGCGAGAGTTCACTGACTACTGAACGTTTGCCCGTATATTTTGACTGACACTTGACAAATATCCTATCTGATTGCTGAAAAACTCATATATTATTGATCTTACAAAATGGAGCAACTGTTAAATTTGTTGGGCAGTTTCATGGGACAGTGTCAACTGAGGTCTGAGAATCTGAAATATTAGAAATCAACGTAACTGGAATTATTCTGGGATTAATGACTCACTGTTAGATTGTAGCCAATCAGCGACTAGCTTATATAAAATGGCCAATCAACGATTAGCTTACAACCTACAATGAGGTAATACGACTAGTATTATAAAATTACGTCATTTCATTATCCGTGTTCATGCTTGGTTCATGCAATGTACAGGCTAGACTTAAAATTCAACATGGCGCTTTTGATATGGCAAATATGAAATATATCGATTATTGACGAAATGTAGCGATAATACGAAGTTTCGACAAGAGTGAATACTTTAAACTTTGTGGCCAATTCCACAATTTATAGAATATAGTGGTCTTATTTCTGAAGGAAAAGTGTCTATAAGGGCAAGGATTAGCTTAGTAAAATCAGCGCCACTTACGGTTGTTTTATTAGCCCTTTTCAAGTACCATTCACCGAGTTTGATAAGAGCCGGCACTTGCTTTGTCAGGTCTGTCCCTGCTGCTTTTAATTGCTTTACACTGTTCGTTTTATGTAGTCTATTAATATATCTATATTTTATATATCGTCGTTTTATAAACGTACTAGTATGTGACTATGGATTGAAACTATAAACACAAAGACTAGACAACAAAAGCGAAAATGAGATACTAATTAACATATACATCTATAATTGCAAATAAAATTCAAAAGTAAAAGACGGTCTTTTTTCCTGGAAGACCGGAAGTGACTGTAATTAACACTTTGTTTTAATTTCTTGGTATTATTTTCACTACTTATAATTTCAGATCTTTGTCGGATGCAATCATCAGTGGATGCAATACTAGTAACAAGTACGGCCTATATTTGTCATTTAAAAAATAATCCAAAAAATGCAATCGTTACAGCTTTCTTAATCAGATCTGTATAATTTTAAACGCAAAAGTATATTGAAAACTAAGAATCCAGCTTATTCTACACCTTCTTAGGGCAAAACCTTGATTATACCCTGAGCAAATAGAGCTATGCGGTTGGTATATTCTATTGTGCCTTTGTTCGGCTATTATGTTGTTCTATTAATAATATTAATTAATTAATTAATTAATACTATTAATTCGGCAAAACTGACCGCTCAAAATTCACTGACCGCTCAAAATTAAGGAACATTCACACCATACAAAATCTGAAATCCACCAGCACCTCTCCACTTGCGAACATATTAAAGCTCTTTTAGAAATGAATCTCGACGATGACGCAGAGATCAAACCAGATGTATAATGGCTGAACATGTTTTTCACAGTACTAAAATCATAGATAAATCTAACCATTGGTCCCTTTTGCTTTTTCAAGAATCCCTCGCTATTCAAAGATATAAACCTGAACTTAATCATGGAATTAAAGCTTCTAAAGAACTTATCATATTTAACTAATTCATTAATAATCAACCTAATGTATCATATTTCTTCATTTAAATACTGCTTTTGATATATAATCTAGTTAGTTTATCCTGATGATTACTGAAACATAGTCGAAACGTAGATAAATATTAAAATGTTATCAATTTTTGGAGTTACCCTTGTTTTGTATTTTATTGAGATTAATTGTATACTTTTCTAGTATTCAGGCTGAAAATCTTTAATATGGCTCCTCTGTCAATAGTTCTAGTTCAACTCCTAGATACAACAATATAAAAGTTATTCAAAGTTTCTATAATTATTATTAATCAAGTTATCATGTTTTCAAAAGAACGCTTTTTCACCATTGGGTGTGTCATATCTTGGTGACCCTGCAGGTAGCAATGTACTCAAAAAGCATAACTTTTTAGTCAGACAAATTTACCAAACAACCTCGTAGAAACAGATTTTAAATATATTAAAAAGAAAAGAGAAAAATAATTTTGGTATTGGGTCCACCAATATATAAACACTTAAGACTTGTTAAGAGGGATGGGACGGAATTTAGGAATGCGGAATACTTTCACTTTTTGTTTGGGGACAATGAAATGTTTACTGCTTTACGAAATGAGGAATACGATAACTGAAGTTCTTACTCAACCATCAATCATCGACTTAATTTACTGGCGGATGTATGCAGTCGCTGAGTGCCTTCTAGTTTTAAAAATGTTGCACATTCATCTTCTTGTGTAACAATGGTTCCGTGATTGGCAAGTCAGTGTTATACAAAAAGTAAGCAAAATTATCTTAAGGTACGTTTCCACGCTGCGATTTATCGGGCCGGCGATTTCAGATGCACGTTAATGATATTTGAAAAATACGTGGCAAACGTCATCATGACGACATCATCAACTCAAAGCATTCGTCATTAACATTCAGCAAAACCTAAAATCGGCCCGACAAATCGCAGCGTGTAAACGTACCTTTACGCAACCTTTGATTAAGTCGGAAAAATAACCCAATCTATCCTTTTAGATCATAGTATTCGCCGATTGCGGCTCCGTCTGTTCAATCCCTTGATTCTTCTCACTTTCTTCGTTGTTAATCAATTCAACAAAGATTGTGTTGTTTTCACGTTTGGTAACTTTTAATATATGTTCAAGTCTTTCCTTCGTTCCCATATTTTTGGCGGTCTTTACTGATATATGGGGAGCGGCGAAAAGGGTGTCAAAAACAAACGGTATCAAAGCAGCTGCAAGAGCGTTGATTATTTGTATGCTTCCAGAAACTCCCGAATCCCGTCCTAGAATCATGACAGTGAACATAAAAAAAGCGTATATGCAAACGAAAACGATTTTTCTGAAGAAATGAAACAGGAGATGGTCTAAAGGAAGAATTACTTTGCTGACTTTTTCGTAAAGTTCTTTCGATATCATTGCCTCGCCATGTTGGTCAAATTTAATAATGAGTTTGCTTTCTTTACCGTTTTTATTGATATTGACTTCCTTGTTAGCAGGAAGAGAGGAGAGGAAAGGACCAGTTTCAGTATTGTTTCCTTCAGTGTTTCTATACTCCGTGGGATTTTCACCAATTCCTGACTTTTTCGATGCTGATGGCTTATTGTCGCTATTTGCATCAGTATTTTCGCCTTTGCGTCCTTCCTGAGAATTCAAGGACGTTGAAGACTGGTGCATCTTTATTTCCTCCTGCCCAGTGGATCTCGTGCAGCACGAGCTTAGATTTTTCAAAGATTTCCACTTGTGTGGATCTTTACTGGTGTCTCGTATGCATGAGCATAGATAATCAAAAAGGTGATCGGGCTTCCAGGTTAATTTATTGTCATTTTTACCATTTACATCCGTACTGTTGTTATGTTCGTTTTTTTCATTATTTGTGCCAGAGCTTGTACCAGTTATTACGCTAGCCGTCTCAGCTTTCTCTTTGCAAACTTCAAGAATTGATGTTTTAAGTTGCAAACATTTTGCCTCCACAGAAAACTTCCAATTTTTCCAAAAATAAACTATCAGAGTAAAAATGGGCGCAACGAAAGGATTAAAGTATTCCGCGTTAAGACTCAAACCAACAACTATAGAAAGAGTGAACATAGGAATCATACCTGTAAAACAGACGATATTGACCAACGTTAGTAATCTTACAGGAATTAGAAAATATTTTACCCATCCTTTTGCAGGACAAGGATGTACCAAAACAAAAGACGCTAATAAATCAAATAGAGTAAATTTCACCAAACATACTACCACAAGAAATGGAAAACAAATTGAGAAATACAGAATTATCAAAATGCAAATAACCATACCACACAGCAGATCCATGAAACCAAATAACAAATCATTGCACGAGCCCTTATTATGACACACCCTCGCACCTTGTGACCTGATGTAGTAAAAAGGAAGAGAGAATGGAATTGTGAAACAAGAGATTATGTTCTTATCCCACTGAGGCCGGATACATTTCTTCTCGCATTCCTCAACACATTTTTGCGTACATTTTTCGTTCGTCATCTGAATATCGTGGAATACAACAAAAACCACAGCCCATATACAAAATAGAATTTTCAACCATAGACACCCAAAAAAATCGGGAGTTAACACCAATGATGAAAGCCCTGCGAATACACACCGTCTGAAAAAAGACTTAGCTGGTCCACAACCTTCAAATAATATCATGGATACAATAGAAATAAGAGACATATGACTGTCAGAAGTTTTGTAAAACTCAATTGTGGGATAGGTTATTATATGTTCGAGCACAAAAGGTAAAACCATGAAAAATGATATGAGAAATACGACTATTACTGCTGGAGGAGCGTATTTGAGTACAACAGAAGAATAATCACCACAAATTGTCAAGCTCCTACTGCCGGTAATTCGACAACAGTTAAACGGGATAGATCCATCATCATGGGCTCGGCATAATTTATAATAACGTGTATCTTCACTGTGAGAAAGCTGGTGCAAAAGAAACTCAAAAACCAGATCCGATCCTTTGTCCCCAGGTGGCAAACAACCAACAGTTCCCTCCGTGACTTGAATATCCACTTTTTCGATTCCGACTTCTAGTATCGAAGTAAAAATAGGTGAAGGGAAGATAGTATCTTTGGCGCGTTTAACCAACGAAATTATGGTGCGACCAATTTCACTCGCCCAAGGCCATTTCATTTCTGGTAAATAGAGAGTCTTATTTCCAGAAACAACGGAGACTATTATTTCGACAGTATTTATGATGGGCTTGTACATCAGATGCAGCACTTCTTCGATTTTTGATTCGTCAATTTGAAGATTGCAAACGGTTGAATTATTTGTTCCATATAATGTTTTGGTGTTAATGTTACGTCCAGTGACAGTGTTGTTTCTTGGCTGAAACGTTGAATTTTCATGGGCAAAAGTTGTCGTTGAACAACACACAAGGAGAACGACTAGTTCTGCTGCC
Source organism: Trachythela sp. YZ-2020 (assembly GCA_016169945.1). NCBI lineage: Eukaryota > Metazoa > Cnidaria > Anthozoa > Malacalcyonacea > Clavulariidae > Trachythela > Trachythela sp. YZ-2020. The sequence continues at coordinate 2,256,561 of JADLSH010000385.1, forward strand.
ACGTAGTTAAATGATCTCATCTTGAATCGAAGTCAGCGATGTCAGACTCCTATATTTTCAAAAAATATTCCAGTTTATTTCAATTAAACAATAATACGATAAGAGTTAGGCTTGCCACAATTCCGCCTCAGAATTTCCCCCTAGCTTTTAGCGAGTGAGTGAAGTTGAGTAAAAATGACGTCAGTTGAAAAGATCTTTGCGAAAGTCTAGATAAGAGTATACGAAAATTTGAACAGGTTGACTTTGTATGTCAGTTGTCACTAAGATTCATGCATATTGTCGATCAGCTGTCAGGATTTAGGAAGATGTTTTATAAGATGTCAGTCCAAATTCCTAGTTGTTTAATTATTTGACAGCTATCATATCATTTACTAAATGTATACATCACTATATGATGTAACTTTATTGCAATTTGTATTTCACTTTCTATGCCGGTATATCACCGATTTACAGTCTAGAAAAATCAACTGACAACCTTGATTAATTTATTCGGCCAGGGGGAGGGGTTTCCCCCTATATACGCTATTACTCATATGTGCCACCCTGAAAGTATGGTTTTGATTTGTTTTGGTCTGAAATTGGGGTATCGATTTAACAGTTTTCGTCTTTTATAAATAGATTAATTTTTAATTATAACTTATATAGATAATGTAATTTTGTAATATTTTTAAAGATGTAACTTAAGATATGTATTTTTATCTTTTCAATTAAAAAGACTTTAGACTTTAGTTTTGGTCTGAAATAAGGTATGTTTTATGCTTTTTGGTCTGAAGTTGGCTAAACTCGCTCCTCGATAATAAGCTTCTCTCTCTCTCTCGCTCTCTCTCTAGCAAATTTACTACTTGATTGGCTTCTCTTGCTTTTTGAGTCAGTGTGAATTTTGTTCCTAGCGAATTAATTTCATTGCCATGCATCGGCAATTTGTTGTCCTATGACATTGTTTGTTCCTGTGAAGGATTTTGAATTTCTCCGCGTCGCCGTCGAGACGTCAATTAGACGTCGTTCTAGGAGTTTTAGGTTTTAAAATTTTACTTATGTGATTTATCAATCTTCATATATATTGTTACTTGGGGCTCTAGAAAACGCCCGTAGTAGGTTAGAGCTCAATCGAACATCCATGTTTTTTAATCTATATAATAACATATTGAATAATTGCCACTGGCCAGCACCAGCAAACTAATCCCGCAACGGGTGGTCAACGACAGACTACAGTGCAATATAACCCTTCTATTTTTGTCCTTGGATAAAGTTGTCTTGGATAAATAAAATTGGATTTTTTAAAGAACGCGCGAGGTAATTATTGGAGGTCGTATACTTCATTACTTCAATTGATACGAGCTTTTCCTTTATGAAATATCGTGTCGAATGTTGTAAGATACTACTATATTACGTTTGGTCAACGACGCTTCTGCTGTTAATAGTGTAAGTCTCGTATAACGGTTGATTGGTAACTTACTATATTATATAATACTACTATAATACTTTAATTATTGCACTTGATCAATGACGCTTCTGCTTTATACATCTCGTACTACTCTAGTTTCAGTGAAGCGGTTTATCGGTAACTTTGCACATTTTTTCGTGCAATGTCATCCGCTTGGATATATCAAACCATTTAGGCTCCGTGTGTGCGAATTAAAAGTATCCTTTTAATATTTGTATTTCTACTGCAGTTACTGACTGTTTCATCCTACATGTTTTGCTCATTATTAATCCGTTTTCCATACACGATAGCTTTGCCCGCGCGGGACGAGCGAACGTGAATGTTTGAACACACGCTTGATAGCTAGCGTAGGTTTTCATAGGTTTTGATCTATAACAGCCTTTGGTGTTCGGGGAACGCCATGAAATTTGAACAACTGTAAACACTCAACTTTCTTGGCGTGTCCGGGCGACTGAGTGATTGAACTGGCATGTTTTCAATATCAAAATATGTCGCTCGTCTCGTGTGGCCGAAGCGGTCGCATAATGGTTCAAGCTGTGCGCTTAGCTTAGCATGACCTTTCGACGCCATGATAAAAAGCTATAGGTTGATATAGGGTCTTTGTTGTAAATACAATTATAAGACATGGTAATATGCAGCTCAAAACTATATTTATTTCCAATGCAAACAAACAAAACAATACAGAACTAGGAAATTTATGATATGCTATAGTTTGAAGTCGCTAAAACTTGATACAGCGTATAAATCATAGTAAAACATGCTTACCTTTTGACCAGCGATTCTGTAATAGTCAACTTCACAATATTTTCTTCTCTGAATCTGACTGAACAGAACTCTGAACTATTTATTGCACGCAGACCCACAGAGGCACAGATGAGTGTGCAGACCACGATGTATCAGGCGCCAGTAGCAATGGAATATGCGAGAGTTCACTGACTACTGAACGTTTGCCCGTATATTTTGACTGACACTTGACAAATATCCTATCTGATTGCTGAAAAACTCATATATTATTGATCTTACAAAATGGAGCAACTGTTAAATTTGTTGGGCAGTTTCATGGGACAGTGTCAACTGAGGTCTGAGAATCTGAAATATTAGAAATCAACGTAACTGGAATTATTCTGTGATTAATGACTCACTGTTAGATTGTAGCCAATCAGCGACTAGCTTATATAAAATGGCCAATCAACGATTAGCTTACAACCTACAATGAGGTAATGCGACTAGTATTATAAAATTACGTCATTTCATTATCCGTGTTCATGCTTGGTTCATGCAATGTACAGGCTAGACTTAAAATTCAACATGGCGCTTTTGATATGGCAAATATGAAATATATCGATTATTGACGAAATGTAGCGATAATACGAAGTTTCGACAAGAGTGAATACTTTAAACTTTGTGGCCAATTCCACAATTTATAGAATATAGTGGTCTTATTTCTGAAGGAAAAGTGTCTATAAGGGCAAGGATTAGCTTAGTAAAATCAGCGCCACTTACGGTTGTTTTATTAGCCCTTTTCAAGTACCATTCACCGAGTTTGATAAGAGCCGGCACTTGCTTTGTCAGGTCTGTCCCTGCTGCTTTTAATTGCTTTACACTGTTCGTTTTATGTAGTCTATTAATATATCTATATTTTATATATCGTCGTTTTATAAACGCACTAGTATGTGACTATGGATTGAAACTATAAACACAAAGACTAGACAACAAAAGCGAAAATGAGATACTAATTAACATATACATCTATAATTGCAAATAAAATTCAAAAGTAAAAGACGGTCTTTTTTTCCTGGAAGACCGGAAATGACTGTAATTAACACTTTGTTTTAATTTCTTGGTATTATTTTCACTACTTATATATAATTTCAGTTCTTTGTCTTTGTCGGATGCAATCATCAGTGGATGCAATACTAACAAGTACGGTCTATATTTGTCATTTAAAAAATAATCCAAAAAATGCAATCGTTACAGCTTTCTTAATCAGATCTGTATAATTTTAAACGCAAATGTATACTCAAAACTAAGAAACCAGCTTATTCTACACCTTCTTAGGGCAAAACCTTGATTATACCCTGAGCAAATAGAGCTATGCGGTTGGTATATTCTATTGTGCCTTTGTTCGGCTATTATGTTGTTCTATTAAGTTATTCTAATATATGCAAAAACTTTAAACTCGGTTTTCTCATCAAGTGCCAAAAAGCCAGATTTCCGATATTGCGTGCAGTATATCTCAAAACGTATACTTAAGCAATCTTGATCAAATTTTTAGGGTTGACAGTATATATATTTCTCTCGGAGATGAAATAAAAGAATTGAATTATGTTCAATGGTTATGAAATAGTAACTGTTTTATTGAGATTAATTGTATACTTTTCTAGTATTCAGGCTGTAAAATCTTTAATATGGCTCCTCTGTCATGCAATAGTTCTAGTTCAACTCCTAGACAATGGTATTTGTGACAATATAAAAGTTATTCCAAGTTTCTATAATTATTATTAATCAAGTTATCATGTTTTCAAAAGCACGCTATTTTCACCATTGGGTGTGTCATATCTTGGTGACCTTGCAGGTAGCAATGTATTCAAAAAGCATCATTTTTTAGTCAGGCAAATTTACCAAACAACCTCGTAGAAACAGATTTTAAATATATTAAAAAGAAAATAGAAAAATAATTTTGGTATTGGGTCCACCAATATATAAACACTTAAGACTTGTTAAGAGGGATGGGACGGAATTTAGGAATGCGGAATACTTTCACTTTTTGTTTGGGGACAATGAAATGTTTACTGCATTACGGAAATGAGGAATTTTTTCAAAACGTGATGTGGAATACGGAATTCTCGATTTTAACAATCTAATGCGGAATTTCATGTGTTTTTTGAACGCCAATTATTTCTTGATTAAATGCATGCGGGATTTTTTTTTAATTTAGACCTGGGAATGTGGTATTTATAATCTCTAAAATTCCGCCTCATCCACCGAGAATAGTACATTACGATAACTGCAGTTCTTACTCAACCATCAATCATCGACTTAATTTACTGGCGGATGTATGCAGTCCCTGAGTGCCTTCTAGTTTTAAAAATGTTGCACATTCATCTTCTTGTGTAACAATGGTTCCGTGATTGGCAAGTCAGTGTTATACAAAAAGTAAGCAAAATTATCTTAAGGTACGTTTCCACGCTGCGATTTATCGGGCCGGCGATTTCAGATGCACGTTAATGATATTTGAAAAATACGTGGCAAACGTCATCATGACGACATCATCAACTCAAAGCATTCGTCATTAACATTCAGCAAAACCTAAAATCGGCCCGACAAATCGCAGCGTGTAAACGTACCTTTACGCAACCTTTGATTAAGTCGGAAAAATAACCCAATCTATCCTTTTAGATCATAGTATTCGCCGATTGCGGCTCCGTCTGTTCAATCCCTTGATTCTTCTCACTTTCTTCGTTGTTAATCAATTCAACAAAGATTGTGTTGTTTTCACGTTTGGTAACTTTTAATATATGTTCAAGTCTCTCCTTCGTTCCCATATTTTTGGCGGTCTTTACTGATATATGGGGAGCGGCGAAAAGGGTGTCAAAAACAAACGGTATCAAAGCAGCTGCAAGAGCGTTGATTATTTGTATGCTTCCAGAAACTCCCGAATCCCGTCCTAGAATCATGACAGTGAACATAAAAAAAGCGTATATGCAAACGAAAACGATTTTTCTGAAGAAATGAAACAGGAGATGGTCTAAAGGAAGAATTACTTTGCTGACTTTTTCGTAAAGTTCTTTCGATATCATTGCCTCGCCATGTTGGTCAAATTTAATAATGAGTTTGCTTTCTTTACCGTTTTTATTGATATTGACTTCCTTGTTAGCAGGAAGAGAGGAGAGGAAAGGACCAGTTTCAGTATTGTTTCCTTCAGTGTCTCTATACTCCGTGGGATTTTCACCAATTCCTGACTTTTTCGATGCTGATGGCTTATTGTCGCTATTTGCATCAGTATTTTCGCCTTTGCGTCCTTCCTGAGAATTCAAGGACGTTGAAGACTGGTGCATCTCTATTTCCTCCTGCCCAGTGGATCTCGTGCAGCACGAGCTTAGATTTTTCAAAGATTTCCACGTGTGTGGATCTTTACTGGTGTCTCGTATGCATGAGCATAGATAATCAAAAAGGTGATCGGGCTTCCAGGTTAATTTATTGTCATTTTTACCATTTACATCCGTACTGTTGTTATGTTCGTTTTTTTCATTATTTGTGCCAGAGCTTGTACCAGTTATTACGCTAGCCGTCTCAGCTTTCTCTTTGCAAACTTCAAGAATTGATGTTTTAAGTTGCAAACATTTTGCCTCCACAGAAAACTTCCAATTTTTCCAAAAATAAACTATCAGAGTAAAAATGGGCGCAACGAAAGGATTAAAGTATTCCGCGTTAAGACTCAAACCAACAACTATAGAAAGAGTGAACATAGGAATCATACCTGTAAAACAGACGATATTGACCAACGTTAGTAATCTTACAGGAATTAGAAAATATTTTACCCATCCTTTGCAGGACAAGGATGTACCAAAACAAAAGACGCTAATAAATCAAATAGAGTAAATTTCACCAAACATACTACCACAAGAAATGGAAAACAAATTGAGAAATACAGAATTGTCAAAATGCAAATAACCATACCACACAGCAGATCCATGAAACCAAATAACAAATCATTGCACGAGCCCTTATTATGACACACCCTCGCACCTTGTGACCTGATGTAGTAAAAAGGAAGAGAGAATGGAATTGTGAAACAAGAGATTATGTTCTTATCCCACTGAGGCCGGATACATTTCTTCTCGCATTCCTCAACACATTTTTGCGTACATTTTTCGTTCGTCATCTGAATATCGTGGAATACAACAAAAACCACAGCCCATATACAAAATAGAATTTTCAACCATAGACACCCAAAAAAATCGGGAGTTAACACCAATGATGAAAGCCCTGCGAATACACATCGTCTGAAAAAAGACTTAGCTGGTCCACAACCTTCAAATAATATCATGGATACAATAGAAATAAGAGACATATGACTGTCAGAAGTTTTGTAAAACTCAATTATGGGATAGGTTATTATATGTTCGAGCACAAAAGGTAAAACCATGAAAAATGATATGAGAAATACGACTATTACTGCTGGAGGAGCGTATTTGAGTACAACAGAAGAATAATCACCACAAATTGTCAAGCTCCTACTGCCGGTAATTCGACAACAGTTAAACGGGATAGATCCATCATCATGGGCTCGGCATAATTTATAATAACGTGTATCTTCATTGTGAGAAAGCTGGTGCAAAAGAAACTCAAACACCAGATCCGATCCTTTGTCCCCAGGTGGCAAACAACCAACAGTTCCCTCCGTGACTTGAATATCCACTTTTTCGATTCCGACTTCTAGTATCGAAGTAAAAATAGGTGAAGGGAAGATAGTATCTTTGGCGCGTTTAACCAACGAAATTATGGTGCGACCAATTTCACTCGCCCAAGGCCATTTCATTTCTGGTAAATAGAGAGTCTTATTTCCAGAAACAACGGAGACTATTATTTCGACAGTATTTGTGATGGGCTTGTACATCAGATGCAGCACTTCTTCGATTTTTGATTCGTCAATTTGAAGATTGCAAACGGTTGAATTATTTGTTCCATATAATGTTTTGGTGTTAATGTTACGTCCAGTGACAGTGTTGTTTCTTGGCTGAAACGTTGAATTTTCATGGGCAAAAGTTGTCGTTGAACAACACACAAGGAGAACGACTAGTTCTGCTGCCACGTAGTTAAATGATCTCATCTTGAATCGAAGTCAGCGATGTCAGACTCCTATATTTTCAAAAAATATTCCAGTTTATTTCAATTAAACAATAATACGATAAGAGTTAGGCTTGCCACAATTCCGCCTCAGAATTTCCCCCTAGCTTTTAGCGAGTGAAGTTGAGTAAAATGACGTCAGTTGAAAAGATCTTTGCGAAAGTCTAGATAAGAGTATACGAAAATTTGAACAGGTTGACTTTGTATGTCAGTTGTCACTAAGATTCATGCATATTGTCGATCAGCTGTCAGGATTTAGGAAGATGTTTTATAAGATGTCAGTCCAAATTCCTAGTTGTTTAATTATTTGACAGCTATCATATCATTTACTAAATGTATACATCACTATATGATGTAACTTTATTGCAATTTGTATTTCACTTTCTATGCCGGTATATCACCGATTTACAGTCTAGAAAAATCAACTGACAACCTTGATTAATTTATTCGGCCAGGGGGAGGGGTTTCCCCCTATATACGCTATTACTCATATGTGCCACCCTGAAAGTATGGTTTTGATTTGTTTTGGTCTGAAATTGGGGTATCGATTTAACAGTTTTCGTCTTTTATAAATAGATTAATTTTTAATTATAACTTATATAGATAATGTAATTTTGTAATATTTTTAAAGATGTAACTTAAGATATGTATTTTTATCTTTTCAATTAAAAAGACTTTAGACTTTAGTTTTGGTCTGAAATAAGGTATGTTTTATGCTTTTTGGTCTGAAGTTGGCTAAACTCGCTCCTCGATAATAAGCTTCTCTCTCTCTCTCGCTCTCTCTCTAGCAAATTTACTACTTGATTGGCTTCTCTTGCTTTTTGAGTCAGTGTGAATTTTGTTCCTAGCGAATTAATTTCATTGCCATGCATCGGCAATTTGTTGTCCTATGACATTGTTTGTTCCTGTGAAGGATTTTGAATTTCTCCGCGTCGCCGTCGAGACGTCAATTAGACGTCGTTCTAGGAGTTTTAGGTTTTAAAATTTTACTTATGTGATTTATCAATCTTCATATATATTGTTACTTGGGGCTCTAGAAAACGCCAGTAGTAGGTTAGAGCTCTATCGAACATCCATGTTTTTTAATCTATATAATAACATATTGAATAATTGCCACTGGGCCAGCACCATCAAGCTAATCCCGCAACGGGTGGTCAACGACAGACTACAGTGCAATATAACCCTTCTATTTTTGTCCTTGGATAAAGTTGTCTTGGATAAATAAAATTGGATTTTTTAAAGAACGCGCGAGGTAATTATTGGAGGTGGTGTACTTCAATTGATACGAGCTTTTCCTTTATGAAATATCGTGTCGAATGTTGTAAGATACTACTATATTACGTTTGGTCAACGACGCTTCTGCTGTTAATAGTGTAATTCTCGTATAACGGTTGATTGGTAACTTACTATATTATATAATACTACTATAATACTTTAATTATTGCACTTGATCAATGACGCTTCTGCTTTATACATCTCGTACTACTCTAGTTTCAGTGAAGCGGTTTATCGGTAACTTTGCACATTTTTTCGTGCAATGTCATCCGCTTGGATATATCAAACCATTTAGGCTCCGTGCATGTGTGCGAATTAAAAGTATCCTTTTAATATTTGTATTTCTACTGCAGTTACTGACTGTTTCATCCTACATGTTTTGCTCATTATTAATCCGTTTTCCATACACGATAGCTTTGCCCGCGCGGGACGAGCGAACGTGTTTGAATGTTTGAACACACGCTTGGTAGCTAGCGTAGGTTTTCATAGGTTTTGATCTATAACAGCCTTTGGTGTTCGGGGAACGCCATGAAATTTGAACAACTGTAAACACTCAACTTTCTTGGCGTGTCCGGGCGACTGAGTGATTGAACTGGCATGTTTTCAATATCAAAATATGTCGCTCGTCTCGTGTGGCCGAAGCGGTCGCATAATGGTTCAAGCTGTGCGCTTAGCTTAGCATGACCTTTCGACGCCATGATAAAAAGCTATAGGTTGATATAGGGTCTTTGTTGTAAATACAATTATAAGACATGGTAATATGCAGCTCAAAACTATATTTATTTCCAATGCAAACAAACAAAACAATACAGAACTAGGAAATTTATGATATGCTATAGTTTGAAGTCGCTAAAACTTGATACAGCGTATAAATCATAGTAAAACATGCTTACCTTTTGACCAGCGATTCTGTAATAGTCAACTGCACAATATTTTCTTCTCTGAATCTGACTGAACAGAACTCTGAACTATTTATTGCACGCAGACCCACAGAGGCACAGATACAGATGAGTGTGCAGACCACGATGTATCAGGCGCCAGTAGCAATGGAATATGCGAGAGTTCACTGACTACGGAACGTTTGCCCGTATGTTTTGACTGACACTTGACAAATATCCTATCTGATTGCTGAAAAACTCATATATTATTGATCTTACAAAATGGAGCATCTGTTACATTTGTTGGGCAGTTTCATGGGACAGTGTCAACTGAGGTCTGAAAATCTGAAATATTAGAAATCAACGTAACTGGAATTATTCTGGGATTAATGACTCACTGTTAGATTGTAGCCAATCAGCGACTAGCTTATATAAAATGGCCAATCAACGATTAGCTTACAACCTACAATGAGGTAATGCGACTAGTATTATAAAATTACGTCATTTCGTTATGCCTGTTCATGCCTGTTCATGCAATGTACAGGCTAGACTTAAAATTCAACATGGCGCTTTTGATATGGAAAATATGAAATATATCGATTATTGACGAAATGTAGCGATAATACAAAGTTTCGACAAGAATGAATACTTTAAACTTTGTGGCCAATTCCACAATTTATAGTGGTCTTATTTCTGAAGGAAAGGGTGTCTATAAGAGCAAGGTAAGAAACACTACATGTCTACATGACTACAACGTTAATAAAACATTGTGTAACTATGTACCCAGCAGAAAGTACCATCAATGATAAGATTATATAAGGCTAAAGTATGAAAGTTGACTGTTTTAATACTTCCTTTGGCATATGGCATTGATGGTAGCTGGTGTCACAAGCACGTACATATTATTATTTTTTTGCGGTCCGGTATCCAGTAAAATGGTGCGTTTTGATTGGCTAACGAGCGGTCCGGTATCCTGCTATCCGGACCGTTGCGTGAGCAAAACAAAACAAAACAAGATTTTTAATCTTGTTTCACCGCCCTGCTGTTTTAAACTCTCAAACTATTAAATATTTGAACTTGTTTTGACCACAGTTTTGACATTGTGTAACCGTTAATTAATTCCAAATGTTTATAACGGAAGTGAGGTGACCTACGCGCGTCATTTGTAATAATAAAATTATTTTGCTGAATTTGTTAATTTTTTGCAGTGTCATAGTACAAATTTGTTTTCTTAGACCGCTAAAAATAAAAATGTTATTTAATGGCTTAGCTCGGTCCGGATGGGGGAATAGTGTGCCCTCAGTCGTGAAAACGGCCCTCGGACTTGTGCCGTTTTCACGACTTCGGGCACAGCATTCCCCTATCCGGACCACGCAGCCATTAAATAACATATATATATAATTTCATAATAGAAGTTCATATCCATAGGTAAACTTCTAAATCATTCTCATTTTAATGTCTTTTCAAACAATATTTTTCAGTATTTTACACATCACATCCATATTTTCATTGTAGCCTGAGGAAACGAACACTGCAGCTTATCGACTTAGTTTGTCACCAGTCAATTTACCGTTTGTCATGTTCCAGCATAGTACTCTGTCACCATTGACAGTGTCGCACTGAGACCATGCTTTCAGGGGGCGGTTGTTATACTTCTTTCAGAGGTGGAGGTACCTCTATATTTTTGTCGGTTCACAGATCAAGTCCTTAAAGAGCACTTGACTATCTGAGAAAGTTAGCACAAATATGCTTCTACACTCAGAAGCTATGTCTTACCAATGGACCATTCCCCTATTAAACTAACTTTTGAACTAGGAAATTGTATCAGTACAGCTGGAAAGAGCATCCTAAGTGGTAACCGTTTTCCGTGCGTAATACAAAAGTATACAAAATTTACCAACTTCACAGCGCTATATTTTCCACATTTTACAACATTTCGCAACCAAACTTTGCAATTTTAGGATGCTCTTTCCAGCTGTACTGATACAATTTCCTAGTTCAAAAGTTAGTCTAATAGGGGAATGGTCCATTAATTGTTCAAAAGGTGGGTTGGGGGCTTCACGACCCCCATGCCTCGCTTGGTATGCCACTGGCCGTTTATTCATTGACGCTACCAATTATGTAACGGCCACAACCACTCCAATAACAACGACGACAATGCAACAGTGACAAAAATAGCTGCTGCAATGAAAACTTGGTGCAGATATATGTACGCTTAGCGTACCTATTTTTTTCCTTTGGACATTTCTTGTTTCTTAAATAGAGTTGTAGCACTACTTCAACTTACTGCCTACTGGTCACATAATTTAGTTGCGAAAATATCTCGTTTCTTGTCGGGGAGTTGTTCTGTACCTGTAAACGATCGTGACTAAAACACCACACGAGTGACATACGAGTGACATACGAGTACATACGGGTACATACGAGTAACACACGAGTACATACGAGTAACACACGAGTACATACGACTAACATACGAGAACATACGACTAACATACGAGTACATACGACTTACATAAGGGTAATAAACTCGTTTTAAAGAATGAGTTGAGTTATATTATTAAACTCCTTATCAACAGGCCAATCAAAAGCCCGACACGGGAAACTGTCTGAAGTCCTATCTTCGATTCAGTGCATGGACCAAAATCTTTAATACAAGCGATTAAAAAATTTTCTACAGAATCGAATACGATATTTTTTGTCAATAATGCAATATACAAACACTGAGTATGTAAGTCGTATGTAAGTCGTATGTACTCGTATGTTAGTCGTATGTAAGTCGTATGTACTCGTATGTTAGTCGTATGTACTCGTATGTTAGTCGTATGTACTCGTATGTCACTCGTGTTACTCGTGTGGTGTTTTTAGTCACGATCCCTGTAAACAACATTAATTTACCCTTTATATGTTCTTGCGTTTCCTTGTAAAGGGCTAAAAATACACATACAGTGTGTAATGCCTACCAACATATACGGCAGAAAACACATAGACATATAGGCACTCATATGAGCGCAAGTTCTGAAAAAAACTCTAATTTGTTTGTAAATCAGTAATTATTCAATTGACACATTTAATTCGTTTCTTGCTTCATCAGTACTTATAATTGTTTTGAGATGTTTAATTGGTGGGTTTCACTATTTCAGTAAGGTTTATGGGGCAATATTGAACCTTATAACTTTATAAGAGTAGACAAATTATATAAACTAGATCTAGATCTCTTTTTAGTTGCCACCAAACACATGATTTCTACTTATAATGAAATAATGATTATTTTCCTGCACTTCCTGTTGACCACTATTTGTTGACGATAATAGTGAAACCCACCATACACCTATCTATAGTATCTATATAGTAAGATGAACAACGCTTCAAATAAGATTTGCAAAAAAATACAGCTTGTCACCTTGATCAAATTCCAGATCACATGCAGGCGTTTTATACCTGATAAAATTCGCCTTGCTTAAAAGCCATCCCTGGAGAAACATGGGTCTATATTCATTAAGATAATTTAAATGTTAATCAAAACGATATTTTATATAAAGAATGCCCATAAACGTACTATTTCATCTAAAATGTTACGCTATTTAGCAATTTCAGAACACTTTGTCCAATTAAGTTAAACTATAGTCTATATGACATTGAAATATAGTCTATTGAAATAGGGATCAAAACCAAATACATACCATTGCATTCTTATACTGTAATAGCCCACTGCCTAAGAGCTGAGTATATTGAAATAAAATCATGGAGAAAGTTACGCATTTATAAAATAGTTTAGACATGATTTGACTGACCTGAAACCAAGCTTTCATTTGCATAATATGCAATCACTACTAATTTGGTGTCATCAATTGGCGTCAATGCGTCATGCACTCGCTAGAGCTTGAATTAATATTTTGTGGGTTTTTTATGCTAGTTTTGAGAAATTCTGGTTCTAAACCATTTAGAAAATCTTCAACAATTAAAGCAATATTTCAATTAAACGTTTTTCTGAGCACAAATGTAAACACATTTGAAGAACATTTGAAGAATTGAAGTAACATGAATGATGAAAACAACCGAATCCGAAATAGGAATTCGATTTTTGAATATTGTTTACTTCCTGCAATGCAGGATCAGTTCCTCATTGGTCAGTTGATTCGTATTCAAATCACATACGGATTGTGATTGGTCAACTTTCACAGAAAGTGTATGAATATCTCTATGAACTTGAACAAATGAATTGGTCTGCGCTAGGTAATGTATCGAATCAATATTTGAGGAACACTTCAATTGGAACGACAGTAAGCAATCTTGATCAAATTTTTAGGGTTGACAGTATATATATTTCTCTCGGAGATGAAATAAAAGAATTGAATTATATTCAATGGTTATGAAATAGTAACTGTTTTATTGAGATTAATTGTATACTTTTCTAGTATTCAGGCTGTAAAATCTTTAATATGGCTCAGTCCTCTGTCAATAGTTCTAGTTCAACTCCTATAGACAATGGTATTTGTGACAATATAAAAGTTATTCCAAGTTTCTATAATTATTATTAATCAAGTTATCATGTTTTCAAAAGCACGCTATTTTCACCATTGGGTGTGTCATATCTTGGTGACCCTGCAGGTAGCAATGTATTCAAAGCTAGGCACTTCAACAGTGCCAACCACTCCTTTTCTGATATGAAAATATGCGCCATTCATCCCATTATTGGTGGCAATGATACCCGTCGGAAGCAAGAAAAGCGTCTCATTTTTAAACTTGGCACCATTCAGCCTGATGATATCAATGAGCGCCTCTCCTTCATCTAGCTCATTCTTTTCTCTTAAATACTTCTTATATACTTTCCTCTTTATCCCCTCTTCCCTTCCCTTGTACGACATTTACATCTATTTTGTTATGATTGTTATGACTACTTTATTTTCATTGGTTAATATTTTGTTCACGTGACAGCTTTTATAGCGTTGCTATAAAAGCTGATGTAATGTGTTTATCTGTCTACTAATTTCTCCTGACGAAGGGCTTTAGCTCGAAACGTCGAGATTTTGTTTATATATTTTAGGCACACGCGAAGCAACCCTCAATTTGTTCTATATTTTAATATTGTCGTTTTATAAGCGTACTAGTATGTGACTATGGCTTGAACCTATAAACACAAAGACTAGACAACGCTTATCGTGAACAAAAGCGAAATAATTGAAAATAAAAAGCTATAATTGAAAATAAAATTCAAAAGTAAAAAAGACGGTCTTTTTTCCTGGAAGACCGGAAGTGACTGTAATTAACACTTTGTTTAATTTCTTGGTATTATTTTCACTACTTATAATTTCAATTCTTTGTCTTTGTCGGATGCAATCATCAGTGGATGCAATACTAACAAGTACGGCCTATATTTTTCATTTAAAAAAGAATCCAAACAATGCAATCGTTACAGCTTTGTTAATCAGATCTGTATAATTTTAAACGCAAAAGTATATTCAAAACTAAGAAACCAGCTTATTATACACCTTCTTAGGGCAAAACCTTGATTATTCCCTGAGCAAATAGAGCTACGCGGTTGGTATATTCTATTGTGCGTTTGTTCGGCTATTATGTTGTTCTATTAAGTTATTCTAATATATGCACAAACTTTAAACTCGGTTTTCTCATCAAGTGCCAAAAAGCCAGATTTCCGATATTGCGTGCAGGATATCTCAAAACGTACTTAAGCAATCTTGATCAAATTTTTAGGGTTGACAGTATATATATTTCTCTCGGAGATGAAATAAAAGAATTGAATTATGTTCAATGGTTATGAAATAGTAACTGTTTTATTGAGATTATTTGTATACTTTTCTAGTATTCAGACTTTAAAATCTTTAATATGGCTCCTCTGTCATGCAATAGTTCTAGTTCAACTCCTAGACAATGGTATTTGTGACAATATAAAAGTTATTCCAAGTTTCTATAATTATTATTAATCAAGTTATCATGTTTTCAAAAGCACGCTATTTTCACCATTGGGTGTGTCATATCTTGGTGACCTTGCAGGTAGCAATGTATTCAAAAAGCATCATTTTTTAGTCAGGCAAATTTACCAAACAACCTCGTAGAAACAGATTTTAAATATATTAAAAAGAAAAGAGAAAAATAATTTTGGTATTGGGTCCTTAAGCATGCACCAATAAACACTTAAGTCTTGTTAAGAGGGGTGGGGCGGAATTTTGGAATGCGGAATACTTTCACTTTTTGTTTGGGGACAATGAAATGTTACTGCTTTACGGAATGTTTTCAAAACGTGATGGGGAATATGGAATTCTCAATTTTAACAATCTAATGCGGAATTTCATGTATTTTTCGAACGTCAATTATTTCTTGATTAAATGCATGCGGGATTTTTTTTAATTTATCCCTGGGAATGTGGTATTTATAATCTCTAAAATTCCGCCTCATCCACCGAGAATAGCACATTACGATAACTGCAGTTCTTACTCAACCATCAATCATCGACACTCAATGCAGTGGCTGAGTGCCTTCTAGTTTTAAAAATGTTGCACATTCATCTTCTTGTGTAACAATGGTTCCGTGATTGGCAAGTCAGTGTTATACAAAAAGTAAGCAAAATTATCTTAAGGTACGTTTCCACGCTGCGATTTATCGGGCCGGCGATTTCAGATGCACGTTAATGATATTTGAAAAATACGTGGCAAACGTCATCATGACGACATCATCAACTCAAAGCATTCGTCATTAACATTCAGCAAAACCTAAAATCGGCCCGACAAATCGCAGCGTGTAAACGTACCTTTACGCAACCTTTGATTAAGTCGGAAAAATAATCCAATCTATCCTTTTAGATCATAGTATTCGCCGATTGCGGCTCCGTCTGTTCAATCCCTTGATTCTTCTCACTTTCTTCGTTGTTAATCAATTCAACAAAGATTGTGTTGTTTTCACGTTTGGTAACTTTTAATATATGTTCAAGTCTCTCCTTCGTTCCCATATTTTTGGCGGTCTTTACTGATATATGGGGAGCGGCGAAAAGGGTGTCAAAAACAAACGGTATCAAAGCAGCTGCAAGAGCGTTGATTATTTGTATGCTTCCAGAAACTCCCGAATCCCGTCCTAGAATCATGACAGTGAACATAAAAAGCGTATATGCAAACGAAAACGATTTTACTGAAGAAATGAAACAGGAGATGGTCTAAAGGAAGAATTACTTTGCTGACTTTTTCGTAAAGTTCTTTCGATATCATTGTCTCGCCATGTTGGTCAAATTTAATAATGAGTTTGCTTTCTTTACCGTTTTTATTGATATTGACTTCCTTGTTAGCAGGAAGAGAGGAGAGGAAAGGACCAGTTTCAGTATTGTTTCCTTCAGTGTCTCTATACTCCGTGGGATTTTCACCAATTCCTGACTTTTTCGATGCTGATGGCTTATTGTCGCTATTTGCATCAGTATTTTCGCCTTTGCGTCCTTCCTGAGAATTCAAGGACGTTGAAGACTGATCATGATCTTTATTTCCATCATTTTTACTGTCCATCTTTATTTCCTCCTGCCCAGTGGATCTCGTGCAGCACGAGCTTAGATCTTTCAAAGATTTCCATGTGTGGATCTTTACTGGTGTCTCGTATGCATGAGCATAGATAATCAAAAAGGTGATCGGGCTTCCAGGTTAATTTATTGTCATTTTTACCATTTACATCCGTACTGTTGTTATGTTCGTTTTTTTCATTATTTGTGCCAGAGCTTGTACCAGTTATTACGCTAGCCGTCTCAGCTTTCTCTTTGCAAACTTCAAGAATTGATGTTTTAAGTTGCAAACATTTTGCCTCCACAGAAAACTTCCAATTTTTCCAAAAATAAACTATCAGAGTAAAAATGGGCGCAACGAAAGGATTAAAGTATTCCGCGTTAAGACTCAAACCAACAACTATAGAAAGAGTGAACATAGGAATCATACCTGTAAAACAGACGATATTGATCAACGTTAGTAATCTTACAGGAATTAGAAAATATTTTACCCATCCTTTTGCAGGACAAGGATGTACCAAAACAAAAGACGCTAATAAATCAAATAGAGTAAATTTCACCAAACATACTACTACAAGAAATGGAAAACAAATTGAGAAATACAGAATTGTCAAAATGCAAATAACCATACCACACAGCAGATCCATGAAACCAAATAACAAATCATTGCACGAACCCTTCTTATGACGAACCCTCGCACCTTGTGACCTGATGTAGTAAAAAGGAAGAGAGAATGGAATTGTGAAACAAGAGATTATGTTCTTATCCCACTGAGGCCGGATACATTTCTTCTCGCATTCCTCAACACATTTTTGCGTACATTTTTCGTTCGTCATCTGAATATCGTGGAATACAACAAAAACCACAGCCCATATACAAAATAGAATTTTCAACCATAGACACCCAAAAAAATCGGGAGTTAACACCAATGATGAAAGCCCTGCGAATACACATCGTCTGAAAAAAGACTTAGCTGGTCCACAACCTTCAAATAATATCATGGATACAATAGAAATAAGAGACATATGACTGTCAGAAGTTTTGTAAAACTCAATTGTGGGATAGGTTATTATATGTTCGAGCACAAAAGGTAAAACCATGAAAAATGATATGAGAAATACGACTATTACTGCTGGAGGAGCGTATTTGAGTACAACAGAAGAATAATCACCACAAATTGTCAAGCTCCTACTGCCGGTAATTCGACAACAGTTAAACGGGATAGATCCATCATCATGGGCTCGGCATAATTTATAATAACGTGTATCTTCACTGTGAGAAAGCTGGTGCAAAAGAAACTCAAAAACCAGATCCGATCCTTTGTCCCCAGGTGGCAAACAACCAACAGTTCCCTCCGTAACTTGAATATCCACTTTTTCGATTACGACTTCTAGTATCGAAGTAAAAATAAGTGAAGGGAAGATAGTATCTTTGGCGCGTTTAACCAACGAAATTATGGTGCGACTAATTTCACTCGCCCAAGGCCATTTCATTTCTGGTAAATATAGAGTCTTATTTCCAGAAACAACGGAGACTATTATTTCGACAGTATTTGTGATGGGCTTGTACATCAGATGCAGCACTTCTTCGTTTTTTGATTCGTCAATTTGAAGATTGCAAACGGTTGAATTATTTGTTCCATGTAATGTTTTGGTGTTAATGTTACGTACAGTGACAGTGTTGTTTCTTGGCTGAAACGTTGAATTTTCATGGGCAAAAGTTGTCGTTGAACAACACACAAGGAGAACGACTAGTTCTGCGGCCACGTAGTTAAATGATCTCATCTTGAATCGAAGTCAGCGGCGATGTTAGACTCCTATATTTTCAAAAAATATTCCAGTTTATTTCAATTAAACAATAATAAGATAAGAGTTAGGCTTGCCGGAAGTTAGCCTGAGACAGACGAATAACGAAAATTAGCGAGCGAGTGAAGTTGAGTATAAATGACGTCAGTTGAAAAGATCTTTGCGAAAGTCTAGATAAGAGTATACGAAAATTTGAACAGGTTGACTTTGTATGTCAGTTGTCACTAAAATTCATGCATATTGTCGATCAGCTGTCAGAATTCAGGAAGATGTTTTATTATTTGACAGCTATCATATCATTTACTAAATGTATACATCACTATATGATGTAACTTTATTGCAGTTTGTATTTCACTTTCTATGTATCTCACCGATTTAAAGTCTAGAAAAATCAACTGACAACCTTGATCTATTTATTCGGCCAGGGGGAGGGGTTTCCCCCTATATACGCTATTGCTCATATGTGCCACCGTGAAAGTATGGTTTTGACTAGACTTGCTCCAAGTCTGTCTCTTAAAGGGGTTTTTATTGGGGAGTTATAAAGGTTTGGGGAGTTATAAAAAGCGCACGAAGTTTTTTTTTGGGTTTTTGGGGGGTTTTTCCGCCCGCCCGCTGCCCGCTTTCATTTCCTCTTTCTCGTGCTCCCATTCTCGTGCGCCCTTTATAACTCCCCAATCCTTTATAACTACCCAATAAAAACCCTTTAAGAGACAGACTTGGAGCAAGTCTAGGTTTTGACTTGTTTTGGTCTGAAATTGGGTATGTTTTATGCTTTTTGGTCTGAAGTTAGGTATATATGATTTGTGCTTTTTCGTTTGAAATAGAGTGAAAATAAACTCGCTCCTCGATAATAAGCTTCTCGCTCTCTCTCTCTCTCTCTCTATCAAATTTACTACTTGATTGGCTTCTCTTGCTTGTTGAGTCAGTGTGAATATTAATGTTGCTAGCGAATTAATTTCATTGCCATGCATCGGCAATTAATTGTTGTCCTAATTTATGACAATGTTTGTTCCTGTGAAGGGCTTTGAATTTCTCCGCGTCGCCGTCGAGACGTCAATTAGACGTCGTTCTGGGAGTTTTAGGTTT
Source organism: Trachythela sp. YZ-2020 (assembly GCA_016169945.1). Lineage (NCBI taxonomy): Eukaryota > Metazoa > Cnidaria > Anthozoa > Malacalcyonacea > Clavulariidae > Trachythela > Trachythela sp. YZ-2020. The sequence continues at coordinate 2,276,397 of JADLSH010000385.1, forward strand.
TATCAATCTTCGTGTATATTGTTACTTGGGCTCTAAAAAACGCCCGTAGTAGGTTAGAGCTCTTCGAACTTCCATGTAGTTTTAATCTATATAATAGCATATTGAACATTTGAACAATTGCCACTGGCCCAGCACCAGCAAGCTAATCCCGCAACGGGTGGTCAACGACAGACTACAGTGCAATATAACACTTCTATTTTTGTCTTTGGATACAGTTGACTTGGATAAATATAGCCCGCGTGCAGGCCCACTGATGGAGAGGAATAGTGGGGCTGCACGGAAGACCGGGTATTTTATGTTTTCCGCGTTCGTACACGAACGCAGCATTCTGATTGGCTGTTTGAAACGCCGTTTGAAATTGCCGTTTGAAACGAGCGGGACTCTCAACATTCTCTTCGTTTGTCGTGTTCTTTACCAAATTGAATAATTGATACAAATTTCGTACTTTCCGCCCACAAGCATTGCACACACAATCTGATAAACGTGACGATTTATTTATAACAATGCCGATGGAAGCGCAAATGAATGCTAATGTGGTACCACGGCTTCCCTCACGATTTGACGTTTTAAATATATTTTCTGTCGAAATTCGTCCTAACTTGCCTGTTCCGAATTTAGTTGAGAATGAGCACTTGCAAATTCGGCAAAAGTTATTTAAATCAGACTTGTTTGCTTGCTTTTTTGGAGTTGATATATCCATTCATACTTTATTTTTATTTTGGATACTCAGAGAAAATCCCGCAATGTTTTCATGCGAGTTTGTTTATTTTTTGCTTTGATGTCATTGGTTATTTTTTGACACTTGACGCGCGAAGGGGGCGTGTTTAGAAAAGGGGTGTTTTAGATTTTACCCGGTCTTCCGTGCAGGCCCACTATTCCTCTCCATCAGTGGGCCTGCACGCGGGCTAGGATAAATAGAACTGGATTTTTTAAAGAACGCGCGAGGTAAGTGAGTTCAATACAGCGTTAAATTATTGGAGGTCGTATACTACAATTGATAAGAGCTTTTCCTTTATGAAATATCGTGTCGAATGTTGTAAGATACTACTATATTACGTTTATACGGCGCATTGAACTTCGGCTCTTTAACTTTAAGGTCAACGACGCTTCTGCTGTTAATAGTGTAAGTCTCGTATAACGGTTGATCGGTAACTTACTATATATAATACTACTATAATACTTTAATTATCGCACTTGATCAATGACGCTTCTGCTTTATACATCTCGTACTACTCTAGTTTCTGAAGCGGTTTATTGGTAACTTTGCACATTTTTTCGTGCAATGTCATCCGCTTGCCAAACCATTTAGGCTCCGTTGTGCGAAGTCAATATATAGGTTGATATAGGGTCTTTGTCTTAAATACAATTATAAGACATGGTAATTTGCAGATCAAAACTATATTTATTTCCAATGCAAACAAACAAAACAATACAGAACTAGGAAATTTATGATATGCTATAGTTTGAAGTCGCTAAAACTCGATACAGCGTATAAATCATAGTAAAATATGCTTACCTTTTGACCAGCGATTCTGTAATAGTCAACTTCACAATATTTTCTTCTCTGAATCTGACTGAACAGAACTCTGAACTATTTATTGCACGCAGACCCACAGAGGCACAGATACAGATGAGTGTGCAGACCACGATGTATCAGGCGCCAGTAGCAATGGAATATGCGAGAGTTCACTGACTACTGAACGTTTGCCCGTATATTTTGACTGACACTTGACAAATATCCTATCTGATTGCTGAAAAACTCATATATTATTGATCTTACAAAATGGAGCAACTGTTAAATTTGTTGGGCAGTTTCATGGGACAGTGTCAACTGATGTCTGAGAATCTGAAATATTAGAAATCAACGTAACTGGAATTATTCTGGGATTAATGACTCACTGTTAGATTGTAGCCAATCAGCGACTAACTTATATAAAATGGCCAATCAACGATTAGCTTACAACCTACAATGAGGTAATGCGACTAGTATTATAAAATTACGTCATTTCGTTATGCCTGTTCATGCCTGGTTCATGCAATGTACAGGCTAGACTTAAAATTCAACATGGCGCTTTTGATATGGCAAATATGAAATATATCGATTATTGACGAAATGTAGCGATAATACAAAGTTTCGACAAGAGTGAATACTTTAAACTTTGTGGCCAATTCCACAATTTATAGAATATAGTGGTCTTATTTCTGAAGGAAAAAGTGTCTATAAGAGCAAGGTAAGAAACACTACATGTCTACATGACTACAACAGTACAACATTAATAAAACATAGCATAATAGTTGAGAACTATGTACACAGTACCATCAATGATAAGATTATATAAGGCTAAAGTATGAAAGTTGACTGTTTTAATACTTCCTTTGGCATATGGCATTTAAGGTAGCTGGTGTCACAAGCACGTACATATTTATTTTTTTGCGGTCCGGTATCCAGTAAAATGGTGCGTTTTGATTGGCTAACGAGCGGTCCGGTATCCTGCTATCCGGACCGTTGCGTGAGCAAAACAAAACAAAACAAGATTTTTAATCTTGTTTCACCGCCCTGCTGTTTTAAACTCTCAAACTATTAAATATTTGAACTTGTTTTGACCACACAGTTTTGACATTGTGTAACCGTTAATGATTCCAAATGTTTATAACGGAAGTGAGGTGACGTACGCGCGTCATTTGTAAATAATATAATTATTTTGCTCAATTTGTTAAATTTCTTGCAGTTTCATAGTACAAATTTGATTTATTAGACCGCTAAAAATAAAAATGTTATTTAATGGCTTAGCTCGGTCCGGATAGGGGAATACTGTGCCCTCAGTCGTGAAAACGGCCCTCGGCCTTGGGCCGTTTTCACGATTTCGGGCACAGCATTCCCCTATCCGGACCTCGTAATTTCATAATAGAAGTTCATATCCATAGGTAAACTTCTAAATCACTCTCATTTTAATGTCTTTTCAAACAATATTTTTCAGTATTTTACACATCACATCCATATTTTCATTGTAGCCTGAGGAAACGAACACTGCAGCTTATCGACTTAGTTTGTCACCAGTCAATTTACCGTTTGTCATGTTCCAGCATGGTACTCTGTCACAATTGACAGTGTCGCACTGAGACCATGCTTTCAGGGGGCGGTTGTTACTTCTTTCAGAGGTGGAGATACCTATATATTTTTGTCGGTTCACAGATCAAGTCCTTAAAGAGCACTTAACTATCTGAGAAATTTACCACAAATATGCTTCTACACTCAGAAGCTATGTCTTACCAATTGTTCAAAAAGTGGGCGGGGGGCCTCACGAACCCCATGCCTCGCTTGGTATGCCACTGGCCGTTTATTCATTGACGACAATACAACAGTAGCTGCTGCAATGAAAACTTGGTGCAGATATATGTACGCTTAGCGTACCTATTTTTTTCCTTTGGACATTTCTTGTTTCTTAAATAGAGTTGTAGCACTACTTCAACTTACTGCCTACTGGTCACATAATTTAGTTGCGAAAATATCTCGTTTCTTGTCGGGGAGTTGTTCTCAGTAAATAAATTAAACTACCTGTAAACAACATTAATTTAACCTTTATATGTTCTTGCGTTTCCTTGTAAAGGGCTAAAAATACACATACAGTGTGTAATGCCTACCAACATATACGGCAGATTACACAAAAACACATAGACATAGGCACTCATATGAGCGCAAGTTCTGAAAAAAACTCTAATTTGTTTGTAAATCAGTAATTATTCAATTGACGCATTTAATTCGTTTCTTGCTTGATCAGTACTTAATTGTTTTGACATGTTTAATTGGCGGGTTTCATTATTTCAGTAAGGCAATTTATGGGATTGAACCTTATAACTTTATAAGAATAGACAAATGATATAAACTAGATCTAGATCTCTTTTTAGTTGCCACCAAACACATGATTTCTACTTATAATGAAAATAATGATTATTTTCCCGCACTTCCTGTTGACCACTATTTGTTGACGATAATAGTTAAACCCACCATACACCTATCTAGTATCTATATAGTAAGATGAACAACGCTTCAAATAAGATTTGCAAAAAAATACAGCTTGTTGCCTTGATCAAATTCCAGATCACATGCAGGCGTTTTATACCTGATAAAATTCGCTTTGCATGCTTAAAAGCCATCTCTGGAGAAACATGGGTCTATATTCATTAAGATATAAAGAATGCCCATAAACGTACTATTTCATCTAAAATTTTACGCTATTTAGGAATTTCAGAACACTTTGTCCAATTAAGTTAAACTATAGTCTATATATGACTAGATCTATCTGAATATTATTAAAATAGGGATCAAAACCAAATACATACCATTGCATTCTTATTCTGTAATAGCCCATTGCCTAAGAGCAGAGTATATTGAAATAAAATCATGGAGAAAGTTACGCATTTATAAAATAGTTTAGACATGATTTGATTGACCTGAAACCAAGCTTCATTTGCATGATAATATGCAACACTAATTTTGTGTCATCAATTGGCGTCAATGCGTCATGCAGCACTCGCTAGAGCTTGAATTAATATTTTGTAGGTTTTTTATGCTAGTTTTGAGAAATTTTTACCACAAAAGCAAACAAACAAGAGCAAACGAAAAACATTATATATCGGTAGATGAAGAATTATCGAAGAAAAGAAACTATTTTGCTATTACTGAAAAGTTAAGTCTTAGACTTAAGAGAAGGCGGCTTGCGGATTGATGTAAGGATAATTTAATGGATAATTCTGTTTATAAAATTTGTGTAGCTGATTCGAATTTGTCCACTCCTTTCAGTTTTGTAATTATTTTATAAAACAAATGGACGAGGATTTTCCTGCTTGTATTTGCCTACGAAAACCTTGAAAACCTTGGCTGTCATTTTCGTGTTACACTGATCTGTTTTCGATTTCTCCCAACCTATCTTCCGGGTTACACAACCTTGTGCAAAAAGGGAAAACAATTTTCCCCTTTTCCGTGTATAGTATGCATTGGGCTGATTTTTCTTATATGATTTGTCTGTCTTATATGATTCGTTATATGATTCGTCTGTTTATAGTCGTGGCGAATAGACGGATGATCCGTCAAGAGAGCTATCTATAGGCAGTTCGTGTGCCAGACGAACTTGCCGCGTCGGTGTACTGTACGGTTTGTCGGCTTGACGGATGAACTGTCAATATTTAACAATTAGTCGCCGAAGGCGAGGTGATTACAAGCCTATAGTCACTGAGCCGAAGGCGAAGTGACTATAGGCTTGTAATCACCGAGCCTGAGGCGACTAATTGTTTTAGTAGAAATTTCAAAGAGAAAAACAAACACAGAAAGTTATGAGGTCAGTTGAAAAGGCTATAGGACAAAATTCAGCGCTTTTCTCAGAGGCCGGTTATTAAAAACATGCCGGCAAAAGACGAGTGTCAAAAACATATCGAAGCGAAACAAAAACAAACAATTTCATGAGAAAAATACTTTGGAAAGGCTCAAATACAAAGTAGAATGGTTTTAAAAATATATCACAGCTAGGTTTTTGCTGAATATAACGATATAAATGAGGATAAAACGAATAATTTTCAAAATAAACACTTGTGGTTGAGCCGTACGGAAAAGGTTTTATACATGTTCATTTCAACAGCGAGAAAACGCTGCCTTTCATGGAAGAAAAATAGTGTATTTGTTATCGCTTACCTTTAAAAATGTCAAAAATATATCCTCCTTTAATTTAGCGGCAGTTTTTTTCATTTAAAACTTTGAATCAGGCTCAAAAAAACGATTTTTGTTTTAAATTCGGCAGCTTGCGAAGAAGCCATTTTGAAAAAAAAAGTGATAGTCACTGACCAGTGACTATCACTTTTTAGAGGCTCAATTTGGACCAATCAGCATGCAGGAAAATCGATAGTCACCTGGAAATTTCTACTAAATGTGTTTAGTGTGTTTTTAAATACGGCAGTAGACGAACTATAGGCATATATCAGACATTTGTTTCCAGAACCACTGTTAGGATAGATTACATTATTCTTGCGTGGCATAGCTCGCTGGATAGTACGCCTTGCGTTCAACTATAAATCCGTCTCTAGAATACATCATGAAGCAAACAGAAAGAACCAGAAAGAACCCTTTCCTTACCTGGCGTCTTTGACTATCAATTTCCGTGTCCTACATCTTCTCATTCAGACTTGCACTTCGAATATATCTTAAAAGAAACGCTTCTGACATGCCTATATTACTTACCTTATAGCGGAGGTAACAATGCCAGCTATACATTACTATTAGTTTCGCTACCCATTCTGCTCGCAGTTTCGGCATGTTAAATTTACTAATTTCGCTGAAACGTACCAACCGTATTGTTTCAGAAATGCACTTTTATCCTTTTGTGTATAGTCTGAAAAAGATAGCACCCCACACACTTAAAACCAGGGATAAACCCGCGCTTTGAGAGTGTGATGAGCAACCCTTCTGGCGTCAGTCTGAACTAAACCACCTTATTCACCTTGCCGGTCTCCATAAAACAGTCTACCAGCCAACATGACTCGTATTTCTCCATCAAACGAAGTAATTCGGCCAGTTCACAAAGATTACTTGGTCCGACAAGTCCGAGATTTTCAAGAAAGTCAAATACTTGAAGAGTTGTATTGAGTTTCTCCCTTTTCCCGGCTGGAATACAAGATTTTAACATGTATTTTAGTTCCTCTGTATCATTCGATGTAAACTGACGAGATAACTTCAGCATCAAAGCACGATATTCACCGTCTGGTATGATCTCTTTGACGTTGTCTGTCATCTTCGTTCAGTTTCGATCTAATGCGGATCTCTATTCGGTGCTGCGGATATAGGAAAGGTCGTATAAACAGCTATAAATCAATTTACCAAACCTCCTTCGCAATTCCGTGTAGTTCAAACGCCAAAAGAAACACAACAAATCAACATACAGGCAATCTTATACCCAGAATGGGGATTCTGGGAAAATGAATGACCGGATGTCATATTTGCGCATGCTAATTTTATACCACAAATTCATTCGAGCGTTGCTTACTATACAATTTTAATAGTGCTGATACGACAGTAGACGAACCGAACTTGCACCTTCGTCGCTTCGAATATATCTTGTAGTTATAATGATAAATCGCTTACATGCATATAAGCGATTTATCATTATAAATTTATCGATTTGCCCTCGAGCGCAAATAAGTCGCTTATTTTGTTGAATTTGAAGTTGAGAGACGTTTTATTTGCATGTAAATATCCTTACCAAGCAATATTTACATTCATAAACCGATATAAAGAGCTAAAAGTCCCAAAAATAATGTCAAATAGGCCCTCCTCTCTAATACGCCTCCCTTTTTAGATGAAGAAGTTTATTAATCCCCTCTCTCTAATAAGCCCCCCCCCCCCCGTTCACACAAAAAAAACAAGTATTTTGTAAGATCTTTTGGTTTTCTTAATTAAACACATTGTACCGTGCTTGAACAAAATTATCATATAATTTAATTTACGGAAAAATAAATAACCCCCTCTCCAATAAGCCCCCCTCCAAAGGTGCCTGAAAAAATAAGCCCCCCTCGGGGCTTATTAATAGAGAGACTACGGTATTTATATTTAAATCATCTCACTCCAGTTATATGTATATTTATCGAGGTCATAGTGTGTTAAGTTCTCGTTATATCCCCTGAAATCCAAAAGTGTAGCATTTTCACACTATTTATCAACTTCATTGTTATGATTCGATGATTGTGGCATTGTGCACTCGAATACAAAATATTATTTCAAGTTTCATATATTTTAGATAAATAATTTTTTCTTGGGTGTTGTAATCAGTGCTGTATTCTCGTGTGATGATTTTGTAATAAAATATGGAGCCTTATGTTATAGATGTTAACCGTCTCGTGAACGATATCAAAGGTTAGATCATTATATCAATTGTGCAATATGCCAAATATTTAACTTTTGTTTATATAATTAAACTATGTTAAATCGTATTTCAGTGTTGTGTGGCTGTAATAGCTAAATTCTGAGATATTATGTATTTTATGTTCTGCTTTGGTGTCAAATATTTGGATGACGTGTTGTACAATTTGTTTTTTTTGCTGCGAGGTCACGAAAATTATGCCAAAATCCCTATTGTTATTGTATCAAAATATTTTACTTTGTATGGTATATAAATTATCAACATTTTCACAAGCTACAAACAGTTAAGAGGGGGTTGCATGGTTTTACTTAGGGGCCACATCCATATTCAAGTTGCCACGCAAAACGTCAAATTGACGTTTTGGGTGGGTAGGTGGGTCAAAACTATTATGCTGTGACGTTTTCAGGTTTTTACCGTGGCAAAATGAATATTTTAAGAAAATCTTACCATATAATATATGCCACGTTTGATGTTTTGCGTGGCAACTTGAATATGGAGGTGGCCCCTTACTTGTAGCGAAAATTTAAGTAATTTTATTGGGTCGATATGCTGGACATCACAAGTTCTAGGGCAATAATGAGAAATAATCAGGGATGGATTTACTGGGGCGGGGGGGTGCACTCCTCCTAGCCTTGGCCAAGGGGGGTGCAGGAGGGGTGCCAATTCCTATATCAAATTCAAATTTTGGATGTGACAGGACATTTATCAATATAATATCAGGCAATTCATGGGCCTTTTGAGTCAAAAGGCCCATGAATTGCCTGATAAGTTTTGACCATCTAGGCCATCTTATTAAAATCTTCTGACAAGATAACCCCCTTGACCCTGTGGGGGTCCTCAGTGGTGATTCACCATTCCTCGGTTGCAGGTCACGCCCTGCTTCATGACCAAAGCCCACTTAGCACCCCCCTATCAAACCAAGCTGGATCCACCCCTGGAAATAATGGTAATGGCCGCCTGCCTGCATGAACTTTGAAGAAAGCCTCCGATGAGAAACTAATATTCAACAAATAGTAGCCTTATGGTGTGCAAGTTATGTCACCGCTCCCATGTTGAATTTCACATTTTTGCTTGTTTGCAAATTATACAAATTCATATGCAACATGGAAAAAAATCTCTGTCCTTATAGTCATAGAAGCACTTGAGATTGGTTGCATACCACCACCATATTACTCAGTGATGTAGATAATGGGGTCATTGACTGCCCATCTAAGGGGCCGGGGGCAGTATTCCAGTCCCCAGGGAAATATCCCAGTATCCAGTCCCCTGGATATATATCTGCAATTTCCAGCTATTTAGGAAGCTTCATGAAACAGGTTGAAAATTACAATTTCCATAAACAAAAACGTTATGGTTTGATAAAGAAACGATATGTCCAAGCAGTGCATAGTTTGACACACCAGATATGTCTGGAACACCAGATATACGGTGATTAAGAATGGAAATATTTGAGAGAAAGCAATGTACAGCATTGGCTAGTCTACTGACTGTAAATGCATTGGAATAATTTAAAAGATGCATCTTTTCATCATTACTCTGTCTCAGAGTGAGAAACTACTGTTACAGTACTGTATAGTAAGCTGAAGCATTTCTTGGATACTAATAGGTCAGCTTCAAGTATAACATGTTCCAGCTCTTCTATGTTGTTCACTAAATTGGGGATGACTGTACCTATAGCTATAATGTCACATTGTAGTCTAATTCAACAACTTCTGATGAGAAGTTGAAAAGTGGATATTGTTATGAGCGTCCTGAATGAAATTACATCTGGCCGCTTTTGGTTCGTTTTTATATACTCGCAACAAAAGAAATGTTTACAAAGTTCTCGTCTGCCTATGATTTCGTAGGGGGGACCATTTCCGCGGAAGGGGGTCCATATGGTCCGGGGGGACCAAATCCGCGTGGGGGACCAAATCCGCTGTGACACCGGCACTCCTGCGATGTTCTAAAGATGGCCATCTAAAGCCTGGTTTCCATATGGTCGTAACCGTGTCGTAACCGTGTCGTAAACGTGTCGTAAACGTGTCGTAAACGTGTCGTAAACGTGTCGTAAACGTGTCGTAAACGTGTCGTAACTGTCGTGGAGATAGACTGCAAGCCTATCTCCACGACAATTACGACACGTTTACGACTCGGTTACGACCATATGGAAACCAGGCCTAAAGGCTCTTTTCCACTCATCGCAAAAACCAACTTGCAAGCTCGCTGCGAGTACTTTTATCCAATCAAAATGCTCGATAGTTAATTTTAATTAGATGCAAGCACTCGCAGCGGGCTTGCGAGTTGGTTTTGCGATGAGTGGAAAAGAGCCTTAAGCGTGCATTTAATTTCATGCTGCTCTACATTGTGCCCCTCAATGACACTGACCGCAAGAAGAATCATGGACTCACACAGAGTGATACAGGCCTCACGTGGAATGACTCTGCGGACTTTCCGTAACATGCCCAACCGAGATGATATTTTGGAGGAAATGTGATCAATATGGTCATTCCAAGTAAGGGCCGAATCAAGCTTGACTCCAATATACTTAAACTGATAGACTCTACTGAAGGTTATATTACGTGCCGTAACAAACTTGAAACTCTGGCGATCCTCTGATGTGTTCCGACTAACATTATCTTGGTTTTAGAGCAATTTAGAAGAAGTAGGTTACTGTCAAGCCAGCCAATAATACTACTTAGGTCTATAGATATCAAGATTCAATTTCTACAACTGAGCTACTGCTGAAAAAAGCAACATGTCATCCGCATAAAACTGGATGTCACAGTGCTGTACTACAATGACTAAAGTAAATTACCAAAACTGAAATAATTCTTTATTATATATCTATGATATGGTGTCTTTATGTAAGTGAATGTAACAATATATATTAAGGATTTTGAGATATTTGGGAGCTAGAAGCTCTTCTTTTATTCAGTTGCTTTCAGTAACAGGACTGATCTGATTTCTTACAGAGACATTACTCTGATTTCCACACAAATCTGTTACATAACAATTACACCTGAATCTCCTACATTTTCGCAAGTAAATGTAAAAAGTCTTTGAGAATCCTGAAAAATGTGTTGGATTTCGTCTTACCTGAAAGGTGGAAATCCTACGAATTTAACATATTAAAGCTGCAGTGCCATATAGCAATGCAGCGTACTGCATCCAGCTTGTTATTCTTACTCGTCAAGTGTTGGGGAATTCAAGTTGATGGTTAAAAATACCATAAAATAGATTGCTAGCAAAAGAAAGACATACCTGGTAGAAATGAGGCTCAAGATCCTTGCCTGGAAATCTGGAATGCAGCAATTTTCTTAAGAATGTTCACTATGTCACCCAATTGGTACACTACTGTACTTAAAGATTCTTTCAGTATATGATGAAATTCTATTTCAATTTATAGGTTATATCGCCCAGTTGAAGTCAACATACTTTGAGAACAAAGATCCAATTGATGACAATGAAATTGTTTTACAGAAGTTGTGTGTAAAACTAGAGACGGCATTAAGGCATGGCATGAAAGGTAAACACCATAAGTCCTTTCTTTTATGGTTTCGTCTTTTCGAGTGCAATTTCGAACACATACACGAGTGAGTTTTCAAGGGCTATCTCTTACTTGAAGTCTTGAAAACGCATGCAAAAGCTTCAGTGCGTAATAAAATAATACTATATTAATATATAAACTTGTTAGCCTAGTTACAGTAAGCCTTGGTCAATGAGATTGAGTTTATCACCTTTACGCTGGTTCAAATTTTGATGAGAGTTCGTTGACCGGTACGTGCGGTAATATCCAGTCTACTCTCATGCAACTCTTGTTCTCGTTTGACTGAGGCATGAGACTTGATGAAACTCTCATGCAAACTCTCATGCAACTCTTGTTCTCGTTTGACTGGGGCATGAGACTTGATGAAACTCTCATGCAAACTCTCGCTTGCTAACTCTCGCTTGCTAACTCTCATCCCTCGTTTGACCAGGCCTTTATAAGATGAAGACAATTTGTTGATCAAAATGTTTTGAGAAAACTTTTGTCGGACAGTGAATTTAATCAATGGAATTGCGTTGCTCTCAGTCTCATCTTCTCAGCCAATTGAAACGTTCTTTCATGTATATTATTAGGTCAAAACTGCATGAAACCTTGCTTTTTTACATTTTTAAAAATTGATAATCTCGTAGTAACATGAATGTAATTTACTTTCATTAAATTTTCTAGATAAGTATTCATTTCTTGGAATGAGAAAGGATTATTGGAACTTTTTTGCAGAATGTCTCCCAAAAGACGAAGGTGTTCGATATGTCAACTCTTTATCACAGGTATAACAGAACTGTACTGAGAGGGATGTTTTAGCACTTTTCTACTACCGGTATATATAGCGGCAAAAACTCAATATTGGATAGACAACTTGCTAGTTAAGAGGTCACGTGATCCCAATTTTCTTAAAACAGTAGGATATAGAGTGATGTTTTTGGTAAAATTTCGGAGTTTTGGCGTTCAAAGCTCCGAATGTCTTAGGGAAAATTCAAAATTGCATTAATAAATATATAGTGTTGTAAATCATGCATATACCTACGCAGAGTGAGGTCACGTGATCTCTTTTAATAGTGCAAGTTGCCCATCCAGTTTTAAGGCTCAATCTTTCTCAATATTCCGTAAGAAATATTGGCCAGTGTGAATGTTTACTTCACTTGTAATACTTGTAATACTTGTAATACTTGTAATACTTGTAATACTTGTAATACTTGTAATACTTGTAATACTTGTAATACTTGTAATACTTGTAATACTTGTAATACTTGTAATACTTGTAATACTTGTAATACTTGTAATACTTGTAATACTTGTAATACTTGTAATACTTGTAATACTTGTAATACTTGTAATACTTGTAATACTTGTAATACTTGTAATACTTGTAATACTTGTAATACTTGTAATACTTGTAATACTTGTAATACTTGTAATACTTGTACTTCTTCAAAGATTAAGTGTGAAAATAGCTACAGTCGATCGGTCATCTCTAATACGGACATCGTAAGGGACACAGCCGAAAGTATCCGTATATTAGAGAGGCGTCTGTTTTATAGAGTTATGTATGTCGGGACATTGGAGTCTGTATTAGAGAGGTGCCCGCGTGTAAGGAGAGGTTCGGCTGTGCTTGTTAGAGGTTTTGAACGCGCCATTAAAAACCTTTTTTACTGCAGCAAAACTGTTTCAGCTTCTACTGTTATCCGGATTAGGGCGCTTATATATATAGGGCGGTCATTTTGCTGATCGACTTGTCATGCGGCATTTGCCTAGGTGAGCATGTTTTTCGAAAAAATCTAAGCAAAAACAGATTTCCATGCAGTTTTGACAGATTATGACAATTTATATTACTTGTGCGAAGATTCAAACGAAGCGAAGCGAAAAACATATAACGGCAATGTGATTGGTTAGCGAAAAAAATCACAAGTAGGGACTGCTAATCCGAATTACATTGGCGAAATTAGTTTCCGATTCGCTTCGCACGAACAACTTCGTCTAGTGGAAAACCGGTTTTATTCGATATATAGAAATATAATATTGCTTTTCGTACGTTATATCTTTGGTGTAGAATTGGAGAACGTGTAAACCGTCGTGAGAGAGAGCCTATATGTGGAAAATGACATTTGTACAGTATACTTGCAGTTTTCCCATGTTATAAATACATACGTTAGATACTTTTTTAAGGTAGAAATTGTCGGGTATGAATATGATGTCAATGGATGAATTGCAAATTGTATCCCTTTGTTTCTTGCTCCTAAAATTCATCTAATGACATCATATCCGGCAATTTCGACAGTGAAAAAGTTGGTAAGATGAGGTTTTCTACTGCAAAGATGTATTATATTTCTTCTTGGAATGATATTACACATACCAACAATCGTATTTGGGGTTAGTGGCACTTTAAGTATGTGAATGTTACTTAGAATATAGCAGGGCTAAAAACTCTGATCTGCAAATAGAACTGGATCTATTATGTCATTAAAAATGAATCCAGAAGTCAGTCATTATTAAGGGACCATCTAATAACCTTTTTAACGTATTATAGTAGAATTTTATTGCTTGAGATGCTTTATATGTCAAAAATGTGGTTATCTGTTATTTTTAAAGTTTCAAGACATTCTAAAAAGAATAGAGACATTTTCAGCGTACATTTAGTCCCTAAGCTATACCGAATTTCTATGGTATAGCAAGGTTTAAGATCGCTGCAGAGGTAGGGGATGAGAAACCAAATAAATTGAAAACGTTAAGCGTTTTAAACAAAAACTTTTAGAACAGATTTTAGGTTATCAAAGATCATTTATGTTTTTTAGCTAGAGTTCTTATAATGTAGCATAGGCGAAGGCCACTGCGTGATCAGTGCTACTAAACTGTCATGTGATTTTACCCTCGTTAAATAAAGTATTAATTAAAATTAAACTAAGCTTTCTTTTCTGCAGCAGTGAACAATGTATGTGATATCCTGTCTACCTTTCAGACCAGTGTCTAAAGTCACTGTTGAATGTTTGGATAATGGGGGTTATGTGGAGGGTCGTATGGGATATTCTGTTGTTTAGTGCCCTGTGCTGCATCTTGGGATTCATTGTGATATATAGGGTTGTACAGTGGATTGTTGAACCGATTTGCTTCGTGTTGGGTAGCATACGAAGCTTGATTTCGTTGACGTTGGTGGTTTTCGGAAGGATTGTAGTACCCTGGATTTTCTTGACGAGGGGGAGGATTTTGGTCTACTGGTACTTGGTATTGAGCAGATTGTGCCCCATTCCCTTGAGGGTGGTAAGTTGGATTGTGGGGTGCCACATTGTTGTTGATATGCTGTGATTGATTTTGAAACCCAGCAGTTCCATGGTATTGTGTTGGAATGGTAAACCCAGGATTCTGAACTTCTCTTTCATGTCTGCCTTGAAATTGGGTGTTTTCTAGAGGTACGGTAGTCCTGTTTGCTTGAGTTACGTTTCTTGGTCGCCTCTTAAAATACCACACCACGAATACACCAACAGCAATAAGTATGGTAAATACAACTGAACTGACTACTATAACGGGAATCAGCCATGGTGGGAGATCAGTGCTTTTCGTGGGTGTCATGGTGGGTTTCATGGTGGGTGTCATGGTGGGTGTCATGGTGGGTTTTATTGTGCATCTATATTCCCAGTCACAAGTTTCACCCGGCCCACCACAGTCGTCGCTTGTGCTACAGGATTTTCCAATGCAGTGCGCACTGCACTCGCTAAGCTCATACCAATATCTCTTCTTACAACAGTAATGTCCAGTACTGCAGTTTGAGTTGGTAGAACATCCCGAACAACCAGATGTTACACATTTGTTAGAAATACAACATTCACTTGGTGCCCCACAGTCCGCGTCAGTACTGCAAATCTCGTCAACACAACTTTCACGACAACCAGTGTCTCTCCAGTAACTTTCGACTGCCTTCTTGCAACAATACTTACCCGAATGACACTCGGAATTTGACTTACATTTATCGTCACAACCGGTCTCAACACATTTGTTCAGCCGTGGTGGGAAATCAGTGCTTTTCGTGGGTGTCATGGTGGGTTTCATTGTGCATCTATATTCCGAGTCACAAGTTTCACCCGGCCCACCACAGTCGTCGCTTGTGCTACAGGATTTTCCAATGCAGTGCGCACTGCACTCGCTAAGCTCATACCAATATCTCTTCTTACAACAGTAATGTCCAGTACTGCAGTTTGAGGTGGTATTACATCCCGAACAACCAGATGTTACACATTGGTTAGAAATACAACATTCACTTGGTGCCCCACAGTCCGCGTCAGTACTGCAAATCTCGTCAACACAACTTTCACGACAACCAGTTTCTCTCCAGTAACTTTCGACTGCCTTCTTGCAACAATACTTACCTAAATGACACTCGGAATTTGATTTACATTGATCGTCACAACCGGTATCAACACATTTGTTCAAACGACAACACTCTCCAAACGCAGGGCAGTCATTATTCGAGTTACAAGTTTGGTTGATACAATTCGAACCGCATACGGTTTCATCCAATGGAAAGGTACTCTTGCAGCAGACATGGGTGGTATAGCAATCTGAATTCTTAGTACATCCTGAGCAGCCATCTTTTACACATTCGTTAGAGCGACAACACAATGATGGATCGCTACAGTCACTATCGTTTGAGCAGTAGAGATACAAACACGAACCGTACCTGCAACGTCGCTCCTTGTTTGTTAGTTCCAAAATAGTAAAATCCCACCCACCACAGCAATTTTCTCGATAGGAGCCTTTGCAATCCGCACTGGTTTTACATTGATCAGCAGTTAGAACAAGAAAAATGTCGTTGCAAATCAAAACACAGAAAGCAATTGAGAAAATAAGATGATTTGCCATTTTGAACACCATTTAACACGATGTATAATAAAGATGCGAAAGTAAACCTTGGTTTCCTGAAATACATTAAGCCAAACCAATCAAATTTCATGCATGTAATTTCATGTAATATCATTTGCATTGTAAATTTCGCTGACATGGTCTTGTGTAACATCGGCATGCATTGCATGGCATGCATATTCCACTTGACAACAAATACTATATGTCTTAATATTATGAATTTGGATATTAAGAACCTAATTTTCCCCAATTCCCCAAACCACAATACATCGATTCGAATATGGTTGTCAGTCTGCTTTTTCTCGAAATTAGTATCAATGTCACCTTAATATAGAATAATCCAAGACTGACAGTTGACAATGTACAGATACATATAATTTGTTTATTCTCTTCGAGAATTTGAATCTTAAAAATATCTCTTCTTAATCATATAAAAGTTCAGAAACAAGACTCTCTAGTAAACCTCGTTTTGCTATGCCTTTTAGATTTCAAAGGGTGACAATATAGTGTAAAATAATGTTACTTATTAAAATGCTACCATGAGCCAAAGGTTTTTACCTGAGTTTATGTCTGTGAAAATTTATTCCTGAAATATAATAGTTGTAGACGTGGGGTTTTTGTTTAACATTCAAAATTATTTTCAATGTAGTTACACACAGTGCAAGGAAAAGGAAGAGCATTGATCCGTTATTGCCTGGTACAAAAGACTTTGGCTGATACCATTCAGAGAACATTAATGCACAGGAAAAGGACGTAAGTTGGTTCCTGAAGCTATATTTTCAATGCAAGTAATTTGTGGTAGATCTTCGCGGCATTGTAGCAATATAAGATATGGCTTCTGACCGTTTGGAGGAAAGGTTTTTCTTAAGACTGAAGTTGGCACAGTTTATAGAGAGAACGACTGCATGTAAGCTAAATCATTTCACGAGCGAATGTGATACTGTATATTGGGCCGGTGTTTATCCCCAATTTTTATACACGCTTTAACAAGCCAAGAATTTCGCTATGGACGTAATTCTCAGTTTTTGTTTAGTATTTTAATCTTTTGTCAGATTATATAGTCAACGATACCCCCTGAACGGGCCCAAGTCCAACACTAAACTGGTACTCTTTAAATAGCTAAGTCGACTGGGGAGAGCAAAAAGATTCTTAACTGCTCTTGCATGTCGCATGCTCAAATTCTTGGAAGATAACAAAATATATAGTTATCAATCCAGCCCTATGGTCACTTTGATGTACGCGTGCTTACATGTAACTGAATGAATTAGGTAGCAATCTGTAACGCTTACATTGTACATATTTTAATGTAGGGAGTGGTTTACACCAGAAGCATTGCTACTGAATAACTCTCTTAGTGCTGCCTTGATTGGAAAACTGTATGATTTGAATGAGTTGGAGTTTCATCTATCTTGTACAGGTTGTGACTTGGATATGTCATGGCCGTCTTATGGAAGGTTTGTGGATAGGTGTATGTATATGAATTATGTGTTGAAGAAACGTAGCATGCGCTGCAGACGCGTTTAAATTTCTCTTACGTTTCTCGTGGCTAAACATTTCTCGTAGGCCCTAAAAGAAACATTGTTCTTTAAATTTTTGTATACAGATAACTGCATGTATGCTGTTCAGCATGGGATGTAGCATACCAATTGCACCAAATAATATTCATAGTCGATCAAGACATGGACTGGAAACTCGGCCAAAATCTTTGTTCTATCTTTTTATGCAAACTTGTGCACGGTGAAGACAATGTCAATGAATTTTAGGCATAATGAAGCTATCATCCAGTTTCATCATCTTGGCTAATCACTCAACTGTACTAAAAGTGCACGGTGAAGCAGTGTATCAACGTAAAATCTTAGCTCATTATAGTCGCTTTGAAGTTTCCCGAATTTCCAGATTATATCTCTTACTATTGACCATGTAATATTGCACTAGGTGTAAGTGTGTAACTTTCAAAAGTTAGGGAAAACATTTGAACTTTCATCATATGCATGGGTGTTCCATTCTTATGATTAATAGACGAAACCTCTCTTTAACGTAATTTAGAATATTATGCAACTATACAAAGATCTGTGAAATTGATATAAACTGTATACTATGAAATTGATAACAACTGAATATATATTTTTTGTTATTAGAACTTTTACAGATGGATATGAAAAAAGAACAAGGAGGAACAGTGCGGGAAGTATTGCAAGTACAACGGATTTCACAGTGAGTTCTTTCGCTTGAATAGGTTTTAAAATAGGTTTTGTCATGCAGTTCAAAAACGAACAAGTGCTACACGTATATAGCTCCTTAATTTTTCCTGCCCGCGCCTCAACTTCCAACCCATTAAAACCTCCGGCTTGTACGAAGCTACTGTACGACATTCCGGTCTAGTGTCAGGGATGATCTAAAGTTGCAACGTAGCTCTTTATATACTCCAGGGATGACGTCATCGGCCAACAAGGTAGGGATTGTTGGAGTTAGCTACCGTCATTTCTATTCAAAGCGTGATAATTGATGTTTCTATGTCTCTGCCTATAACGAATGTTAGTGGAATATTAAAATGCTCAATTTAATGTTTCTTAATATAATTTTTCCTTTCTCTATTTTAAGAACGAAAGAATCGATCCCTTGATCGCCTTAAATGCAGAAATATCAGTTTTAAAACAAATGATCAACAGAGAACTCGATAATGAAAAATGTAGTACTGATGATGGGATTGGAGAGAGCAGCATGTCCTCGACTGATGATGCACAACCAAACATCAGCGAGATTACCCTAGACATATCTCGTCTTCATCAATTTATTTTAAAATGGAAGTCTTCAATGGATGCCAAACTTTACAAAGCTGAACACGAAATCCAGAGGCTTATGGAGGAAAATAACCGTCTGTCACAAGACTCGAACACACAGCTCACACAGTTGGCCGAGAGACATCAAAACCTGTCTGATTTAGCTTCAAAAGAAGCTACGTTACAGATTATTGATTTGCAAAACAAACTACGGAATGCGGAGGCCGCGATTACTGACCAACAAACAAAGTTAAACTGCTTAAATGAAGAACTGCAGCAGGTTTCAAAGCATGATAAGGATTCCCAGCAGACTGTGTTAGACCTTGAGAAGGATTTAAGTAACTCACAGGAAAGTAAAAAAAAGTTAGAAAATGAGATTTGTATATTGAAGGGGAAATTTGAAGCGCATATGGTTGATAAAAGAACTTTAACGGAGGGGAATAACAGCCTTAAATCAGAAATTAAGTTTACTCAACAAAGCGAGTCCTTATTGCGTTGTAAACTTGAAGAGAGTGAGTCTAAACTGAATATAAAAACGTTAGAGAAAGACAAGATACAAGAAGCATTTGAAAATGTAAATGGTTTAGTTTTTGGTTCGTTTGAAGACTTTGAATCTTACTATAAATCACAGTTACTTGATAAGGAAAAAGGCTTGGAGGTTAAGGACAACGAGAATAAGGCATTACAGCAACGTCTGGTTCAGTTGATTAGTGAGAATGAGAAACTGAAAAGAGAGCTACAGGAATTAATGGATAGAACGCCGCAAAGTGAGCTGGTACAAGACAGTGGACAGCCTCCAAAGCAAGAAACTGAAATAAGTGCAGCTAAATTGGAAGTGAAACTATTGATGGACACAATTGAAACAGCAAACATGAATTTAAAGAAGTGGTTGCATCATAACACCGACGAGCTGACGGACGATACAAAGCAACAAATTAGTAGTGATATCAGATCTACCGAGGACAAATGTAAAAGTCTGGTAAACAATTTGAATGAGCTCGACAATCATTTAAAGATTGACAAAGAAGCTTTGGCAAAAGCTGTGGAAGAAAGGGAAAAATTGGACACTCAATGTAAATCTCTATCACTGGAGATTAAGAGGTAATTATGTTTCTGGTATAATGTAAATATGCGATTATAACTGGATTGAGTATCTATTGTGTTAAAAATGAAGTCAGCGTCAGCCATCGCGGTAAATGGATCATCACATTTTCACCTAGTAAAGTAAAATGTGGAGAACCACTTGTTGGAAATTTCTAGCGTTTGTCCTTAAAGTATTGTTATTCAAGTGGTTTAACGGTATTTGGGTACTGGAATTACTTTGTCATTCAAACATCCTTAAAAGAAACTTTAAAATATGAATAACATATTATCCCTCTGTAAGGTTTAAAAAAATTACGAAAGAATAACTCTTTCTAAACTTTACAGTATCATACTGTCAGTTGCTTGTTCGTCCAGATAATATACACTTAACTCTTTTCCCGCCGAGTACATCCCATTTGCTACAAAATTTTCTAGCGTCAGACAGAGTAAAGTACCAGTGAAAATCACTGTTGTGCTGATCATTGTCATTGTAATGCACAAAAAGTGTGGGCAACGTTAAACAATGGCATCACATTAACGCCTGTACCGTTCTTTTCTTGCAGGCTTATTCAACTAAATGAAGACATTGAGAAGGAGAAAGCTGCCTCATTGCTTGACAGACAAGGTCAACAGGTAACATTCTACAATTAGTGAGACTTTCCAGGATTGTCATGGAAATACACGGACTCGCTTATAGTATGTGTTTACAATTTTGTCCTCCAGCCAATACTCAGCAATTTCTAAAATGAAATTTTGTTTAGAATAAAACCACAGTATTATATAATTCCGCCTGGAAAGCTATAATCAAGACAATGTGGCCATGGAGACAAATTTTGAGGAGCAAGAGCCATTCTTGTTTCACATGTATTCACAGTCAGAGCTGATAAAACTTCAGCCTATCTGCTTGTTTGGGTAACCCTATCCCTAGGGTCACCTTGGCGCGTATATAAACGAAAGCGCAAACACAAAAGATTAGAATTACCGTTTCTAAGGCGCCTTTCACCTCTGAGATCGTGGGTTCGATTCTCGCTGCGGATTCGTGACACTTATGTGAAAAGTCAACGTTCTTCCGAAAGTCGTGGGTTTTCTCCGGGTACTCCGGTTTCCTCCCACAGGGAATGGTGCATGACAGGGTGGTTTGGGATAAACCCCAAACTAACCCAGACATGAGTCATACGGTGGAAGCCAGAGGTGCCATTAATAAACCTTCGACTGGATTAAATCGAGCTGCGTCCTTCGTAATTCTTGTCAGCTCAGCTCTCATCTGCAAGTTAGGATGATTAGCACACCAGTAGTTTAATACCAATATATGTTGCTTACTCAAATTCCAACGCAATATCTAGCAAAAATGTGATGGGATGAAATCTAGTTTCAAATGGAACATTTTAGAAACCTGACATGTTTTCGCTCGCTCTTCTGGTTTTAAGTAAATGAATGCAAAACCCGGTCGAATTGCATTCACGATGGAGCTTTACATTCATTTCTTAAAACCAGAGTAGCGAGCTAAAACATATCAAACTTATTTTGTGATTCCATTGCAATTATTTCTGAATAGGCCTTTCCATTTCATTTCATTTCATTTCATTTCAGAAAGACAAGACGGAACTGCAAGATCAAGTTCGTATGTTAACAGATGAGAAAACTAAGCTAGAAGATACATTAAATTGTCTGGAAAAAGAAAAGTCCGACACTGACTCAGAGATTCAAAAAGTCAACGAGAAACTGCAAGAAGAAAGCTATTTAAGACTTGTCCTTGAGAACGAGGTGTCGGATATTACTGAACAGTTGAACAAGGAAAAGAGTGAACAAGCTGATTCTTTAAAAGAAATTGAAAGGCTTAAAGTGGAAGTTGAGAAAACTGAAACCGAATGCAAAGAACTCAAAAATGAATTAGTAAAGAGTAAAGAGGAATTAGAGTTAGCAACTTCACGTTTGGATACAAAGGAAAATGAACTGGAAACAATGGAAGAATTATTGGGAAAGTCGCAGAAGGTGAAAGAAGAAATGGACAGAAAAATTGCGAGCTATGAAGAACAACTTGCCAATTTACAATCTACAATGGAACAACAAGTTTCATCCTTGAGGTTTCAGTTGAGTTCGGAAGCTCTTAAGTATGATGAAGAAATAAAGGTTGGTAACTGGGTTTTTGCTATTTGCTTATTTTAGCTTGGGATAGAAGGATAAGGTGGAAAACATTGGGCTATGGCTGCGCTCAATGTTATATTAGGTGTACGCAATCCGTAGTTATATCCCACGGTGGAACCGCATATTTCAATACTTTCTTCAACCAAAGTGGCGTATCAAGGTGAACTGAAAACCATACTATTTTCAATGTTTTAAGATTCTAAAAGTCCGAGTTGTCTGTATTTTTAAAGTTGGTAAATAGAATCTTAAACAATCGAAAGTTGATTTTTCTGAAAAATATTTCAGCTTTTCAGTCAGACTGAAAGGAGCAGAAATTTTAGTTAAGAGAACGAAACTGAGGCAGACTATAATAAGAAACGAAAAGTATATGAAAAGAAAATTCCCTCTTTATAACTTGCTCCATATTCCCATTTTCTACTTTTTCATACAGGACGTCACCCACTACAGTTTTAATTAATGCATGTTGCTTTGGAAATAAATTTGGACGTGAACGACATTGAGATGTTTTTTCTACCATTTATATATATATATTATATAATATAGTATGTCTGTATTATACCGCGCGTAGCAGGGCACGTAGCAAAATCTCTCGTCGACTCTCATAAAAATTTGAACCAGCTCAAAGTTGATGAGAGTTGATGAGAGTGCATGAGAGTTGTCGGTCAAACGCGAGCGAGAGTTGAAACTCATCCTCTTAACTTTGACCAAGTCTTTAGATAGCTTTCAAAAGACAACCTCAATTGAATTAGCTGTATAAGCGTTACAATTTATTCTACAGTGATGCTGCCTTAAAATTGATCTTTTTACCACCGAAATCGTGTTATAGACGTTGTCAGAAGAAAAGCAAGAAGCCATGGCTCTGAGGGATAAAATTCAGGAAAATGAAGAGACTATAACAGAACTCGAAAATAAATTAAAAGAACGAAACGAAGCATGGCAAACTGAGAAAAAGAAACTAACAAGCGATATCAAACTTCTTAAGAATGAGGTAAGATTCCCTGCAGTTGTCAGGAAAATCGATATAGAGCGTATTACACGGTGGCACAAAGGTGTGAATTTTATATCAGAAATTTTCAAATAATAATTGTCCAACAATTCGTATCTAAATCGTAAATCTTTCATTTAAAAGACTGTTGGTAGCCACCTTAAATCCAAAAAATACATGCCATATTTACCGTAAGTCCTCTATTAAGCTCCCGGGGGCTTATCTATTTCAGTCATGTTTGAGGAAGGGGAGGTGTTATTCGATGGGGGGGGGGGGTAAATGGAAAGGGGGCTTATTGATATTGAACACAGTAAGTGAGAATAAATTAACCTGAACTTCCAAGGCAAGCAATAAATATTATTCCACGTGGAGGAGGGCGGGGGGAGACAGGTGGTTATTTGAGAGAGGGGCTTAATACAGGATTTACGGTAAACCTTTTTGGTGTTATTTACAGTTTTTTGAAAACGGTTGCCTTTTCTACTAAGTTCTTGTTTTCAAGAGGCCGTTTATCAAATTTACAAATCAGATCCTGCTTGTAGTTGCTCAAAAATTGAGCTTGAACGAAATAACCTTTACTCTGATTGTAGATAAAAGTTTTAAACGGTCACATTGACGCTGACAAGCAAGAAATTCGGTCGGTGGAAAATACGTTGATGTTGTCAAAGAAGAAATGCGAGAAGGAAAAGAGTAGAAACCAGGAATATAGAAAGACAATCAAGGAGATTAAAGATCAAAAAAGCGAGAATGAAATAATCTTGGAACAAGAGAAGAGTGAATTGGAGGAGGATATTCAACAATTGAAAACGAAGTTGATTTCACTTTTGAGGTAATTGTCTTATTCGTCTTATTTGGATCGTGATGCATTGTGGTCTAGCAAGGGTAAGACTCGCTGATTTGAAACTTGTGCGAGTGTCAGTCCTGACAAAGGGATCAACTGATAATCTTTCTAACGTTGGTACAAATTATTGCTTGAAATATACTGCTTAAAAACAAGCATCTCCCGTTTGTAATGAGTAATGAGGATTTCTATTGCCAGCTATGTTGAACTGACTTCATTTTCTGCATTAATATATAATGGATTGCATTATGCGAGGGTTATCGCCTGGTCGAGAGTTCTCCAAACCTTCGAGGTTTCCATGTTGTCACCCTCCAGAGCAACGCCAATACGTATATTATCAGTAAAAACAACAGAAGCCGAGCTGCAGTGGAGGAGAATTGACGGAAATTATAAGAATGCAGTCTAACGAGTCTCTAATTTTGGATACTTTTTATCTAGTGATAAGTCTGAGCTGTGGAAAAGATCTACCCAACTGGAGTTTGATATGAAAACCAGATTGTCAGAGACATGGGTGGAAGATAAGGAAGTCAAACATTGTCCCCAATGTAATACTGAGTTTACCTTATTTGTAAGAAAGGTAAAATATCATGAATTGTTCCTATTTTATGTTCTTGTCATACTGTCTTCGGCGAACCTGGAATTCCTGCTTTATTGCCGTGCTGTGTTGGGCAGTGTGCCGTTTTATGTAGTATTGCGCGGTTTGGTACAGAACAGCGGAGACTTGTGTTATTTGTGCTACAGTGCTGTGCTGTGCTGTGCTGTGCTGTGCTGTGCTATATGCGTTGCGATACAGACTAGTTTAGTGGAACAGAGTTGGGAGAGCTGGGAGTGTGCATATATTATAGACTTACTGTACTTTCTAGGAATTCAACTCATTGCTCATCGAGGTTTCAGTGATCCATGATATCAAATTCTATATTACCTTAGTCAAAACTATTTGTCTTTACGACAATTGTAACAGGTCCTTTTTTACCTAACATTTTAGCATCACTGCAGATTTTGTGGCCATGTTTTCTGTCATAACTGTTCTGACCACTTTGTGAAGACAATCCACAGCAGGTAACTGTTATTACGTAATTCATTAAATGTAATTTCTAAGATAGATTGGCACGGATTGCGGGTCCTGATGCCTCAGGCATATTTTCGATGGAGTATTAAATTGTACATTTTGTACAGTGTAGTGCTAGGTTAGATATTTTTCTGTTGTTAACTTTCGTGGTTTTTGTCTGCAGAAAACCGTATCGCGCATGTACTTCGTGTTACCAGAAAGAAAAAGAACTGAAAAGTGACACATCCTGGTTTACTAATACAAGTCTGAATCAAGATGATAGCTCTTTGAGTATTGACTCCCATGGAAGTGATACTGAGGAAGACCAAGCATCGTCACCAAGCACGACGATGCCGAAAGACGAAACAAACCAGAAATATAGATCTCATTCACAGGTTTTATCAAGTGAAGAAATTGGTCACGATAATAGAGATAGTTCCGACTGCAGTGATGATTCAAACGACAATTTTCAGATAATTGATGAGACTGAAGTCAGTGAAGATTCACTAAGTAGTTCATTACAAAATGATAGTCTGAGTATTAAACATAGTACGAAGTTAAAGCCTGGTGATGGTCCTCAAGATTGGAGCGATGCCACGATACCTGCTGGAAAACGATATCTTATAAATGTCGAGGTTCTTGCTGGCTCCCAACTTCTGGTCGAGTTCACTACTTCTGAACAGGTATAAAATTTGACATATATACTATATATAGCTGACTGCATGAATAGTACAATTTCCATCAAAATTATCCTTACCATGAAATAGGCACGAATATTGAAAGTAACATATGCACTTTTAGTCTCATTTTTTCCACGCATCATTGTACTCGCCATCAGAGGTCCGTGAGTTATGGAAACATCATTATGATAATAAATGAGCTTACATTTTACACCTCGTCTTCAGGGCATATTTTAAGGATTTCTAAGTGGGGGCCATTTGTGAAAAAGGGCCCTTAATCTGAGTGCTGAAGGCGCGAGCTCTTGTAGGGGTCCGGGGGAGTTTTTTCCCGGGAGAATTTTGAAATCTGGAGCTCTGAAATTGCAAGCCAATAGTATTTCAATGTTTTAACTAAAACTTTAAAAATGTCTAACTATATAAGCCATAAAAACAATATTTCGTTAAACACAGACAAATCATTTACTCTGTAAACGACCCAATGTATAAAGGGTCCAGGAGTTTATTTTGTGTGAGTGGGGGGCCATCAAGAGGGCCTGGGGGGCCAAGTGGCCCCCAGTATATATGTTAAAATATGCCTTGCTCGTCTTACATTGTCACACAGTGCATACTTTTATTTGTGTCATCTATTGTATAACATCACGTAAAGTTGCACAATAGATCTAGTAATCAGCGAATGCATGTTTATGCCCGTTCCCACCCAATTCACATTTTCGAATAACTCGCATGTCTGATGATTACCTCCGCCAGGAAGTTATGTTTTCGCCTGGGTTTGTTTGTGTGTTTGTCTGTTAGAGGATAAACTATCAGACATTTTAATACGAAAAATTGTGTATGGTTTGGCTCAATTTGAATGAGAATTGAATGAGAAATGTACAAACGTTTATCTTGCTTTCCCCGGCTGAAGAGAACTGAATGAGTAATTATGCGTGTAAAATTTATGCATGAATACTTAATTTGTTGTAGGAGGTATGCATGCAGTCTCTCAGTACGCTCTAGTTTAATATAATTCAATATCATCTACCATCATATTCATCTATCATTATCTACCACTGACTAGAATTATTTAGCATCAATTTTGTATAGCCTCCTCCGTATATATAGGCAACTGAATTTCCCAATATTTTTCCAAATATGTTCGAATATCCTCCAACTTATAGTTTATATATACTAAATATTTTAAAGAACGTCACGAGAATATAGAGAGATTATTTGAACTTTCTAAAGCATGTATTTACACAGCTGGAAAGAGATCCAGTTGCTTGCAGATAAGACTATTTCGTAATTAAAATATAAAAATGTTGTAAGATGCTTAAATTTTAATTGTTAGTATTTAAATCATCATGCTAAACTGCTTATAGGATATCCTATTTGGGGCCGCAATTCAAGAAACAGACAGTAGCAGTGTGTCAAAGGTATGAAAAGTAAACATTGATCTCATACCCACAACATAAAGGTTCGGATACCCCTGATAACAAGGCAGACAATTTAATGAGACTGATGTATAATTCAGCCCTTTTAGTTTTATGTTGTTTTTCTTGTGAGATGTTTTAGCCATGAGGAAATGACAACTGCTTTTTTCTTCTCTTTCTGTAGACTTTAATTCCTCTGTGTCAAATAAATTCACATGAACGATGCGCCAAAAAGCAGCTTAAAATGACGTATTCAGGCATTATCATGTTTGTATTTGATAACACACATCCAAAGTAAGTTGAAACGTTCATTGAAACGTAAGAAAAACTCGCCATCGAATTTTTGAGAAACTGCACTCAATCTTGGATATGTGTGTTCAAGTCATTTCATGTAATTTCATATGACTTAATATGGTGTCATGTGCATGATTTCGTGTGGTTTCAAGTTATTTCATATGATTTAATTGTGATTTCATGTGATTTCATGCGATTTCATGTGATTTCATGACAAGTGATCACACTTCTAGATCTTTTATAACTTGACTCGTTTAGAACAGACAGTGTAGTTCTCGCAAGAGAAGTAAAAATGAAATTTATCATATCTGAAAAAACCCCGTCCAATTATATCCCAAACCATCGGGTGATTCTCGTAAAATGATTAAATAACAAAAAGAGCCTGGGGACGAGATTAATAACTTACATTTTATTTTTCAGATCATCCATACAAAAACTACGCTTTAAAATATATTTCAAGAAACCTACAGATGAACACAAAGCAAGAGGGGAACAAAATGAATAAGTTTGATATATCTACGGTATATAAACATGCAGGCAGAGATAGCAGTTTTTAGATGATTTGTGTATCGGATTTTTAGAGGTTTGCAAGTAAATGCAATATTATTACGTTCATATATAGAACGTTTTCATCAGCAGGATGCTAAATAAATGATATTGCGAAATTGAACAATGTCATAAATATACCGTACATGCATAGATACAGCTTAAACGTGCGAACCGCGAGGCTGCGTTTGCATATTTTGCATATTTTTAAATTAAAACTAGCCAATCACGCGATCGTAATTTTTAAAATTTTCCAACAATTATAAGAACAATACAAATGTAAATAGCTTTCCTAAGTGTTTAAGGTAATAATGCAATATCTAAATGAACCTCTTTCCCACGATGCTGCGTCTTTCTTCATATAATGTATATGCTACTACATCTTAATATATGATAAAATAATACTATTAAAGGAATAAGGATGCTTTTTACAAGTTTAATGGCCCCTTTCCCTTTACGGTTTGTGAAAATACGAAATATATACACCTATTTATGATATAAATCAGTTGTGGGAATTGTTAAATCTTTGAAATTTTAGCTTAAAACAAGATCGTGTCCGTAAAGAGCAGTTCGAATGTAATATCTTCCTTCTAGAGCAGTTTTGATTGATGATTTGTGTCAACGATATATGTCTAACAGTTTTCTAAATGTTTTATACACTGCAGGATTATCCATTAATAAGTATATAATTTTCCGGTGTATTCGAAACGGTATACATGACCGCTATATATTAATTCTACTAAATTTTAGATTTTGCAGAAGATCAGTTGTTGTATTATGCAATCTAGCTCTATAAGTATATATTTTAAATCCAAATAAACGCGTAGTTTCTTGTAAAATATAGACTGACTTACTGACTGCTTTCTCTACTTTGGTTGTATCATTGGTTATAGTGCTTGGACCGCAGCATAGTCGAATTCTCCTGCCCGTGTTTGGCTTCTTGTCGACCATCACCCGCAGAGGACTTACATAATATATGGTACAATCCTTTAAATGGTTTGCCTAGCCTGCATAACTAGCGGTTTTAAAAGGTTGGGGTAGTTGAGACGCGATTTTTGGCTGCCTGCGCCTCAATTCCCCAACTTCTTTAAAACCGCCAGGCACGCAGGCTAGGTCTTGCCTGACCCACCCACTGTGAAGAGCATTTCTGTGTAGTGCGTTCCTATATAGATTATAGAGGGGCATTTTCGCTGTAGCGGAATCACAGAACAGGTATTCTTGGGCAAGATTCAATCGTCCATTAATTGCAACCGAGCAGATGCTACTGCTGGCCCAAGTGACAGGAAGCAGTAACGGTTTTATGCCATAAGACCAGTTTCTAACGGGTGTGAATAAAAGGCGGACGCGGACTTGGCAGACGTGGACCGGCGGACTTGCGGAGAGTTTTTGTGTATCTTGTGTTATAATTAATATGGTAGTTGCTCAGGGGCTCAAGCTAAATGAACGCATCGTGTAAAAATGTATTGTGCATAATTCAGTTACTGCGTACATAATACTGCGTTTCTAATTACGTCCATCTGCTTTCACATGCACGGTATAGTCCTATCGAAGTAACCGACTGTAACCTGGTCAGGGGCGTGCTGCATGGGGTCTTCAAAAGGACAACGACTGAGAACTTCTGATGGGGCCCAGGCACAGTGACGGTGGGGGGGGGAGGGGGCGTGGTATTATATATACTGACCAAATTTGGGGTGGTTAAAATAGACACTATAATTTTAGGGGCCCATGTGGGCCCAGGGGCCCACAACGAGTTCTCGTCGTCTCGTCCCTAGCCGCCCCTGAACCTGATGCTTGAATTTGATATGCTGCAATCAGTAAGTGAACGTTTTTAAGTGTGAATAATATAATTTTAAATACATGTTTGTCATAACGACTTTAATCAATCTGGATTTTAATCACTTGCCAGCACCTTATCACTGATATGTTAATATGATTCTCTCGCCGTTCGTATTGTATTCCCGCTCGTGTTTTAATAGTCTCTCAAAATTATAACCGCCGTCGGTATCCGTCTTTTGTCCACACCCGATCGCACCACTAAATGGCTTGATAGGAATAGTTCGGACCTCTGAGTTCGGACTGCACACAGGCCTGGACTGCACAGGCACAAAAGAAAGAGACGAGAAAAAAACTGTGGATTTTGTGGATTGATCATTGCCTATATCGTACTGGCTAGAAATAAAGGATCTCATCTTTTCTTCAAATGCAAACAAGGCCTCTACGATTTAGATATCTCTTTTGTTACCTTTTCTTCTCACCGCTTGTCTCGCACCCGTTCAAGCAAGGATAATTTCCTTCAAGTCAGTCCTTGCAGGACTTCTCTTTTTAGAAACTCGTTCTTTAATCGAATTGTCTTTCTCTGAAACAATCTCTCTCCTATCATTCGTAACAGTACGTCTGTTTCCACCTTTAAGCACCAACTTCATACTTACTATTCTTCTAAATTAGACTCTACTTTCGATGTAAACAGAATGCGCACATGGAAAACATTTTGCTCTAAGTGCCGTTCTTACAATTTAAGCTGTTGTTCCTAAAATGCCCTTTAAATATGTAAATAGTTTATTGAGTTTTCACTCATTGGTGAGCGGATTTCCCAACAGGCTATTGCCCAATTGATAGGGGATCCGAGGTACCTACGATTTTTACGTCCTTATCCGAGAAGACGCGAAAGTCTAACCATTTACTGATGTCAATGTAAATGTAGCACTTTCTCCTCAATTATTTTAAGACCATGAGTAGAGGTCCGACCAAGGATTGAACCCGGGTCTCCCAGCTTGAAAGGCAAGCGTGGTGACCACGACACCACAAGTGCTGGTGTAATAGTGTATTGTCCTTGTAGTCTAGGACCTGTAAAGGAGTTTGTATGTATTTCATTTAGGACAGATTATCTCAACTGTTTTAGGGTAAAATGACCATGGCGGTCAACATGGCATATGTGCCAAAACCCGAATCCGGGGCGAAAGTCCTGAAAATGACCACGCCCAGAAACGGCACTGTCGGCATAGCTCTAAATCCTGAACCGCCAAAGCTACAGCCTTTTTGAATTGCTTATAGTGTTTAGAATGGTTGCTTTTATGGGTGGTCACTGGAGGGTGAAATTTGTCTAGGTATCATATTTTACAAGAAAATGACTATGCACCATCCCAGGTCAACTGCTAATTATGCATCAAATTACTCATTCACCTGGCAAAGTCTATGTTTTCTTATTTCCCAAACATTTTTGTCATAGGATGAAAAAATATGCTTATTTTAATATAATTATTATAAATTTCATAAGGAATGATATTGTTTTGTTGAGATATAACACATTTCATTTCACTTACCCCCCGCCAGAACACGATTTCAGCCATATTTTGCCGATTTGTTTGCTTTTTATCGCCGAGCCTCGCAAGTATCATCCAAATGTTCTACTTTAACACAATGCTAGTTGACTAAAGAATAATTCAACCAAGTTTCGTCGGGTTTTGGAGTAGTGCCATGTATTTTATATTCGATTTTGTGTCCTTCGACATTTCCTCAATTATGTAGCCATTGCAATGTCTCGCAGCTTCTCTGCCCGATAAATGCCACTTCTTCGTACACATATGTATTTATATTACAGTATCCAAAAATAATTGATTGTAGAATAGTCCCAATCGAAAAATTGAAAGATTACTCCCATTTGGGAGTGAAAAACCTTCCCTCGTTCATCAAGAACGAGAATCTAAAACAAAAGGTTCAAAATAATTTGAAAGTCTCGCGCAATCTTCACGAAAACTCCTCGTGGGCAACATTACAGGGGGGGGGAAACATTTTCACGAATATGTTTGGTGGTGCAAAAAGATTGCGTAAATCTCTGGTTTCTTTTTTATAGCTAAAGGAAACCAGAAAAATACAAAATTATAATATGCGATTATAACTGGATTGAGTATCTATTGTGTTAAAAATGAAGTCAGCGTCAGCCATCGCTGTGAATGGACCATCAAATTTTCACTTAGTAAAGTAAAATGTGGAGAACCACTTTTTGGAAATTTCTAGCGTTTGTCCTTAAAGTATTGTTATTCAAATGGTTTAACGGTATTTGGTTACTGGAATTACTTTGTCACTCAAACATCCTTAAAAGAAACTTAATGTGAATAACATATGATCCTTCTGTAAGGTTTAAAAAAATTACGAAAGAGTAACTCTTTCTAAACTTTACAGTATCATACTGTCAGTTGCTTGTTCGTCCAAATAATATACACTTAACTCTTTTCCCGCCGAGTACATCCCATTGGCAACGAAATTTTCTAGCGTCAGACAGAGTAAAGTACCAGTGAAAATCACTGTTGTGCTGATCATTGTCATTGTAATGCACAAAAAGTGTGGACAACGTTAAACAATGGCATCACATTAACGCATGTACCGTTCTTTTCTTGCAGGCTTATTCAACTAAATGAAGACATTGAGAAGGAGAAAGCTGCCTCATTGCTTGACAGGCAAGGTCAACAGGTAACATTCTACAATTAGTGAGACTTTCCAGGATTGTCATGGAAATACACGGACTCGCTTATAGTATGTGTTTACAATTTTGTCCTCCAGCCAATACTCAGCAATTTCTAAAATGAAATTTTGTTTAGAATAAAACCACAGTATTATATAATTCCGCCTGGAAAGCTATAATCAAGACAATGTGGCCATGGAGACAAATTTTGAGGAGCAAGAGCCATTCTTGTTTCACATGTATTCACAGTCAGAGCTGATAAAACTTCAGCCTATCTGCTTGTTTGGGTAACCCTATCCCTAGGGTCACCTTGGCGCGTATATAAACGAAAGCGCAAACACAAAAGATTAGAATTACCGTTTCTAAGGCGCCTTTCACCTCTGAGATCGTGGGTTCGATTCTCGCTGCGGATTCGTGACACTTATGTGAAAAGTCAACGTTCTTCCGAAAATTCTCCGGGTACTCCGGTTTCCTCCCACAGGGAATGGTGCATGACAGGGTGGTTTGGGATAAACCCCAAACTAACCCAGACATGAGTCATACGGTGGAAGCCAGAGGTGCCATTAATAAACCTTCGACTGGATTAAATCGAGCTGCGTCCTTCGTAATTCTTGTGAGCTCAGCTCTCATCTGCAAGTTAGGATGATTAGCACACCAGTAGTTTTTTAATACCAATAGATGTTGCTTACTCAAATTCCAACGCAATATCTAGCAAAAATGTGATGGGATGAAATCTAGTTTCAAATGGAACATTTTAGAAACCTGACATGTTTTCGCTCGCTCTTCTGGTTTTAAGTAAATGTATGTAAAGCCCGGTCGAATTGCATTCACGATGGAGCTTTACATTCATTTCTTAAAACCAGAGTAGCGAGCGAAAACATGTCAAACTTATTTTGTGATTCCATTGCAATTATTTCTGAATAGGCCTTTCCATTTCATTTCATTTCATTTCATTTCAGAAAGACAAGACGGAACTGCAAGATCAAGTTCGCATGTTAACAGATGAGAAAACTAAGCTAGAAGATACATTAAATTGTCTGGAAAAAGAAAAGTCCGACACTGACTCAGAGATTCAAAAAGTCAACGAGAAACTGCAAGAAGAAAGCTATTTAAGACTTGTCCTTGAGAACGAGGTGTCGGATATTACTGAACAGTTGAACAAGGAAAAGAGTGAACAAGCTGATTCTTTAAAAGAAATTGAAAGGCTTAAAGTGGAAGTTGAGAAAACTGAAACCGAATGCAAAGAACTCAAAAATGAATTAGTAAAGAGTAAAGAGGAATTAGAGTTAGCAACTTCACGTTTGGATACAAAGGAAAATGAACTGGAAACAATGGAAGAATTATTGGGAAAGTCGCAGAAGGTGAAAGAAGAAATGGACAGAAAAATTGCGAGCTATGAAGAACAACTTGCCAATTTACAATCTACAATGGAACAACAAGTTTCATCCTTGAGGTTTCAGTTGAGTTCGGAAGCTCTTAAGTATGATGAAGAAATAAAGGTTGG
Source organism: Trachythela sp. YZ-2020 (assembly GCA_016169945.1). Classification (NCBI taxonomy): domain Eukaryota; kingdom Metazoa; phylum Cnidaria; class Anthozoa; order Malacalcyonacea; family Clavulariidae; genus Trachythela; species Trachythela sp. YZ-2020. The sequence continues at coordinate 2,310,449 of JADLSH010000385.1, forward strand.
TAACTGGGTTTTTTCTATTTGCTTATTTTAGCTTGGGATAGAAGGATAAGGTGGAAAACATTGGGCTATGGCTGCGCTCAATGTTATATTAGGTGTACGCAATCCGTAGTTATATCCCACGGTGGAACCGCATATTTCAATACTTTCTTCAACCAAAGTGGCGTATCAAAGTGAACTGAAAACCATACTATTTTCAATGTTTTAAGATTCTAAAAGTCCGAGTTGTCTGTATTATACCGCGCGTAGCAGGGCACGTAGCAAAATCTCTCGTCGACTCTCATAAAAATTTGAACCAGCTCAAAGTTGATGAGAGTTGATGAGAGTGCATGAGAGTTGTCGGTCAAACGCGAGCGAGAGTTGAAACTCATCCTCTTAACTTTGACCAAGTCTTTAGATAGCTTTCAAAAGACAACCTCAATTGAATTAGCTGTATAAGCGTTACAATTTATTCTACAGTGATGCTGCCTTAAAATTGATCTTTTTACCACCGAAATCGTGTTATAGACGTTGTCAGAAGAAAAGCAAGAAGCCATGGCTCTGAGGGATAAAATTCAGGAAAATGAAGAGACTATAACAGAACTCGAAAATAAATTAAAAGAACGAAACGAAGCATGGCAAACTGAGAAAAAGAAACTAACAAGCGATATCAAACTTCTTAAGAATGAGGTAAGATTCCCTGCAGTTGTCAGGAAAGTCGATATAGAGCGTATTACACGGTGGCACAAAGGTGTGAATTTTATATCAGAAATTTTCAAATAATAATTGTCCAACAATTCGTATCTAAATCGTAAATCTTTCATTTAAAAGACTGTTGGTAGCCACCTTAAATCCAAAAAATACATGCCATATTTACCGTAAGTCCTCTATTAAGCTCCCGGGGGCTTATCTATTTCAGTCATGTTTGAGGAAGGGGAGGTGTTATTCGATGGGGGGGGGGGGGTAAATGGAAAGAGGGCTTATTGATATTGAACACAGTAAGTGAGAATAAATTAACCTGAACTTCCAAGGCAATCAATAAATATCATTCTACGTGGAGGAGGGCGGGGGGAGACAGGTGGTTATTTGAGAGAGGGGCTTAATAAAGGATTTATGGTAAACCTTTTTGGTGTTATTTACAGTTTTTTGAAAACGGTTGCCTTTTCTACTAAGTTCTTGTTTTCAAGAGGCCGTTTATCAAATTCTACAGATCAGATCCTGCTTGTAGTTGCTCAAAAATTGAGCTTGAACGAAATAACCTTTACTCTGATTGTAGATAAAAGTTTTAAACGGTCACATTGACGCTGACAAGCAAGAAATTCGGTCGATGGAAAATACGTTGATGTTGTCAAAGAAGAAATGCGAGAAGGAAAAGAGTAGAAACCAGGAATATAGAAAGACAATCAAGGAAATTAAAGATCAAAAAAGCGAGAATGAAAAAATCTTGGAACAAGAGAAGAGTGAATTGGAGGAGGATATTCAACAATTGAAAACGAAGTTGATTTCACTTTTGAGGTAATTGTCTTATTCGTCAATAGCGACGCCTTTTTGGATCGTGATGCATTGTGGTCTAGCAAGGGTAAGACTCGCTGATTTGAAACTAAAACTGGATTGAGTGACTATTGTGTGAGTGTCAGTCCTGACAAAGGGATCAACTGATAATCTTTCTAACGTTGGTACAAATTATTGCTTGAAATATACTGCTTAAAAACAAGCATCTCCCGTTTGTAATGAGTAATGGAGGATTTCTATTGCCAGCTATGTTGAACTGACTTCATTTTCTGCATTAATATATAATGGATTGCATTATGCGAGGGTTATCGCCTGGTCGAGAGTTATCCAAACCTTCGAGGTTTCCATGTTGTCACCCTCCAGAGCAACGCCAATACGTATATTATCAGTAAAACTGCAGTGGAGGAGAATTGACGGAAATTATAAGAATGCAGTCTAACGAGTCTCTAACTTTTGGATACTTTTTATGTAGTGATAAGTCTGAGCTGTGGAAAAGATCTACCCAACTGGAGTTTGATATGAAAACCAGATTGTCAGAGACATGGGTGGAAGATAAGGAAGTCAAACATTGTCCCCAATGTAATACTGAGTTTACCTTATTTGTAAGAAAGGTAAAATATCATGAATTGTTCCTATTTTATGTTCTTGTCATACTGTCTTCGGCGAACCTGGAATTCCTGCTTTATTGCCGTGCTGTGTTGGGCAGTGTGCCGTTTTATGTAGTATTGCGCGGTTTGGTACAGAACAGCGGAGACTTGTGTTATTTGTGCTACAGTGCTGTGCTGTGCTGTGCTGTGCTATATGCGTTGCGATACAGACTAGTTTAGTGGAACAGAGTTGGGAGAGCTGGGAGTGTGCATATATTATAGACTTACTGTACTTTCTAGGAATTCAACTCATTGCTCATCGAGGTTTCAGTGATCCATGATATCAAATTCTATATTACCTTAGTCAAAACTATTTGTCTTTACGACAATTGTAACAGGTCCTTTTTTACCTAACATTTTAGCATCACTGCAGATTTTGTGGCCATGTTTTCTGTCATAACTGTTCTGACCACTTTGTGAAGACAATCCACAGCAGGTAACTGTTATTACGTAATTCATTAAATGTAATTTCTAAGATAGATTGGCACGGATTGCGGGTCCTGATGCCTCAGGCATATTTTCGATGGAGTATTAAATTGTACATTTTGTACAGTGTAGTGCTAGGTTAGATATTTTTCTGTTGTTAACTTTCGTGGTTTTTGTCTGCAGAAAACCGTATCGCGCATGTACTTCGTGTTACCAGAAAGAAAAAGAACTGAAAAGTGACACATCCTGGTTTACTAATACAAGTCTGAATCAAGATGATAGCTCTTTGAGTATTGACTCCCATGGAAGTGATACTGAGGAAGACCAAGCATCGTCACCAAGCACGACGATGCCGAAAGACGAAACAAACCAGAAATATAGATCTCATTCACAGGTTTTATCAAGTGAAGAAATTGGTCACGATAATAGAGATAGTTCCGACTGCAGTGATGATTCAAACGACAATTTTCAGATAATTGATGAGACTGAAGTCAGTGAAGATTCACTAAGTAGTTCATTACAAAATGATAGTCTGAGTATTAAACATAGTACGAAGTTAAAGCCTGGTGATGGTCCTCAAGATTGGAGCGATGCAACGATACCTGCTGGAAAACGATATCTTATAAATGTCGAGGTTCTTGCTGGCTCTCAACTTCTGGTCGAGTTCACTACTTCTGAACAGGTATAAAATTTGACATATATACTATATATATAGCTGACTGCATGAATAGTACAATTTCCATCAAAATTATCCTTACCATGAAATAGGCACGAATATTGAAAGTAACGTATGCACTTTTAGTCTCATTTTTTCCACGCATCATTGTACTCGCCATCAGAGGTCCGTGAGTTATGGAAACATCATTATAAATGAGCTTACATTTTACACCTCGTCTTCAGGGCATATTTTAAGGATTTCTAAGTGGGGGGCCATTTGTGAAAAAGGGCCCTTAATCTGAGTGCTGAAGGCGCGAGCTCTTGTAGGGGTCCGGGGGAGTTTTTTTCCCGGGAGAATTTTGAAATCTGGAGCTCTGAAATTGCAAGCCAATAGTATTTCAATGTTTTAACTAAAACTTTAAAAATGTCTAACTATATAAGCCATAAAAACAATATTTCGTTAAACACAGACAAATCATTTACTCTGTAAACGACCCAATGTATAAAGGGTCCAGGGAGTGGGGGGCCAATTTTGTGTGAGTGGGGGGCCATCAAGAGGGCCTGGGGGGCCAAGTGGCCCCCAGTATATATGTTAAAATATGCCTTGCTCGTCTTACATTGTCACACAGTGCATACTTTTATTTGTGTCATCTATTGTATAACATCACGTAAAGTTGCACAATAGATCTAGTAATCAGCGAATGCATGTTTATGCCCGTTCCCACCCAATTCACATTTTCGAATAACTCGCATGTCTGATGATTACCTCCGCCAGGAAGTTATGTTTTCGCCTGGGTTTGTTTGTGTGTTTGTCTGTTAGAGGATAAACTATCAGACATTTTAATACGAAAAATTGTGGATGGTTTGGCTCAATTTACGGAGAAATGTACAAACGTTTATCTTGCTCCCGGACTGAAGAGTACTGAATACGTACTATTATGCGTGTAAAATTTATGCATGAATACTTAATTTGTTGGCGGAGGAATGCAGTCTCTCAGTGCGTTCTAGTTTATTTAATATAATTCAATATCATCTACCATCATATTCATCTATCATTATCTATCACTGACTAGAATTATTTAGCATCTATTTTGTATAACCTCCTCCGTATATATAGGCAACTGAATTTCCCAATCTTTTTCCAAATATGTTCGAATATCCTCCAACTTATAGTTTATATATACTAAATATTTTAAAGAACGTCACGAGAATATAGAGAGATTATTTGAACTTTCTAAAGCATGTATTTACACAGCTGGAAAGAGATCCAGTTGCTTGCAGATAAGACTATTTCGTAATTAAAATATAAAAATGTTGTAAGATGCTTAAATTTTAATTGTTAGTATTTAAATCATCATGCTAAACTGCTTATAGGATATCCTATTTGGGGCCGCAATTCAAGAAACAGACAGTAGCAGTGTGTCAAAGGTATGAAAAGTAAACATTGATCTCATACCCACAACATAAAGGTTCGGATACCCCTGATAACAAGGCAGACAATTTAATGAGACTGATGTATAATTCAGCCCTTTTAGTTTTATGTTGTTTTTCTTGTGAGATGTTTTAGCCATGAGGAAATGACAACTGCTTTTTTCTTCTCTTTCTGTATATAGACTTTAATTCCTCTGTGTCAAATAAATTCACATGAACGATGCGCCAAAAAGCAGCTTAAAATGACGTATTCAGGCATTATCATGTTTGTATTTGATAACACACATCCAAAGTAAGTTGAAACGTTCATTGAAACGTAAGAAAAACTCGCCATCGAATTTTTGAGAAACTGCACTCAATCTTGGATATGTGTGTTCAAGTCATTTCATGTAATTTCATATGACTTAATATGGTGTCATGTGCATGATTTCGTGTGGTTTCAAGTTATTTCATATGATTTAATTGTGATTTCATGTGATTTCATGCGATTTCATGTGATTTCATGACAAGTGATCACACTTCTAGATCTTTTATAACTTGACTCGTTTAGAACAGACAGTATAGTTCTCGCAAGAGAAGTAAAAATGAAATTTATCATATCTGAAAAGAACTCGTCCAATTATATCCCAAACCATCGGGTGATTCTCGTAAAATGATTAAATAACAAAAAGAGCCTGGGGACGAGATTAATAACTTACATTTTATTTTTCAGATCATCCATACAAAAACTACGCTTTAAAATATATTTCAAGAAACCTACAGATGAACACAAAGCAAGAAGGGAACAAAATGAATAAGTTTGATATATCTACGGTATATAAACATGGCAGGCAGAGATAGCAGTTTTTAGATGATTTGTGTATCGGATTTTTAGAGGTTTGCAAGTAAATGCAATATTATTACGTTCATATATAGAACGTTTTCATCAGCAGGATGCTAAATAAATGATATTGCGAAATTGAAAAATGTCATAAATATACCGTACATGCATAGATACAGCTTAAACGTGCGAACCGCGAGGCTGCGTTTGCATATTTTGCATATTTTTAAATTAAAACTAGCCAATCACGCGATCGTAATTTTTAAAATTTTCCAACAATTATAAGAACAATAAAAATGTAAATAGCTTTCCTAAGTGTTTAAGGTAATAATGCAATATCTAAATGAACCTCTTTCCCACGATGCTGCGTCTTTCTTCATATAATGTATATGCTACTACATCTTAATATATGATAAAATAATACTATTAAAGGAATAAGGATGCTTTTTACAAGTTTAATGGCCCCTTTCCCTTTACGGTTTGTGAAAATACGAAATATATACACCTATTTATGATATAAATCAGTTGTGGGAATTGTTAAATCTTTGAAATTTTAGCTAAAACAAGATCGTGTCCGTAAAGAGCAGTTCGAATGTAATATCTTCCTTCTAGAGCAGTTTTGATTGATGATTTGTGTCAACGATATATGTCTAACAGTTTTCTAAATGTTTTATACACTGCAGGATTACCATTAATAAGTATACAATTTTCCGGTGTATTCGAAACGGTATACATGACCGCTATATATTAATTCTACTAAATTTTAGATTTTGCAGAAGATCAGTTGTTGTATTATGCAATCTAGCTCTATAAGTATATATTTTAAATCCAAATAAACGCGTAGTTTCTTGTAAAATATAGACTGACTTACTGACTGCTTTCTCTACTTTGGTTGTATCATTGGTTATAGTGCTTGTACCGCAGCATAGTCGAATTCTCCTGCCCGTGTTTGGCTTCTTGTCGACCATCACCCGCAGAGGACTTACATAATATATGGTACAATCCTTTAAATGGTTTGCCTAGCCTGCATAGCTAGCGGTTTTAAAAGGTTGGGGAGTTGAGACGCGATTTTTGGCTGCCTGCGCCTCAATTCCCCAACTTCTTCAAAACCGCCAGGCACGCAGGCTAGGTCTTGCCTGACCCACCCACTGTGAAGAGAATTTCTGTGTAGTGCATTCCTATATAGATTATAGTGGGGCATTTTCGCTGTAGCGGAATCACAGAACAGGTATTCTTGGGCAAGATTCAATCGTCCATTAATTGCAACCGAGCAGATGCTACTGTCGGCCCAAGTGACAGGAAGCAGTATTATACCAGTTTCTAACGGGTGTGAATAAAAGGCGGACGCGGACTTGGCAGACGTGGACCGGCGGACTTGCGGAGAGTTTTTGTGTATCTTGTGTTATAATTAATATGGTAGTTGCTCAGGGGCTCAAGCTAAATGAACGCATCGTGTAAAAATGTATTGTGCATAATTCAGTTACTGCGTACATAATACTGCGTTTCTAATTACGTCCATCTGCTTTCACATGCACGGTATAGTCCTATCGAAGTAACCGACTGTAACCTGGTCAGGGGCGTGCTGCATGGGGTCTTCAAAAGGACAACGACTGAGAACTTCTGATGGGGCCCAGGCACAGTGACGGTGGGGGGGGGAGGGGGCGTGGTATTATATATACTGACCAAATTTGGGGTGGTTAAAATAGACACTATAATTTTAGGGGCCCATGTGGGCCCAGGGGCCCACAACGAGTTCTCGTCGTCTCGTCCCTAGCCGCCCCTGAACCTGATGCTTGAATTTGATATGCTGCAATCAGTAAGTGAACGTTTTTAAGTGTGAATAATATAATTTTAAATACATGTTTGTCATAACGACTTTAATCAATCTGGATTTTAATCACTTGCCAGCACCTTATCACTGATATGTTAATATGATTCTCTCGCCGTTCGTATTGTATTCCCGCTCGTGTTTTAATAGTCTCTCAAAATTATAACCGCCGTCGGTATCCGTCTTTTGTCCACACCCGATCGCACCACTAAATGGCTTGATAGGAATAGTTCGGACCTCTGAGTTCGGACTGCACACAGGCCTGGACTGCACAGGCACAAAAGAAAGAGACGAGAAAAAAACTGTGGATTTTGTGGATTGATCATTGCCTATATCGTACTGGCTAGAAATAAAGGATCTCATCTTTTTCTTCAAATGCAAACAAGGCCTCTACGATTTAGATATCTCTTTTGTTACCTTTTCTTCTCACCGCTTGTCTCGCACCCGTTCAAGCAAGGATAATTTCCTTCAAGTCAGTCCTTGCAGGACTTCTCTTTTTAGAAACTCGTTCTTTAATCGAATTGTCTTTCTCTGAAACAATCTCTCTCCTATCATTCGTAACAGTACGTCTGTTTCCACCTTTAAGCACCAACTTCATACTTACTATTCTTCTAAATTAGACTCTACTTTCGATGTAAACAGAATGCGCACATGGAAAACATTTTGCTCTAAGTGCCGTTCTTACAATTTAAGCTGTTGTTCCTAAAATGCCCTTTAAATATGTAAATAGTTTATTGAGTTTTCACTCATTGGTGAGCGGATTTCCCAACAGGCTATTGCCCAATTGATAGGGGATCCGAGGTACCTACGATTTTTACGTCCTTATCCGAGAAGACGCGAAAGTCTAACCATTTACTGATGTCAATGTAAATGTAGCACTTTCTCCTCAATTATTTTAAGACCATGAGTAGAGGTCCGACCAAGGATTGAACCTCTCCCAGCTTGAAAGGCAAGCGTGGTGACCACGACACCACAAGTGCTGGTGTAATAGTGTATTGTCCTTGTAGTCTAGGACCTGTAAAGGAGTTTGTATGCATTTCATTTAGGACAGATTATCTCAACTGTTTTAGGGTAAAATGACCATGGCGGTCAACATGGCATATGTGCCAAAACCCGAATCCGGGGCGAAAGTCCTGAAATGACCACGCCCAGAAACGGCACTGTCGGCATAGCTCTAAATCCTGAACCGCCAAAGCTACAGTTGAATTGCTTATAGTGTTTAGAATGGTTGCTTTTATGGGTGGTCACTGGAGGGTGAAATTTGTCTAGGTATCATATTTTACAAGAAAATGACTATGCACCATCCCAGGTCAACTGCTAATTATGCATCAAATTACTCATTCACCTGGCAAAGTCTATGTTTTCTTATTTCCCAAACATTTTTGTCATAGGATGATAAAATATGCTTATTTTAATATAATTATTATAAATTTCATAAGGAATGATATTGTTTTGTTGAGATATAACACATTTCATTTCACTTAGCCCCCGCCAGAACACGATTTCAGCCATATTTTGCCGATTTGTTTGCTTTTATCGCCGAGCCTCGCAAGTATCATCCAAATGTTCTACTTTAACACAATGCTAGTTGACTAAAGAATAATTCAACCAAGTTTCGTCGGGTTTTGGAGTAGTGCCATGTATTTTATATTCGCTTTGGTGTCCTTCGACAGTTCATCAATTATGTAGCCATTGCAATGTCTCGCAGCTTCTCTGCCCGATAAATGCCACTTCTTCGTACACATATGTATTTATATTACAGTATCCAAAAATAATTGATTGTAGAATAGTCCCAATCGAAAAATTGAAAGATTACTCCCATTTGGGAGTGAAAAACCTTCCCTCGTTCATCAAGAACGAGAATCTAAAACAAAAGGTTCAAAATAATTTGAAAGTCTCGCGCAATCTTCACGAAAACTCCTCGTGGGCAACATTACAGGGGGGGGGAAACATTTTCACGAATATGTTTGGTGGTGCAAAAAGATTGCGTAAATCTCTGGTTTCTTTTTTATAGCTAAAGGAAACCAGAAAAATACAAAATTACGCGAATATTTGTTTATTTTGTCATAAAACATATAAACAGTTAAACACACGAACTTTACTTTGGGAGTTTGGGTTGCTGTGATCGCGAACAAACGTATTCGTGAAAATGCGCCCCCCCCTGTAATGTTGCCCACGAGCGGTTTTCGTGAAGATTGCGCGAGACTTTCAAATTATTTTGAACCTTTTGTTTTAGATTCTCGTTCTTGATGAACGAGGGAAGGTTTTTCACTCCCAAATGGGAGTAATCTTTCAATTTTTCGATTGGGACTATTCTACAATCAATTATTTTTGGATACTGTAATATAAATACAGATGTGTACGAAGAAGTGGCATTTATCGGGCAGAGAAGCTGCGAGACATTGCAATGGCTACATAATTGAGGAAATGTCGAAGGACAAAAAATCGAATATAAAATATATGGCACTACTCCAAAACCCGACGAAACTTGGTTGAATTATTCTTTAGTCAACTAGCATTGTGTTAAAGTAGAACATTTGGATGATACTTGCGAGGCTCGGCGATAAAAAGCAAACAAAGCGGCAAAATATGGCTGAAATCGTGTTCTGGCGGGGGGTAAGTGAAATGAAATGTGTTATATCTCAACAAAACAATATCATTCCTTATGAAATTTATAATAATTATATTAAAATAAGCATATTTTTTCATCCTATGACAAAAATGTTTGGGAAATAAGAAAACATAGACTTTGCCAGGTGAATGAGTAATTTGATGCATAATTAGCAGTTGACCTGGGATGGTGCATAGTCATTTTCTTGTAAAATATGATACCTAGACAAATTTCACCCTCCAGTGACCACCCATAAAAGCAACCACTCTAAACACTATAAGCAATCCAAAAAGGCTGTAGCTTTGGCGGTTCAGGATTTAGAGCTATGCCGACAGTGCCGTTTCTGGGCGTGGTCATTTTCAGGACTTTCGCCCCGGATTCGGGTTTTGGCACATATGCCATGTTGACCGCCATGGTCATTTTACCCTAAAACAGATAATCTGTCCTAAATGAAATGCATACAAACTCCTTTACAGGTCCTAGACTATTGTCATTAATTTATGTCTATTCCGTAATGTTCTGTAACTTTCGTCAGGTTGGTCTTCATATGGGACCCTAGACTTGCTCCAAGTCTGTCTCTTAAAGGTGTTTTTATTGGGGAGTTATAAAGGATTGGGGAGTTAAAGGTTGGGGAGTTATAAAAGGCGCACGAAGATATAAAGGGCGCACGAAAATGCGGCGGGAGGAAATTAAGGCGGGCGTGGTTGAGGCGAGAAAATTGGGAGAGGGCTCCCCAATCCTTTATAACTCCCAATAAAAGCCCATTTATGAGACAGACTTGGAGCAAGTCTAATGGGACCCATGTCCTGTTGACCACACCGTCAACCATGCGTGTATAAACTTTTTAGTATATATTATATGGTTGCAAAGTAAATAATAATAGATTAATCAGGCCGGTACGTACGGTAACTTGATATGCGCAAATGCTGCGCGTCCCTGCAAAGCTAAATAAATATCACGTGACCAACAACAACTCAGCATATTACAGGATCACTGAATCTCGGAGTATACTGCGATGATTTGATGTTGTTCATTTGGCTTTCCTTTGCACTAACAAGCAATAATCTATTGCATTTATTGTCCATTCACAATCAATAATGGAGGACGAAGAATCTGAGAGGCAAAGGAAACTAAAAGCGGGGCGAGAAAAGGTAAAATGATAATACTACTTGTATCGTATAAACTGACCATTCGACAATGAACACTACAATTGCTTCTGGACTTTATATTTCCAATTGCCACTCTGTTTTTAGGACTCTCTTTTTAACACAAATACATTGCTTGTTTTATTTTTTGTAGCTGATGCAGTTCCAGCAAAAAACTCGTGGCGGCAAAAAGAAGAAAAAAACTTCAAGTAAATCGTCTAAGAGCAAGAGCGAGGAGGGTGAACAACATAGTGGTGAAATTGGCGGGAATTCTCCTGCAAATAGTGAGCAAGATGTCAGCATTGCTTCTGCTGATACTGATAAAGATGTTTCATCTATTGCTTCAGAAGTAGAGGAACAAATAGCACCTGCACAACAGGTATAAAATATTGCAGGATTGAAGTAGAATTAATAGGTTTAAAATTACAGTAGGTGGTTACTCCTCTATACTTGTTTGACAATATTCTTAGCACGTGGTTAGGAGCCATGCACAAAAAGATTGAATGAATATTTCATAGATTCAAGATCGCCACATGCCCAAAGCCTTGCCCTGATGAGTACCTTCCTAGGGTTTGCAATCCCGTTGTATGGGTTTGGGTGCCTAAATGCTTTACCATATGGTATCTGGAGAGTTCTTGAAAAATACCCCTGACAATGCTTAAAATCACATCATAGAATGGAGGAAATTATATTTCCACAAAACTAAACCAAAAAATGTTCTTAAGGCATCATCTATCACACTATCCAGTCATTTCGCTCCCGAGACGTTTCACCCCCGTGCAATCATCACTCTCCCCTCCTAAGGCCATGGGAATGAAAGTCGTAGATTTGCGTCCAGACAATTCTGAAAACACGTGCGGCTTTTTTTCATTACTCATTATTTTCTATTGACCATTGTTTACAATGTGGTGTTTACTGACAACGCTAAATTGCATTTTGCAATATATCAATATGCCAGATACCTGCGACCAAACACGGTTTATATGAGTATTTTTAAAGAACATTCAAGGATTGGGAGTGAAAATCAAGATTAAAAGATGACTTACCATCCACACCATGAAATTAAATCTGTTGTTTGCAATGTTGTTCAACATTGTTCGCACATGTAAATCGTCGCCAATTTCTGTACTATATTCTGAATTGAACTGAGGACTATCGTACATTTTATATTTACGAATATTTACGGTAAATTCATCGTTTTTATTGCTATTTAATACTGAAGACGTTTGGAATTGAATTTGTATTACGAAGTGCACTATTTGTGAAAATAATGAAATTTTTTGTAAATAATGAATATTTTAGGCAGTAGCTTTCGAGGCATGCGGCCGGTGGATGCAAATCTATGACTTTCATTCCCATGCATGGCCTAAAGTGTTCTTGCATATCTTGCATTCAAATCAGTTCATTGGCCAGTGTGCCCAAATGGGCAGTTTTGGAGTCCCTTCCCTATATTTTCATCAGTTGAAAAGCCACCTCAACCTAGTAATGAATACGTTTTAGGAGCCTCAGTTATTAACACAAAGTGGAGGAGAAAGTACTGGTGGTAGTTATGCTAGTGAAAGTTACACCAGTGGAGAGGAATCTTATACTTCTGAGGTAAAAACATGATCTATACACTTACAGTATATATAGGATCTGGTTTTTGACGATTATGTTGCTAGTTGATAGTTTTTGCTCAAAACTATTTCTGATTTTATACCTTTAATTAAGTTGTGCAAACTGTGTTAAATAGCAGGTATACACAACATGTTAATAATACAATATTAACCCATTAACTGGCAGTACCCTACAACTGACGAGTAAAATAATCTGGCATTAGACAGAGTAAAATACTAAAGTAGGACGCATCTGGGCACATTGTCAGCTAATGGGTTAACAAGAGACACTAGTCTGGCAGATAGTTTTGTTAACCCATTAACTGGCAGTACCCTACCACTGATGAGTAGGGTATGAGTAGGGTCTCATATCTGCAAAAACCCTGCCCGCAAAAAAACAACCAATCGGTGATTAGACACATTTTAAAGGTTTTTCCAGTAACAGTAACGTTTTCGTGAGGCTATATGGAGTTGGTGCAATCAGTATGTTACATATGATTTTAAAGCTTAGGGGTCATCCATAATTATTAAAATTTTCACAAGCGTACAGAGATACTCTTTGCATCGCCCCCGTCCCCACCCCACCACAACCATATACTCTTTCTCCATCATTATTTTTCACAATTTACCTGAAAAAAATTGTGGCAAATGTGAATATTTATTTGTTAGAGGAAGAAAATATTTGATTCGAGTAACTTCAGACACTTATACACAGGCCGGCATTCGGCAAACAGAGCCTGAAATAACGGTTTGACATCGGACATTTTCGGATCAAATTTCAGTTTGTCCGACGAAATACTAAATTGATTGGACATTTTGTCCATACAAAATGAAGTAGTCAGTGTTCTTCAAAGCTAGACTGAAGACTATTATTTACTGCTGATGCGAAAAAAAGTCCCACCAAATATGAAAATGTCTGATCAAATTCCCTTTTGGTTGGACAGTTTTCTGGAAAACCTTTGACCATTATTTTAGGCTCTGGGCAAATGCCGTCCTGATTGGGCACACCAACCTATCATGTCAGGATGGCAAAAAATTGTCCATTTATAAATATTCTTCTGTTACATTCTGGCAAAGCACCCAGATGCACCCTACTTTAGTATTTTACTCTGTCTAACGCCAGACGATTTACGGTACTGCCAGTTATTAAATGGGTTAATACAGGCACATTATATTTATATTGAAAACTTAAATTTGCCGACCTGCTTTCGTTTCAGGACGGCAAAACTTTGCCCACCCGTCTTTTCCCGCTAATTGAGAGGCCTGTATACTTTACTGTATATGCTATTTTTCGGAAATTCTTTCGGGAAATTCCTGACAGAGATTGGTAGAAATGCACTACTGGAATCTGGGGCTTGTGAAATTCAAACATTTTTCGGGGAAACACATCCTGGCACCCCCTCCTTCACAATAACTAAAAACTCAATCTTCTCCTAAAAAACGGTAGTAGACTAAAGTGCTTGTATAAATCCCTGTATTAACCTTGTGGAAAAAATAAGGAACGCTGCAGAACTCTATAAATTTGTAAAGGAAGCAGTTTCCTCAACGATGTCGATGGTAAAAGAGCCAAACTATCTGGTATTAAACGACAGCAAGAGAAAGTAATTCCAGATAAGAACGAGCCGAAGAAATCACACAACGAAATCTAGGGTTATATACACGAAGAAAAAAGGACCTGTGTCGAATCAAGTAGAAACTAAGTCTCTTTTCCGAACAACTGTTTAAAACAACAACAGCAAACCGAAGCAATTTTCTCGAGTATTTACCGAACATTGATCGTATTTGTGAGAAACAAGACGCTCAATTGAATGTGATTATAGCGTATTGAAACCATATGGGAAACAACTGAATACCTGATGCGTGAGCGGACGCGAAATATGGAAAAAACATCTCTTGGAAAATGCGTAAAACCTTCCTGAGGCGCTATTTATTTTTCGCCCCTCCCCTTTTCCCTTCGCTCTCTATTTCTTGCGCTCCCCTAACCCTTCCCATAACCTTCCCCTAACCCTCCCCTAACCCTCCCCTAACCCTCCCCCACTAGCACCACAACACAGGCTAGACTTATTCTAGTATTACAACATGAGAACACTGGATTATCAAGACTAAATGGTGTTTGGTAGAGTCTAACTTGAGACACTCTTCTAACATGCGACTGGATTGAAATTATAATCAGACGACTGCCGAGCTCGAGGTTGTCAAGCCCGAATCATACTTGCAACTGCGTCCTCCACACACGTAAAAACGCACAACTTATCAGAACATAAAGAACTAATTTAATTTTCTGGGACCATATGGTCCTGTGGTTCGATACTTTTTCGACCCATGGTCCCCATTCTCCTATATTATAGTTGTTTTCGAGTTTTGTTAAAAGTTATCACTTGACAACTATCCGTTTCACTCCTCATGCAAACACTGTCAAAACGAGTGAGCGTAGGTCGTCACCACGCTGCTTCCGTTCAGACTCTCTAGTGTTAACATGCATGCATATATTCTACTGTACCTTGTTTTATAGGATGGTGGTGTAGATGATCTTGTGATTGCCAACCTCGAAAGAAACGAACTGAAAAATCGTACTGTTGAACTGGAAGAAGAACTGGTCGCAAAGAAAACTGCGTTGAAAGAAATCAGTAAAGAAAACGCGGAGTTGAAATCAAGGCTAGAAGACATAGCACGAGGGAGCTCTGATGAAGGACATGCCAAAGTAGTACTTGACTTGAACGAAAGAATTAGGAATCTAGAAAAAACTGTTAATGAAAAACAATCCTCATTGCAAGAACTACAAAAAGAAAATGTCTATTTAAGAAAAAGAATAGAAGAGGTTCAGGACTTAGACCGATCTGAGTCTTCTCAAGTTGAAGAACTTAAATGGAAATTGACTACAAAACAAGTTACCTTAGACGAACTGAACAAACAGAATGAGGAATTATCCAATCAAGTACGGAATCTTCAGGCACAACTTAGTGAAAGTCCAAAGGATGATGTCAGTGTAATAATGGAAAATTTGAAAGTAAAGGAAAATTCAGTACAGCAACTTAGTGTGGAGAATGAACAGCAAAGGTCTGTTATAAAGTCTTTGGAAGAAGGTTTAAATCAAAGTAAAGCACAAGTATTTGAATATCATAAAGCATTGCAGTTGAAAGATCAAGAGTTACAGCAAGTGGCTAACTCATGGAAGGAGTATCTATCACAGAACGTTACAAAATTCAATGAACAATTGACACAAAGGGAGCAACAGGTACAGTACTAACAGTATATTTTAGCCCATGTACAATGGCGGACACTTCGTGAAATATTGGGGGTACAAACTTAGGTTGCCAACATATAACCATCTTTTTGTTGCTGCAAATATCATTTCTTAAAACCTTTTTGGCTTAAATTTCATGTAAATCTATTTAAATTATAGTCTATCAAGGCTTTTGTGGTTGTAAAATCATTAATACAGCTTTGTTACACAGTTAGTCAGCTATCATTAAAAGGCTTTGAGAAATTATTGGGGGGGGGGAGCGATCGCGCCCCTTGCCCCGCCCCCCTAGTGTCCGCCACTGCCCATGTACATATATAATTACAGTATCTTAAAAACCTTCTACTATCTTGATAACAGAGAATTGTCCCGGTTTTGACTGGTGTGCTTAGTATGATGGTTATTTGCATACCAGCTAGATATGTTATTTACATATTGCTAGTCATTGTTTAATGTCTACAGCACGGAGCAAGCTGACGGTGGTTGGCAAAATATTCTATTTGGTCTTTCTGAATTTTCTTTTCAATACTATAATAGAAAGTGGTGTGAAATTTCGTTGCATTAGCACTTGTAGTAGTCATAGGCAAAACTAGTAGTGAGAAGTAATGTGTTCACTTCGTGTGCGACACGTCGTTCTCTGTTTCTCATAAATAGTGCTTTGATTTCCTTAGCTTAATGTAGCTTCCCAGGAGATTTCAAGATTACAACAACTGCTCAATGAGAAAGACAACGAAAGTGTTACCAGCAACGAAGCGGTAGAGGATTATGCAAACAAAATATCAGAACTGACTACCCAACTTGAAGAAAAGAATACTGCTTTAGAAGATGTGAAGAATGAAGTTCTACAGCTGGGAAATAATCAGAAACAAGGAGAGGAAGAGGTAGGGATGAAGATCGGGATGCAGTTTGTGCGGTTAGCAGGTGCGGTTAGCAGGTGCGGTGTGTGCGGTTCGCGGGTGCTGTGCGTGTGGTTAGCGGGTGCGCTGTGTGCGGTTTGCGGGTGCGGTTCGTGCGGTAATCACACCACAAACAGAAAAACCACTGCGTGTGACCCGCGGTTAACCGCGTATTTGTGTTAAGTTACTTCTAGGCGGTACTGTACTCCAGGTCTCTCCTTCAGTCGTCGCACTAGATTGTATCTAACATGGCGTATACCGAAATGGAAAGGAGTAACTTGTAACATCAGCCACCGGAAGTTGGCGATTCTATTGTTCGGCTTTTGAAAAACAAACGGAAATAGCTTGCTGTATCTTAAATGTTACGTCTTTGGCAAATAGCACGAGAGTGTTTAGCTGATTCAGTAATGTGCTAAAAGAACACCGTGGGAAGCGAATTTTGACTTACTAAAGATGAACAGAATTCTGTTTACGTGACTTATTGTTGACTTTATACAAATTTTCACCGCAGTGCTGGGTGTTACAATAAAGAGGTTAAGATACGATTGTTCTGATTTGCGGGGACGTGTTGCGTCCATACCTTTTCTGTTTTGTCACGATAGATTATGGTCTACTGCGAAAGAACTTACAGACTGTATACGATAATTACGAATAAACATACAGACATCGATGTAAATTGCTAAACAAAATGACGCTACCCGTACCCGTAAGTCGGAACCGGAGAATCTTAACCTCTCTATTCTTTGATCTCTCGCTCCTTTCCATTTCCATGTGCGTCACGTTAGGCGCAATATACCTGGACGACATGCATAGAGAGGGGGACTTAAGCCTGTTTTCCACCTCAACCGTATCGTAGCGAAACGTAGCGTGTTTCCTGAGCACTCGGGTAGAACTGACGACTTCGACACAAAAGAAAATGCTACGGTAGGTTAAGCTGCGTTTGAAGTGGAAAACGGTCTTTAGTTCTTGGAGCAAGTCTAGTCCCGCCTATTCAACGTCCCAGAGTAGAAATATACACCTACAGTGTACGCTACATTCAGCCTTTATTATGTAACACCTCCATTCTTGTTTGTCCAACATTCTGAATTCAAGGCGTCTTCAGTTCTGTTGTCATTGTCTCGCCTCATGTCTGTATTGCTAATCGGATGAATATTGACGTTAAAACCCTATATTGGTTACACCAGATAGCAGCGAACAAGTAATAAGTATAGCGTGTTTTATTGAGTGTACACATGACATAATGTCTTAATCACTAAATCTCCTTAATGTAGGTTGTTTTACTGAAAACCCACATTCAAGAACAAACTGAGCATTTGATCTCCATGCAAGAAACACTCGATAACTCAAACACAATCCATAACGAGAAGGACAACAAGATTGCAACGTTGCAGCAACAGTTAGATTCTCTATCGCAAGCAAATGAAGATATGAGCAATAATTCACAAAAAATTGCTGAACAAATGGTAGAGTTACGCAATGTCTTGGACGATCGCAACCAAAGAATATCGCACTTGGAACTGAATCTCAGTGAGCTAGCTGAAGAAAGACAGTTGTTGAAAAATGAGATGGCAAATCAGACACAAGAGTTGTTAAATCAAGTGAAAGGTTTACGTGGTCAACTTCAAGAGGTACGAGTATTTTGTGTTGTTGTACATGTATCTGTTGTACATGTGTTTGTAGTACACGTATTTCTTTATCTCATCTTACTTCGTATTTTCAGACACAAAACACGGCAGCTCATTGCAGAATACACGTTTGTTGTATAATACTACAGATTTCGATATACCATTTCGGAGCTTTTATTTACACCAAACGTTTGTGTAGTATACAATTACCAGGTTGCTTTGAGAAAACGCCGTTGTCGCTTGGTGAACGTTACTTTAACATTCAGTATGAGTCTAGTTGAAATCATGAGTTTGTAGAGGTTTAAACTTTCTTATATTTGGTATAATATTTTAAACCTATCATTTTGTTATAAGAGATACGAGTTTTTTGACAAAGCTCTACCCTTTACACAACTTTTATGGACCCTATAAATGGAGCAATAAGCTCTGTAGGGATCACCTGTCAACCACGTTCAGGATATAAATTACAACCCATGTGTCTTTCGACTAACGTCTGTTGTATGTTGATTTAAAGTAGAGCCAAAATTAGAGTAGCATTTCCGGATTAAATTTGTGGATTGACTGCAATAGCCTATTATTACAAGTATCTGTTTATATTGCAGAGTAACGCCAAACTGCAAGAACAGAGCGACGAGATGGAAAACTCCTTCTCAGAGGTGCATGTAACGAAGGACATGATTCAAGATCTTCAGAAAGAAATGTTAGAGAAAGACTTAGCCTTAGATAATACCAGTCAGAAACTTCGAAACACCGAGGAAATATTAGAGGAAATACAAAGGAAATTTGTTGAGGAAAAAAAAAGATTACAAAATGAACTTAACGAAAAGGAGAAGATGCTGGAAGAATTGAGAATCTTATTTTCTGAGGAACTGAACAAGGAAAAATCTTCTGGAGCGGAAACCTTGGCGAAAATTGAGAGTCTCAGTGCTGACATTGAAAATTATCAGAAACAAGCTGTGGATCTTAGAAATGAAATGGAGCAAAAAGATGAAACGGTAGATGAATTTAGACACCATCTTAATGAATCAAAACAACGACATCGCGAGGAAATGGAAAGTGTGAAACTCGAGTTGGAGTACATGAAAGAAGGAGCTTCGGATTCCGGACAAAAAGTCATTGAAATTTCTGAAAAATACCAAGAACAACTCAAACAGTTGCAAATGAAATTGGAAGAAAGCGAAAACCGAATGCACGAATTGAACGACGAAGTTAAGCAACATGATGGATTGGTTTCAAATGCCGAGAGCGCACAGTCAGAAGCACTTCAGAAGGTTCGTGAATTGAAAGAGCAACTTCATAGTGATCAACAAAAACACGATGAAGAGATATTAGGTGTTGCAGAAAAACAACAGGAAATTACAAAGGCAACTCTTCTTGAGGCACGACTCGAGCACCAAAACGAAGTGGAGCAAATTATGAACGACCATGAGAAAAAACTTATTTCTATGAATGAGTTAAACAATGAGTTGAAGGAAAAATTAACAGTTGCACAACAACAACAGGCAGATGATACATTTAACGAAGAAAATTTTACCAGCTTGAAAGAACAACTTCAACACCAAGAAGAGGAGTATGATAAAATGAAGAAATTATCTGAATCATTAGCATTAGAGAAAGAAGATCTATTAGCTGAACAAGTTGAAATTAAGAATGAGCTAAACAGGTCTATAGCTATCCAAAGTGATAATGAAAAAGATGTGGAGGTGTTACACGAAAGGATCGAGAATCTTGAGGACGACTTGACAAGGTTGCAAGAAAGTGAAGAGCGACTGTTGAAAGAGAAGGCCGATTTTGTAAATTTACTGCAGGAGACCGAGGGAGGAAACGAACAAAGGGTCTTAATGTTGACTGAAAGGTTACAACAAGCACAGAGAGAACACGAGAGAGAATTGCAACTTCTTCGAGACGAGTTACGAGGAGCGGAAGAAAACAGAGAAACAGTTGAGGCGGAGAAAGATCAGGCTATGGAGTTATTAAGAGAAAGTGAAGAAAGAGTAACTCTGCTTCAGGACAGAGTTCAAGAGCTACAGCAAAGTCAAGACGAGGTACTTCATGAAAAACAACAAACTATGAAACTGTTTCAGAAAAGTGAGGTTAGGATGAATGAGATTAGAAAAGAACACGAAGATAAAGTTCAGCAGCTAGAGAGCAAACTGCAAGAGATGTTACAAAACCTCGAGTTAGCCGCTACTAAGCAGCGAGAGACAGAAGAATTACTGCAAAGATCCGATAAAGAATTGCGAGAGACTACTGAAGCAAACGAGAATAAAATGAAGGAACTTTATGACAAGCTGCGAGAATTTCAACTACAAGAAGCTGAAGAAGAATTTCTAGAGAAGTCCATTCAATATGAAAACGAGAATAAACTACTTCAGGACAGAGTTCAAAAGTTGGAACAAAGTCAAACGAAGTTTATTGCAGAAAAAGAGGAACTGCAAGAAATGCTTAATAAAACACAATCAGAATTACTTGAGAAGCAAGGGGAACACGAGAATGAGATAAGACAGATGGACGAACAGCTTGAACAAACTCGGCAAGTTATAGAGACTATCAGAGCAGATAACGATAGCAAGGTTGTCAATCTAGAGCAATCATTGAGCACATCAGAACAGGAGTTTGAAAGAAAATTACAAGAAAAAGAAAATGATTACCAGGAATTATTACAAAACATGCAAAGTGAACATGAAGGTGTGAAAAGCGAACTTGAGAAATCAAAGTCTCACAATGACGACTTACAGAAACGATTGCAAACTTTGGCTTCAGGAAAGGAAGAGTTAATACAGAGCGGTAAAGAAAAGGAGGTGGGGAATTTTGATTGGAATTCAAATAGTTTTGATCAGCAGCCTGTTGTTGAAGAAAATGTGACCTCATCTGATAACTGGATGGATGTTCAAGGAGAAACAGGTAGGAGTTGCCAAAATATTCAGACTTTCTTGCTGCAAATGTTATTCCTTTTAAGGCTCAATTAAGAAGATGTCAGGCTTTCATGGTTGTAAATAACATGTCACAACTTAATTAGTTAGTGTCCAAGCTTTCTTTCAGAGGCCTTAACAAAATAATGTATCGGGGATAGGGACGGTCGACTCCTTTTACTCCACCCCTAGCATGTCAGCCACTGATATGAGTCCACCCCAATGGTCAACCCTGAGATGTGGTGTCCGATTTCGACATTTTTCCTTTCAGAAAGTCTTTGTAGGTTTGAGTTTTTATGGAAAACATCACGATTACTTATTTGTCAATGCTTTCAGTCTGTAAGCCTGGATCGTCATCAGTGCAATCAAAACAAACTAATGATTCACAAAAAGATGCAAACAAAGCATTATAACAACTACTTTTTGATTTAACAAAATTGTTGATTGTAGACCAACAAGTACATGTCAGACCAATATCCCGACTTGAATTAAGGGCCTCGCCTAGCGGAACGAATAATGTTCATATGCTATGTTCAATTTCATCTCGCATTACAGTTTAAAAATTACGATGTAGCTGTATAATTAGCGCTTGCAAAACATTTCAGTCGCGTACCACATATATTTAACGATTTTGGTATTTTTCGTTAGCAACTTATTTGATACTGGTTTATAAAACAAACATAAAACTAAATAAAAATGGTCAAATTAAACGACAATCCCTGTAAGTGGGCTGGTATGTTTCATGTTGAAAAATTTTCAACCCGCCTACCTATGGTCTCGGATAACGCAGTCGGGATCTTGCCAAGTGGGCCATCCTGTTCTCACATGAACACGATGAAAATTGTTATCGTAGTAGTAATAATATTTATTCAGGAAACTTTTTCATTTAGGGCTCGAAATAACGGCCGGTCAACGGACATTGTCCGGTCAATAGACCGGACAAAACCCTTGAACGCCGGTCTTTTTGTCCGGTCAAAGAACAATTCGTGCGCTTTAAAAGAAAATTCAATTTCATCAATGATTTGAGTGTGTATGTAACTTGTCTAATAATTAAGCATCATGTATTGTAACGCAGGATCTGAACGTCATTATTAAAAGGGTTAGTTTAGGCAAAATATTTGTCCGTCCAAAAATGGGTCATGTCCGAGCAAAAACATATTTGACCGGACAACGTGACCGCCGCATGCCCTATTTAACATGATTTTCAAAGAGGGCCTGACATAACTATATTACAAACAAAATATTATAATTCTACAGTATAGTATGTTGTAAGAATGTTGTAAAAAATTTAGCAGTCTATATTTAAAAAGTTTGATATTTGCAGAACTTCTAATGTCATTATTGACACTATTCCAATTGGTGATTGCCTGATAACACATTCTCTGCTTGCCCCAATTACGAAGAGGCGAGATCATAGGTAGGCGGGACGTCTCGGTAAGCGGGCTCATATGAATAGGCCCTAACTCAGCTTGTAATTAGTCCCATAAGCTCAACTGGCAGAACGTGAGGGTTTTTTTCTGAGCTTCAACAGCTTGTACAGAATAAACAAATTACTAACTATCAAGCTGCGAACAAAACAGCATAATCTATCAATGCCATGTTCCATATTTTGTTTTCGCAGACGATGGTTGGGATTGGTCAGTTCCAGAAGAAAACCTTCCTAGTGAACCGAAGAAAATCAGCACTCCACAACAACCTTCCATGAACGATATAGAGTCACTTGAGAGAATCGCGTTTCTGCAAGAGAAACTAGCTGAGAAAGAGAAGACTGAAGTACAACTGATTGAGGAGAAGAATAAACTTTTAAAAATTGTTAAAGAATACAATAATTCCTTGACAAATGAAAGAGATTCTTTGAAGGAAAAGATCATCGACCAAGATGAAACAATAAAGGTACAGTTGGGTCATAAATTTGCCTCAAAAGTGCGTAAAAACAATGAAAAATGTGGCTGTAGATTACGCCATTATGTGTGCAACGTCCAAGTATATTTGACTGTATATGTTTGTTGCATGAATATGTCGCCGTCCTTGCTAAAGGTCCTAAATGAGGTTTGAAATGCTATTATTTCCATTTAGTAAAATTACATAGGTGATTATTGAAAATTCTCAACGCTGATTGGTTGCTCTACCTCGGATTAATACGCAGTAATCACCTAAACCGTTCTTAAGCCGCTTTTATCGTAAATATTCAATTAAAATATTTTTGAAATGTGCATTTTTTATTTTTTTCCAAATAATCACAATTATTCGCCTCAGGCTCGGTGAATAATTGTTAAATATAGTATTTCCATATTATATCCATAGTATATTCATAGTGTTTCCATATTATGAAAATGGCAATTAGTAATTAGTATAATTTGCTTACTAATTGCCATTTTCATACTATTTCAATTAGGATCCATACTATTTCCATAATTAGGATTTTGAAAAATATTTCAGGCTCGCCTCTAGTGTAAATCGGGTCATTAGCGGCAGGCAGGACCTGAATCCCGAATGCCAGTTTGTAATTGTATTTTTTCAATCACCAGAATTTACAGGATCAATTATCGATGTCTGAACTGGTCTCAACAGATATTCAACAAGTGTTCGCAAAACAACTTCTGGTGCTTGAGAAACAACGAGATTCCTTGTTGAACCAGTTGGACGAAGAACAAAAGGAACGCAGCTCGTTTGTAGACATTCTTGAAGAAAAACACGCTCTTGAAGAGAACTTGAGATCTGAAAAAGAACAGCTAGCTGATAAATTGCGACAAAAAGATGTTCTGGAACGACAGCTGGATGATGAGAGAGCCGCACTGCAACAACAACTCATACGGCAAGCTAGACTGAATGAAATTATACGAGAGAAAGACGTGTTGGAACAAGAACTAACTGAACAGAAGAATAGATTGCAGGTAACTGCTGTATACTAAACACAATAAGCCCATTTCGCACTTCCTTCCGCCTTGAGCTACCTTTAATCAGGTGTTATTGCACGTGTCTCTGCGGCGGGAATTGCATTCCGGATTCCTGCAAAGTGCAATCGTCCGTAGGTTTTCTCAGGGTACTGTACTCTTGTTTCATCTTGTTGTAATACCGCAGGAACAACTAACAGATTGCTCTTATTGGACCTCTATTAACTCTAGGGAGAACAGTTTAGTAGAACTGATTGAGCTATCCATGCAGTATACTGGAAGGGTACATAAAGTGCCGACTACAATAGTTCGTCATGAAAAGGAATTATGTAGTTTCTGCTTCTACAATAGAAGCTTACATAGAAGTGCCGACTTGAATCGAACAATGTAGTTATAGTTGCTGATTGTTGGTTCATTTCCCAGCTAGGAGGTTGTGTTTTCATCTGGGTTTCAGGGTTCGTACGGCCCCTGGAAATCCCTGGAAGTCCTGGATTTTTCTTCTTATCCCGGAAACCCCTGGAAAACCCTGGAAAAGTCCTGAAACTTCAAACTAACCCCTGGAAAACCCTGGAAAACTGAACTTGTGTTAAATATGTTTATCTAAATAGAATTCAAAATGCAATAAATTGTCGACATCTTGGTAAAAGTATTTTTGTCTTGTTTCAAATATTCCTGAAAGACCCTGGAAAAGGACAGAAAAACGTCCTGGAAAGTCCTGGATTTTTAAAATTATGAAGGTGCACGAACCCTGGGGTTTGTTTGTTTGTTTTGTTTTGTTTTGTTTGTTTGTTTGTTTGTTTGTTTGTTTGTTTGTTTGTTTGTTTGTAATCACGATGTCTAAAAAACAATCAAACATTTTAATGCAAAAATTTGTGGAGCTAATGGGCATAGGCCAAGGCCAAATCGATTAAATTTTGGTTCAATTTGAATGAAAATTGGATGAGAAATTTACAAAAGTTTGTCTCGCTTTATCGGGCTGAAAAGAACTGAATGCGTAATTAGTGCATGTATAATTTATTCATGAATACTTGACTTAATTTGCTGGCAGAGGTTCGCAGTCATTGTATTGTATGTTCTAGTTATTGTATGTGTTTGTTTCACACGTTCTCGTGTTCTCTTTCAGCTTGAACTGAGCGCCATTGAAGACAGTCTTCTTGCGAAAGAACAGTTGTTAGAGCGAGAGAAGGAAGCTCTTCGTCAAGAACTGCACGAGAAGGAATACGAAATCGAAACATGGCAGGGAGAACTGAAAACAAAAGAAGACCTGGAGAGAGAACAACGTGAACTTATCGAGAAAAACTTTACAGCTACATTATTATCTACTCGGACTGAACTAGAGGATACATATCAACAAAATCTAGAACATCTAAGGACAGAGCTTGAGGATAATTTTAAACAACATTTGTTTGATGTAGAAGAAGATTACCAAGCACATCACAAGCAAGAAATGGCAAGTTTGACCAGACAAAATGAGCAACAGGTGTTGTTTTAAATTTTCTTATCTATTTTAAGCTTATGCCTTGGCCAAACTGGAAAACGTTGTTGTGGAAACACTGTTTCCTTGTCATGTTTCTCGAAGGTGCGCAAAAAAGGACACAGTGTTTCCGTAACAAAAATTAGACTTGGGAGAAAGTATGTTTCCAATGGTAGAAAACGGGGAAAAATTGGAGGAATCATCGGAATTCTCAAGTTTTTCAGTATGTTGTTAAAAACGTATGCATGGGATCCAAGGACACTGTCAGTCCCCTCACCTTTTTAGGTATCTATTTGGATTCATTAAACAAAAAATAAAATATTCATTAATTCGTAAACATCTAAATATACATATAGAATTTTAATATGGAAGCATTGATTCTATAGAATATATTGCTATGAAGACAATAAATTCATACAGTAGACATAAAAAATCTAAAATGGCATGGATACTCTATATTATTTTAAACAAATACAATTATGCAGACATTTAACACTACTGTTGTAGATAGACCCAATTAAATTGTGATAAACAATTAATAATAAAATGATTTAAAATATATTCCAAATTATATCTGTAAATGCATGTAATAAATTAAACCCTTCTTCGAAGGTATATAACATAGTAATTGTGAATTTAAAACAGTGTAATTATATAATTATAAATCTTATTTGTACTTAGGGTCATCCATAATTATCAACATTTTCAGCGTACAGACAGTACTGTTTTATTCAACCCTCCCAGAGCGTACTCTTAAATGTTGAACTTCGGGAATTATTATGATGGGCCTATCATCGACATTTTGAAAAGTGTCATGAAACCCTCCCCCCAGCGTACGGTTTGTACGCTTATGAAAATGTAGATAATTATGGATGACCATTACGAATACAATATTAAGCTAGAACGTGCACTCTACCCTAACAAATACAGTATGATATAAAAATCGGTAATGGACGCAAGCATGACGCAACCATGCACTCGTGATGTGTACAGTATCCCCTACTTAAATTACCCCATTATAACCACATTTGCAGCTGTTAATCACTATAGTTCCTCGTTGTATACTGTAGGTTTTGTTTACGGGTAAGCGGCTGTCGCTCTGGAACCCGGCTGTCGCTCTGGAACCCGGCTATTATACAAGTTGCATAAGGTTTCGATAAAGATCGGTTAGACTATTTCATAAATCAATATTCTCGTCACGCTCACGTGCATATGCACGGCAGAAAAGGCTTAATATTTTATTAAATTGTAGTGGAGTTTCACATGCGGTTGAAATGAAAAGCTTGTGAAAGTTCAATATGTCTAAATTTGGTATATTTAAAAAGTATCCGTAAAATTGTAGATTCAGGGAAGGAGGTAGAAAATTCTATTCGCCTTCTCTGACCGACCTGTAGAACAGTTTCGTGGGGAGTATTCCAGTGTTTGCTAGTTCTAAATGTTGGAATAAGTTTGGAGAATAGTGTTTCACTGTAATAGATTCATTACCTTGTCAAACAATTAGAAATATCTATAAAACGTAGAAGGTTATAAAGAAACAGTAAATGGCTTACCCAAATGTTGTACGAGTTCTGTTAAACTATATAGCAAAAAAATAAGACATATACTGAACTTTCATGAACACTATGATTAAGAAATATAAGAAGGCCTACAGTAGAATATGAAAGTGTAATTATTAACATGGTACTCAGTCTGGGTGAATGAGAAAGGTATTAACAATTTTGTGTGAATTTATTTTTTTATTATAATATCTTTTCTTACCGCAATACTAATCCTTATATACTAACAATATAATATCTATATATTAACTCCTCCTGTGGGTTATATTACTTTCTCATTTTTATTCAGTAATATTGATAAGGATCGGTTTTTGCGAGTTTTCTATTTATTATGAATCCAGTTAGAATGATTGCATATAGTCTTTTCTCTTTTCCAATACCAATACTTTGAGAATTTCTTTTGTTAACATCTTTCCTATTTACCCAGCCTGTGTAATGTAATTGTATTTTTTTTATATATTACATTAAATAAAATATTTTCTGTTTATTTTGTGTGTAGTTTTCTTTTACTAATATTCAGACTTTCTCATACACTCAGACTGGACGTCTTTTGTTAATGATTGCCTAATTGGATCCGTGAGATTCTTGAAATGTCCATATGAAACTAAAATGGTTTCTAGAAAGAGCGATTCCATTTAGTGCATATGAAGCGAAAATCTTGTTCGGTTTGCGCATGCGCAAGCTGTTGTTTACGTTCTTTGTTTATAAGTACACTATAGTGTACTTTATATCAAGTATTGTGCTATATATTTCTTCTGACTATCTTTTGTTTAGCATATTATTCGGCACCAGGGTTCATCAATATTATT
This sequence comes from Trachythela sp. YZ-2020, assembly GCA_016169945.1. Taxonomy (NCBI): domain Eukaryota; kingdom Metazoa; phylum Cnidaria; class Anthozoa; order Malacalcyonacea; family Clavulariidae; genus Trachythela; species Trachythela sp. YZ-2020. The sequence continues at coordinate 2,338,504 of JADLSH010000385.1, forward strand.
TGTTGCCTGCATGCGAGCAAAGTTCACAACTTCAAAATGTGCCTGCAAAAATACATCGTATTTCAGGTTTTGAGAGCTAAATCTCTCTAAAATGTCAGGATTTTAAAATGTGCCTGCACAAATCCAAAAAGTGCTCGCGCGCCCGCATATTTTAATGTGCCTGTTCGGCATTGTGAACCACGCTATATGAACACACCGTTTTTGTTCCCCTGCATCGTTGTTCAATTTAGTTCCGTTATGCATAACAACAATATGTCGTCGTACATGTATAAAAATGTAGCAATAAATGTTGTATGTTTTGTCTCCTTTTTAACGAAATAGTAGATATGGAGTGTTTTTCTCCCTTCGCTATTAAACATATATAGTAACTTTTATGATCTATTCGTTTAATAAAAACAGATGTTAGGATCTTCACTGATTCTCGTTACAGATATGTGACGTCACCATATTACAATGCTTTATTAAACAAAATGAATATCTCAACAACAAGCATGAAAAAAGTCTTTAAAAGATGGTGTAGATAATATACTTTGCTGTTTTAAGAATATAGATTTTCGCATCATATACTTTAGCCAAGTCTTACAGATGTTTACAGAAGGCTGGCGGTCTCAGTGGTATTGAGATATTTAGAAAACAAGCCAAACGACTATGTGAACGGAAATCATGCAAATATGTTTGTCCAAAACAATCTTATGCAGAAATGTATAATTAAGTGAACAACGTAGATCCAATAAGTTACTTATTTAAGATCTTTTCTGACATTTTCAAAGAACGTCACCAGATTGTTTTCATTAATGAAGATCTGGGCTTAGGGGTCATCGATAATTATCAACATTTTCACAAGTGCACAGAGCGTACTCTTTTCGGAACGCCCCTTCCCCCCTCCCAGAGCGTACTCTTAAATATTGAACCTTGGAAATGATGATGATGGGTTTATAGTTCAAACATGTTAAGTTGTTCATTGGTTTGAAGTCTGTCCCAGATCAACTTTGTCATGGTCATTGTGAAGAGGCAATTATGTGAATTGGTCATGATATTAATTCGCCAATATGGGTCTCAAGAACTGGCTACAAATTTCTTCCACGAGCAATTCATGATCGACATTTATCATCTTTTGAAAAGCATGGATTGGTCATTAATATACGATAAGCTGCGGGTCTTTAGGAGCAAACTACCTGAAAACTTCAATTTTCCACACAAGGCCCACAGCTTATCGTGTATAGACGCTACCTACACTGGCACCACGTGTTCGAGATGGGTCCCCAGCGATCCCCAGCGAATGGCTTGTGAAAATATTGATAATTATGGATGAAGAAGATGGGATCCACCTTCTGGGCTCTGTTGAGTACATTATGAGCTTTCGCTCGCCGTAATTACAATATAAATTTTGGAAAATTGAAAGAGAAGGTAAATGTACTGTTGTCTTCTATAGCTACTGTATCCAGTGTTGGTATATTTTGCGCTGTAGGTATATATCATGCATGGGTAAATTACATAAATTTACATGACGTCACAACGGCCATTTTGCTATAAATGTCCCTGGTTTGACTTGTGATACATTCTCTGATAATTATTAATGTTCTTTATCTATAACTTCCCGCTTCAGATTGGCATGTGGTATGAATTGGCAATGTGGCTCCTACAGTCGGTATCTGAACGGGAATGTTTTCAGGTCAGCCGCATTACTTTTCTTCTCTTCTACTCACTAAGATCTAAGCAAACATAATTATTATTAGGTCTTCCCCGTAATATACTATTATATACCATTCATGGGTATTAATTCGCAAACCATTAACGTCAAATCGCCTCGTGTATTTAATTCCTTTTTCAATATTTACTTAAAGGCTGTTGTGACGTCATAATAGGTCGTAAAGTGAGATTTTATCAGTAAATTTTATACATCCAAATTGTCTCCCAAAATATCATATCTCAGAATGCATACAGGGAATAGCTTTTCCTATAAACTAAAACTTTTGTGAGGGAAAACAGCCCTCTCCCCTCCTATAGGGTTCTCTATCGTAACTGACCGATGTGCCCAAATAATCACTTTTAACTTTAAACGAAGTAAATTACTTTAGTTAAAATAAAATAAAATAAAATAAGAGAATGTAAAGATATAATAGCAACGTATGGAAAATTAACCAAAACTGAACAAAATATCGGTTCTAAGTCCATGTTGCGCACACGATAGGGTTAGGGATTGGATCGGGATTAGGGTCAAGATCAAAGATAAATATTCGTGACTCGTAACATGGCGTTATAACCAAAATATCGGCCATATTGTTGCCATAGAAGTAACGTTTTGTAAAAAATTTCCAACTCTAATAATATTGTTTCCTGTATTATAGTCGTATGGATGTGCCTTTTTATAACAAGTTTCTATTGTTTCTAACAAGTAACAATTCTTCAAACATTTTGATCTAAATCATAAAATTTTCATACTTGAAAAATCAGTAGGAAGCCACGTTAAAAGCAACTTGTCTAATTGTCTTCGAGCTTCATCTCAAAAATGGGTCACACTTTAACAGACTCCATTCAAAATGAAGTATCATTCTCGGAGATAACTAGGATATATTGTCAGTCACGGGAGCGGACACGTACAGAACGTATGGTTTCGTGTGCACTCTTATTCAGAAAGTGTCCTTCTATTTCCAGCTTTTTCTTCTGAATTATTCAAAACAGCATGCTAAATATATTCGCAGCTCATGCATATATTAATTACCAAAACAATGTATATTATAAACCAAGCTTTCTTGGCTACAAACTAAAATAGCAAGGATTAAACCACAAACTTACTACGTCTACGGATAAACTATGAAACAGGGGAACAACTAATTCGGACGATAATGTATGTATGCGGAATATACACTTGTCTTCAATGTTCTATCTTTATTTGCTATGTTTAGTCGTAAAGTAGCGATTTGCATTCGTGTGTTGATAGAATGTCATTCATTGTGCCTTGTGGTTTTGCTGTAGACTGTCTATTTTAAAATATTTTACAAATTGATTAAAGGGTATACTATTTGTGGTGTTATAAATACAGAGCTGAGAAGACGAATTTCATTTCATTTGCTATGTTTAGTCCCTAGAAACTACTTTCATTGCTAATTTGGTTCCAAAGTAGCGAGATACAAGTCATCATAACGAAGTAAATACTGCTTGTGATGTGTGAAATATTTTACACATTAATAGGGATAAGAGTGTAATATCACGAGTGTGTATTTCTACTGCACATGCAAAGCCAAGATTCAAGGCGAATCGCTTTTCACTATATTAAAGAAGAACTATACAAGACTAAGTTTAGTTTGTTAAATTTCAGTCGTAGAGTAGGGAGGTTATGTTATGCATGCATGAGTTGATTAATGCATATGCAATTCATTGTTGTACAGCTTTATATGCTGTCTGTTCCAAATGATGTAGGCAGAGTGTAAGGATACCAATCTCGATATACTTATAGTGGACATGCATCGTAGGTGTCTTCGGATGTCATATATACCTCAGAAAAATCCCTTTTTTGCTTTCAACACATATCAGTCGGTATAGCATATTTTAGTTTCTGAACACGTTCGTAACGTTTGGCAGCTGACAGCATGTTGATTGTTGTCATAACCAATTGCTTATAAATTTGCATAACGAATCATTAAACACGAAGATGATACTTAGACAAAGCCGTAAATGTCTTATTTCAAAATCAGATAGGAAGCATGACTTACACGCGTACTCGTTTGTATTGCTCCTTTCGTTATGCACTTGATTTCAGCTTGTTTCCCTATAATTGACAAGTTTTCGGGTGGGTTTACTTGCATGTTTGTACCACAAACTAGTTTTCTTAGTCTTTGACTCTTGTGCATGCACAACTTTTTCTTTGAAACAAGTCCCAAGTTTGGCCGCCTGCAGAGGCAAGAAAACTTGTTGAGGAAAACTGGCTTCCGTTTTTACGGGTCTTTAAGTATAATTAATATTGACTTTGACAATCATGTGTCTTATTGATTAGCAGAACTTTAGAGTCCAAGTGCAATTTCTTAAAAATATATTGTTTGACTTATTAGTTCTGAATATAAGCAGGTGATATATTGGACATGTATGATCAGAATGCCAATATAATGACGAAGTAACTGACAATTGTTTGCTAAAAGTCTAGCGACTTGTTTATATTGAAAGCAGCTACTTCAAACCTGAACTGCCTTTTCTTCCATATTTTATTGTTGATTTTAAACACTCTAAAGGAATTTCTTTTTTAGTTTGCATTTGCCAGAAAGCCAGCTATTACCGTGTTACTGGAATTATATTGTTCATTTCCACCCATAACCATCTTTTATGATCAATCTACATCATCACGATTCTTCTTGGTCCACTTCATTGTTAAGAAAAATGGAGCTGTTTATCTTTATATATATATGTACCGTTAGCAATATACTGTTTTATAGAACTTCTTTGATTACTCTAACATTGTAGGTAGCCGGTGTGAAAGCAGAGTATGAAGAAAAAATCAAGAGTTTAAAACGAATGTTGGAAGAACAACGACAAAGACAAGTTACAACAATGAAGAGTGTTCTGGAGCGAGATCGCGCAGGTGAAGTTCAACATCTCATGGATAATCATGATAGTGATATGGAGAAACTAAGAAAAGGTAAGTCATAAAATACTGCGATTTCCATTTGAGTTTGAAACGCCTGTTTTGTCGTATAAACATAATCAGCTAACGCACATTATGCACATATTACACGCTGATAACGTGAGCGTAGAATGGAACAAAGCTAACCATAAGCATTTAAATTATATATTTGAGTGAATCGGAGGGAACGACGTGTTAGTTTGTAAGAGATATTGTTTCTAAAGTTTGAACAGAAAGGTTTGACCTTGAGCGAGACATGTAGCTACAGGTCAAGGCATATTTTAACATATACACTGATCACCAGGCCCTACAAGTGGCCCACCACTGACAGACAATTGGCCCACCACTGCTTGGGCCCTCGTAGCATCATTCTTTACATTCTGGCAAATTCAAAGAGAAAAAGGTACTGTTTAGTGCACAGTGGAACACATGTTTTTTTGTATTCTTATATCAATTACACCTATTCCATATTATATCTCTTTACTACTGCACACTATAGCCTATAGTAGACTACTATACTGAAGACTAGATCACCAGACAATATACAGAGTGCTTTAAAAATTAAGAGAGTCGTGAGACCATCACAAATAGTAATACAGTGTCCGACTATTGAGCATTCCTTTTGTGCTGTACGCATGTGTGTCTGTGAAGCAATAAAACACAAATACAGGATCGCATTTCAATAATTCAATGAGTTCAGGAAGCATTTGATACTACACGTTCGTAATCAATACTCAGGGCCCTAATCTTAGTTTTGGCCCACCACTGTAAATTCCTTAAAATATGCCTTGGTACAGGTATGTATGTTGTCAAGTCGTGGGACCACATTGTCAAGACCATTTATAAATCAATATTTTGGTTGGTCAGCTAATAGATTATTTGCATTTGAAGCGTGTTAACAACGTCTTACAAACATGCTGAGAAAATGTTTTATACTGGATAACTCCACACTATACTTGTTTGGAAAAATTTAAATTAGATTATAATGTTAGGTAAATTCACATGCAGCTATCATTACAATATTAGCTAAATAGTAATTCACTATTCAGTAATAATTTGTTATTCAGTAATTGTATAGTAGTCATTATGGGCACTCAGTGTCCGATACTGTCCATTATTTTTCATTAATATTGGATATACTGTAGCAATATTATCAGGAGAATATTGGACGTTTGTTCGAAGTAATGTAATGGAAATCATTATAAAATATAGTGGGTTTTAGAAAGAGTTTTTGACCAAACGCAAGCAACTCTCATCATCTGTCATCCTCGTTTGTGCAGGACTTATCCATGGCTTGTGTCTATCCACAGATGCAAAAGAATACAGCGTTGATCATCTGCTTATTTCTTTATAAAAAAGGTCTTAATGGAAGGGGAGGGGTCTTTTAATGTTAGTTGTTTGGCAAAATTGAAGCTATTTGTCAGCTGTCAATAAAATATTCTGTAAGATGTCAGTTCCAAAATTGCTATTTCATCGTTTGTCTGCAATCAGTTGAGACGTTTATAAGTTGTCAGTAAAAACAAAAGGGGCAAATTTCAGCATTCAGTTAACCCCATTTAGAAATTCTTTATATCATCTTTATATAGAGTTAAACATACGTCACCAGGATATCGTCAACGCAATAGTGGCTCGGTTAAAACAGACACATCAACAAGAGATGGAAGATTGCTTGGCTAACGCTGTTACCGATACCGTATTGAAAGTCGAAGTTGCCAGACTAGAAGTGGAAAAGGAATACGAAGCTAAGTTTGACGAACTACGGGGAAAATCGGAAATGGAAATTAAGAAGATAAGAAAGATGAATGAGGAGGAAGTGTCGAAACTGGAAGCACAATACAAAGAAGAAGTCGAACGGAGAGAGTTACTTGAGAAACAGCACGGTGAAAGTGGTGAAGAACTACGTGGGAGATATGAACAAGACTTGGAAAAAAAACTTACTGCATTGAGGGACGAATTAAATAAAGAACACGAAGAAAATATTGATAAAATGAGAGAGGTAATTTTATTATCATTATTATTTACCTAGCAATATTAAAATGGCAGCGAGCGCGGCCTTGGGGCCTTTTCGTCAGGATTCTAGCCTTCTCAGCCTTCTCAAAATCCGTGTTAAGCTCAGCTCCACATTACTTGCCATATCAAAAATATCTAACCACTTCTTCAGCCTTTTGGTAGAGTTCCCAGCTGCGCGGCAATTATGACTGGCTTATCTTAATATCTTTACCTTTCCAAATCCGTTCTAACGCTCTCTTTTGATGATATTTCTCTAACTTTTCCTTCGTTTTACCGTCAATCCTGGTATCAAATGGACATGAAATGTCAATGATGTAGCTTTCTTTGTGCTCGTTGAGCACGACAAAGTCTGGATTGTTGTCTAAGATTGGGTCGTTTGTCCGAATATTAAAGCCCCATAATAACTTACTTTTATGAACTGGTCTTGGTGTATGGTTATACTGCTTTCCCTTCCTTTCAAAGTTGCGTTTTTCGCACCTGCAGAGCTACTTTGTCATGTCTCCAATGCTAGAAGCGCGACCAGGATTAGTCATAGTAATTTTTGAGGCATTGCATTGCTTTATACCTTGTCGAAGCCTGCAGACTGGCAGTCGAAAGCTCGTGTTTAAATAGACATTTACGATAAGAGAACGTCTCAAAAATGTCCAAATCTTGTAGTACTTCAGTGCCAACATCCTGCACTCGGCGACAATATGACTCACAGCTTCATCTCTTTCCCCGCACAGCTTACATGAATACTGGAGGCAGTTCTTGTTTGTCGATTCTGTGTTTGATAATAGGGACCTTACGCATGTTGAACGGCAACGCGACGATGACGGCCAAAACAAACCCCTTAAAATAAGTCAATGAATGATATGAATTAAGGATGTTAAGACAGCGGCTTTATGGTTGAAATGAATTATACTGAGCCAATTTACTGAGTACCAGGCTTGAAAATTCAGGCATCGTACACAAGACGTAAAAATATGTGGTCTGCCGTTGTAAACATAGCGTGGTGTTTTCCACAAGAACAAATATATTATGATTATATCATTATTAGGATATCGAAGAGGAGTACGAAAATCAAATGGAGACATTACAAGACGAGCTTGAAGAAAAATACGATAAAGATTTACGAGAATTGCGAGAGGAATTAGATAAACAAGGTCATGAAATTACGGCGTCTGCTGTCGAGGAACTGCAGCGAAAAAATTTCACAGAAATTGATGCGTTGAAGGCAGAACATGAACAGATTTATACACAGATGTCGACTGCGAGGGAGAATGAGGAAAATGGTCTTAAAGAAGACATGCAGGTCAGTAGACTGGTATGTACATATTTAGTAGCAGTCAACGGGTGTATGGCCTGGTGTGTAGCAGGCCATCTTAAGTAGAAAATCCGCCGTATATATACCGCAGTATATATACCGCAGTAGATGTACAACAAATCCGACAAGGTCTTTTCTCGAAATAACCTATGTCTTGTTATGATAGGTAGTCATACCAGCTTTTGATAAATTGATCGAAAAACTTGTTTGCCGTACACACGAACAAATAAACTCGTCAAGGAAAACTTGCTCGTCTGTACGGGGCTTGAGTTCTAAACCGTTATCCTGAAAGGCACAGGTAGGACTACCCCTTATTGGTTCGTGTCAGTACATGAGGAGACCGAAGTACTCGCAGAAAATCTGGACTGGAATTTTAGAAAGCTTGAAAAGATCACTATCCGGTAGATAGCGCTATTCGGCCTTTGTTAAACCGGCCCTAATACGGTCTACATTTACCTGTTTTCATTCGTTATGGTGAGCCTATTTTGAGTTATGTACATATCTCCCTTCCTTACCATTCGTATCTACATCATTGATGCAGGTTGTGTCAGAGACGCTGGAACGAGAGAAAGATAGGGTAAAACAAATGTCATTGAAAATGGAGGAAATACTCGCAGAATCGAAAGAAGAAGAAAATGAGAAAATCAGTTCTTTACAAACTACAATGGACCAGAAGATTACATATCTTGAACAAGAACATGAAGTGAAAATAGCGGATATTCAGAAGGAACTTGAAACAAAGCTGAAAGCAAAGGAAGATGAATATAACGAGCAGTTAAGAACATTACGAAGCGAATTTGAAAAAGAGAAAATGGATATGGAGTTGAAACATTTAATTGAGGTTCGGGAGTTGTCAAATAACAACGACAAAAAGTAAGTTTAAATGTATTTAGCATGGTATTATGTAAAGGTGAAGCGCAATACACCAGTTGCTGATAGTACAGAGAAACACCCAACATATGACCTATTGTGCAAAATTTCACCCCCACTCGCAAATTTTACTTTAGTTACGCCTTGGGAAAACTAGGGAACATTGTTGCAGAAACCTTTGAAAATTTCGATGTTCCCTTGAATGTTTCGCCGTTCTTCCACCCTTTGAAACTGTTGCGGAAATAGCATTTGCTTCTCAGAATGCAATAAGTTCCTTGTATGTTTGCAATGTGACATAACTATAATTCTTTTGTTTTGTGGAAACAACAATGCTGCTGCAATGTTGTCGTTCGAACGAAAATCGAAATGTGTACACGGGGCCAAATTTTATCTTTGTTGGAAATTACCATCCACCAGGGGTGGAAAAGCAGAGCCCGCAAACGTTGGTCGCAGGAAATTTTGATTTATTAGGTTGAAGATTTGTAACCTGAAGACACTGCGAGTCTGCAGGAATGTTCTATTTTCAGGTTATGAAAGAAAAGAAAACTATTTTTCCACCCCACATTGTTCGAACCCCCCTTTTTTTTAAGGGGGAGATAAACATTCTCAAAAAAGACAAAAAAGGGGGGATGAAAAGAGGGTCTCTTGCAGAAACCCAAAAATGTATTTATACTATAATACATAAGCCTAATATATTCCGTGCCATTTGCAAGCGGTACCTGTCAAATTTTGCTCCCTGAAAAAGTTGTTGTAAAAGGAGGGGTTGCCAAGTTTTGAAAAAGGGGGGGATGATTTTAAAAAGGGGATAATACCCCTTTCCGAACTATGCCCTGCAATCCATAATCAATATTGTTGATCTTTTCTGCAATAATGTGTTTTCTCATCGCTGTACCAAGGTTCAGACTATTCGAAAATATTTTGTATTTACATTTTACCCTGAATTCCTCCCGGTCATGCAAACAGTGACTAGACACAACACTATGACCGAAAGAAATCGTCCCGCTTTGACTTCATCCAGGTCTCATGTAAACATGGCCATACTTTTTATCTTGAAGGGTTTTTGTAGATGGAAATTTCGAGCGAAAATTATATACATATTTTAGACCTAACCGGTGCAGGAAATTTCGCTCGAAAATTTCCACCTACTGTACAAAAGCCCTTCAACAATCTGTCAAACTAGCGGGATGCCCCCAAAATTTAGAATATTTACCATTACGTTCAAATCTACGTTTCGTTGCAAATATTTATCCATTACATAATCCAGGGGAGGATGCAGGGAGGTGCGCACCCCTTCTATGCTTGGCCAAGGGAGGTGCAGGAGGGGTGCCAATTTCCATATCAAATCAAAATGTTGAATTTGACAGGGCATTTATCAAACAAAAATAAAATATTGGGCCATTGATGGACCTCTTTGACCATCTAGGCAATCTTATTTTTCTGAGAAGTTGACCCCCTTGACCCTCCAGGGTGTCCTCAGTGATGATTCACTCGGTCGACGGCCACGCCCTGCGTCATGACCAGCTCCCGTTCATCACCTCCCTCGCCCCCCCCTACCAGATCAACCTAGATTCATCCCTGACATAATCCATTTTCAGCCGACAACGTGGAATCAAGATTTGAGTAATAAACGTGCACAAAACGAAGATACATGTACACGGTTGTCTTGTTTCTTGTTGTCTTGTTTGTTACTCAAGTGCACAAGATGTTTCGGTTAGGAGAACGTTTTGTGATATATTATTTCAATCTTTCTTTTCAGATTGTCAGATAAAGAACAACAGCATATTTCCGAGATTACTAAACTGCAACAAAAACTTGCTCTAGTTCGGGAAGAGAATGAGGACAATACATTCCGAGAATTGGAGGAGAGTCGACAGCAGCTTTCTGAGAAGTTTCAGAAAGATTTGGAAGCTATTGTCCGTGAATTGAAGCTTCAGCACCAGAAGGAAATAGACCATTTAATATCAGAAGCGGAATCAAACCAATCGAACGCTGAACGAGACGTTTTCGAGACGTGGAAGACGGCCATCATTGAAAAATACGAGAAAGAAATGCGAGAATTAAGAAATGAACAACAAAAAGAATTGGAAACAACTCGAGCGAGTTTGGAAAAGGAAAAATCTGAGGAAGTGAGCAAAGTAACTAGCAATCTGAACGCAAAAAGTGTCGAAGAATTGGAGGAACTTCGGAACCGTCTTACTACGGAATTTGAAGAAGAGCTTAGGAAAGCAAAGGTTGAACATCAAAATAATTTTGATAAGGAAATTGAAAAACTTGTCACCAAATACCAATCTTTGAGAGAACAACATGAAGCCACGGTGAGGGAGTTAGATAAAAGACTGAATAGCACACTTGTAGAACAAATAGAACCTTTGAATAACGAACTGCGAGTGTGTACGGATCTTATTCAAGAAAAAGAAATGGAAATTGAGAACCTAAAACGGCAGCACGAGAAAGATTTAAAAGAAATAAAGCAAAGAAATTTTGATGATTTGGTGGAAGAGGTCTCTGAAGTTCGCGCAGATCTTGCTCTTGACGTCGCTCGCGAAGTTGAAATTGTAAAATTAGAGGCAGACTATGAAATAGCAAAGAAAATAAAAGAAATGCAAGATAGTCATTTGAAAGAGATCGCTGAACAAGCGGTGAAAGTAGAATCCCTTGAGAAAGAGAAGAAATCGTTAGAAGAACTTCTCAGATCTCATGTGGAAAAAACGCATGAGCTGCAGGAAAATATGGAAAAGGAAAGGAACGAACTTAAACGTCTCCATAATGAAGAAATTCACGATCTTAGAACGAGGTAATAAATAATATATATTATATAAATAATAACAATACGGCTAGTGATAGGAGAATTGGAAGCTGTATCTGACGGGTTTGGACAATTCATGGGGAAGACTTGTGTTAATAATAGACTGGAGATAGCATTAACACGAAAGATAGCATTATTAGAAGCGGCAAGATTGCTTCATAAAGTTCTGTCGTTCTAGGGACTCACGGGGAAGAGTGTTTTCAAGGGTTATGGACCTGACAAATGACGTCATAAAGTCTGTATGAGATTGCAAAGAATGAACATGATAGTAAATTCCATACTTCTATAGCACTATTTACAATAACAGATCAATAGCGCTTCACAACAGGTTATACATTAAAATCCCGCATAAAAGAACCAGTGGATTAAGAACCACCAGCCTGAAATTGTGGCAATTTAGCATCTGATTTACAAGAACAACTCCATGCTGAAAGATGGTTCTTAAAAACCTTAACTTGTAATACTAGTGTATATCCAAAGACATCCTCTCTTGTTTGATACTCAACAACGATACATTTGATCGCATTCAGAGCCTTTAAAATTGCAATTATCAGTGTTAACACTGGCTTATTGAATAGAATACAATTTAGGACACTGAAACAATTGTTTTTGAAGTAGAGCTAGAACCAGTTAAGAACCGACTCTGCCTGATTTCAGACTACTAAGACTAAGTGATCTAAGACCCACTTCAGCCAAAAATAGTGGTTCTTTCAAATGGTTTTACAGTACTGCATACTAGATAAAATAATGACATTGTTAATAATGAATATTGTGTAGATTGGATGTTGAGCAGCAGAATACTCTTAATGAACTGAAAGGAAAACTCATGAAGGAAATGGATGAAATGCAGGAGATGTGGAAGAAAACTTTGGAAGAAGAGCATAAAGAACTGGAGGGGAAGTTTGTGCAAAGAGAAACGGAAATAAAGGAGAAGGATCTAAAAGAACGAGAAGAAATTGTAAACAACTTGAAAACAGGTACTACATATACTTAGATGTACGATTAAAAGCCCATGAATATAACGATACAGATATAACTCGCAACATTACTGACTCTCTGACCTTTTCAAATATCCCCCCTCCATTCATTGCAGCTTTTCATAAAAATGATCTAGCTGTACAGAATTTTTTCAAGAAAAACAGATATAGCCATATCTGTAATGACTGTATGAAAGTATGAATAAAACTTTTCAGGCAATTAATTTTCATTCTTCGCCCAACAAAAAAGCCCATTTCATTTGCTTCCTATTCGAATTTATCAAAATTTATTTTAAGTGGTCAACAATCTTATATTCCTTCCGGAAATCGAAAAATATATAACGCAGGGAGAAACCTTGCCGAAACCAAGGTTAAATTTTATATCAATTAATATAAGAAAACGTATTTGTCTTTCAGAACACGAACAAGAAATTATAGAGTTAAGAGAAAACCTGAACAAAGAACATGAAGTTTCTATGCAAGAACTGCGAGAAACGTACGAGGGAAAAATCAAGGAAATAGAAGATAAATTGGTCGCTGAAAAGGAGGATATAGTTAAAGAAAAAGATGAAGTTCTAAAACAGGCGAATGAACAACACCATTATGAACTAGAAGCAATGAAACAAGAACTGGTTAAAACACATATGGAGAAGTTTACTTCAATGACAGAGGAACTGGATAAATCTCACCAGGTATAATGACATTTTTGCAGACATTCTCTTTGGGTTTAACTTTTATTACAATTGTGCCAATTTAAGCGTTTCGACAAAGTCCTTGAATTGGCCAATTAGAATTGCAATTTTTTAGTGAGCAATTTTAATTGGTAGTTAGGAACAGAAAGTTATGAACTTTTTAAATAATTTGTCGAAATGAGGAAATGAATTGATCAACACTTTTTGGAACGCTTCTATTGGCACGACTGTAAAGCTAAACAAACCACCAAGAAAGTTGTACATTGGTGCAGATTATAATAATGCAAGAGTCACTATTTGAATGCGAGTTGGTGATAACTAATAAAATTGCTAGCATTAATCCCTAGAGTAATTGCTAGGTAATAACCAGAACGATTGCTTTTTTGTCTTTGAGCTATGTTTTGCTCTATTTATATACGTTGCCTTAACGAGACTACATTTTCATACAAAACTAATGACAAATCATTTTCCCCTTCAAAACCTAACATTTTGGCCTCCTTTGTCCCATTGTCGCCCAGTAATCTTGACATTTTGCCAGCTAGGCGAACCTTTTCGTTAGAGAGTTATTGGTTTAATAAGACAATATGCGTCCTACACGTCTGCTTGAATATATGAATTTTTCTATTCCCGTGGAGAAATCTATATTTTACTCATAAGCTGCAGTGGTTTGTGTTTGAACTACCTGAAAAATATATTTTTTCACGAGAGATAGTTAAGACAACCCACTCCAGCTTATTCGCCAAAATATTACTTTCGCTGGGCCTCCGCGTTATATATATATGTACCACGCGCTTGGTGAGGGCAAAGAGTATGGCGGTGTATAAATACGAAGTCACTCGCATCTAGACTGCGTTACAAGCTGCACTGACGAGCCGTTGAACGGCGAAACATGCATGTCTGCAGATTTGACTATATATATATATATATATATTACTCATGTTCTTATTTTAAACTGGATGTATTATATATTTCATTTCTAATAGGAGGAACTTCAAACTAAACTGAAAGAAGCCGAAGAGATTGCCCGCTTTAATTTAGAAAAAGAACAGCTGGAAAGTTTGAAGAAACTCGAAGAAGACTTACAAAAGAAGCACGAAGGACAATTGAGTGCATTGAAGGATCTGGTGGAACAACACAGAGCACAAATCAAGAAACTAAGCGAAGATCATGCAATTGAAAAACAAGAACTTGAACAAAATTGGCAGAAAAAGCTCACGGAAGAATTGAGTGCATTAAAGAATGAACAACGCGAGGGAATGTTATTGAAGGAAAATTTGCTTGACAAAGCGGAAACAGAAATAAGACGAGCTCTTCTAGAAATTGAAACAAAAGACAAAAATATGAATGAGATGACTGAGTTTATTGAGAAAACGAGTGGAGAATACGAGGAAAGACTGGGGAAAATACGCAAGGATTTCGAGGATAAGTTACAGGATATGAAAAGTAATACAGATGGTTCATATGAAGAACAGTTATGTGGTGTCCAGGAAATGTTATCTAAACAACATACAGAGGAGTTGGCACGACTGAAAGCTGAACATGATAAGGTATGATGCAAGTGATATGTTGAGCAGTTTACGCTTGTAGAGTATTTAATACGTCTGTGTTCTTTTATCATGGTATTGTTTGTTAGTTAGTCAGTTAGTTGCAGTAATTAGTTAGTTGTTTGTTTTGATGATAAACAATAATTATGGCAAAGATTTTAATGAAATATGTAATACCACAATAAATGTTAAAATGTTTGCATTACAGTCTTTTTAATCATTCAAATAACTTACTATAAAAAAGGCAACCTTTTATGAGGTTGCCAAATCACTTCAAAGACATAAAATAAGTGTTAATTTTAGAGTATGGTTTTTGGTGTATCTCAAATTGGGAACGATATAGCACACCTTGTGTAATTGCAGCTTGCTTTCACCTATTTAGCATATTGAACTGGCGAACAACGAACTTGAAGGAGAGCGTGCATTGAAAGCTCAAATACAAGAAGAATTGGAACAGAAATTGTCTGAACATACAGCCACAGCAACAGAAGAAGAAAGAGTGTTGAAAACTAAACTGAAAGAAATGGAAAGAGAAACTGAAGAACTGAAGGTAATGTACATGGCAGGGTTCGAAATTGCGGCCTGTCAATGGTCAAAAACAGGCCATGTTTGAGAAATGGCAGGCGAGAATCATTTTGAACTGCCAAGTCAAAAAAGAAATGGCAGGCGAAATTCTGCAGATTGTTTCGCTTCATTTACTTAGCTAATTTTCTGCGTTAATATAATGACTGGCGTGATGGAGATAAAGTGTTAATACCACAGATAATAGTTAAACAGGACAGACAACTACTGTAGGGCATATAAATGCATAAAGAAAATTGATATTCAATTCATTGCTGAGTGGGAACTTCAAAAATAGAAGTTGGAGGTCATAATTTATTTGACCTACCAAAAAGAAAATACTGTTTTTCAGGCCATAATTGGTTTCTATTTCGACCCCTGCACGAACTGAGAGCTGTTACGGGGCGATTTCCCCCAGGATTTACCCTAGGAAAGATTCTTTCAAGTAAATAATATAGAGCTGGTTTAATGCCTGAATCCATGCTTTTTTGCAAGAAAATTTCTTGATCAAGTTTTTATATCATTAATGATCGTTAGACAAAATATGTTGCAAACCACTTTGGTTGGAAATTTCATCAAAATTGTGGGCATTAAAATCCAGCTGCACGAAATTGAATCGCGTGAGTTTAGGACTTGCCGCAAATGAGTACGTGAATTTAAATACAAGCAATTAAGATATACTATGTTTGTCTTTTAGAGTAAAAATATACCATATTTTCCGCCTATATATACTACACAGTCAATATGTTTGTTTACAGCTACAAAGCAACAGTGTAATTTGGGTTTCATTTCTAATTAAGATTACCCAAGTCGGTTGATACTTGTAGTTCTCTTTGCACAAAGAAGCGCATACTGGAAGGTTTTGGCATGGCTCATTAATATTCTTACTGCCTGCGAGCAAAATTCATTACTTCAAATTGTGCCTGCTAAATATTGTTGAAATGTTGGAATTTAAAAAATTGTATTTTGCTTCAGATAAAAGTTTTATTTATTGTAGGAAAGAAATGATATTATTCAAAAGACCCTTGAAGAAAAAGAGAAAGATTTTATTGAAGTAAGTTGGGCCGGTTCGTATGCTCAACATCCAATGTTATTATACGTTGTTAAAGTGATGGGAAAATTAATCTAATAGTTTTAAATACATTTGGGGTTTTTTCGTAAAATGAGGCGATTTGATTTTGGAATTTCATATAAATTGATTAACCGATGAAAAGATGTGCCGTAGTTAAATAAACGAAAATGAGCTTGAGCCGATTTCGACAAAAATTATAGTGCATCGGTATCGGAATCAGATTTTTAAAAGTGTTTGTCGGATCGAAATTGATCTATTAGGTTAAAACTGTCGGAGGAAGAGCCAATAAAGGTCTTTTTTCTGCCACAACAATATACCATTTTCCATTTAACAATTAGACAACGAGGCCGAGTTGGCTATGAGCGAATAGTCAACGAGGCGAAGCCGAGTTGACTATTCGCTCAATAACCAACGATATTGAAGTTGTCTATATTGTTTAGTATAACTATAGCAATTTTATTGAGAACTAGGGAACAATAAGTAAAAAAAAAACAAAATTAATTAATTTTTTTTTAAAACGTCACGTTTCATTGTTTTAATTTGCTACTAGTAGACTATCACTAATAGTCTACGAGTAGCGTAGCCAATCAGAACGCAGGAAAAGTGATAGTCTATTACTAAGTTTATACTAATAATTAATAGCTTTACAATGCTGTATTGCGATGAAGATTCAACAAAATTATATTGTATTAGAACGTTTCGAAAATTTCGTTGTATAAGCACTAATGCAATTCGCTTGTATTTAAAAGCGTTATTAATAAATTCTTGCACTTACCCACTAGATTCAAGAACAAAAGCAAGCTGTAGATATGGATGTTCGCACACTGGAAGGACATATTAGAGATATTGAGAATAGAGAGGAAAGGCAACAGCGTGAAAATGCCAACCTTATTCAAATGTTGAGAGCTGATTTAGATGCAATGAATTCAGAAAGGTAATTAAGATAATTCTTCCAAAGTTATGCTTCCAGTCGTTTCTATGATGATAGTGGCGTCATCAAAACTTTGGAGTTTTGAGGTTTACCCCGTCACACACTTTGATCAAACCATAGTTGAACCATTGTACTTGAACCAAAAAACCAGGATAGGGCCACACTTTTCTATTTATTGGTTTCCGGATATTTTTTCAAAAAAGAATGGTCGGTAGGTCGGGAAAAAATAGAAAGGTTATCAGACTGTATTTATGCCAGAACCACATTCAATCATTCCTATCTGGAACAATGTGGAACGTCTTTTGTACCCCGAGTTTACATGAGCCTGCGGTCGTAATAGTCATCTAATGCAGGATTTCATGTTATAACCAATTATAGCCACAAAACTACGAATTATCGGACAGTTGATCTGTGTTACTTTCCACATTTCTACGCCGGGCGGTTTAGTAAATCAATCAATAAAAAGGCGTAGCCTTGTGTAATGGTACCTTACGTTGATTACTAAATTAGGCAGAAAATTTGTCTCGTGTCTTGTCATAAGAATGATCCAAAATGCTATAAATTATTTACTACCTACAGATAATACTTAGTTTACTACTGATAATATTAAGTTAAATATTCAACTTTCATAATTGGCTAATCGCTGTTGCGGGTACACTACCATGTAAGCTATTTAGCGGAGATAATAAGTAAAAAATAGAAATTAACACCCTAAATTAATGCTATCTAGAGACAGTATCGAACGTGCTAAGGCGAAATTGGTGCGACAGCTGACAACAGCAGTAAGGACGACAATAGCAATTGAAGATACAATTACAAGTCGTCTTGAAACGTTGTTTGAACAAACAATGCGTGAAGATGATGAAGAAACTGTATCTGAAGTTGCTTCACTTCCTGAAGGAGAGGATTCTACACCTGAAGGTTTTAGAAGAAGACAAGCTGGTGGGTTGTTGGCTTCATCTACACCCGCTGCTCCTGCTGGTGCTAGAGCTCTTGGTAGGTTTTGTATGTACATGCATGTATATTGACAACTTACTCTAATAGCAATCAATAGGTACCGGTATAGTCCATTCCACAACCTTGCTGAGTCTGAATGTCCCAACTGGGAATCAAACCCAAGGTCTTTGGTTTAACGTGGCTAAACACTTAGCCGTTCTGGTGCCCGATTGATACACTCGAAATATCATATGTATACACTCAACGCGGGATATCCCATCCACATATACGACAAGCTTTACCAATATGATTATGGATTTAAGGGACGATGTATAGACTGACCCAGCTGGGAGTGATAGCATTGTTTTTCGTCCTGGAATAGTATCTTGTGGTGTCCAAATAGAGTTGAAACACTTGCCAAAAAATCAATTTCTGTGTTTTCCAACCCGGGCATTCAGCAAATATTGTTCTTTGGGATAACCAAAAAATCAACTACGTACCTATGGACACGTATTTCTTTAAGACATGCTAACTGTCATAACTCGGTTCCTACAGGAGCTACCTTCAAATAAAAAGACAACGTTTAGTCAACAATAACATGCTTTTGTCAAATTTACGGAATGAGTTGTCTACTTCGAAAAGGTAATTACAGGAACGCATTTCATACGGACATGTACTGTTTCTTTCCAGATGATAGTGATGTAAATGAACGAACTGTAACTGAAGACAAACAAGCAGACCTATCTTTGTTGAGTGATGAAGGACTTGAAGTGTCTGTCATTTTGAGTGACAATCAAGGCTCATTGGATGTTCAAAATGATGAAACTGTTGTTGGTAAGTTATACTGTATTATTAATTTACTAAATGTGTGTTTGATTTAGAAACGTACAGATAGAAAACAATATTACCCTTGTCATCGTACGCATACTAACTTGGTCATCCCCTCTTTGAGTTAGTACAGAAGACCTTCACCAATTGGACAGAGGTATCCTAAAGAACGAAGCAATTTCATTGTTCTGAAAACAAAAGCAATTTTTTAATGGAGCCAATTAAAAATCACTGTTCGTAATGGCTGCGTATTACCTTTTTGTACGAGAAAAATCAGTGCCCACGAAAAACGTTTAAAAATCCATAGACAGTTAAAGTTTGCTAACAAGTAATAAAATCAAGATTATAGCGCTATTAGAACGAATTTCTTTCACGTATAGTATGATTGTTGTAAAAACTGTTTTGATTCTCACACGCTTAAAAAGTTGAACACACTAAACCTATTATACGTTAAACTAACTCCCCAGGTGGGTTTTATATGAGCACTGAAATCGACAGTGTAGAATATACATTTTATATGCCAAACGTCTTTGTTTTATAGATTCAGGAAATCGTTTGAGAGTTGCTGCGGAGAAACTTCTTGATATCGTAGCTTCTGTTAGTAGACAGGTATTAATTAAAACACTTTTTAGAATTTTGAAGTTTGTTCGTTCACGGCAGCCAGATGTAATATAATTCATGTTTTCACTCGCTACTCTGGTTTAAGTAAATGAATGTTTCGACATTCCGGTCTAGTATCTTCATCAGAGGTGATCTAAAGTCGCATATTAGCTCCTTATATACTCGAGGCAGTCGAGGGATGAATTCATTTTGGTTTGCATGCAGTGGCGTCACCACGGAGTGGAATTCGCCAAATTCGCTAGAAAACGAATTAGTTTCTCCAAATTCATGGAGAAAACATTAGGGGAGGGGGGGGTTACAAACCAAATCTTGACATTAGAGTAGACATTGCATGTATACTTCTCGAAATATGATGGTACTGTTAAAAAGTTATCTTCATTTTTCAGACTTTATCATATTTATCCCTCAATATGAAAAGTAAAAACGTTGAAGTCTTGAAATATATTTTCTTTTGAGTGATTTATACAACGTTTTGCGTCGTTCAGAATTAGTAAAATCTTGACCTAAAATGCAGAAAATGGCATGCCTCCGGACCCCTCTAGATGTTCTCACATATTTGGCGCTCGCGACGTCACTTTTTTCACACCCCACCCCACTTTTTTCACGCTGGCGACGCCACTGTTTGCATGGCTATTATTTGTGAAAAGAATCGAATTCCACTGGATTGACAAAAATAAAATATGGGGGTAAAACATTGTATAATCTTTCGAAAGTTACGGAAAATTTGTAAGTTACGGAAAGTGTTGCCACTTTTCCTTAAACCGTCCCCAACCTACCGTTCAATGTTGGCGAAACAAAACTGGCTTGCTATTGAGACAAAATTGCACGTGCTGGCTGGAGATGGGCAGGATATTGGCTTGTTAACCGCCTCACGATACTTCTTGAAATATACTGTATTAGGAACTTGTTTTTATATGCAACCTAAGGCTAAACTTGCTCCAAGTCTCACATTCTGTGATCCACAGTAGTGAGAATAACATGACGTAGCGCGCAAGGGAGGGCGTGAGAGAGACTTGTCAACATAGGACCCAGACGTTATCCAACACAGTACAATTTCTAAAACTTAACACAGAAATTCTGAAAAGAATATAAATCTGAATAAATTACTCCTGAAGAGAATACTGAACGAAACTAAATAAAAGCGAATATAACTGAACAGATTGTGAAACTGAAAGACTAATACATTTGAAAAAAAAAATTCAGTCTATTTCTCGCCCTCCCTGTCGCGCTATGTCGTGTTATTAGCACTATAGTGGAGCAGAAAAAGAGAGACTTGGAGCAAGTCTATGTACAATCAGGAACAATGTACTGTACGATATTCATTGATTTTCGTGTAGTTAAACGATGCACGAAAGACCCAAGATGAACTACTGAATACAACAAGTCAAAGAACTGAGGAACTGAACCAGCTGACTCAAGCACAGAATGTTCTCATGTTACGTCTTCAAGAGGAAATTGAAACCAAGGAAGAGGTAACAAACAGACTAAGGAATGCTGAAGAAGAAATGGAAGTTCATATAGCTAATGAGGAAAGATTTGAAAACCTTCTCAAGGAAAATGAAAATGAAAGATTGCGTTTGGAAGAGCGGCTTTTGGAAGAGAGGAATATGGAAGCACAACGTGAAATCGAAGAACTGACTAAAGAAAAAGAACAACTTCTAAATGGGGTCGAAAATTTCAAATCGAAAAGCGAAGACATGGAAAAAGCTTACGAAAAAGAAAAGCAACTATTGTGCGAGAAAATTACGGAATTACAAAACAAGGTAAAGGATTCGGAAAGCGAACTTCGGTTGCATTTGTCAGAGGATTCCTACTCGCTTTCAGTGGAACGAGAGGAAGCATTACCTGAGGAAAAACCAGCTGCACCTCAGACAGACGACCTGAAGGCGAAAATCGAGTCTATTGAAGAAGAGTTTAAAAATAAGGAGAAAGAAAATATTCAATTGAAAGAAGTACAAGAAAAACTTAACGACGAACTGTCCAGCTTAAAAGAAGATAATCACGAGACAGAAAAAGAACTGCGTGAGAACAAAGCTGAGTTTCTCAATCTTAAACAGGATTATGAGCAGGAAATTGAACGACTTCGTGCAATGCAGGAACAGGCGAAACATGAGATACATGGAAATGAAGAATTGTTCAAGGAAAACGAATCATTAAAGAAGGAAGTTGGTACGTTAAAGATGAGCGTCAAAAGCTTGACAAATGATTTACAGAATATTTCTAAAGTGGAAGATGATTTGCAAAGCGCGTTCCAAGAAGCTGAAATTGCCTGGGAGGAAGAGAAAAATAATTTACAACAACAACTGTTTGATAGTTGTCTTGAAGCTTCGTCGTTTAAGGTAAGTGAAATAACTTATTTCTGAGTTAAATGTTCACTACATTTCCTTGTTTCGATGCCCTGAGACGTGCATTTTCGTATATATTATGAATTTTTTCCAATGATAAAGCTTTCTAATGGGGAAATTGTGGTACAAGTACGTGTCAACATTTAAACTTATTTTATAACCACTGGTGGAAATCTTCATTTTTACATGCCAAAATTACCGATATAGATCTGCGAGCTATTCCGACGCTTGTTTTCTGCGGGCCTAACAGCATGAATTTTATTGTTTTTAGGATCGATTGAATAAAATCAAACAGGAGGGTGGAAATGTGGCTGAACTTCAAGAAAGACTTTCTGAACAAAATCAAGCTTACACGAAGCTAGAAACTAATGCTAGTAATTTAGAAAACGAAGTAACCAAGCTGAAGAAATCGTTAAGTGAAAAAGAAACCGAGGTGGACACACTTTCGACGAGCGTTGAAGAACTAAAGGAAGGATTAGTGAATCAACAAAATATTCTTGAAGAACATCATGTGAAGTTGATCCAAGCAGAAAATGACAAAGTTATAGACCAGAAGGAAATTAGGAAGTTGAAAGACGCTCTTGTGGAAGCTGAGAGCAATGTTGAACAAGGAGAAGCCAAGATGCAAGAAATCTTGAGAAATATGAAGAATCTCGAGTCAACATATAAAGCACAGACCAATGAAGTTACACAGCAACTAAATGAAAAGGTACTATTCCAGCGAGTTCTGGATTGTTCATCTAGATTGTTCGTCTAAAACGGATGGTTCGTCAGACGAATGGTGTGTCTTGACGGATGAAGAAAATGAAATATGTTGAGGGTGGTGATGATTATAATGAAAGTGGTGGTGATTTTGATGGCTACCGTGGTGGTAGTGATGGAGGCTATGTTAGTGGTGAAGAATCAAATGATATGGTAGTAATATGATAGGATGAGTGGATCGTAGTGATTGTGGTTATCATCGTGGTGGTTAAGATCGTAGTGGTTATGGTGGTTACCATGGTGGTAATGATGGAGGTTATGTTGGTGGTGAAAAATAGGAGGATATGATAGTAATATGATAAGATGAGTGGATCGTGGTGGTTATGATCGTAGTGGTTATGATCGTGGTGGTTATGATCGTGGTGATTGTGGTTATGGTGGTGGTGATTAGGATCGTGGTGGTTATGGTGGTTAGTGTGGTGGTAATGATGGAGGTTATGTTTGTGGTGAAGAATCAGAGGATATGGTAGTAATATGATAGGATGGTGATTATTGTAATGATGTTGTGGTTATTTAAGTTGGTGGTGAAGGAGATATAAAAAGTATAAAATGGTGGGGTGATGATGATTATGATGGTTGTGATTATAATGGTTACCATACTAGTGATGTTGGTGGTATATTAATGTAAGGAACATAAAACAAATCTGATTTACTCTTTTTATAGGTTGAAGCTTTACAGGAAGAGTTACATGAAGTAAAAGTGAAACTTGATCAAGAGAAACAGGTACATGGATGTTAATGGTGATTTTTGTGTATGAAACTTTCAAGCAAAAAACTATATACAGTACATATTAATACCTTATGCGGAGCAGTTGTGAAAAGTTCAACTATACAGGTCCTCCAGAATCGAACCTGCGTCTCTGTAATTTTTGCATGTCAAACGCTTTTTCCACTGAGCTATATAGAGTTATATCAGGGTGAAGCCAGTGTATCTGCAATTCCGGAAGTTTCTGTCAGGGAGCCAAATGTTGCGTTTTCGCAACTTCTCCCGGTTAGTTTTGAAATTTGTATATATGGTTTTCTGCTCGAAATTTCCATCCTTGCTGTAATTGTTTGCCTGAAGGAAGATTATTTTACATGTTTTTGATTTTCCATTTTCATGCATACAGAGTAGCAACGTGATCAGAAGTCATATCAATGATCTCAAACAGCAACATGTACAGGAGATGCTGTCTTGTAAATCTCAGTTTGAAACAGATATCAGGAATGCGACGGAGAGAACAAAATGGCAGCAAACTATTCAAGATGATGTGAGAGAACCAATACAGGAATTTACAACCCAACAACAGAGCCATGAATTAGAAGCAGGTGAATTTATATAGCACTTAATATATAAATGCATTCGTTGATCGGTTTGACATATTTTAATGAATATATTTCAAAGTTAAATATGTGGGATGCTTGCTTAAATAGTCTGATTTTCAGTTGGGTTCGTTATTCCCCGGACGATCGAGTTAACTATTGCTCCAATAACTCCGGAAACTCCGGGTTTAAATTAAAGCAGCTCAAAATTGCTTTTATTTAGAGTTGAATATGGCGAAAGCTTAGCATCACATAACGTAAATAAGCTATTATATGTACATGGATATTCTTGTTTAGTCGTGAAATGAATGGCGTGCAGTATTGTACGATTGAACTGAAACTTGATTAATTGGTCATTAAGTTAAATACTCAATTTCATATTGAGTGTTGGGAGGGCCGATTAACGGCCGTTAAAAAGTCCCGTAAAAACTCCTATTCTGAATTCAACTACCAGAATGCATTTCGATTATGTAATTGAATAATAACAATATTAGTAATCACCAATATCATGGTAGAATAT
Source organism: Trachythela sp. YZ-2020 (assembly GCA_016169945.1). Taxonomy (NCBI): domain Eukaryota; kingdom Metazoa; phylum Cnidaria; class Anthozoa; order Malacalcyonacea; family Clavulariidae; genus Trachythela; species Trachythela sp. YZ-2020. The sequence continues at coordinate 2,363,202 of JADLSH010000385.1, forward strand.
CATGGTAGTTATTTCGTATGTCAATTGGTTTTCTCAGCCTCTAAGTGGCTTATCTTAGTGCATGTATGCAAAACCTTTTCTATTTTTTTACAGATTCTAATGTGGAGTATCGCCTAAACAATGAACTTAAGAACGTTGATGGATTTACAAAAACCATAGCTGGTTATTTGTCTGAGTTGAACCATGAGAGTTTTGGTGAAGATGGAGATTTTGACAGCTCTACTACGGAAAAAATTGAAGTAAGTTATCGCTTAAAACGAGTTGATCCCTACAAAATTGCTCACCATCTTTAATTTTTACGTTTTGATCCCGAAACACGACCATTCACTTTCCTTAAAGTGCCACTAACCACAAATATGAATTTTGGTATGTGTAATATTTAGGTTATGTAAAGAGATCAGATTCTCTCAAGTAATTTAACATTTAATATTAGTTATGACTTTACAAAATATAACGACTTCATTGCCTAAATGTTTCCTGAAAAGGGAGTTTATATCCCCCTCCCCGCTCGCTACGTCCCTGTCTACACACATGCATGTATACTGTACACCCATAATCTAGGTAGGGGGCTTCGGTGGCGCAGCTGTCAGAGCAAGCGCCTTTCACCTCTGAGTCTTGAATTCGATTCTCGTTCAGGACTTTACTCATCACACTCGTGTGAAAAGAGTAAGTCAACGCTCTGTCGAAAGTCGTGGGTTTTCTCCGGGCACTCCGGTTTCCTCCCACAGGGAAAGTTGAGTGAGTGGGTTAGGATAGACAGATTAGGAAAGTAATATCACAATTAAAAATAAATAATGTAGGCTAAGTACATAATATAGGTAAGCTAGATACTTGATGTAATCGGTCACTGAAAACCCCCAATGGGGAGTGAGCTGAATAATGTGATGTAATGTAATGAATTATGTAATGTACAATATCTCCTTATTCAGTTCTTACACTATTCAGCTATTAAAACCTTGTTTTTCCAGACCGTACTGGATGATCTAAGACTGGAAGCTGATGCCGTGTATAACTTAGTAAACAGTCTACCAGAGTTTTATGATCCAAATATCACGTCCCTTCAAACTGTCTGGGAGGAAGAAAAAGAAATCTTAAGAAAAGCAATCGAACAGTTGAGGGAAGAGGCAACAGAGAAACCGGTATGTTCATTTGAGGTTATGAATTACCTTAGTCCTATTGGACTTCGGTGGCGCAATCGTCAGAGCACGCGCCTTTCACCTCTGATATCGTGGGTTCGATTCCCGTTGGGGACGACTTATGATAGCTATGTGAAAAGAGTCAACGGTCTGTCTGTCGAAGGTTCGGGTTTTCTTCCTCCGGTTTCTTTCCCACAGGAATATTGACAGTGATGGCGAGCAAAAGGTGGCTGCCATATGCGCCCTAGAAAGCCTTCGACTTGGTCACGTTGAGCTGTGTCCTTCGCAATTCAGCTTAGCTCTCAGCTGCAAGTAAGGATAATAAGTACTCCCCCCTTATAAGTGAACTGGACCCTTATAAGAAACTGGAAAATCGGTGGAAAAATATTTTTCCACGAAATAATCTTATACCGACGTGTATAAACAGTCATTGCAAGGCAGTTCATGGGCAAGGCTAATTTACTATACTGCGTTATAATTCAATTTCTACGTTCACCATAAATACAGTCAAAATATATTCGATAACCATACTTACCGATTTGGAAGGTTTGGTGCGAGCTGTTGACCGAGGTGGCCTGGGAACTATCGGTGGTGCTTGAATTAACGAAAGATCCATGCAAATGGTATCTTGAACTGACAACCACCCTCGGGAAGCTTTCACCCATCACACCAATACAATTGATTGTAAAAATATAATGAATGGTGAAAATAGTTGGCTGGAAAATGCACTCGTGAGTTTTTCAAAGCCTTCTCTATTTCAATAAATTTACTGTAGAAAACTAACTTTTTACGTATTGTCAAAACAAATTCTTAGATATGTGAATCCTTTAAAGCCAAAATAAGACGTCTATATATTCTTGGTGATTTTACTTTAGTGATATTACTGTATCACTTCAAGAAAATATCTTTTTCATTGCTATTTAGGATGAGACATCCGTGAGCAAGGATTGGAGAGGTGTTATTGTGAGCGCTGTTTTGGATGTAAGTGTAAAGTTGTTTAAGAATTTACGTTGTAAATTGCACGGGGGGAAACTAAGCAACATTGTTGCGGAAACATGCATGGTTTTCTGGCCATGTTTCCCAAAGATTGATAAATTAGGAAACGTTTGTAAGAAAAATGTACCTATAGACTATATGACTAGATTGGTCAATTACAATCAAGTACCCTGAACTGGCTGTAGAATGCCCGGACTTACGGACTGAAACCTGTAAACTAAGAGAGCAATGTTTGCAAGACAATATTGCACTTGCGAAACAAAATGTTTTTGAATTTGTTGGGAAACATTTTTGCTTTTGAAATTTTGTGTCCGCAACCGTATTCCCGAGGGTGGACAAGCAGGAAAACACTTAAAGAAGCATCAAGATTTTCAGATGTTTCCCCAACAATGTTTTCTATTCTGCCCAGGCCTGCCCAGGTTCACGTGAAGTATGCAGTATATGGTTAAATAAATAAATTGTTATATAAACCCAATTGAGGCAGTCTTCCTTCTGTTAAACGTGTGTTATAATTATGTAAATTAATGATAGGTTTTGAAGAAAGAGGAGGAAATGCTTTCATCGGAATTAGAAACAATCGAAGAAGTTGCACATGAAGATGAAATTTCGACGTCAAACCTTATCAGAAGACGGCAACAAAAGCAGGTTGGTAGTTGGTACAGCTACGTGTGTTTGTGTTTGTTTAATGAATTTTTCGATATTACTACACTATATAATGCGACATTTCAGTTGAGTTGGAAACACCGATTGTTTTGTCTTATATTGTTCGAAAGTTTGAAAGCAAAAAATGTTGATACAATGCTGTATCGGGTTTTTACTTTTGAATCAACTTAACAAGATCTTGTAAGCACCGGCATAACTTGCTCATAATTATATAACACCGAAACTATATATTGTGCAAACGTCAAAACGTCATTGGCTCTCATCCGCATAGGCTGACATATATAGCACTGCTGAGATACTGAACATAAAATCGGAGCCTTTGGCCATATTAGAAATTTAGCTATGGGTGATAGTCATAATCATAATCATGATGGTTATTGTTAGCCATGCAGCGTAGCTATTATATATAATATATTGTCAGTGGTGGCGTAACACTACTAGCAGCATAGCTTTATTACGTTGAAAATATAGTTGATTACGTGCGCGAATATATACGTCCGTGGAACAAACAGTAAGTTATATCTTTATTTGAATTGACCGTATTTGTACTACTCTACACTTAATATACTTAAAATCTGTATAGAGCCACAACTGTTTCAAGTACATACCGTATTGATTAATGTTTCTTTTCACATAATTTAATATCATAGGATGATTTACATCGTCAATCTGTCGACAGACTTTACGAAGCTGATAGAATTTCACTGTTAACTGAAATTGAAGATTTGAAGAAATCGATGATAGCCGTGAAACAGAAGCTGACGAATGAGGTACTAGAAATTGTTAGCGCATATCTATACAGTCACTAAGTAAATGTTATATTTTTTCGTCTTCCGGACGTCTGTTGAACTATATCGAACTGTCTGTTTTTCTATCTGTTAGATTATCGATCAATCAATTATTGATTGGCTTGTTATTCAACTGATCGGACTCTTAGTTGGTCAATCTTACTTACTGTCTGTCTTTTGGTTGACCGGTCTTTCCGTGTTCCTGTCAGTGTGTCAATCCATCACTCTGTTGCTCGATGGATTGATCTGTCTGTCGTTTTATTAGGTTTGCATACTCGAGGGAAACGTTATTGAATAACTTAATTGGGCAACTTAAGCGCAACTAAAAAATTTGGACCTCCCCCCACTCCAAATAATTTCTTAAACATTTGAATTGCTGATAAACTGAGAATGTGTAATTTGTTTCAATGAATTTTATGACGTATTAATGTCGAAAGCCTAATATCGGCCGGCGACGCAGACTCTCTATAGAGCTAAATACCCTTTCATACAAGCAAAGTTATTAAGTTTGAGTCATAAATGTTATGAAGAGGTTGTATCAACAGTGAGAATATGTTGATAACCTTACTTCTAACCGCTGTTTAGTATCCTCCTTTTTACTGGGACATTATAACTACACACAATTATACCTTATGGCTGTATCTCAGTTCTTACTTCTCTACAGAATCACAAGCTTCAAGACCAACTCAAGGCTATACAGCAGCAAGTGAGAAGACGTGAGAAGCAACTCTTGCAACAAGGTGACGATTCTTAGCTGTAATTTTTCACTTTGTAGGTATGAAAACTGTTTCATATTAATTCCGACACATGCAGAGAACAACGAACAATTCGTTGTCTCGAGAGCGGGATTCGAATTCGCATCTTAGATTGTTGACTCGATTGTTCAATGGGTTGAGCGGCAGTCTAGAAACCCGAAGATACGAGTTCGAATTCCGCTCAAGACTACGAATTTTTCGTTGTTCGCTGCAGTGTCAGAATTAATATAAACAGTTTTTCATATCACTTTCTAGGATAGTGTAATGTAAGAATTGTACTTCTCAAATAATTCATGACCTGCATGTCTCGTTATCCTGATACCACGGTTGAAGGTCTTTTTAATTTTCACGAAGTTCGTTACTTCGTTTGAGAAGTTATATTGTGCACTTCGACACTTCACACATCAACGAAAGCGTTTGTAAATATAGTGATTTAAACACCTCAGAGTATGTTAAAAACCCGGCTAGCTCTTCCTTTTTTCAACACACTTTTCGTTGATTCACGATATCGAAAAGAAAAGTTGCAATACATTCGCTGTAAGAACAAATTGGCCAAAACAATCCACAAATTGGGTGTCTCAGATTCATTTTTGTTAACTAAATATCTTTATGTGATAATAACAAGAAAACCTGGCCCTATACTATTTCGACGTTTTTGGACTTTTTTAAGATCTCAAATTCAAAGATCAATTTGTTTTTAAGTTGTTAGTTGTTATTTGTATACCGTGTAGGTGGGAAAAGTTTCAATGAAGTGAAGTTGAAAAACCAAATGTTAGAATAAAAGAGCATATCTATTCAAGAAACATTTTAACTTCAACTTCACTTCATTTAAATAATACTTACGATAAAATTAACGATTATCAAATTAGTTTAATAGGCCGTTAGAACAAATTCTCGACCAAAACAATCACAAATTGGGTGTCTCAGATTCAATTTTGCATGAAAATGCACTAAATATCAAAATTTGATAATATCGCTGAAGAAAACCTGTGTATACTGCTATTTCGACGTTTTTGGACTTTTTTAAGATCTCAATGGTACAATTCAAAATATCTTTAATTTGGGTTTAGTTGTGCTCTTATATATACCTATAGAGTTTCAATGTGAGTTACTAGGAGATACATTTTGAAAATGATATTTTAATAGCTTATACTTTATTTTTAGTTACATCAAAAGAAGAACTGTTACAAAAAGAACGGGAATTACTTGAGACCATTCAAAGCGAAAGAGAAGCAGAGACGAAACAACTGAATGAAGCAAATAACCTTCTAACTCGTGAAAGAAATGTAGCCAAAGACCTTCAAGATATCTTGAATAAAAACAAGACACGTCTAAAGGATTTTGAATCTGCTTTAGAAAAGGAAAAAACACAGAACACGGTTATCCAGTAAGTATACATAATTTGTTTCAGAAATATATTTCTATATGTGATTTAATCAGTTTAGGGTTTGGTTGTAACGAAGAAGGCTTACATCACTTAATTAGAACTTAGTTTGTACATATTGAAATATTTCCTAAAGCACTAAACTGTGTTCGTGTGTGTTTTAATTATAGAATCTTAGAATTCTTTGTGTACTTTTAACGTACATGAATGTATAATGCACAATGTAGATTTTATGTATACTGTTTTTGCCTGTGAAAACGAACATCACGATCAAACGTCAAGCGCGTGCGTGAGTCTATGAAAATGGCGGGGAAATGACTGCCTAAATACAATAGGAGTAGATACAAGGTAATCTAAGGTAATCACCAGACAAAGAAATCCAGGAACAAAGAAGAAGAAAACTAAGAAACATTGTTTCCCGTTTGTTTCTGAGATTGTTGGGTAACATTTCGCTTCCTTAGAAGCAAATTTTTCTCCGCAAAGATATTTCCTAGGATGGGAAACTGGGAAATATTTTGGGAAACTTCAAGATTTTCATGTTTCCGTGACAATGTTTTTTGCGCAGGCCGTATTAATAATAAACGCATGTACAATAATTTTTTGACAAACACTAATAGATGTGTATGTTATCGACCATTAGGACATGTTTAGAAAGCGAAAGAGCAAGATGTTCGAATCTGGAGCAAGCATTGAAGCATGAACGTTTGAATGTTGATTCGCGAGAACGTGAACTTGAAAAGAAGAGTCAATTGTTACAAGACTTATCGAACAGAGAACAAGAAACTATCAATGATATGGAGGAGGAAGTTCTGCTAGGTAAGATTGTACAAAATGATTGTACAATTCTTTTTTTCGCTGACCAATCACATTGCCAAATTTTGTTTTTCGCTTCGCTTCGAGCAATCAAATTTACATAGTGGAAAAACGGCTTTATTCAAAGTCCTATGCTTCATCATACGTATTATGCACACTAATATCTGAATCCATTTCCAGCCGACAACTCGACGAAATACAAAACAAATCATACTCCAGATAAAAGCATCTTGTGCACTCAAATTTGAATAATAAACAAGAGAAGAAGATATACGGTAATATTTCGATTCTATTTTAAAACCATTATCAAACGTTCAAAGGTGTTGAAATAGAATCGAAATATTACCGTGTATCTTGTTTTTTTGTTTATTACTCAAATCTTGAGTACACAAGTTGCTTTTATCTGGAGCATGTCTAATTGTTTTGTATGCTAATAAATTGTCATTCCTCTACCGATCATTTACATAATTTTCTAACCAGCTGCTGTAACTGTCTAGATTAGATTTATGGTTATAATAGTTTGCTTGTCACCTTTCATAAGTTCATTTTAAATACTCCAGTATATACGTTGACAATATTGGTGCTAATAAACTCAATTGTGAATTGAATTGAATTGAATTGAATTGAATTGAATTGAATTGACAATTTGCATTATAGACTAATTTTTGATCTAGGCAAAAAAAAGTATATTGCCGGAAAGAACATACTAAAATTAGTAAAATTGCACGTAAATTAGTAAAATCAGGAATTTCCGCACGTAATACAAAAGTTACCAAATTTTCAAACTTTGCAAGGCTATATTTTCCGCATTTTACAACATTTCGCAACCAAACTTTGCAATTTTACTAATCTTATTATGTTCTTTGTAGCTGTTGTGATTGTTTCCCTTTTCCTTGCCTAGAACAAAATTTAGTCTATAATGCAAATTGTCTATTGAATTGAATTGAATTGAATTGAATTGAATAGGTAAACAACAAATTTCGGAGTTGGAGACACAGTTACGTGAGGAGAAAACAAGAAACGCAAAATTGGAAACAGAACTTGCGAACAAAGAAAATGTCTCTGTATCTGACAACGGTAAATTTATATTTTTTCTTAACACCTCCAGGTGATAATAGTAGGGAGGTTAAGCATGAACAAACGAAAATAATAACTTTCCTAACGATCACTTGCTGAAAAACTAACCCAACCTGAAATCGAACCCATACAATCTCTAAGATTTAAAATACCAGCCAAATCGAGAAACCAGGAATCACAGTATTGCTTGTCGTCCTCCGCAGTAAGCAGCAAGGAATAGTACGTATACCTTGTGATGTCCAAATGGCGTCGAATCACTTGCAGAAAAACAAAGTAAGTTTCATTCAGTTATGGCTAAAAGTATCAGAGATGATGAATATCAGCTATGGCGCTATCAGTGATGGCTACCAGTAAGTAATTCTACTTCGTTTACCTGATTTGGACACCACAAGCTACTATTTCTACACTAGCTGCTAAGAACAGAAAGCACTACTAACTTTCCTTAACTTCATATTTTGAGGTGACGCCCTTTCATCGCTTCCTTTAATCAACACTAAATCTGACAGTTATCTTGTCATGACGAGCTCTGTTTTCTGTGCTTGAACTTTTACGCAATAAACAAGTCAGACACCGATTGGAAGAAAGCTCACCTTGCGCTACCAAAGTGAAGAGCGGAATGAACCAAATGCGTATTCTGCGTTACACATATACCGCCACTCCTATCCGTTTCCTCACGCTTGGACCCTTAATATGACCCAACTGCGAAGGGACTCTTGTTACTTTTAAAGCGGTTATTTTAACATCAATATAGTTCTCATTACTTATATTTAAACGTAAAAACATCACATCATCTTTATAACAACATGCTATTTTATGAACCTACGCGGCTTTATACCGGGTGGCGCAAAAAAGTACGACTGTTTGATTTAGTATAACTTACACACTGAAGGAGCTATTACACTTAAACAAGTTTCTTTGCATTCAGCGATGTCGAACTTAAATTGTGATATATGCCATGTGCATTTTCATGCGATATTGACTGAGATAGCTGCGTTTAAACTTGACTAAACACTTTTGGAACTGTCGAGAATTAGCTAAAAACGGCCTATTAAACTAATTTGATAACCGTTACCATTTTATCGTAAGTAATAGTATTATTTCAATGAAGTGAAGTTGAAGTTAGAAATGTTTCTTGAATAGATATGCTCTTTTATTCTAACACTTGGCCTTCTAACTTCAACTTCACTTCATTGAAACGAATACTTACATAAAATGCTAATGGTTATCAAATTATTTAATAGGCCATTTTTAGCTAATTCTCGACACTTCCAAAAATGTTTAGTCAAGTTTAAACGAAGCTATCTCGGTCAATATTACATGAAAATGCGCGTGGCATAATTATATCAAAATTTAAGTTAGACTTCGCTGAATGCAAAGAAACTTTTAGTTTTTAAGTTATACTAAATCAAATAGTCGTACTTTTTTTGCGCCACCCGGTATAAATAGTCAAACCGCGTTCGTTCTTTTTGCTATGTGGTAACACGACGTTCTAGTTAAGACCCTGCTGCAGGATACATACCCAAGACATATTTCTGACAGCCATGGCTGAAATGATTTGTTTATGAACCGGCTCTTGAGTGTAGAAAATTGTACCATCACTTTTTGAACGTGTTTTAAAATTCATTTAGATAAACTGAAAAAACTTATCAATGACCTCCGTGATGAACTTGAAAGGACGAAAACTGAAAACGTTAAACTTGTCACGTCATTAAATGAAGAAAGAAAAGTCTCCGAGGATTTAAAGTCGGGTCTGGAATCACTTCATGGTGTGGATGAACAGATTGCTGAGCAGGAACAGTTGATAACAGGCAAGCATTTAGTCGATTATTTGATTATTTATTACCTCAAGAACTAATCTCAAAACAAAACGTAAGGAGGGATTAACATAATATAAAGATCAATTTAACATAAAGATTAATTTAATATAAAACAAAAGTTAATTAGTTCCAGGCCCTTTGTTTGCTGTCAGATCATCTGGATACTTGCAGTCCAAATTGGATTCATCATAGAGGTGAAATAAGCGCAAGCGTAAGAATATATTCGTGAGGTGAAAGATGAAATGTTCCATTGAACGAGGCGACATCCGGGCCGTGCAATGGAACGTTCCATTGCGTGGTCAGTGAAATGCAATTCAGTCTTCTACACTCCATACGAATCCATACCATGAAAACAATATATGGAAATGCTATTTCCATATTATTTCCACATTATATCCATAGTATCTCCATAGTGTTTCCATGGTGTTTCCATAGTATGAAAATGGCAACTATTGTGGAATTAGTATCATTTCCTTTACTAATTGCCATCTTCATACTACTTAAATATACGTAGTAAGTAAGGATTTTGTAAAAATATTCCAGTGATGTTAGCTGATAAGGTCTTTTGGCAGAGAAACTTATCATAAAAGTCTTGCTTGTATGAACGGAACCTAAATCTTATATTTTTCATATTATCTAGAATTAAGTGAAGCGTTGGAAAATGAAAGACGAGTGAATGAAGAACTTCGCAATGCACTTGATAATGATTATGATGAAACTGACAAGACAGATGATAGTCGACTCAATGTTGTCAAAGAACTTCAAGTGTCTCTGACAGCTGTACAGGTAACCTATACATCAATTTTACAATAAACATTTTAACACTTCGCAACAATTTTTCTACAGCCCGAGAGTTGGACAATCTAGCCGGATTGTTCTGCGCGGTTACTACTTTGGAACCATGCTAAAAGAGTAAACTGTCCTTTCAGAATATCCCAGTGATTATTTTCCCCGAGCTGGCGCGAAGGTGCATCGGATATTTACACCTGGGTAAAAATAGTTTTGTACATTGTTAGTCGGGAAATAATACAAACAAATAAAGTCTTCAAAACAAGATAAATGAAAATTTTGTAGAGGACTTTCACTTACTAAAGTCAACAGGAAAATAAATCAGTCAAAAGACCGAGAAAGGACAAGTGTCTATTTTGCATACAAAAATAAAAATGCACATTTCAAAAATATTTTAATTGAATATTTAAAAGTGTTTTAATATTATTCAAATGCGTTATAGAATAAGAAACAACATATTTAATCTCAAAAACTTCATAGTATAAAAATATGACAATTTTGAAACGTTTTGTGAGACGTCTAAGATTGAATTTTAGAGTAAATCAAAGCTAAAAGAGTACGTAATAACATAGCTACTTTATATAGTTGGACAATTGATATTTTTACAGTTAAAAGTACAAACCTTGTCACTATTTTGCCATTTTGTACAAAAATAAAAGAAATATTTCGGCTCTTTAAAGTTTCACAATCTTAAGGTCTTTCGCATTTTTACGTACTGCTAAAAGGTAAACTGCCGTTAAAAGCGAGCCGCCATCTGAATCGTGCACTTTAACTGCGCATGCTCGGCAAGCGTCTGAAGCATAAGTGGGTACACCCGTTACACCTCTGTATGATCTCTACTCTGTGGTGTTACCATGGTTACACTAGTGATCAACTCAGTACTTCATGTTACAAAGGGCGAGGGGGTTCTGCATGAATGTACTTCTAGTAAGGTGCGGTGATAATCAAATTGTGCAGTGATAAATCAGAATTGTGCAATGATAAATGAATTTTGTGCAGTACTAAGTTTTTCTTTAATATATAAAAATAGGTAACCGGTGCTTGCCAACAACCGTTTAATACACCTGCAAATAGAACGACCTAATATATTTGTAACAAATGCCGACAATGTTATTCCATGTCAGGACATAAAACAAACTTGTCTTTAAATAAATCACTGTCGAACTTTGCTATATTTTCAATAAAAACATCAAACACAATACAGTCCTATTTTGTACTATTTTTAAATCTTGAATATTAAATTAGCTATATATGCCAATCAACCTAAATTCAGCCAATCACAATTCTCGGCCGAGAGTGATGAAAATTACTCGGGCTTCCGGGCAGGCTCTTCTCTCTTTTTAACTCGCCTCACTCCCCTAGAAGAGCCGGCCATGCTGGCTAGTTCCATGCTGTTTAACACAGACCTCTACATTCAAATGCTATCATATTTTAGCTCTGCGCAGTGATAAAATTTCCTTAAAATAATCCCTGGTCAATAGCGTCTGACAACATTTTAGTTACAATCAGATACCAACATTGTTTATCACTCTGCAATCAAATCGATGACGCATTCTACTTGAAAAAAAAATTTTACGTTCTTTGTATAGTTTTACTTGGTGATAAATACAATTGATTTGAATTTTTGGAAACGCCATGATTATTATTTCGCCAACCGACTATCATATATTTAGTTCGATTCATTAACCCACAGCTTCATATTAAATGCAAGGTAAAGATTTCGGTTATTGTCCCATTTGAAAGAATCGTCAAAACTGTAAAGTAACTTGTTCTACAGATGTTCATTTGCGTTCTTCCTTGGTAAGATAATTCAGTTTTCTTGATATGCAATGCAAATATGGTTAAAAATTCTCCCTATTTAAATGGGCGGAAATTAATATCGTGGAAATTGATACAAAAACTTCCAATCATCAATGAATTATTCTGTGTATTTCATAAAACGGAAATTTTAAATTAAGTATCTCAATTTTTACAGCCTGCGTGCAGTCCCAGACCTCGCCAAACGAGGTTACAAGAAAATCTACTCGCAATATCGTTAAACTGACATCTTCGACACGTAAAATATCGTATCTTTACCTATATTCAGATCTCAGTGGCTGAAAACGCCTTATAACACTTTTGAACATTACGATGAATAAAATGGGAAAATGCTACTACTGTAGATATGCAATAATTGTGGTATTGTTATGATAAATACAGTTGCAGTAAAAAGTAAGGCAATATGTGTCTATTTTCAGGAACAATTACGGAACCAAATAGACGTTGTTGGCCAAGAACGAAATCGCGTGAAACGTTTGCGTAAAGAACGGGACATCCACGAAGCCAGCGCTTTAGGAGCACGAACGAAGGAAAGAAATCTCGAAAGGGAATTGGAAAAGAAAAAGGCTGCCCGTGAAATGGAAGTTGACAATTTGAAAGATATGCTAGAACATGAAGTGGCGTTAAAGAGGAATTTGGAGGAAGTTTTGAGTGCGCGGAATTTAGAATTCGAAACCGTGAGTCAAGAGCTGCATTATCTAAAAGATGACAGGAAAATGACCATGCTTAAGGTAACGACTGCACGGTGTTAGACGTGACACCCACGTGATTGCCACACAATAATTATATTTGGTCGAGGACTTCCACATCCTTTTCAGCCGTTCAAATGTATTCGGATACAAAGTTTTTTACTTTATTCCGGATTCAAAGTTTCCGTATACGGCTCAAAATCGTGTTTTCTACTTGTGTCTGTAAACGGCGGCATGAGTCGGTAATAAAGCGTCGGGTCAAAATGGGACACCAGATAATCCCAAGGAGAAGTTTTTATTAACTGGGAGAGAGCAGAGAAGAGCAAGAGTAATGTTATGGACGACCCAGAGAGATTTCAGTTTCACAGCCTGCAAAATCCTTGGGAGCCTTGTATCTTAAACGAGGGGCAACATATATGTATAATGCGGGTACAGTATTTAAGTAGTTAAACAGAGAGGATAAAACATAAAGTCTGAGAATTAGAGAAAGTGTGGTTGTTCTCAAAGAGTGGAGTTAAAGCTTAGTCCTCAAATAGCCAGTGATTGTGTTGCCCTCCGAAGGGGGCGATACGACTTGGTATAAACAAGGTTGTAATTTGAAACTGGTCTACTGACATAGGGTTTTAACAGGGGAACCAAACTTCCTGCACCTTACACCTACAACGCCTCAGCAGGCGTCTTGTTCTAACTAGATCAAAATCCCATTTCTCGTGTACTTAAACTTTGTGCTTGCATGATGTATTTAAACTTTAGACACCACCAAACAGCCCATCGAAAGATCGTCTGAACATTCTACGACATGATTTAAATTCAATCATAGATGAACATCGTGTGTTACTCATCATGCATAAAGAATATCTTGAACAGCAGCTGAAGAACTCTGATGAGTAAGTTTTATAAACTCAAGTAGTTTATTATTATTTTAACAAATATATATATTATGCAGACCGAAAGGTTGGGGAAGTCGAGAGCTGATCGGTGTATATGCCTGTCTTGAATGTCCCATATTGACGGAACGAGATGGAATGCGGGAATGTTAGTTTGAACTAGTGAAAAATGTTACTGAGCATACACAAAAAATCAAACTGCGATTATAGGAACTAAAATGTTGTTCAGCAGATCCTGACTGTCTGAAATATATTTTGTATTTTTTGTAGTTCGCCAGGAGTGAGTGGTTTGTATTCGCAAGTTCAGAACTTGTCCTATGAGATGGATAGGATGAAGAAACAAGTTGGCGCAGTTTCAGAAGTAAGATATTCATAATATATACTTTTACTGGTGTACATTTCTGTTTGTTTCTGCACTGTGCATTCGTCTAGAGTCAGGGGACTTCTAAGGATTTTGCGAACGTTTTAGGACCGTTGAACGGAAGTCTAGAGATTGTGATAATGGCCTATCTAATATGAAATTGTCTTTTTGTTCATGACCAACAGCCAAAGGACTGGATAAAGCTTAGCAATTAGGTTCAGAAATCTAGATAAGCATTCCATAGATACTTTGAACGTGTAAACAGCCCCAAAATGTAAGTCAAAATTGCCACGGGTGCACCTGGTACAGTACATGAAGTATTTTGGTACTTAATTGATATTTTGTGCAAAACAACACGTTTATTTATATCCCAACCAGGATCCCAACGCTTTCGATGCGCGATCTCGAATCTTCATCTGGGCTTTCGGATCGTAAGTCAACGAAAACAATAAACCTGAATCCAATTATATTTCACACAAAGTAAATCAATTATATTTATCACCATGCTAACAGAAGGAAACTTTTGGACTATATTTTTGACATGCCGTGTGTCCTGTGCAAACTCTGCACTCTGGATGATATATTTTATCGTCCTACCTTCCGTAAATCAGCCAAAGTGTAAAGATTTCTTTGGAATTAAATTTCATTTCGTGCGTTTCACGACGTTTTCGCTGTAATTGAGTGCGCGCAATGGAATCGCGGTTCTGTCAGATAATTATTATTGCGTCATCAATTGGCTTGGTGCGCGCGCAGAATCTTGTTCTCACAAAAAATATCGATTTTGGACAAAAAATACGAACTTCAAGACTATTGCTAAACTATCGCGTATCTTTTTCAAACATCATCATATAAACACAACACTGGCCTGAAATAAACTATGAGAGATCGAACGATCGATGACAGATTCTGAAACAAGCAAAAGCAACGATAAAATTTCGCAAGAAAGCAGTTTATCGAATGAAAATGATAGGGATGGTAGAAGTAATAACACAAATGGTGAAAATGTTGATGCCGAATCTGGGATTGGTACTCTTAATGAATATGATACTGTAGTTGATGTGGAGAGCACAGAGGTTGGTAGTAGTTCTGGAATAAGGAATAAGAATGGGTCTAGAACATCAGAGTATGGCGAAGGTATTCGTAAAGAATCTACGAAAACAATGAAACGAGGAAAAGACTCGACAAATTTTGAGCCGAAAGAATCACGGCGACACACAGAAAGTGATATATTTAATCGTTCTTCTGAAAAAAATGCTGCTCTTAGAAGACATACATTTGCTAGTAGCAGGCGTGATAATATTGATGAGGATGATTATCAAGTTGAAAGAACTGAATCAAGATTTTCTACGAAAGGACGAAAAGGATCAGTAAACTTTGAGCCCAAAGCATCACGACGACACACAGAAAGTGATGTACTTGATACAACTTCTGCAAGAAATGCTGGTCAGAGGAGACATACATCTGCTGGAAGCAGGCTTCATAATATTGATGATAATGATTATCAGGCTGAAAACAGTGCATCGAGATTGTCTACTAAGGAAATGGAAGGACGAAAAGGATCAGTAAACTTTGAGCCCAAAGCATCACGACGATACACAGAAAGTGATGTACTTGATACAACTTCTGCAAGAAATGCTGGTCAGAGGAGACATACATCTGCTGGAAGCAGGCTTCATAATATTGATGATGATGATTATCAGGCTGAAAACAGTGCATCGAGATTGTCTAAATCATTTAGCGATACCGGAATTGATGTTGCAGTAGATAATTCGTTTCGTCCACAGAACTCAAATATATCACGGAGAAATACAATCGCTGGTGATATAGTGGAAGGCCTTCGTGAGTTGCTGGGAAAGAGTGTGGAAAAAGATAAGGGCAGTACTTCAAAATCTACCAACAAGAGTAAAAGACAGACTATAGCAGATATGCGTGAAAGAGAAAACCAACATCTCGATGTGCCATTGGAAGGTGATATTCGCGATCCTAAACCTGGAACGTTGGATGACGATATGATTTCAACTAGTGAGGATGAACAGAACCTAAAACGGGTCGGTGGTCAATATGAAGCAATTAAAAAAAGACATACAGTTGCTGGGGATGGAAGTGAATATAAACACGGCAGAATTCCATCGAGAGATTGGTTTACAAGTAATGAACCTGGTCCAGGCATTCACTCAGATAAGAGAAAATTAAGTGCTCCAAAATCTGCTGTTTTGAAAAGACATACGATCGCTGGAACTGGTCGTGAAGATATGGATGTTTTGATAGATAGAGATGAGCTAAGGTCATTGCAAAATCTAGCAAGAATATCCGAAGCAAGAAGGTATTCGGAGGACAAAAGACAGCCTAAACAAACTTCAGCAAATATTCGGCGAAGTTTAGACGAAACACAAGGAGTCGATGACCTTCAGAATATCCCGCTCAAACGACATTCAGCTCCGGATCAGGAATACATTCGCGATGTGATCCTTGTTAAAGATGAAGATATCAGAATAGATCGTCTGCCTCGAGAAACTTCTCATTTACGACGACACACTGTGCATGATGGTAGACAAGAACGTGATGTGCAGCTTGGCACAAGAACCATTCCAGAACCACAGACAAAGAGAAGAGCTACACGTACTGGTTTCGTACAGGACCATGAGTTTAGTTTACATGGTGATGTCGAGGATAAACATTTGCGTAATCGAAGAGAATCCGCTACTATAGCAAGACGAAGTACTGATATGAACATTGACCATGAGTTGCCTCGTGACAACGAGATACTACAAGACCAGACTGGTGATGTAAATGATGATAGAATAAGATATTCGGTCTATGGACATCCGTTTGAGTACCGTGATAGTTTATACACTGAAGAAGATGGATTAGAGCAAAATTTTCAAAGAAATGGCAGACCTATAGGAAGAAACGAGAACAATGACATGTATGATGATATCTATTCAGGTGAAGACGGACAGATAGAGAGATATTACGTTTATAGTGATCATGAAACTGACCGACATTATGTTCCTCAACAACCACGAAATTCCAGCCGTTATATATTGTCTGGTAATGAACTACATATTCACCAAGACGATGCCCCCAAGGGTACTAATATCATTGTCGAAGATACTAATCCTACAAACTCAATGAAGATACAAACACCTCGCTTTACTATAACAAGATCTGGGCAGAATGACGATAATATTCAACATGGTGGTCATAATAACCTGGTTTATCACGCAAATGACATAGACCATAGTGGGCCTCAGCATGAAGAGACGAATCCGACTAACGCTATGAAAATACAAACACCTCGCTTAACCATAACTAGGTCTGGCCAATATGGTGATGAGATTCAACATCATGGTCAAAATAATCTTGTTTTTCATACAAATGAAATGGGCCCAACTCACGGTGGACCTAGAGCTGAGCATGAAGAGGTTGTAACAAATCGACAGTCAAAGGATCTAAACACTGGCGCAGTTTCATCAAACTATGTTGCTCTTAGGAGCTCTGTCTTACCCTTACCAAAGGGAAGAATTACCGAAGCTGAACCCCAGTCAGGTCTGCAGATGATCCCTACTACAAGGAATATTCTCCTGAGAGGACAAGATGAAGGAGGAAATAAACTCAAATTTAATTTATCCGTTATTGAGGAAGAAGGTGATGAAGAATATTACCGTGAGTTGGAAATGAAGTCACAAGAGACTTCGGCAGACCATGGTTCAACACAACAATTTGTCCATAGATGTAATGATCAGAAAACTGTGACAAGAAATCAAGGTCCTGCTGGCGAATCTGAACCTTCTAAGACAGGGTCTAAGTACTTGGATAATCAGGAACTTATTCAACAGCCAAGCACGTCTGTTGTTATATCAAAACATAGTGTGGCGATTAACGACCAAGGGAGGCATGAAGTGTCGAGATCACGTCGTACGGAGCCAGACCAAGACGGGAAATGTACGTGTAGCTCAGGCACGCATTTTGAACACAGGGAACATCGCAAAATACCTTGTGAGAAATGCAACCCTGAAAGTTCAAATGTTACAGCAGGACAAAGAAATTGCATTGAAAATGGAAACACGCAAAGTTTGAAGAAAGATGGCTCCACTGAAGACAAACAGCAAGTTGTTGATCAAAATCCTTCTGTACACTCGTGTGGCAAACACCATACTTTACCGGAACTACAGGTGGGGAAGGAAGTGAAGTTGTAACGCAAAGAGAACGGCGAAAAGAGAATAGACAGAGTGTTGATGAACATGATGTGATCAATAAAGTTACCAAAAAACTTCAATCAAAAAAGATGTCGGAGAAAACAGAAGAAACCAAGGGCAATGAAGAATGTGCTTTAAGCAAATCCTCAAAATCGCATCGTGATAAACCTGATGGTCGAAGTCACAAAACAGATGGTACGTTTGGTTTACCATGTTGTTCATTGCATGGCAAGTACCAGCTTCATCATCCTATATGTTGCTGGCATATGACCAACAACCAGTGCGGTGAATGTAAGGCGAAGCAAAGCAGGAAAGATACAGATCCACCCCAAGAAACTAGCCATACAAGTGAGACAACAGAAAGTGATGTGAAAAGTAGTGACCTGTCACAGGAAACAAGCCAAACAAGTGAAAGCGTAGAAGAAACTGGACAGAAATTCAGCGATCATATACAAGGAACAAAATACATTGGCAAAATTGAACAACCAAAAGCATGTCCAAAATGTGCTCGAGATTTACAAGAACCAAGACACAAAAACGAAAGCACACCAACACAAGAAATCTGTCCTAAATGTGGTGGTGGTTTACAAATTGTGACTGGGGGAAAAGGCGACAGTGCACCACAAGAAACAAACCCGAATAACTTTGAGAGTTTTCAAGGTAAAAGTAAGTTACAAGATCCGAGACGTGATACATCCAGTGAGAAAGGAGAGTATAAGACAGCACAGGAGACAAGTGTCTCTGAAAATTATTTTAATGATATAAAGATCTACTCTGATGAAGGTTCATCCAGTGTTCATCATAAGACTCATGGCAAGAAACGACGTCATCGTAAGTCTTACAAGAGCAAGTCCAGGAGAAAGAGCAGTTTCGAGCGACGTAGGGTATGTTGTGTAAATTTAAATGCGTGCGACAAATTCTCTGTCTGTTTGTCTGTCTAACAGAACAATGACAAAAAGCTAAACACCGTTTGCAAATTTTTGTTGAATTTTCATAAAACTTTGTCTTGCTTTTCCGGGATGTGCAAGAAAGAAAAGAAACAAACGAATAGCGAGCAACTGATGGTAAATGTTTCATTTAGTGTCTCCACCTAACACAAGGACAATACATCTTTCCCGCCCTGTATAATCGCCCTGTATAATCGCCCTGTATAATCGCCCGGGCTAACGTACCGTTCCTCCCCTTGGGATGATTAACATTTTAACATTCCGTTCCGGAAAACGCCCCGTCCCTCCTCAAATATTAGGGAGTTTAAGATCTACGACGGGGCAAACTCGATGCCGCCGTTACGATTTAAGCTATAGAAAGAGTGCTATGGAATTTCGATACTTTAACAAATGTTTCAAAATTGTTTAAATAACCTTCTAAAATTCATTAATTATTCATAGGCAAAATACAAAGGAAACTCATGACCCGTAGCGGATCTATATATTTGATATAGACTTGCTCAAATTTTCTCCTTCAATTTTTACAGCGTAGATAACATCAATCTTCAAAATTCCAACGCCAGTGAGCGTACAAAACGAGTCATTTTAGAAGTCATATACAAACCTTACAGTTCGGCCTTTATCAGATCTAAAACACTCGGCTGCGCCTCGATGTTTTAAATCTGATAAAGACCTCTTGTGCGGTTTGTATATATTACTTAGAAACACATATATTTGCGGCTGAAACAATGGGGTGCCTGCTATAAGGTCGACTTTGAGTACCTTTCACGTTGCTCAAAGATCACGTTATAATGCTGAGTTTATGGTCGTAATGAGAATGACAACGCTGTTGAAGATACGCCTGGGACCAGAAATTATTCATTCCTTTTGTTTTGCATGAAGAACTTCTTTGTTTCGAAGGCGCGTCGTCGTATTGCCAGGTCGTAAGTTTTAACTCCCTATTAAAGTGCCCTAAGTCATAACAATGTATCTTTTTCTTCGTTTCTCACCAGGGTTCACCAATCCGACTTTCACCTATCAAGACTGCAGCGTATGACAGGATAGTAAAGCAAAATAAAGAAATGTCTGACTATTTAGCTAAACTGACGGACGAGAAAAGTGAGCTACGCAGCACATTGTGTCATTTGGAACTACAGGTATCCCAGCACAGAGATCGCGAGGCCAACCATCTAGAGGTAAATTGCTTAGTAATTGGTAGTAAAACCTTTACAGCTCTTTCAAGCTGGAACGCTAGTTGCGCCAGAAACAGGGTCTCGCAAATTTTTATCTTGATTGTCACGGGTCAATAGATCATAGAAGTGCTTACGTCGCGCAATTTTTAATATATACGGACTTCAGGAATGCGTAGTGAAGTATGGGAAACTTGTAGAGAATGAGCGTAGAGGAGAGAGCCTGGGAACGAGGTCGAGACATACACACGTAAAAGCCCACAAGTTGTAATAAACCTGCAGCAGACTTGTACCAATGCTGTTTCAACAACTTGTTATCAGGATGTGTTCGCACTGCTTGTTCCCAGCTTGTTGACAAGTTGCCAACGGCTTGTTGGCAACTTGCTACAAGGCTTGTTATCGTCCTGCAATTCAACAACGTGTTAACAAGTTGTGAGTGACAACCTTGTGGCAACTTGATAAAATGACAACATTGTTACAACTTGTTGACAAGCTTGCTACAAGCCTGTTGCGAACACATCTTGTTGACAAAATGTGAGATTTTTAGGTGTGTAGAAGCGTGACACATAAACATGAATCATCATGCTTTGAATAGAGATGACGGTAGCAATCTGCCACAAGAGTATCTCCACCGATGACGTCATCACTCGAGTATATAAAAAGTTAGGGTGTGACTTTAGATAACCCCTGATAAAGACATTAGGGAGTTTGGCAAATACAACGACAACGTCAATGAAGACGTGCTCATTAACAATAGCATAGGGACCCTATGACAAAGGAGTCGATAAATTGTATTCCCTTGAGCATTCCAGTACGCCGTTCTTGTTCAAACTACTACGTTATTTACATCATTTCCACGTTTCACAACGACGCTAACACGTATGACGTTCGAAGTCGTTTGGGGTGCTTTACGTGAATTCGCTGACTAGTGTTTCTTACTACTTGTTTAAAAGAAAGATAAACAATATAGAGAGGCAAACAAACTCTTAGTAATGCATGCTTTTGCTCCAATACAAAAATGTAAGTAATTTTGCTTCATGCCGTAGCCGTTCTAACTTGCCAAACTCCCTACTAGACCCGAGTGCCGAAACGTTGGGTCGTGCGAGAACATGTAAATTGCTTCAATTTCATGACCCAAACACTTTTATTTTTGAAGTATCAGTTTTCGTATGGAATTCCTAGCAATTGGTCCTTCAAGTTACATATTTACACGATCAATAGTTCTTAAAATATCCTTAAAATTTGTGTTCAAATTAGAGGAAGAACCGTGTATGTTGAGATAAAACGATGTACCCTCTTTATCGTTTCTTGTTGTATTTCTTAACCAGAACATGCGAAGAAACAAACACGATATGGAAGCAATACTCACGACTGAGCGAACTCGCGCGGCTCAAGACAGTCTCACATTACATCAAACAATAGAAGGACAAAAAAGGAAGGTGAATGAGCTGCAGGATAAACTACGTGAGGGAGAAATGGAAGTGGATGAAACTAAACGTTCATTGCAAGTCATGGAAGATCAAGTAGAGAGATATAAAGTTTCGGCTAAACGATTACAATCATCTGAAACACACGTTTCCCATTGGACGCCGACAAGGGTAGGTTGATAACTGTTGTTATTTTTCATTGTAGTCATTACTTGTCTTCTAATTAGAGAGTTTAAACACGGACGTCACGCGTGCAGAAAATACATACGTGTGCATTTGTAGTGTAACTATAAAAGCAATCGCGTGATAGAAATAAATAAATCAGACGAGTGTAATCAAACAAATCCTAAACAAATAATAAAAAACCTTGTATATTAGTCGCCTATTTCTTGATAATTATTGTAATGTGCTTTTCTTTACATTGTTTTGACTTTGTTTTGATTACAGTCATTCGATTGGTACATTTCTATCACGTGACCGTTGCACCATGAATGCACGTGTATAAAATACAACATCATAATACAACATATAAAATGTACAATCTGATTTGCATTTATCTTCTTTGATCTTCATTAACTCGATTATCACAAAAAACTTGTAATAAATGTTATGATCGTAATTACTTGATCAATCCGCTTCACAGATGCGATCGTAAAAATATTCTATTTAGTCAAAATTTAAAGCTGTATTGACTATTCTTACTAATTCAATTATTCAATCTTCAACTTTTTAGATCCAGAAATTGTACGCAAGATACATCAAAGCTGAGAAATCTAGGAAATCACTGGTTTACCAGAAGAAGTACCTCGTGCTCTTGTTAGGAGGATTCCGTGAAAACGAGACCAAGACCCTGGCATTGATTGCCAAAATGGGAGCCTACCCCTCATACCACGAACCATCCTCACGCTTCTCGCCCGCCTTTACGAAATTCCGTACTGCAGTTAGAGTGGTAGTGGCTACGAAACGAATGCAATTTCTGGTTGCAAAATCCAAGAAATCTATCAGACAGGTCATGGAACCGGTAGAATCAAAGTCAGGTTCACACAGGAACACTCATTCAAGTACAAAATCAGTGAATAATGATCGTCCGTATGTACCAAATTACCGTCAAGGAAATACGTATCAAAGTGTCCCATCACGATATGAAGTAGAGAGTTTAAATGGCTACAGCTCACAGCAAGGTGACATTTCGATGGAGCCAAAGGACACTTCATTCGCTGAGATATATACGGGAAGTATAGATACTGCTCTCCCAAAACATACTGATTCCGGCGTGTATTCAGCGTTTGACTACAAACCCAACGAAATGTTCACACTTGGCACAACTATAAGTCGTGATCAACCCAACTTAGGCCTTAGAAACAGACTGGAGTCTCGCAATATACAAAGGTTAGTGTATACATTGTGCACAGTTTATAGAAATAGATTTTTATTGTAGTAACCGCCACCAATCCGGGTATAGAGCAAGAGGTCGGAATCGTGAAGATGTGATTTCGAATTCCGTTTAAAACAAAGGATTTTTCGTTCGTTCTCGCGGTGTTAGAAATAGTATATACATGGAAAGACTTTTCATATCACTGAGAATGACGTCTTAACGGATTCCCTGTCTGTTTGTCCCATTTGTACACAGACATGCAAATTATCAGATGAACTTTCTTTTCTTTGCCAAATCTATACAAAAACTTCAAATACTCGAATTTAGTCATAACCTTACCTAAACATTCCAAAAGTGTCAATACTTTTTTAAATGTGTATTTTCGTTGCAGCATGCCTCATTCTCCACCAGTCCGTGAGAGACCAAACAGCCAAGGAACTAACCATTCAAGCATTCGTCCACCGTTCTCCACATATCCATATCAAATAGAACCAAGACGTGATGTCAGGACCGCTCTGCACTTTGATTCAGAAGATCTTGACAGGAAGATACAAACACTAGACAATTTACAACAAAAGTTGTCTCTAAACCGAGGTTAGTAAGGCTAGAATCTCTAAACACATGGTTTCTTCTTTCAATTTTCAAACTTCGCAAGCTCATGATTGTTGAAAAGCGGTTGTGGAACTTAAAATCTGGTTAAGCATGCGCACAAGTCTTGAATGTGGCTGATCATGCGCACTTTGTCATTTAGCGGTTCACAAGCGAAACAGCAAATATTTTGTATAAAATTTCAAACTGCAACTTGGTAATTTGTGATTTGGTGGCCAAACTTCGGGTACCGGGTAATAGACTTTGACAGACCTGAGGCATGGTTAAAGAGCATTGTCTCCTCGTCTAGACACGAATACCGTTATCTCGTCAAGAACTAGCGATGAAGAGCTGGAGTTTGTAGTTGCCTCTTTTGGGAATTATAGGTTCATTATTGTCCCAGAGAAAATAGTTACCCCTGGGACATTAACTTTTCGTCGCAGTTAATACGTGTTTTAATCACCGCGGTAGATCAAAGAAAACCTACTCAGTCATGAACTAATGTTAGTTTTCAAATTTCGGTATTTGTCTTGGTTTTCAAATTGTTTCAGTTTGTTTGATATTTTAGGTAGTATTTTGTTGAACTACCTGGAAAAGATAAGAAAACTTGGTAAAACCAATAATGGGAAGTTAATTAATAATGTCGAGATTTTCTTATCTTTTTCAGGTAGTTCTACCAAAACTTCCACAGTTTAATATATGACGTGTCGACACAGTAAAAATTTTGAAATGCTGCATGAAAATGTTCTTTCATATACAATCAATTTCGGCCGTGTATTCTACCAATGACGTCATCGTATTTACATATCATAAATTAATTGCAGTGGAACCCCGTTAATACGGTCAAGAACGGGCCATTAAAATTTGGCCGTATTAACGGAGTGGCCATATTAACAGGATATCGGTTAGACTTGCTCCAAGTCTGTCTCTTATAGGGGTTTTTATTGGGGAGTGCGAAAATGCGGGCGGGAGGAAATTAAGGCGGACGGCGGGCGGGCGGGACGCGATAAAATTGGAAGAGGTTTCTCGCCGTCCGCCTCCCGCCCGCATTTTCGCGCGCCCTAATATACTCCCCCTATAAGAGACAGACTTGGAGCAAGTCTAGGTATCGGTATAAGGAAATGTATTGTCTTGGCGTTTTACGGGGAAAATAAGTGGCCGTAGCGAGGTGGCCGCATTAACGAGGAGGTGGCTGCATTAACGAGGTGGCCGCATTAACGAGGTGGTCGCATTAACGAGGTGGCCGCATTAACGAGGTGACCGTAAGGCGCGCTCCACTGTATCTCGAAAACAAAAAAAGATATTGAAAAGTTATAAAATAATTCACATCGCAGTTTTAAAAGTTCTTTCAAGTAGATGATGTTTATCCTATGTCCTTCACGCTTTTACACCCAAATTATTTTATGATCAACCATATTATGCAACATACATACAATGAGTGTCTATTGTTTGTTGTAGGTACAAAGGAAAGAGATCGTTAGCCACATGTATGCCTGTTGCACAATGTTGCGAATGAAGGATGGAAGCTACGAAACTGTAACGTATACCGTTGTGTGTATAAAAGTCAGTAATTTATATAGTTGGAAACATATTTATTTTCCCAGAGCTTTCTTTATTTTTATACATTAAAATATTTACGTGTATATGCATTGTAAATATTCGAACAAGTGTTATGATGCAATGATATAAAACATGTATTTAGAAAAGGCATGCTTTAAAAACGGAACATCTATTGTACAGATTTGGGTACAAATCACATGATAGTTATTTTAATACCTTAGTTGTTGTTGTGTTACGTTGTCTGATTTTGTTTTGATTTCAGCTTAATTGTTTTCATATTTTGACTTAAGGCCCAGACACACCGAACGCGATTCGGCAACGCGACGCGATTTTTCAGTTTTCAGAAGCAAATAGATTTGATTCTGATATAACATTTTTCAAAATTACTTAACGATAATACATTTTGACTCGTCTGGTGTGCATAGCTTTGAAAAGTTCCTTTCAGGGACAGTTTTTTCGCTTCAAAAATTCAGACAACGTTCTAGTTTCATGGACAACTTTTTAATACTCCTTTAAAATGAAATTAATATATGCTAAGAATGTTCGTGGCCAACTGTGTTACTAATTTCACAAGTTGTTGCTTCTGAGCGCAGCGAGGCAGCACACTATTCTTGACACTGCTTGCGATTCTTCAAAGTTTACTTGTGCCCAGTCTTTTGCGCGATCTGTATATGCTTACAAATCACAGATTGTATCGGTTTGCATATCTGGATGCATGTCTAGATGTCCGGATGTTTTGCGCTACCGCTTGCGCTAATTAACAATTAGATTATGAGCTCAAGATTTCTATGAGGTGATAGTTGATGAAATGAACTATCATCTCATAGAAATCGAGAGCGAATAATCTAATTGTTTTAGTAGAAACCAGCAAGAAAACAGTATTTCAAAACGTTTTTCATAATTTATTGAAATAAATTCGTTAAAAATCGCGTCGAGGAGATCTTTAATCTTTAATCTTTAATCTTTCTAGAATTTCACATTAAATAGTAAATACTAAATACTAATTTACAATGTGAATTACATTTAAACTGTATAAAAAAATATACTAAGACTAATGTTAAGAGTTAATATTTACAAGTAATCTTAAATAAAATTTGAAAATTTTTTGATAGAATTCGATAAATTTACTTCGACTCCAGCGTTCGGTTAAAACATTCAATCCCATACACAATTGGGCTATTTTTAAATCGTTCAGTTCGATATCTAAAATTATACAGTTTTTTTCCATTTTCTAGTTAGTTTGTCTCTGTCTTATCTGATTAACTGGCAATAACTGTGTGTATGTCATGTCTATCTCTGGTCATTGTTTATAAGGTTTCCACTTCTCTACTCTCTGCAGGCCTTTAATGTTTTAAGGTTACAGTCACAGTAATTTCTCTTCAAGTCAGACCAGGACAAATTATCCTAGCGCTTACACTCTCGACTTCGTTCTATGTAGAGTAGACTGTTCCTTGGTTAAGTTCCGTGCCAAAAGCACAATATATATTCAAGTGTCGATCTTATGACAGCCATATAAAGAGCTTTTCCTGGTGCTGTGCAATCCTAACCTTTAACATCTTCAGAAAAATACAGTCTTTACCGCTTTTTTTTAACAATATAGCACAGTGTAGACCACTTCAAATCATCAATCATCCAACATACCATTTTGTAACATAACACCCTTTCATTTAACATGTCTATTGATTTCTATTTGGAACCAATAAGTTGTTTTTTCGAAAGTCAATTATGTTTCTTTACATTTCTTTTGTGATTTAACTCCATCATATCTTCTTCAGTAAACCTTAAAACGCTCTTAACTTTACTTTGTGCACCACCAGTTGCCCACCAGAATGGCTGAGAAATATGATGGCCCTCGTATAATGTAGTGTCATCCATAAAGTAATGTATTCATCATTAATGTAATGTGATATGTTAGTTTCGCTACTGCTACTCGCTCTCTCGCTATGAATAGCGAGTAGCGCTCTAGATAAAGCATTGCAATATTATACTAGTATTACAAGTATAATACTTACTAATTCCGGTGAGTGAACGTATTAAACCAAGTACCAAGTCAAGTAGCAAATTCCAATTTGAAAGAGCGAAATAAATAAAAAAATAAGACTATTTGATCTACTGATGATGCGATGATCTCTCTGAATTGTATTCTTTCAAAGCAATACATGTAAATGTGTTTGTTTATTTCTTTAAAGTTTTATCAAGGCCACGAGAGTGTTAAAATGGATTTGTATATAACAACTAGACCCAGTCCTTTTCTTGTTGACCTGGTATGATGTGTCAATCCAAGTTTTGCAGGTTGATCATTAATGTAAAACTCAGTCGACGCCAAAGCTCTCCATGCAACTACACGAGAACATACTGTTTTCGTCTGTTATCGTTCCTAAATTCCTGCATATAATCATGTTCTTTTAAACTTGTATTTCAACATTGGTTTTCTTTTGTCTTTCACAACAATAGAAAGTAAAAATGTATCTGTATTTGGCTGTAGTTCCTTTACAATTTTCTGACCAGGCCAATTTTCAATTTGGTTTACACTATCAACTGTAAAAATATAACGTTTCCCACAAATATTGATGACATCGTAAGAAAATATTAATTCCAGCTTGTCTTCTGCTGTAGTAAGTGAAATATACAGACATGATGTTCGGGTCTTAATAATTTCGTTGTTTTTGCTGACTTTCGCATTTTCAATTATCCTTAACAGTCTTTTATTGGAATTTCGTTGTCTAAGGTTGCAAACACATAATTCTATATCAACAGATTTGTCCTTACATTTTACATAATGACGGTAAAGGCTTACTCTTCGCCACGACTGTAACTCAACATTACCAACTATGCCCTTGTCTTTAGTATGTTTTGTCTGAACGAGGAAAACTGTATAAAAAGGCTGTACAACTAAATCAAAAGTTGTAATATAGGAACCATTTGAAACGCGTTGTCGTGTATTCCAGATGCGAAATAGCTGCAACTTACGACACTTTCCGAAGCTAGACCGATTGGATTTTGAGAATTGTTCAAGTATTTTATTGTTCAATATTTCAGTTGCAAATTCCGCCAACCCTATGAAGCGCGGTGATTGGTCAATAAAGATTCGTTCCCAGTCTCTACATTTGCACACGCCGTAATTTACCATTTGTAACGAATCACAAGTTCTATTAGAAATGTTATCAGAAAACAATCCACTATTTTCCCCTCTTTTATGAAGTTGAGTCATTTCTGTTAGCATCTTATGAATATCTTGCATCGTTACTAAAGACTTTTGATTCTTTACAAGTGCGGCGATTCTTGATGCCCCTAATCCATCCTGGACTCTCTTAGGAATAATCATAAATAGAAAGGAATCATATATTTCATATCTACCATGCAGATAGTCCTGAGAATAGGTCGTTGTCTTGGGTCCATGATCTGATGCCAAGATAGTCAAAGTGTCCTTTTGGTTTGCCATGTCTCGTACGAACACTGATAATGCGTCGTCTAAGGCTTTGATCCGTAACCCTGTCTCTTCGTGGCCGAAATTAGTGTGAAGATATGAAAACATTGGTCCCTTGCCTTTCCGGCTTAGGAAATCTTGCGTGTAGCGCAGAAAGTGCGACGAAATTGGTTGTCCATCGTAACAAACCTTTAGTGGTTTAGTAAACATGTTTGTAATCCCATGCATGGTGAACACAACACAGCTGAAATGGGTCAATCCGTAATCATCAATTGAGTACATCTTTGTTAAGTTTCCAAAGTGTTCCCATGACTTTTTAAAGTCTTCGATATTCTGAGGTAGCTTATCTTTTCTGATGTTGTTTTCCAGTACTGTTCCCCAACGATCGTACCAGCAACTATCTTCTTGAAAGAGAGTGCGATAACTACGTTTTTTAAAATGGCCGTATAAACGATTTATTCCGATATTCTCATTCAAATTATTATGGGCTTCTCTTTCTATAGTCCCTGTGAAAAGAGCTTTAATGTTTGTGTAAGTATATGGAGCCAAGCTTTGCAATAATTCATAATCCAATACAAGGACGCCCGGACTTAATGCTGTTTGTCGTAAAGTGTTGACTGTTTTATTCAACATGCGGTAGAAATGATTGCGTGAAACTGAATCTAGGACTACAATATTGATATTAAATAACTTTCTATCCTTTCGACGCGGTTTTCTTCGACTAAATCGAACAGTCATTTTACCTTGCGCTCGCATTTTTTCGTGACGCCGCAATAAAAGATGTGGAAATGTAAGCAATTGGTCAATATTCTCATCGTTCTTGACACAGCGAATTAAACAAAAACTATGTCCATATTTTACATTATTTGAAATGATCCAAGGCAAAGCCATTTCGGCTGATTTTGCTGAGCGAAATTCTTTCCAATATTGTGACGTCACGGCTCCGATTTCCGGGTTCAGACTGCCAACAAATAGACGACCACCCTGACAAATTTTCTTATCACAATAAATCTTCGGTGTTTTATCGATGGTCTTGTATTTGTGAAGATTACTGAATGCGAAACTACAGATATTCGTGCTGGTATTCTTTGATTTTGCCCTGCAGTAAATATCCTTGTTGATTGAGTAGAATTGCTGAGCGATGCCACAAATTTCTTCTGTTAGCTTCCAAGGTTTACATTGCCCAAAGTACTTTGTATCGCCATTATTACCACGTTGACTTTGTATTGAAAGAACAGGGCAAGATGTGTTGTCCTGATATGTCGGTCTTGAAGTATTTTCAGTCCGTTCCAATTTCCTCTTTTTCAAAACTTCTGCGATTGGTATTTCCCAGGTGAATTCTAAATATGAAACGTGACATCAGGATTAAAAGTGCAATTATCTCTTGCGTGATATTCAGAATTTGACATCTGATTTTCCCCTTCATGTGGTTTCATTTAACAAAATCATAAAGTGGGTTATAACGTAGAAAATACATGAACACCGCATGGATTCAATCTAAAAGCGATTGACGCCTCATTAGATAGAAAAATAAACAAACTTTAGAAAGGAATATCAATATTCTCCTTGTATATAGACGGTGTTTGTGGATGGAATTTCGAGCGAAAATTATATACATATTTTTAGACCTAACCAGGAGCAGTTGCGAAAAATGAAACTATAGCAGAATAGGCCCTCTGGCAGGAACCGAACCTGCGGCCCTGCGATTCCGGTACAGCACTCTGCAGGCCCAGACACACCGAACGCGAGTTTTTCAGTTTTTAAAAGTAAATACAACCTCGAATACAACCGTCTATGGAAGGGAATTTTAAAAGATATGCAGACCAAATAACTCAAACTGTTATAGCGCTTTTGAATATTTGAAAAACATAATACAGGATCAAATTGTCTGTCTGTCTGTCTGTCTGTCTGTCTGTCTGTCTGTCTGTCTGTCTGTCTGTCTGTCTGTCTGTCTGTCTGTCTGTCTGTCTGTCTGTCTGTCTGTCTGTCTGTCTGTCTGTCTGTATGTCTGTCTTGGCCTTACCAACTGAGCTACGGAGTCCAGATGTCAAGAGCTAACCACAAGTTGCAATCACTTGCATCACCCTAGCATACATACATGAACTTGTGGTTGGCTCTTGATAACTGGACTCTGTAGCTCAGTGCATGGTCAGAGCGCTGCACTGGAATCGCAGGTTCGATTCCTGCCAGAGGGCCTATAGTTTCATTTTTCGCAACTGCTCCTTATGTATATAATTTTCGTTCGAAATTACCATCCACAAAAACCATCAACATTCAGTTCTATATATAGACACCTATATATGTACCAGGCTGTCATTGAAATTAACAAGAAACGTGTTTCCCATTCCCTAGACTTGCTCCAAGTCTCTCTCAATTGCAAATACAGCGGGCTTCTATTTAGGGGTAATAGAGGAGTAATACAGGGCCTCCTTCCGCCCGCCGCATATTCGCCCTTTATTACTCTTTATTATTCTCGAAATATTTGAGAGACAGACTTGAAGCAGGTCTACCCATTCCCATGCAGGAAAGACTTACCAAGTGTAAATACCTTCCTCCAGTAGACAATTAGAGTTACTGTGATCACGACTGTTGCTAATATAAACTGAAGAATATAAATGTTAAGAGCAGTGTATATTGTTTACCCTCCGAACTTATCTATATAGCGAGTATATAATTTAAATGGCGAGTATATAGTTCCTGAATTTATGTGAAGGCGAAACTTTCTCTTTTTATGGTATCAAGCTCCGTGATAACGGGAGACCCGAACGGAGTATAACTGCAGATGGAACGTTGTTCCAAAATTCATCTCCCTCCGAAGTCATCCCATTCTAGGCCCGGCATATAGTAGACTTGTCTCTGTTTCATTGTTTCCTGTATCGATCCACTACTGTGTAAGGACGTATGAAGTTATACGTATGAAATTATATCATATGCCGTGGAATTGGAACAGTTCAGAAATCATATGTGAAATGTTTGTAAGGGCGGGTTAGTTTTCGTAGTGTAAATCGACCTATTTATGAAGTTCGTAGTGATACAGTTTTGTACATGTACATGTACTTGCAATCGAAAATCTGGTGAAAATACTGAACATGCAAAAGCCAAAATTAGTGGAAACATCATCTATTATAATACTTTTTCCCATGTATAGATGCATGCACATTGAGAACTATAATTATATATTGTATGTTTAGCTCAATTATATTATAATATCTTCCCTCATAAGTTCAATGTTTCTTTGTTAATGTCAGAGATAAATATCAACGTCTATATTGCATTAATCATCCTTTGAACTGTCAACCCTTGGCTTATACCTAACGATCAGGACTATTCTAGTTATATAGTGTAAATACATATCATAAAACTTACCAATCGTTTCATTTTCCGTATAGATATTTTTCGTACAGCCATATCTTGATGCAAATCCAATTTTGTTGGGACGGATTTTCTATTTTAGGTTTCCAAATTTGCTATTGATGGAAGTTGTTTTGTTTGCTTGTATGTTTACTTTAGACCTGCTTGACATTACAGATTTCAAAACACTTCATTATTTATTATTATTGTATACATGCAGTATATATGTTAAATCAGCAGGTATCCACGTGTCTGTAGTCTAATTAAACTAACATTTTACAAGTTACACATAGGCTACCTAACGGGCAGCCGTTATTAAGGTGGTGTGCGTAAAGGGCAAGTACTCTTGCGAGGCCTGACTTTGATGCAACTGGTCCTTGAATCCTGTTGTTGACTTTTAGTATTTTAGCTAGTATATATGCATGTGCATGAAAATAAGTTTTCGAGCATTTTTACCTGGTTGGATGATAGCGTCATGTATGTAGATTAAAGAGCCATGTTTTTACTTTTTATAGGTTTTTGGTGTAGGAACATTACACTGCAGTTGTGGTGAATTGTAATTTTCTCAGACGTTATACAGTTAATAAATTAAATTAAGGTTGTCCTTTCAAAGTCAGAATTGAAAACCGGAAAACTCCGACCTCTAAACGCGAAAAGCATAATGGAAGTTGTGTTTTGCAAAATGCTACAAACAAATAGAAGCATTAAGAAAGAGACATTTGGAGATCGAGGTTTTGTACTTGTGAGTTCTGACCTTCAGTGGAGAACGTTAATTAAATTAGCTGTACATTAAAACAATCATGCATGCATGTTAGATGTTACATCTGATTGCTTCAGAACTTTTACGTACGAATTAATTTCAGCTATATAGGCTAGATACTGGAGATTAAAGATAGCCAGTCCTATAACAAACTTTATAGTTTTATTTGGAACGTTGCTACAATGTTTATGGTTATATATAGGTTTAGTCTTAACACAGTCTTGAGTATTAATTGAAGTGTTATAAGAATATATCATCATTCGCGCACTGTAACGAATACTTAATTCCTTTACGTACAGCGACCGAAATTGGCTCATGTTCTAACAGATACATAATTTAACATCTACAGTTTTATCTCTACACTTTTCAAAACTCTGATATATAGATATCCTTCTCCACGACTCAAGTCTAAATTCTTGTCTGTTCTCCCTTTTGGAATGTTTCTCCTGGACTTCAAACGTTTCGATTGGATTTCTTGAGTTAACATCACACACATTGTCGTCACAAAACCACCTTTTCGTAATCTCTTTTGACGAATACCAGTGAAAGTGTTCAAATACAGTTTATTACATTTGCTTGAAGTTTCTGCTTTTGACGATGAAAATTGCTTGTCAACGATACTGTTTAATTGCGATATTGCAAACTTTGCTATTGGTTTAAATTCGCCCGAGTTGTCTGGATATTCGCTTTCAGTATCTTTACAAATACATAAAGCGTTACTTACTGTAAGAATATCGTAGCAGGTACGATTTGGCGAAATGGACGTGAAAATAGCCCTTTGGAAAGTGTCTTTGGGTGGTTGAACTAACTCTATTAGGGCGTAATGCCAGTCGATCAATGTAATAAGACGTTTCTGATTTTCTTTCAAAGCCATCATTCGATTTTTGTCCAGAATTTGTCGAACTTTCTTAGGGATTATCATAAATAGAAAGGGGTGCATGGTATGTTTCTAACCTACCTTGTTTTGTCCTGGAGTAAGACGTTGTCTTAGCGCCATGATCAGAGAGGATTATGGTCCAGGTGTGGGCAAGTTTAGTGAAATTCGATAGGAAATTAGCAATGCCTTCATCTGAGTCGTGTATCCGCATACCTGAATGCTCGTGGGCGGTGTTGATGTGTGTATATGATAAGAATGGCTCGTAAATTTCCTTTCTTTCATAATCTTTCCTGAATTTTCCTTCTTTCTTCAGTTTTCCTTCCTTGAAGTTTTCCTTTTCTTTCAGTTTTCTTTCTTGAATATTTCTTCCTTCATATTTCCTTCTCCTTTGAGTATTCAATTGTTGAATTTTCTCTATTCTTTGAACAGTTTTTCCTTCCTTTTTCCTTGTTTCATCCATATTACTTCGTTCATTTCCCCTTCTTCCTTGAGTATTCCCTCTATTCCCTTCCTTGAAATTTTCCTTCAATATTTCTTGTTTCTTCACTATTTCTTACTTCAATTCTTCGTTGAGTATTCCATCTTTGAATTTTCTTTCCTTCAATGTTCATCCGAATTTTCCTTCTTTTTCTAGGGTACACGAATGTTTTCTGCACATATTCTAGAAAATATGAACTCAATGCAATGTCATTAAAACAAACACTTTGAGTTTTGTCTCCGTACTGGTTAGCTCTTGCCACCGTATCTTTTAAAAACCTCACGTGATACATGGGACAAGCCGTAGTCATCGATACGGTACTCTCGTGTTTCCACTTGGATTATTTCCCATGATTTCTGGTAGGACATTTTGTTTCGAGGAATTTTCCGTCGACCTACGTCAAACATTGTGCCCCAGCTATTATACCAACACGCATCTTCTTGGAACAGCGTATAATACCCTTTCTTTTTAAATAATTCTAAGAAATTTTGAAATTTATAAGAAGCCTTCCCGGATTTCTCTTGATCTATCTTTCCGGACATGAGTCCACGAATATTGTGGATTGTGTATGGTGCTACACTTTCAACCATTTCAAAATCTAACACTTTGACATCTTTGGTTTGGTCGTTTTTAATTCTAAACTACTCCGACACACACTTTGGTAACATGCGAAAGAAGCGTGGTCTGGACAATGAATCTATCACAAGAAAATGAATATTGATAGCTTCATTCGAGCTTTCACTATGCGGGTTGAACTTTCTTTGTCGTGCATGAAATGCCTCTGAGGAGTGAGCATCAGTAATTGATCCACACTGGCAGAGTTTTTCGGTTCACAATGTAAGAAGATGAAATTAAAACCATTCACAATGCTTTCTTCGGCAATCTTTTGTATGTTTCTTTCTAATTCTTTGTTGTTTCTAAACTTTGGCCATTCCTTAACGTTTAGGAAATGTCCGTATCTTGGATCAATACTACCGACTATTGGGCAAAAATCTTCACTATGACATGAAAATTCCATTCCATAGGTTTTCAAATATTCAACAGAACTATTCTCTATGTTTTCTACCACCCTATACTCGCAAATTATTTTTGTGTTGTTTGTACATCTCGAAAGTCGCTGTTTAAGAGGATGCATTTCCTTGGCCAATTCACAGTCCTTCTTTATTGTGGGGTAAATTTGACATGTTGTCTTGTTTGAGTTAGGCCCCGTTTACACTATACCGGATACGCATGGTCACGACATCAAATTTAGCCATATCAAAGCGAGTTTAGGCCGCAAAATTATAATAGTATGATCGATTCAACAAAATCAGCTAACTGGCAAAAGCCTAGGGTCAGAGATGCCGTAAAACGGCTTAAATTGATGTCGTGACGATGCGGATCCGGTATAGTGTAAACGGGGCCTTAGTCTCAGTACTCTCTTCAGACAAACTTAGAAGCTCTGCACAACTCCTGAGAATATTTTGTGAAGAATCTAAATATCTGTTCGTTTGAAAATGATGAGCATATCTATTGTACATATCTCTTGTGTTCCCCTTGTACGACATGTTGTAAGTCTGAGAGTATTTCTTCTGAAGGTCTAGAAGAAATGAAAATCGCTTTTTCTCCTCCCCCCGCTAACTTCTCACCTGGCGCGCGCTCTAAACAAAACTCCCTCCCCCACAATAGAACGCCTGCCACGCAGGCTACCCACAAGTCTGTTGCGAACACATCTTGTTGACAAGATGTGAGATTTTTACGGGTGCATTTGTTGACACCATTTTCAATGTTCACACGTCGACTTCAAAAAAGCACAGCCACAAATCGTTTAGTCTCATCACCGAAAGTCACCCCTTGGGCTATGACGTTTGGTACAGAAATGGTAATGTACGTGGCTACTACGGAGGCTACGTGGCTACAGGCTTGCATTGAAGTATAATAAAGGAAATCTCACAAAAGAACGTACAATACTATACAGTGTTCAATATACTCTTACAAACTATATCATCAATATATTTGTTAATGTATGGCGGATAAATGACAAACATCAGCATCAATGCTGTAAACACCATAAACGCCAACAACTAATATAAAGCAAATGAAAACAGTTTAACAATAATTTCCCATTTGCGTAGGTTACTGCATGTCAAAGACAAACAGAATCCAAATTCAATAATTCTGGATTCGCATATATGTCGGCTTTTAGTCAGAATTTAGGTATATAATATATCCCATTGGAGATTACCACACCCAAAAGAAAGATGTTTTTAAACGAAGTTGAAGATAGATGTTATGTAGAAATTGCAAATCAAAATCTGGCTGAGGGGATCGTAAAGTCGAAATTTATGCATGCATTTATGCCAGGACAGAGATATGTCATATACATGTACATTGTTTTCGGTTAATACGTATTTCCTGTGTATTTTCTTTTCATAGTCATACAGAGTGTCCCCAAAAAAGTAAACCCTTTGAAATTGAAATTAGCATTGCTGTCAAACAACCTATTGTATTCAATTCACACATGGGTATAATTAAGAAAAACTTGAACTGTGTGTTAAGAAAGGATTCAGACGCTTTTTGTCTTCGTTTGAGGTCTGTTTTACATGTCGAATTTCCGTTGAATTTAACTCGTCAAGTTTAATATGAAATATCTTTGTGGACGGCAATTAACTACGGCAATTCGTCATCT